>JAJHSJ010000015.1:55085749-55220035 GCA_021015155.1 Magnolia officinalis
GTACAAAGACCATCGGCCCGGCCCAGGCCTGCTTGTTAAGGTTTGCAAAAAGTAAATTTGTAATATTTCGAATGGGAACGCATCTCCTTTGTTATGGGTATAGGTGTACATGAGTCGAGTCGAGCCGAGCCGAGCTTTTCCCAGCTCTTGCTCGACTCGGATAGCTCTCGTCTCGGTTCATGCTCGTCTCGGCTCAGCCTCCGAGCTTGGAACAACGGCTCGTGCTCGGCTCGGTCCAGTTCGAGCCGAGTTCGAGCTGAGTTTTCGTCGGAAAAAATGGAGAGAGTGGAGTAGATGACTCACCCAAAGAGAGGAGATCGTCCAGACATATGTTGGAAGAAGGGATTTCGTCGGGCGATGGAGAACGGACGACCGATTTGGGTTAGGGTAGGGCGATTTGGGCGAAGAAATGGGTTAGGGTTGGGTTGCTGCTCGCTGGGTAGGGTAGGGCGAAATGAGTTAGGCGAATGAGGGGTTTTTAAAAAAAACTCTTATATACTCGCTTAAACTCAACTCGAACTGTTCCGAGCTCCCAAAAAAATGATCGACTTGGTTCGAACAGTGTTTCGATTCGAGCCGAGTCGAGTCGAGCGAGTTACCAAGCTAAGTCTGCTCGTGTACAACTCTAGTTATGGGTAAAATTGGACTAACCGGACAATCGGAATGAGCGAAGACAATGTAAGGAAGGGAGGTCAGATAACTGCTTGATCTCGAACATCGACCTCGGCCTCGGCAGGTCAGCCTCAACCATAGACCTTAGTCTTGGAGGTCGATCTCAGGCATCGACCTCGGTTTTAGAGGTCGGTCTCAAACATCAACCTCGGTCTCAGCTATCTGCCTCGACTTTCTTGGGGTTCAACCACTTGATCTTATTTTTACCAAATATCACGCGAAACAGTTGAAAGACGTTCTCTGAACACACGCCTTTAATTCAAGAAATGTCTTCACCCACGTATTCAACTCCTGCACTATAAACATGGGACCTATCTACGGTAAAAGATACGTAGAATCTCTTACCCAAAACTCATCGATACTACCAGACTCAGATTTCTAGCCTGACTTTGGCATCGCAGGGTCTCCTGCTGTAGCCTGGGTCTCTTTTATCTTCTTCCTGTGCAGGTACTCGAATGTCTAAAAAAGGTAGACCAGATTTTTGCATCAACATCCTCCATAGCGCGCATTGCAAACTTGCCCCCCCTCTCTCTCTCTCTCTTCTCTCTCTCTCTCTCTCTCTCTCTCTTTCTCTCTCTCCATTCAGATGCCTTCATCTCTGTCTCACCTTCAACCTACTCCTTTCATCTCTCTCTATTTCTCTTAAACGGGCTCCAGTTTAAGCATGAACTTGGGCCTGAGTCATGCTCAAACTCTATATGCCTTTTGAATAGTATTTCGTTAAGCCTATTTCAGCCTTGGACAGAGCTTAGCCGGGCCTTAACGCGGCCCGTTGACACCCCTATCAACAACAAGTGTGTGTTTAAACCATTATAACTATGGCTAGGAATGTCAACACTTACAGCTAAGGAGGACAATCGATAAGCCCAACTTCCAACTACCCAAATCCCTCTCCTGTTTTGAGAGAAAGCGTAGGAATAAAAACAAAAAAAAATCACCTTTCACCTCAGCCCAGGCCCAATAGTTGATATTGCCGACGATGATGGTTTAAACATTTCCAGTGCCAGAGGTGACTGATTTCACAGGTCTGAGTCAGCCACCTGCCGACGATGATGTTTTTTATCCTCTCAATGGAGAGTGCAGTCTGTCCAAAATAGTTGATATTGCTGACGTGATTTACAATCTACGTGAGATTTAGACCATTCATCAGGTGGGCCCATTACGGACATTTTGGCCCATAATATCCACTCAAAGTGGGGCCAAGGTTACCTGGATTGTGGGTCGCTTTGTCATGCAGTGCAGAAATGCATGCTACTTCCTCCAATAAGATGGGAGTAGGATCATGTTGTAATTTATAGATGAAATGATAAATGATATTTTTATGGACCCCACATGATTAGTATTATATTATAACTAAATAAATAAATAAAGAGGCTCAAGTGGTAGACGGAGTAATGAGGTTCCTAAGTGGGTGTGGCTAATAGTGGGGTGTGTGTACTACCATGCTAATCGATTAAAAAAATTTAAAAAATTAAAAAAATAAAAAGTAATGCTCACACGCATTTAAGTTGGCATGTGGGGCCCACCATGGTGTTTGTATGACATCTTGCTGGTCTAGCATGGTTGTCCGGGCATGAAAACAAGATGCCCAAAAAATTAGGTCCATATTTTTTATTTTTTATTATTTTTTTAACATACACTCACTCCTCCCCACACACTCACGTCCCCACACACGTACAACCACCCCCATATTCTCGGCCACTTGCCCCACAAGGGGTGCTCGAGCTGACCTTGTGTTGAAACTCTAGAGAGACTACCATATATATATATATGGTGCACGGCCCTCTGAACTTCTGTATGTGGTGTGGCCCACACAAGTCACGGATTGACTTGATTTTTGAGACCTAGGCCTACAATGGAATGGTGCATCTGACTGATGGGTAGATTTTCGAAACGCATCATGGTGGGGCCCCACACGCTCTACCTCATGGGACGTTCCCATCAGCTCGAGCGCATAGTACCCTTTCCCTATATATATATTATATATATATATAATATATATTATATATATATAGATATATATATATATATATATATATATATATATATATATATAAAGAGAGAGAGAAATGCCCACACACAACTAGTTGGACCGTGAGTTTTGGTCCAACTAGCTGGGCAAAAAATTTCTCCTTACATGCCATGCATACACATATATTGAGGAATTTTAGAATGCATGTCGTAGTCATGTAAAGTGACATATGTGTTAAGATCTAATCCATTCATTAGTTAGGATCCATTAAGGAGAACTTATATGCTAAAAACTAAGAAACTACACTTTTAAGAAAAGTACAAGTGTGCATGTTAAATCTACATCATTGGATTATTTTATTAACAACCCATTATTTTCGTAAGCATTTGACATGTTTGATCATAAGATCATCATCTTTTTTTTGCGCCCCTAACAAGTTGATAATGTAATTTATCTAATGTACAGATCTGATTTTTAGTTGGATGGTCCAAATCTATAATAAGTGTGTAGTCCATTCTACATTTAATGAAAAAAAAAAAAAAAACTCTCCTAATTAATGTAAGTAAATGCTCCCATGGTAGACTAATTACATTTTGGCATGGAAAAGGGACCACAACTTGAGTGGGCCTATCATTGCGTTAATATAAAATCAACCCCGTCCATTAGGTATGTCACCCCATGTTAGATCAAGGTCTCAAATTTCATTCTCATCCTTAATTCAAGTGAATCACATGATTGGAAACAGTGTATATCAAAAGGTTCACCCTCTAAACTATTTCCATCAGTGTGGCTCACATGAATCATATATGGACTTCATTTTTGGGACTCAGTCTTAATTTTGGTGTGATATTTAATAGCTGGAACGGATTTCATAGTTTCTTTACGATGGGCCCTTAAAAAATCAAGAGTGGATGTCTCCCTCCTGATTGGTCCTATTGGTGTAGCCCATCTGAACCGCTGATTAGCCTAATTTCTTTGCTTTGAGCCTATCACTAGATTACATGTTTAATGGTGGGAGTGGATCTTACATACATTTAAGAGCGGGCCCGTGAAAAATTTTTGAGGTGAGAGTGTGTGTGGTACCTATTCCTAAAATGTTAGTGTGTAATTAATGCTTGTAATGCTGGCATAGAGGTGGCGTTGTGAACGAGGATTTCCTGCGAAAGTCTTTTGCAGGAAATTATTCCGCAAGGATGCCGGGTGGGGCTCAGTGCAATGTGTGTGAGAAATTTATTCTATCCATCCGTTTTGCTGGCACATTTTAGGACATTATACCAAAAATGAGGTGGATACAAGACTTGGGTCCTTACTCTTGCTCGGGTGGTAGAATCTCAGGAGTTTCAACTCCCGGTTAAGGGTTCGAGTACCCATAGGTGGTGAAATTCCAACAGCGTGAGTGTGTGGGGTGTGTGTGTGCGCGTGTGTAAAAAAAAAATAAAAAATAAAAAGGGTGGATACAAGACTCAAAGGGGTCACACGAGAGGGGGAATTGGGGAAAGAAATTTCCACCATTGAAACCTTCCTAGCTTGATACATCTATTTTTTGGTCTCACATCTTAAAATTATCTTTCAAAAAGGATGGATAGGATAGATTTTACACAAACATATCAGTGGGGCCCACCCAGCGTCCTTGCGTAGGAGCTTCATGTGAAAGGCTTTTGCACGAAATCCGGTCCGTTTTTTTCGTAATTAATCCCGTAGTGCCGATCCACAAGTGATTTAAACGTAGCTTTGAAAAAGAGTGGCCCCTTTAGGTAGGCCGACTATGGTGTTAATTTTAAATCTACCCCAAACATCTGATGGGTCACCTCATTTTACACCTAGGACTCAAATTTCAGGCCCATCCATGCTTCGGGTGGACCACACAACTGAAAATAGTTGATAAAGAAAAGTTCACCTTCCAAACTATTTACGTTGGCGTGGCCTACTTGAAAGATGAATGGATCTGAATTTTGTCCCTATATAAGTTTTCCTTAGTGGATCCTAATTGATGAATGACTTAGATCTTAGTAAATATGCCACTTTACATAACTATGACATGCATTCTAAAATCCCTCAATATAAGTGTATGCATTGTATGAAAGGGAGAATTTTTCATTAAATGCCCACCTAGTTGGACCAAAACTCATGATCCAACTAGTTGTGTGTGAGCATTACTATATATATATATAATTGTAACTAGAGATGAGAAGGCTAGAGTTGTTTATAATTGTAACTTATTGGTGCGTGGAGCACACCATGGTGTTCACATGACACCCCATCCGTCCAACATGGTTGTCCCACCATCAAAATGGACACGGCAAAAGTTAAGTGGATCTAACCATCAGTTGGGACACAACAAAAACAAATTACGAACAATCACTCAAATAACTCTCCATTAACATGGGTGCATTTAATGGTTGGATTAACCTGATTTTTGGATCATTTTATTTTGAAATAATGTCCTAAAATAATCTGAAAAATGGATGGACAGCCTGAATATAAAATTCATACATCAAGGTGGTAAGGGCTGCACCATCTTGGGTGAGGAAGTGGATTACATAATGAGTAATTTTTGTGGGACCCACCGTCATTCATGCATTGTATCAATTCCGTCCATCCGTTTTATCATATAATTTTATAGCTTTAAACCAAAACTTAATAATATAAAAAGCTCAAGTAGACCACACCACTTGAAACAGTGTGAATTGAACTCTACTATTGAAAAGTTCTTGGGGGCCATAGAACTTTTAGATCAAGATGATATTTGTGTTTTCCCTTCATCCTATCTGTGTGATCTCATGAACAGTTTGGATGAGAAATAAACATCACCAGGGCCTTAGAAAGGTTTCAACAGTGGAAATCAATACTTCCACTGTTTCCTTTGGCATGGTCTACTTGAGATTTTGATATACTTTAAATTTGGGCACAACTCCTAAAATGATCTGGAAAACGGATGGACAGCATGGATAAACCACATGATTTCACAGTGGGCCCAACAGAGTTTACTCAGTACCATAAGAGCATACTGGGTAACTCAGTAGGCAATCCGATTTCCTTGGGTGAGGCCGATTCAGACTAGACTCTGGCGAGTCCTGAGTCGACTCAGGACCCAACAAGTCAGGACTGGCGACTAACGAGTCTTGTGACCATGTTCAGCTTAAAAAAAAAAAAACCACTAGATGCATCTTACAAAATGCACCTAAAATGAATGGTCAAGATTTTGTATAGTTTCTCATAGCTACCACTTTTTTTTCTTTTTTTCTTTTTTCTTTTTTTTTAAAAAAATTAATTTAAAATTAAAAAAATGAGTAGTTGGGAAAATATCTAGACCATACATTCCTGGCGGTCCCAAAGTAGTCTAAGGTAATGGGTATTAAAGTCGTCCAAATGCTTAGGCAATATCTAGCTTTAAGGGATGTTCCCATCTGAGTCATAGTTTTCAACCTTTTCATGCGTATGGATAACTCACGTGGGCCACTGGGGGAAGATGATAAGACGAAATGGTATTGCGTGCCGGGTAACTCATTAAGCTAGAGCGTACAGAGTAAACTCTGTGGGGTCCACCATAAGTTATGGGTCTTATCCAACCCGTCCATCATTTTTAAAAGCTTATTTTAGGAAATAAGCCCAAAATCGAAGCATATACAAAGCTCAAGTTGACCACACCAAAGAAGGCAGTGTGGATTGAACAGCCACCGTTGAAATATTAAAGTGGGCCATTAAGGCTTTCGATCAAGCTGATATTTTGGGAAACGGATTGGCTACTCCCCCTGCCACCAGCCAGTGGCTGGTGGTCGGTGATCTGTGGGCCCCACGATGATGTATGTGTTTCAGCCATGCCTGTGTAGGAATAGGTTTGATGACAAAAATCCATTCATATGGACCGTAGAAAGGTTTTGACGGTGGACATCGTTATTTCCACGGCGTCTATCGTCCAGACTACCCTCTGTCAGATTGTGAGCCGTACATGTGAAGCATTTTCATCAATATCTGAACCGTCCATTTTCAAGATCCTCCGATGAGTGGGCTCGAGACAAAAATATTTCATGATTGATCTATCCTCACCGTGAAATAGTTTCTTACTGAATCCGAGCTGTTTCTGAGTTTTGTCTTTTAGTTTTCATTCGTATGTTACTGATCACGAGTTAGAAAAGTCTGATCTCTTCGTTTTTATTTATATGGTCCATTTACTATTCTTCATGATTAATGAACGGTTCAGATTTGTTACACGTGGACCACGTGAGAGGCAGGAAGATGGAGGCACGAGACTTCCCATGCCTCCCGTGCAACAGCTCCTACCGGATCGGATAAGAATTCGTTTCCGCTGTCAATGTCATGACCAAGAATCCCGCGAATCTCCATCGCGACTAAGAATCCAGCGTGTATCTGCAGCCATCGGGGACGACATGGTGAGATAGTCAGATGATTTGAACCGTCCATTTTTGTTTAATACTACAAATAATTACATTTTTTTATTGATTATCACAAACTTTGAGTCTTAGTTTACATAAGCCATTAAAATTTTCTTTTTCGTCATCTATATAGTGATGGTAATAGTCATTATTTTACTGCATTTTTCTTCTCGTGATCCTTATAGGATGAATTAAAAAATTTTGACGGTTCAGATCATCATTCCACTCATCATGTGGACCTCACTGTTCGACGACAGACGCGAAATTCTAAGTGGCGACGGAGGCAAAGCGAACTCATCGGGCTATTGGATGGATAATGAGAAGGATAGAATGATAGTGACGTTTCCTTTAAAGCTGGTAATAGGAAATGGTCGGTGCGAAGGTTTGTACAATGTATTCGGTCTTTTAATTCTTTACAATTGAGACCGATAGATAACTGATCCAAACCGTCTATTTGATAGGAACCACTTTAGATAGATCATAAAAAAAATATCCAGGACTAGAAAATCTAATAAATATAATACTTGGACTTTGTGGGTTGAATAACCACTTCTTTGCTTGCTTACTATCCAAAACTATAGGTCTTTCATCTGGTATATTTTTATCATATAGAACTCTTAAGAAGTTGAGAAAGAAATCAACGGTTTAGATCACTGAAAAAGGTGCCCACTATTGCTAACTAGAAACCTGAATCGTACAATATAATCGCTTGGCCTGTATTGTGTAATCTCTCGTTTTCTAATGGGGTGATTATTTATTCTTCCCGAGGATTGGCTGGTGTACCTCGCATCAGCTATATAGCTGCTCTATTGACGTCATAAAATTACGTGGTCTCGGTGGGCCCTGCAAATATTTTAACGGGAAAGATCATTATCTTCGCTGTATTTGAGGTGTGGTCCGGATGATCTTTGGCGATGTTTCGTTTTTAGATAATGCCCTGAAATGATTTCTAAAAATAGATAAACAATATAAATATAATAAATACATTACTATGGTCCAAGTAATTTTGATCTCTTTTGAACCAGTCGTACAACTTAGAGCTTGAGGAGCGTCAATACTCATCTCTGCATGACACGTACCTACGGAAGCTATATAGCTAATGTGTAGTGCACTAGCACATTAGCTAGTGTACAGTACACTAGCCAGTCCCCTTTCCTTTTTATGGGGGGCGAATTAAATACTTACAAGGTCAGTAGCCAAATCACTACTGAAGTGACGTCACCAAGCTCTCTTGGACCTATGATGCATGTGTTGGATTCATACTGTCTAACAATTCATAGGAATCGTTTTGTGGCATGATAAAAATAATAAGATATATTTAAAGTTTAAGTGGACCCCATCATAGAAAACCATGGAGTCAGCAATATCTGTCATTCAAAACTTCTTAGGGGCTATATAAGTTTCCGATCAAGCTTATATATATATTTTTCATTTCGTTTATCTCTATATTAACTTATGAATAGATTGGATCTAAAACATACAATATTGTGGGCCCTATAAATGTTTCAATGGTGGGTGTGACTGATCTCACGGTTTTCTGTGGTGGTCCAATTGAACTTTAGATCTATCAAAATCTTTTTCTCAGGCCATAAAATGATCTCTACAAATGGTTCGACGGTATGAATACAGCACATGCATCATGGTGGGGTCCACTTGAGATTGGAACATACCTCATTTTTTGTCTCATACCATAAAATGCTTTGGAAAAACAGATGGACGGCATGGATGAAACACATACATTATGGTGCGGCGACGGAGCCCCGCATCCATTGACTGGTGGCAGGGGAGTAGACAATCCGTCCTCTTCTCTTCGGCTGCGGATTAGGTGCGGCCCAGGACTCATCCAAGACGGTACGTCCTTACCGTTGGGCCTACCTTGAATTATATATCCACTCCGTCCATCCAATTTTCAGATAAATTTATTACATAAGACCAAAAAATAAAGAATATCTAAGTCTCCTATAATATAGGAAACGGCTGTGATTGAATGCCCTACCATTAAAAACTTCCTAAAGTCCACAGTAATGCTCTCGTAATATTTATTTGTCATCCAACTTATTGATGAGGCTAGGTAAATCTAGATGAAGGGAAAAAACATCAGTCTGATAAAATAAAAAACCTTGTGGCCCATTAACGGTCAATAACCACTTTTCTGCGTGGTATTGTCCACTTTAAATTAGATCTGCTTCATTTTTGGGCGCGCAGCGTGCATGCGGCCCCGCAAGCCAGCAAGGGATGTCAGCGGGTCGGGGTCGGGGCCGGGGTAGGTATCGGACCGGATTTTGAATAACCCGGATTCCCTGGCAAAGCGTTTGGCTGGAACTCCCCGCAGGGAGTTAGGTGGGACCCACCATGATATTTATGAGAAATCCACCACGTCCATCAGTTTTGCAAGATCATTTTTGGGCAGATAATTTTAGGTGATGGGCCCAAAAATGATCTAAATCCAAAACTCAAGTGATCCGTCCATCAGGTAAACGTGTGTAGGTAAATTCTTACCATTGAAACCTTCCTGGTGTCCCCACCGTATTGTTTATATAACATCCACACCATTCATAAAGTAATTCCTACTAGTTTGAACTGAAAACATAAAAATTATTTTGATTAAAATCTTCTGTAGTCTCATGCGTGTTTAAACGGTGGACATTCAATCCTCTGTTGTGTGGCCATATGAGATTTAGATTTCCTTATTCTCTAAGGCCATGTCCTAACACGATCTTGCAAAACTGATGGACGTATTGGATTTCCCGTAAACATAACGGTGGGTCCCACATAACTTTCCGTCGCAGGAAGTTCCGCCTTTCACGGGAAATCCGTGTCCGATTCTGAACTGTTTCGGGCCGGTCCGACCGGCTGGCCTATTTTAAAGTCTAAAATTTGTCAGGCCCGAGCCCGGCCCTTTGACACTGCTACCGTTGGGAAATGGGAACCGAATTTCTGTTGAGGTAGCCCGTGCACAAAAAAAAAAAACTATGTGGGGTCCACTATCGTGTTCATGTGACATCCACACCGTCTATCGGTTGCACCATCTGGTATTAGGAAGTGGCGAAAAATAAGGTCGGTCTATAACACATGGAAAAGTGGATATGAGATGCCTACGGTTGAGATCTTCTTTGGGCCCACTAAAGTTTTGGATTGGCCTAATATTTCGTTTTCCTCTTCAGCTGGGTGGGGGTCACCTTATGAACGGGAGGGATGGCATGTAAACATCGTGACGGACCCCAGAAGGTTTCAATGGTGGGAGTCTCAATCTCAACGGTCAGATGTTGTGGCCCACTTGAGATTTGGATAGGCCTTATTTTTGGCTCACCACCTAACACAAGCGGGTGATGGTGAATGTTAAGCTTCCATCTTGGTGGGCCCCACAGATCTTGTTGCACAGGCTTCCTGCAACATATTGTACTTTGTAAAAAAAGGATGGATGCACCCATGAATCATGAGTGGGTCCCATTTCTGGCAATGAAACGGGAGGGATTAGGTTATTTTGATGGTCTGTGGGATTACCAAACTGAGATGTGATATGTCGGAACTTTATCATTTGAATCTTGATTGTCTTCCAATATTTGAAATTATCTGTGCAACATGTCACATCTTCAACGGTGGAAAGGCAACAAATAAAAACTCTTATTTCAACCCTTTGAAATTAAACACTTTTGCTTTGAGAAGCGGGGATAGCATTGTGAAACGTTATGGAATAAACAATTTAAGTGGATAATGGCCTGTTTGGCCGGGTGAATCCCATGGGATTAAGAGGGATGGGATGAATTTTTAGCCCTGTTTGATTTTCTAATTACAGAGGTTATTCAGGGTAAATGGGTAATAATTATTACCCATGTATTTCCGGCTACATTTCTGAGGTGATGTTGACCGCAACCATTCATTTATATCACTCCTCACGTCACCCGAGGAGAGAAATATTAGATCGTGGGGCCCACCATGATGTTTGTGTCTTATCCACACTGTCCATCCCTTTAGCCAACTCATTTTATGGTATGAGCCGTAAAATGAGGCAAATCCAGAGATCAAATGGACCACACCACAGGAAACAATGAGAATTGAACTCCTACCATTGAAAGCTTCTTGAGGACCCTATAAGTTTTAAATCAAACTGATACTTTTGTTTCCACTTTATCCATAACTGTGTTACCTTATGAACAGGTTGGATGACAAATAAACATCGATGTGGGCCAGGGAGAAAACAACTTTTAACCATTGATGTCTTAATGATCATTGTTTCCTAAGGTGTAGTCCACTTGAGCATTTGATTTTCCAATTTTGGCTCATGCCTTAAAATGTAATTTTTAAAAGGATGGATGGTGGGATAATCACATACACATGGTGGGGCCCACATATTTAAATCAGCAATAACAGGGTTTATATGGACCGTTTTCGAAACGTAATTCACGGCTAATTTAAACAGGCGGAGCAAGTAATAATTACTTATTTCAGTGTATTTACTGGGAGGAATTAAAAATCAAACAGCCCCTTAAGTTATGATGGTGGTGTCAGTGGATTGTTTAAGATCCATGGGATTGCATATCCTGGGACAAGTTCATTGGGTCTGTTTGGCATCCCAACATATGAAGGGATTTTACCTTCCAACCCATCCAACCAAGGGAAAGGTAAAGATGGTGATGTCAGTGGATTGTTTTAAGATCCATGCAATTGCTTATATCTCGGGACAATTTCACCAGGTTTATTTGGCTTGTCATACATATCGATATCGTTATCCCATCCCTCCTAATTCCGTGGGATTGATACGGCCAAACAGGCCCTAAAGTTGGTACATGTAATATTGCAATGCACTGAGATGCATGCATGTAAGCAAACTTTTAAAATTACATGGGATAATGATATTATGACTATTATGGGAAAATGCAGACCACATTCAGGGTTGGCTAAAGCCGACGAGCACACATTCCTATATCCCATCCGAAAAGGTCAGGCTTCACATCTTCAATTGGGATGGATTTAGGAGGGGTGGTCAGCTCAACAAGGTGATGGGCTCATTGAGAATAAAAAACCATCAGGGTGATAAATATACCCCTCCGCTCGGAAAGATTAACAACCCAGATGAATGAGGGTTCGGTAGCTGTCGACCAATGCAAAAATTTTGAGCTCTTCGTAACAATAATCAGCCAACCAACCGACCAATTTAGCTCAGCCTCGATGTAGATGACTGAGGATTCAGTTCGGTTCGACACACACCGGGCTGCATGACATCCTCCCTCCTCGGTTCGATGGATGATCTTCTTCATATGAGCACGAATTTAGAGTAATCGTCAACATCCATCACTCACACATAACTATCCACTGCGTGATTACAGGACAACTGTTGACATCCATCACTCACGCACATCTTGCCTGAATGACTAAGATCGTGCCTGAGATGGCGAGTCACCCGTCCCCACGAACACTATAAGTAAGGGAGCCATCGACATGGAAAGGTACGCAAATTCTCTCACCCAAAACTGAAAAGGCCGAGTTTATGTCCTAGAGGGGGGGTGAATAGGATTATGTCAAATTAAAATGATTACAACGGAATTTAAACAAATAAATGAAAGATAACACTTTAAACAAACCACAATACGGAAATATAAAGCAACCTCAAAATTCTAGTATTGAGAGGTTGATACAAATGTTGTTTTAAGGCAACCTTCACCATAAAAACCAAGGTTTATGGCAGGACACCTTACTAGAACGTTTGTGTATCAAAAACTCAAACTGAAGAGGAATAAAAAGGAAATAGCTAGAAAGGAAATACAAGCTATTACAATATTCCCACAATGCTTGAATTGTAAAAGATTACAACATCCACATCCACAAATACATCCCACAAACTTGAATGATAAAAGATATAAAAGATAAATCACACATCCACAAAACACAAAGAATTATAGTGGTTCGATTGTGTGTACACCAACTGTTAAACAATAGCCACACAACTACTCCACTCCTAATATCCTCACATAGTGGATATTAGCGTTCACTATGAAAATAGGTTTCTCCAGGTTCACCTAAAACCCTCACAATTGTATCTTTCAAGTGGGCTTACACAATTCAAAAACCCCACACTCTGAGTTTTCTGGATCTCCTCAGATAAACAAAAGAATGAGATTTTTCAGGCTCAATCTCAAAAGAAACTAAAAACAGAAGATTTACGAAAATGTAAAATACCTGAATTTCTTCTTTTGTTGCAGCCCGGAAGAACCAAATCGGAGTAGAAGTTCGAATATAGAAGTTCAATGTCCAATACTCACTTATGAAATGGTTCTAGATTCTAAATTGATTTTAAATTAAATTAAGTTAGGCTAGCTCTATTTGATTTGGATTCCAAGAAGTGAGAATTCTTCAATCCCTCTTTCAAATCAGATTGGAATGCAGAATACAAAATCAAATATAAAAAGCTAATAAAAGAGAATATTAAATGAGCACAATATAGCTTAAAAAGAATACTAACTTATCTCTCAGAGTGATGACTTGATTATACTTGAATTGGATATAAAACTCTGAAAATCGTGCTCTATTTATAGGTGAAGAAATCGTGTTCACGACTGGTCCTGAGGTCTCCACGACTGGTCGTAGAACCAACAACATTTTGAAATTTTGAGCGCGATCGGATAAAACCGTTCCACGACTGGTCATAGGCCTTGCACGACCGGTTGTGTGACCTCCACGACTGGTCACGACATGTCCACGACTGATCGTGAGATGCCTGAATCAGTGCTGGACTTTGAGTCATGGCTGCAGGACTGGTCGTGAACGAGTCGTGCACTGTTCACACAACCGGTTGAACAGACTCCAGGACTGGTCGTGGCGCAACAAAAAAATTTTAAAAATTTGCAACAAACTTAGGACTGGTCGTGGAATTTCTTGGACTGGTCAAGCCAGTGCTAGGACTAGTCGAACAGAGTCCAGGACTAGTCAAAGAACAGACTAAATACCTATAAAATTATTCAATTTGAATTATGTATTCAAAATGACCTACCCTAAGGTCAATCTAAGGTCTTCCATACCTTGGACATGATGTATGAACATTGAACCTTCTTTTCTTCAGATGATAGATGATCGTAGAAATTCATGAAGCTTGAGATATCGACACATAATGAAGCTTGAACTTGAGATCTTTTAAAGCTTGACTTTATAGTACTTGAATTGTACTTCACCTTGAGTCTTGAGTATGAACAGTTGACTTATCTTTCGATGTCACTTTAAGAACATTGAACTTTGAAGCTTAAAGGAGTGAACAATGTACTTGATCTTGTATTTCTTGAAGGAGATCTTTGTTTTTGACTTGAAGCATTGTCCTTGTACATGTGATGCATTGCCTTGAACATATATATCAATGTGCTATACAAGACACAGACTGTGGTTTTGGCACTACAAAATTTGACAATCAAAGGAGCAAATAATCATAGCACTTACAAAAATCCATTACAATTACTCATACCTGGATTCCTAGCCTGACTTTGGCATCGGAGAGTCCCCCGCTAGAGCTAGGGTCTCCTTTGTCTCCTTCTCGTGCAATTGTGTGAGGGTCCAGCGGCTCGACGAGGGTGAAAAGTTTTTTGCATCAACAATGACTATGTGGAAATTTGGTAGATATAAAGAATGATAAATATGTTATAAAGGGGAGCGATTATGACTAAATAAAATTTTAGTCAATTAAAACATAATCGGTTACTTGAACTAATATGTAATTAAAACATAATTGCTTACTTGAACTAATATGCAATTAAACTAAGTAAGGTAATGCAACAATAATGCTTCCAAGCCAATAGTGGTTATTCAAGCAATTAATATATAAATAATAGTGAACATGTGTATGTGAAATGTGTTGCCTATCGATTCTTAGTACTCATTTAATCATGGATACATATAATTAAACATCTAATCATATAAGTATAATTAAATAAGTGCTCAAATACAATCCCAAACACAAACATGTATAATAGTTCAGTTTTTCTAATCCACTCCTAGCAGATGCACTCAACCCATGAGTATACCGGATTTCACTATTAGAGGTTTTAAATCAGTTCACCCTGAAATTTTACAATCCTACACAAGAACTGGCTCCCACAAGAGACTATACGTGATTTTCTATAGGTTCGCCACAAACCTTGGTCCTACACAAGAACCTATTAACGTACACTCTCTTCAAAGGCTCTATAAAGATGCTTGAATTAATTAGTTTTCTATAGGCTAACTAACAACCTTGGTCATAATTCAAGGACCTACGTTTACTTCCTCTGGAGGGTCTTACGAAGACTAAGACATACACACTTGTGTCTGGTGAATTTGACGTTGCACAATAGTCTAAGTTTTACACAAGAATCTATTTGAGTTTGGGTCACAAACTCTTACCCTCAATCCTACATAAGGAATGAGAGTATACTAACTCTTACAATGATAACTTGTCAGATTGAGCCCATCTTATAGAGCCATATCGGGTTGCTTGATCGAAGCTCTCTTGTGCTTCAATCAACTTCCCTTTGCTCCCCCGATCACGATGTTGATGCATCTCTAATGCTTTAGCTACACGATTAACCACTTTATATGTGATGCTCTTTTAAGGTGACCAAGGTAATGAAATATTGGATAGAATATCCTACAACTAATGGAAAGTTGTAATGCCTAAAAGATTCACCTATATGAATATTATAGAGGGTTTAGATTCATCCATCCATCATCTAAAGTAAGGTACATAATATAAATAGTTTTAATAGCTGAATATGACCCTAGATCCAAACCTTGTGCAAGGATGTAATATGAACTCGTATGCACATCTCAACTTAGCAAACATGCTTAAGATCTAAACCATCCATTAGATACTCTATAGATTTCCTGACCGAAAAGCCGAGTCGATCCACTCGTTAGGTGGGCCATAGTGTTTTAAACAAATGAATGGAAAAATAAAATTCACTAGGGTTTTACTCACCAAACTAAATGGGACCCACTTGATGAGCGCTTGAGCTCTTGCACACATGTTTTGCTCCAAACCGTATCAATCATAGATGGCTAGGATTGTACAATCATTGCAATTTTTGGCCTGATGGTCCAAAATGGATCTTTTATGATGAATGAATGGTTGGGATCGATTTATTAGATGTGTAAAGAATAAACTTGGGATGATGAAAACGTTGGCCGATCGCTACCATCTAACTGGATTGGGTTGCGTCCTTATGCAGAAGGACATGGTCATTGCCTATGCCCCTTGGCAATTGAGGAAGCATGAAGAAAATTACCCTACCCACGACCTCAAATTGGTGACAGTTATTTTTGCCTCGAAACTATGGAGACATTACCTCTACGGGGAGGAATTGAGCTCTTCTGCGATCACAAGAATCTCAAATACATCTTCACCCAAAAAGACTTGAATATGAGACAACGTCGCTGGATGGAGATGTTGAAAGATTTTAAGTTCGAAGTCTCCTATCATCCTGACAAAGTCAATTTAGTGGCCGATGCGTTGAGCTGAAAGAAGGCATTGGAATTTGCAACTCCATTGATGGTGGGAGAGTGGAGCATGGTGGAGTTTGTACAGGATTTTGAATTGAAATTGACGATGGAAGAATCGTACGAGGTCATTGCTCATGTCCACGCTGAGTCGATGATCGATAGTCAGATCATCGAGGCCTAAAGGGGCGATGAATTGCTAAGAAAGATGAGAGAATTTGCAGGAGTCCGGAGTGACTCCGAATGGAGGATCAGCTCCGATGGTGGCCTATGATTTCGAGGGTCGCCTTTGTGTCCCAAACCATCTCGGATTGGAAAGAAGATTATTAATTGATGCCCACAACTCCAAGTTGGCAATGCATCTCGGAAGCACCAAGATGTACTAGGACTCAAGTGAAATTATTGGTGGGATAACATGAAGAGGGAAATAGTCGACTATGTGTCTCAAAGCCTCACCTGTCAGCAAGCCAAAGCCGAGCATCGCTGACCACCAGGCCTCTTACAGCCCTTGCCACTTGTTGAATGGAAATGAGACTTCATATCTATGAACTTCATTTCGGGTTTGCCCAGGACAAGGAAAGGAGACGATTCCATATGGGTGATTGTGGATCGATTGACAAAATCGGCTCATTTCCTTCCAATTAGAGCTTCTTTCTCGGCTGACGATTTGGCCAGGTTATACATTAAGGAAATAATACGGCTCCATGTGTTCCTTTAGAGATCGTATTGGATTGGGATACACGAGTCACTTCGATGTTCTGGACCCTAATACAGGAGGCTATGGGAGTAAACTTGAAGTTCGGCACTGCCTTCCACTCACAGACAAATGGGTAAACAGAACGAGTGATTCAGATACTAGAAGACATGCTGAGGGCATGTGCACTGGATTTCCTAGATAGTTGAGATGAGTGCCTTCCCTATACCGAGTTCGCCTACAACAATAGTTTCCATGCTAGCATCAGCATGGCGCCTTATGAAGCTTTATATGGGCGCCCGTGTCGAGCTCCTCATTGTTGGACAAAGATCGGTGAGAAAACCCTAATAGGGCCTAATTTGGTGCGGACAACCATCGAGAAGATCAAAATCATTAGGCGTCGTCTCTTAACAGCCCAAAGCAGGTAGAAAAGTTAGCTATGCAGATATGAGATGAAGGGACCTAGAGTTTGAAGTAGGGGACCATGTATTTTTAAGAATTTCGCCAATGAAAGGAGTCCTAGGCTTTGGCAAGAAAGGGAAACTCGCCCTGCAATATATTGAGCCTTTTCAAATCCTTGATCACATAGGACCAGTTGCGTATCATTTAGCCTTACCCACCCCACTCGCCGGAGTGCACAATGTATTCCACGTTTCCATGCTTAAGAAGTACGTCCCCGACCCTACTCATGTCATCCGGTGGGAGCACGTGGAACTTAAGGACAACGCCACATATATCCTCAGACCCACTCAGATTTTTGACAAGAAGGAGCAGGTATTGCGAAACAAGGCGATCCCGCTAGTTAAGGTGTTGTGGACACATCATGGGGAAGAAGAAGCCACCTGGGAGACTGAAGCTGAAATTTCGCAAGCACTACCCAAACCTGCTCAAGCAGTACCAACAAGTACAAATTTTGAGGATGAAATTTATTTATAAAGGGTAGATTGTAACACCCGGCCAAATCGGAACAGTGTCTTGATGCATCCACGTGTGAATTGACGCAGGACTATACAATTCGATTGCAAGTGTAGATTTATTACTGATAAATTAATTCGAATTAAGCCATTAATACGATCGGATCCAATTACGTTTGGGCCAAACACGGGCCGTAGAGCCGGTTAGCCCAATTGTACTTAGCGATTGCCTGTATAGGTTGTGCATCGCCCTAAGGCAGGGCAGAAATTTTCGAACTCTGGGAGGTCATGGGCCTCATTGGGCTTGTGGTCCATTGTGGACGAACACCTAGAAATGAAAAAATCGCGTTGTCCTGTCGGCGATTGTAAAATGCAAGTCGCCCTAACTTGGGAATAAAAATATGGAATTCTAAATCAAATGACCCCGCTACGTGAATCAATGAGTCAAGGCATTTCAGCCGTCGAATCTGTTCTAAACTTCCACCAAAGGCTGGAGATATTTCCTTGTGCTCGCCCACAAAATCTAACCCTTGATCGAGGATCGGTGAGCGTTGATCGCAAATTGGACCACTACGGCAAAACCCTGTATCCGTTTGTTGTCAAACTTTACCCAGCCCTTCATCGGGCCATGGGGCAATTATCCCATGACTTAGATGGGCTAGGGGGCCATCAAGGCAGCCCCAACAATCAGATAGGGGCCCCACAAGGCCGTTTGAAGCATTTAACATAAACTAGGGCCATCTGATTTAATTTCAAGGTATAAAACCCTTAAAACCCTCTCACTCACTCCCACAAAAAAAATCCAGCAACTAGAGAGAGAGGGGAGAGAGGAGAGAAGGGAGAGAGAGAAGAGAGAGAGAGAGAGAGAGAGAGAGAGAGAGAGGTGTGTGGGTGCATATTGTGCTTGGGGACTGGAATTCCCCGCACAATCATCTTCACATCGTCGGGAACTTTGACTTGATCACTGTAGGAACGCGCTACATTCGATCCAAGGTAAAAATCTGAACTCCCATCCATCTCTCCCTAGTTATAAACCACATGCATGCACCTTATAGCGGAATTCGTATGACGCAGGGTTCCGGCACGTCAAGTTTGCGAACCCGTCAACGCTAGAGCGACTCCAAGGACCCCCAATCGACAATTGGTGCGGACCATTACCTCTAGGCGACCGATTATCATGCCTAGCATAAATCATAGTGATTTTGTATGGAAACTATGTGTGCATGTTGCTGAATTTTATGTATTATTTGGTTTAGGACCCATGCGTAGAATTTTCTTAAAATTGGGAGAGGGATTTAGATCCCGATGTTCCCTTATATGAATTGCTGAATTTTTGGTCGATTTGGGGAATTGCATGTGCAATTCCCCAACGTTGCTGATTTTGTACCTTAAATTTCGTCACATGCAATTGATAGATGTAATTGGGTGAATTGTTGTCCACTTGTTAAATTGCTGAATTTTGTTGCACTTGATTTCCCCTAAGTTGTTGATTTGTTATGTTATATGTTGGCACATGCAATTGAATTAGAGTGAGTTGGGTGTATGGCTATCCATTTTGTTGAATTGCCGAAATATGTTGAACTTGATCTCTATTGTTGCTGATCTTGTAAGATTGACTTTGTTGTATACGGATGTTCTGTGGGATCTAGTGTATTGTTGTCGATATTGTCAAGATTCTGAAATATGCTAGTCGCATGCTGAAATTGTTCCTGGAATTGTTAAATATATGTTATATACTTGTGCACGTGCCCCTTGTGGATTGGCCATCCAACCGGAACTCTTTTGGGCAACCTTTCTGTTGGGTCAGCTCATGGGCAAGTCTGGCCCAACTAGCCAAACTGCGAGTTGTCGGGCATAGTTAGACTACATGAGACATTGTTCTCAGGTCGTACAGTATGTGGTTTGTCTCGTGGGGGCAAATTATTCCACTGGTTGGTCATCCTTATATGTTAACCATGTTTGTACATGCCTACTGGAACTTGAAGCATCCTGTTACCTTTGCGCTCACTGATAACCATAAATTGCAGCCCACGAGACTCATTAGTCGGGGATGTTAGTATGGGACACTATGCTCGAGCTGTCGGCCTACACTGGGGTGAAGAGCCTCCCCGTAATGACTAGTGAGCACGAAAGACTCGTAAGCCAGGTATGGTGGCATGTGACACTATACCCGAGCTATTTGCTTATGCTGGGGTGACAACCTCCTCGTAGTGACCGCGAGTAGGACTTTAAAGTCATAACTGTTTTCATATGAGCTTAAAGGCTATGAGAATGATGAACCCACAAGGACTAAGGATCGTGAGTGTCATACGGCCACGACCATTAGAGCTGCGCGATCGGATTAGGGCAACGATTCGTCGGGGTATCTCGGTTTCCTCAACCTGTTAGATGAATGAACCTAACTAATCAACTCGGCTAACATGTGCACTACATGTATTGGCTACTTTTGCAATTGGGCAGTCGAGGTTGCTTGTGGGAGTGTTGGTTCGCGAACATTAGATGTTGTCGCAAGAAGGTGTTTTGTGGTGAGAGGCATGCATCATGTCATTAAACCATGCATTTGCATTAATCAGAGTATGTAGGGTTATGTGAATGTATGCTTTTCACTAAATTTACCCTCGTGCATGATAACTTGTGTAACTTATTGTTAATGGTACCACTGAGTTAGTTACTCACTCCCACTATAAGACGGTGCTTTAAAACACCAACCAGAACCCGTCATGGATGCAAGGATGATGGAGCAAGATGCGTTGGAGGGTACTGGCATGAACGACGAGGAAGAGTCGGACGTACTTTCAGACCTTTGGCTGATCATTCTAGTTCGGTGGATGATCGCGGGATTGGGCCACGACTTTAGTCATTTTGGGTCGTATGTATGGATGAGACTAGACCTTGGTTGGATATTATTTTGGATATTTCGATCTTATGTTTGGATGTTTACCTTATTAGTAGCACTTGACATTTTTGTATGTGATATTGTTACTCTATGCTTGGTTTAATTCTCCATTACCCACAAGATACTTCATTATAATTGCATATGGGGCCCATTAGGGCATACGTGGCACTCGGGAATTCGGGAAACGAATTCTTACTCGGCCCTCAAATTTTGGGCCATTACAGCCATACCTTTCACCATTAGAGATGCTTCTATTTATAGTTGTGGAGAGGTGGTGGCATAGAGGAGATCTTTCCATTGAGAGAGGGGGGGGGGGGGGGGGGGGATCGAGTCTCGAATATGTCGGGATGATCTCTTGAGATTCTTGGTGAAGATCTGGGGAGATCTGTATTCCGAGCATGTCAAGGATGTCCTCCGAGATCTTTAGAGAAGATCTCGGGCGGATCTCTCTTAGATAAGATCTGATTATTCGGAATCAACGGAGATGTACTATAGGAGGCCGAGGTGGTCTTGACCGACCTGACCTGGGGGTAATATGCAGACCTGGATTCTCTGTCGGGCCCTGACCCATCTCTCAGTGCCGTGTAGATTGCCGACTTGTCGACCTGTCCTCATACTTTGTGTTAGGGCAGTGAGGCCGAGATCCTTTCCTTAGTAGAATTTGTATAACATATGTTGTGGGGGGGTCGAGCTCAATAGTCCGAGGTGATCTTAACCGACCTGGATACTTGGATGAGCTTTGAATCTCCCCTTATCATTGGGTAGATGGAGGACTTGTCGACATGCTTCAAGAGTCCGAGGTGGTTTTGTGCGACTTGGATACTCAGATGAGCTTCAGCCTCCCTTTATCATTGGGTAGACGCCCGACCTACCAACCTGCCTCAAGAGTCCGAGGTGGTCTCGATTGATCTGGATACCTAGATGAGCTTTGAGCCTCCCCTTATCATTAGGTAGATGGTCGACCTGTCGACTTGCCTTCATATGTAATAAGTGATCGACCTCTCTTCCTTAGTCATCAATGAGCTCATTGGTCATAACTGACGCTGGCCGACCTCGTGTCCCGTAGAGATATCCGAGCTAACCTCTTCTCATTAGTCAGTCCATTTTTACCCATAACAGGGACCACCATGATGTATGCACGATAATCAATGTCGTCCATCTGTTTTGACTGATCATTTTAGGCATGATGCAAAAAATGAAGAAATCCAAATCTCAGGTAGACCACACCACATGAAACCATGGTGATTGGCCATTAAAAACTTCTTATGGGCCACGAAAGTTTTGAATCAATCTGATATTTGTATGGTCCATTAATCTATATATTTCTGACTTTATCAACACGTTGGTAGCAAATAAACATTCCAGTGGCTCCCAAGAATTTTTTAATGGTGGGTATTCAATCACCAACGTTTCCTATGATGTGATCCACCTAAGATATGGATTTACTTCATTTTGGGATCATGTCTTAGAATTAGCTATAAAAACGGATGGAAAGCATGGATGTAAGGCACATACATCGCAGTGGGCCTCACAGTCGGAGATCCACCCACCTCGGTGCAACCCCTATTCCACCGAAGCCGCCCCCTTGTCACATGGCACTACTTTATACAACCAAATCAATGACAAATGCCAGTACCTGTTTTTATTCTTTGGTGGACAGCAAAACACTACCTCATACAAACTAAATTCTCATTTGGATACAACTTATGCAAAAAGTCATTTTCTTGCAAAATCAATGTTATTATCATTTTTGGTGGGTAAGCTTTCTAAGCTATTTCGTCATGGGTTCAAAATAATCAATTTTGGATAAGTTTTTAAATGGGTTTGTAAAAACCATGCTTTTCTCTATTAGAAGGGTTCCAACGCACCTGTTGTCATTCATCAGTGATAGACTCACAAGGGTTTTAACACAAGGTCACAGGTCCTAGCATTCCTTGTAATGCAAGTGTATGGGGGTGGGAGTGCTGTGTAAAAAACCAAAGATTCCGACTGTAATCCAAACGGGCCCGACAAATGGATAGATTTTTTTATTTTTATTTTTCTTTTACCAATTAGTTTATACCATGGCTTTGTAGTGCCTATTTCGTTGGCTGATTTTAAATTTCAAGTGGTTTTTTGAATGCGACTGTCGCTTCGATCCAAAATGACGGGTCCATCAACAAAATACAAACAACTATTTTGATGTATGTGTGTGGGCCTGCCAATGGCTAGTGGTCGGCGCTCTATGAGCCCCACCATGTACGTGTTTCATCCCTGCTGTCCACCTATTCTTCTAGATCATTTTACTGTATGAGCTCAAAAATAAGGTGGATCAAAATCTCAAGTGGACCACACAGTGTTGATTAAACGCCCGCCATTAAAAACTTCTTGGTGGCTGACATATTTTTCCCCTTCATCCAAGTCTGTATGACCTAATCAATAGATGCCAAATAACTATTACAGCGAACCTTAGGAGGTTTTAGGTTTTTAATGGTGGTCATTCAATTGCTATTGTTTTTCACATGGTGTAGTCAAACCTGAGATTTAGATTTACCTCATTTTTGGAAACAAGCCCTAGAATTATCTTTCAAAATGGATTGACTGCGTTTGGCATCCGGATTCAGCCCTAACTCGGGAGAGGGTCTGGACCTGACTTCTAATTGAACTAGTCCATCCGAGTCGCTGTGTCAATGGGCCGGGCTCGGGCTCGGCCCCGGCGAAAAGCAGTTCGAAATCCAGGTTGGGACCTACCAAGCCCGGCCCAGTAACTGCCGCACATATTCCCATGATGCGGATTAGATTCTGCATGATTGTACCATGCAGGGACAGTACTTGGTATGGCCCGCAATGTGATGGGATTTAGCTGGCCAAGATAGATTCCCTTACAACTGAAATCGGACTGCGTACGAGTTACTTTGTATGCTCTTATCGTACTGAGTAAACTCAGTTGGACCCACCGTGAATTTATGTGATGATCCACGCCGTTCATCCATTTTTCCAGCTCATTTAACCCGTTGAGACCAAAATTCAAGAATATCCAAATCTGAATTTGACCATACCATGGGAAACAGTGGGAATAATGATTTCCACTGTTGAAACCTTGCTAGGCCCCACAGTGATGTTTATTTGTCATCCAACCTGTTCATAAGATTTTTAAAAAAAAGCATGGATGAAGGGAAAACACAATTATAAGTTTGATCCAAAACTTTTGTGGTTCTCAAGAATTTTTCAATGGTAGACGTTCAATTCACAATGTTTCTCATGGTGTGGTCCATTTGAGATTTTTATACACTTCATTTTTGGACTCAGGCCCTTAAATTATCCGGTAAAATGAACGAAAGGAGTAGATAAAATATATAAATGGCGGTGGACTGCACAAAGTTTAATCACTACACTCAGCGTACTCAGTTTCTCACTACGCATGCAGTCCGCTTCCCTTGCAACTACACTAAAGAACTTTTCATTTGAAGCGGTTTGCGTTGTGCGTGAGACTATGGTGGTGTGTTGGCATCAACGAGTTACGTGAGCCCCACCATAATATATGTGATATATCCACACCGTCCATTCATTTTTTAAGATTATTTTAAGACATGAGTTTAAAAATGAAGCAAATCCAAATTTCAAGTGGACCACACCACAGAAAGCAGTGGAGACAATAATGTCCATTGTTCAAACATTCCTCAGGCCCACCATGGTGTTTATTCATCACCCAAGCTGTTCATGAGGTGTCAAAGACCTAAATGAAGGGAAAACACAAAAATCAACTTTGATTCAAAACTAGAGCAGGGCAAAACAGAATGATTTGGTGGATCCGACCCGATCTGACCCGATCAGAACTGAACCGATGGTCTGGATTGGTGCGGATCGGGTAGCCTCATTCAGATTCGAAATCTTTTCGGGTCGAGTTCGGATCAGCCCTAATTCGACCCGACTCGACCCGAAAACCCGATCCGATCCTACCCAATCCGGAGTAGTTCTTATTAATCCTCCTACTTTTTCTATGGTATGGTCCACTTGAGCTTTGGATATGCATCAATTTTGAGTTCAACCATTAAAATGAACTACAAAAACGAATGGACGGCGTGGATAAATCACATGCATTCAAGGTGGGCCCCAACAGAGTTTAGGGTGTACATAACAAATGGATTTGCTGGTGTACCGAACACAGCTATTAGCTATATAGCTGGCTCTATGGGCTAGCTGTAGGTACGTGTCGTGCCAATACGAGCACTGACGCTCCTCGAGCCTCGAGTTGTACGAACGGTTCAAAGGATATCAATGTTACATGGGCCCCACAGTGATGTATTTATTATATCTACACCGTTCATATATTTTTAGAGACCATTATAGAGTATTGTCCAAAAAATGAATAATATCCAAAGATCATCTGGACCACACCACAAATATAGCAGAGAATGATTTTCACCGTTAAACAATTTGTGTGGTCCACATGATAGTTAGATTTGTCTTATTTTTAGTCTCAAGTCTTAAGACTAGCTTGCCAAATGAATGGACAGTTTGGATATAACACATACCCCACCATCAGACCCATAAAATTTGCTAACCTCAATACAGCATGTCACGTGAAAAAAAAGCCACTACAGTGAACGTCAACATAAGTACGACCAGAGAAACCGCCACTTCTTTCATAGTTATGTGGGGCCCACCTTGATGTATATGTTTTATCTAAGCCGTTCATCCATTTTAACGTATCATTTTAGGCGTTGAACACAAAAATACGATATATTGAAGACTAAAGTGGACCACACCATATCAAACGATCTGAATCGTACCCAATTCGATCCGACTCGGTTTCCCTTACCGCGTCGGACTCGGTTCGGGTCAAGTCAATCAAGCATCGGATTGGTCCGAGTCAGGTGACCCGGACTCGGTCTCGGATCGGATCGAGTTCGGGTCAGACTATTGGAATTTCGGATCGGACTGGGTTATGCCAAATCTGATCTGATCCGGACCGTTGCCCAGCTCTAGTTAGGAGTTGTTTGGCACCATGGATTTGGGGGATTTCAAATCCCCTGGTTGTTTGGCATCATAAAGTAACTAAGGGTTTCAAATTCAGGGTTTTTTTATATATATAAATAAATCCAAGGTTAGACCTTGAATTACATCTAAAATCATTCCTATAGTTGCATGTGTAACATGTGTATCACTAGACTATTAATCTATTGGACACATGACCCACTAATGATATCCTAAAATAATTAGATTATCAATTGCATCACTATAATTACTTTAATACGATGATTAGCACCGTCCAAACATCGTCCATGTAAATTAACGGTTAAAAATCGTTGGTTAGTCACTCGGATGTGATCTTGTGCTTGTGGCCCATCTAAGACTTGGAATTTCATAATTTTTTGGTAAAATATATATTTCATCGGGCTTATGACAACCATTGTGTCAAAAATTACATAAGTTCACTAATTAAAAATATTAAAGTTGATTTAGTAATTAAATTCAAACCCTTGCAAATATATTATAAATAGCTACTTTTGGATTAAAGTTGATTCTCAATCTAGGGTGCCAAACACAACAAAATGATTTCAAATCTAGGGGGTTTCAAATCAAGGGGTTCCGAATACAGGGGTTTCAAATCCATGCTCCCAAACAAGAGGTGTTTGGCGCATGGAATTAGATGATATTAAGTGGGATGGAACTTTAGTTCAACATAGGTTTCCAACATTGGATCTTGTGCATGGATTAGGAAGGGCTAGGGAGGGCTTTTTCCAATTCAACCAGGATTTGCAAAATTCATGGGATTACCTCTAAGAGTATGATCTAAGAAGTTCTTACGCTGGTAAGGGAAGTGGGGCCCACCTTAATATTTGTGAGGAATCCACCCCATCCATCTGTTTTCCAAGATCATTTTAGGGTAAGTGACCAAAAAAGAGATAGATTTAAAACTCAAGTGGACTGCACAAGAGAAAATAATGGGGATTGAGTGACCACCATTGAAACATTCATATCACCACAAAAGGTTGGTATCCTGATAAAGTTTTCTATATTGTCAGTTCATCCCAGCAAGAATGAACTTATAAATGGTTAGGATGACATATAAACATCAAGGTAGAGCTCGGGAAGGTTTCATCGGTAGGAAATTCTTTCTCCACTCTTTCCTCTCATATGGTCCACTTGAGTTTAATTTGGATATATGCTTGACTTTGGTAGCATATCTTAAAATGATCTCACAAAACGGATGGATGAGGTGAATTACTCACAAACATCAAGGTGGGCCCCACCTTACTTCTCATTGTAGTTTTCAAATATGATTTTTGATATTGGTAGTTGTTTTCCATGTACAACTAAATACTACATACATCAAAATATGTATTTACATCATATATAATCTAAACACCAAAGTGAATATCTTACTCCCATGGCATTAAAAGATAATATATTGAAAAGTGCATTTATTGCCAAAAAAAAAAAAGAAAAAAAAAAAAAAAAAAAAAAAAAAAAAAAGAAAAAAAAGAGGGCAATTCCATCCCAGTCAGTAACAGACCAGGTGATCCACGTGATTTGCATGGGAGCGGATTAGCGTTATCCAACGGCATATCACTGGCGTGTTAAAGTACCTGTGAAAGTTGATGGGCCCACCCTAACAGCTTTTGCACTTAAATGAAGATAAAATGGGCCACGTTGGTAGTAACGGTAACATCTAATTCGCTCTTTATTTGTGTGGGCCATATCTGAAAGATGCTTAGTATTCAACCAAATCCTGACAGGGACAGTACCCAGTCAGATTCTACGTTCCAGCAGAGGCACAAACAGCAAAACCCAGTCTTACCTAATACCTGGCAAACAAGCATTAGCTTTGGTGGGAACGAGAATTAGCAAAAGTATAAAAGAAGAATACGTTTTCATACTCTGGAAGAACGTGATGGATGATACGCATAGACTAGAAATTTGTCGAGAAATTACATAAGTGGTGGAATATAAGTAATTCAAACCGAACCGTCCAAATTATTACTACCAGTTTAGATGTGTCATGAACCAAAAACTATTTTTATTTGGTTATCCAGCTATTAGATTGTTGGACATTTATTTGACCGTATAAAATGAAAATATCTAATGGTTTTATCGAAAAAAATTACTGTCCATTAATAATCAGAGGTTAGGATTTTTCAACCAATCTGATTTTTAGAATGTAACTCAGCAACGGTGTGTTCCACAATTTAGTCGGTTTGGTTTGAGTAAGTATTTGCCACGTGTACTATTTCCGAGCGCCTGCTTATCAAGCATCACTCGCAGATGGAGTATCATTCGCTACGGGTATGATAGGTACCTTTGGCGTTGAGACCCACGAAAATGCGCATGATAGTGGAGGGATGTTACTCTTACCGTGTGGGGCCCATCTTGATAAATGTGTTGTATATCAACGCTGCCGTTCCGTTTTTTCAGCTCATTTTAGTACTTTATAATAAAACTTCAGCAGATACAACTCTTCGGTGGACCACACCATTGGAAAAGGTGGTGAATGAGCATTAAAAACTTTTTGTAGGCTATGAAAGTTTTGGATCGATCTGATATTTGTGTTTTCCCTTCATCCAGGTCTGTTTGACCTTATCAACGGGTTGGATGGAAAATAAACATTAAGGATATTCTTATGGTGGGCCCTAGGAAGTGTTAACGGTGAACGAAACCACTGTTTCTGTAGTGTTCCACGTGACATTTGGAAATGCTTAATGTTTTGAACCATATCCTAAAATAGTATGAAAAAGCAGGTGGACGAAGTGGATATACAATACATAATCAAGGTGGGCCCCACAAAAAAGATAAAACTAGGGTTGTACATCGAGTTGAGTCAAGCCGAGGTGGGCCAAGCTCAGCTTGACTCGTCCATGCTATACTCAAGCTCGAGCTCGCCCTCGAGCTCAACATTGAAGCTTGGCTTGTTTGCCAAAACTTTTAAGTCGAGTTCAAATAGAGCTAGTGGTTCGAGTCAAGTCAAGTTTACTTCGGTAAGGTAAAGGAAAGAAAGAGGGAATGAGACAACTTAAGTTGGGTAGGAATTTTTAGTAAAAAATTTTAAATTTTAACCTCCTCCTCTTCTTCTTCTTCTTCTTCTTTTTTTTTTGCTTAAATATATATATTATATATATTTAATATTAATATAATATATATTATTAAAATATATTACTCGAGCCGAGTCGATCTCAAAATTCGAGTCGAGTCAAGTTCAAGTCGAGTCAAGTTGAAATACACCATGGTCAAACTTGGCTTAAACTCAACTCAAACTTTAGTAAATAAGCTTGACTCGCCTTGAGTCGGCCTTTCAAGCCCAGTCAATCCAAGTGAATCCTAGTGGAGCGAGCTTTTCGAGCTAGCTCGACTCATGTAGAGCCCTAGATAAAACCCACAAGGGTGTTACTCGGTCAACACCTAATCCGCTACCGACAGTATATGTTAAAGTGTCTCCTTTTTCGTGAATGTCCTGAGAGATGACGACACACACTTGACAAGAAGCACATGCGTGCAAGATCAGAGCCGTTCATTAAGCAAACCCCACTCTGTTGTCTTGTCCCTGAAATTAGGTTGATCTGATCATCAATCTGGCCACATACGTGCACAAAATTAAGTGCACCCCACCCTATATCTGATGGTTTCTCATACTGATGTGGCCCACCTGATAATTATATCGGCTTCATCTTTAACATATGCTATCTAAACTGTGCGGGTCGCCTGATGAACGGCTCAGATATAGACATATATGTCATGTCTTCACACTTGAGGGGAGTGCACTTTTAGTGTATCCGTGCGAGTACGCACAGCATTCGCTTATCACGAAGGCCTGAGGGGAGGAGATGCACTGATTGAGTAGGACATCTTAACGGGACGCCGTTTGGCTACTGACGCCGCTGCTACTGCTCGGTGCTCTGTGGCCCCACGGAAACGGATTGGCTACTCCCCCTGCCACCAGCCCCGTGGTTGGTGTTCGGTGATCTGTGGGCCCCACCAAGATGTATTTCATCCATGCCGTTAATCCATTTTTACAGATCATTTTAAGGCTTGATCCAAAATATTATAGGGATAAAAATCTCAGGTGGACCACACCACATAAAACAATAATGATTCGATATCTTCCATTAAAATCCTCCTAAGGCCCACTATAATGTTTATTCAATATTCAACATCCAATCGGTTGATTAGGTCATACAGACCTAGATGAAGGGAAAAAACAAATATCAGTTTGATCCAAAACTTTTATGACCCCCAAAAAGTTTTTAATGGTCAATGTTCATTCAACACTGTTTCCTGTAATGTGATCCACTTGAGATTAGGATATACCTCATTTTTAGTCTCATACCATAAAAATGATATAGAAAAATAGATGGACAGCATGGATGAAACACATACATCATGGTGGGGCCCACAAAGCACTGACCACCAACCAATGGTTGGTGGCAGGTGGAGTAGCCTATCCGATTCCAGCCCCAACCATGATGTATGTGTTTCATCCACTCCGTCCATCCATTTTTCCAGATAATTTTACGGTATGATCCAAAAAATTACGTAGATTCCAATCTCAAGTAAACCACATCAAAGGAAGCAGTGTTGATCGAATGCCTACCATTAAAAATACCTTGGGGGTTAAAAAAAATCTTTGGATCAAGCCGTTATTTGTTTTTTCCTTTCATCAAGGTATATGTGACATAATCAGCAGGTTGGATGTCAAATAAACATTACAATTTGCCCTAGGAAATTTTTAATGGTGTACATTCAATCACTACTTTTTTTCTTGTGATGTAGTCCACCTGAGAGTTAGATCTGCCTAATTTTTGGGACAAAGCCCTACAATGATATTGAAAAATGGATGGATAGTGTGGATAGAACACATACCTCATGCTGGGGCCCAAAAAGCATTGACAAGTAGCCACCCGGCATTGTCACTAGCTAGACAACGTCCATCCCCACCACTAAGGGTGTACACGAACTGAGCTAGCTCGGTTAGCTCGCTTGACTCGACTTGAAAAAGCTTGATTCGACTCAGTTCGAAGCTGAGTTCGAGCCGAGTCGAACTGATTTTTTGAGCCCGAAAATGAGTTTGAGCCAAGTTCGAGCTAGCCCCAGCTCGACTTGACTCGGATCGAATCCAGCTTGAATTGAACTTGGATCGAACCAGTTTGGTGACTCGGTTACTTTGCTATTGATGTTGCTCACCAAGTGCTTGATGAAATGACTCAACAAAGTGTGGCCAGTGGCAAGGAACGTATGTACATGAAACAAATATCCCTTTTTTCTTGGTTTTTATGTTGCTTAGAAGGTGTTTGATAAAATACCTGTAAAACCATTGATTATGTTTGTAAAATAGTGGGATTTCGAAGTCGCAGTCCAGGTGTTTGTGAAAATGCCTCAATGGCGAACTCGGCTCGAACTTAGCTCGAACTCGGCCCGAACTGGCCCAAGCTGCCGACCAAACTGAGCTGAGCTGGCCAGTCAGGCTCGAGGACTAAGCCGAGCCGAGTTCAAGCTGAGATTAGCAAGTGGCCGAGCCGAGTCGAGCTGAGGCCAGCTCGACTTGGTTCGACTCGATGTACACCCCTACCCACTATGCATCAGGTGGGATCCACCACATGTAGGTGCCAAAGAAGACCCGGTTTGGCTCGTGTGTCAAAGTTCTGTGGCCCTCGCTATGATGTATGTGTTTTTCTACACGGTCCGACCATTTGGTAGCTAATTTTAGGGCATGAGCCTAAAAATGACTGTCCATCCATCTGTTGAAAACTTCCCAACGTCTACAAAAGTTTTGGATCAAGCTGAAATTTTCGTCTAGCCTTCATCCATTTGTGTGTGACCTTACGAACGGGATGGATGACAAAAAAAATCACTGTGGGCCCCGGGAAGGTTTCAATGGTGTACATCATTCTTCCCACTGTTTCCTATGGTGTGGTTCAACTGAGCTTTGGACCTACCTCATTTTTGGGCTCATGCTCTAAAATGATCTTAAAAAACATATGGACGGCTTTGATAAAACACATGCATCATGGTGGGTCCCACAGAGCTTTGACACCGGCTAGCTGGCGGGTGTTTGGGTCAACACCCAAACCGCGTACGTGGAAGAATAAAACAAAACAATTCCATTATACAGGTTGGCCACTAGAGGTGGGCAAATCTGACCTGATCCGGCGGATCCGACCCGATCCGACCCATTCCGAACAAAACGATGGCCTGGATCGGGCTTGATCGAGTCTGTCCATCCAGATCCGATCGTTTTTCGGGTCGGGTTCAGATGGTGGTCAATCCGGACAGATCCGATCCGAAAACCCGAACCGAAATGATCCAGACCGATCCGACCCAACCCGACCCGGAACGGGTAGTCGGATAGTATAAATACTATTTTTTTTTTTTTACCCATATCCCAAGCCCACCCAAATAGTTTTTACCCCTCCCTCTTTTCTTACCCTACCCCCCCTCTCTCCCCCGAACAGCGAACGTGCGCTACCCTGCTCTTCTTCTTCCTCTCCTCTTCTTCTTCTTCTTCGACGCTCGATTCGGCTGTCCCTCCACTCGTCCAACGCCCGAACCCAGGCCACCGCTGCCCGCTTGACGCCCGTATTCTACATCGAATCTGGTAAGTAATCACATTGCATGTGTTCAAATCAAAATAAACGGGCCACATGAGTTCTGAATCTGCCTCATTTTTAGACTCTGCACTATTTTTTGCCTGCAAAACTGATAGATGGAATGTATTTCTGACGAATATCATGGCCGTCCCCACATAAGTCACTTACAAAAGTTGCGTACTGAGTAACTCAGTACCTTTAGCGTACTGGGTAAACTTTGTGGGGTCCACCATTATTTATTTATTTTATCCAATCCGTTCATCCATGTTAGCAGATAATTTTAGCACTTGAGCCAAAAAAAAAAAAAAAGCATATCCAAAGCTCATGTGAACCACACCAAAGGAAACAATATGATCGAACCTCTACCATTGAAAAGTTCTTGGAGGACAAGGAAGTTTTGAATCAAGCTGATGTTTGTGGTTTCTATTCATCTGTGTCTTTGTGATATTATGAACAAATTAGATGACGAATAAACATTATTGTGGGCCCTAGGAAGGTTAGAAAGGTTTCAATAGTAGAAATCATTATTCCATACTGTTTCCTGTGGCATGGTGTAACGTCTTGGATTTTCACTGTTTTGGATTTCCAAAAATCCTTGAATTTTTTTTATTAATTAACTTATAATATCACTTAATGACCATTAGCACTCAATGTTAATTTATGCAGGGGTGGTACCATTAAAGAACCGTACAAGTCCGATTAATCAACCGTAGGAACTCAACGAATCCGCTCGGATCTTGGCTAATAGATCAAATTAACCCCGTTACTCTTGTAGCCTAAAACCGACGGTTTAGAGTAATCACTTTCACTAGTTATAAATTGGCCACATTATGAACATAGTTAATCCAAACCCTAATCAGTGCCCACGAGAAATCTCACTACCAAATTCATTCCAGAAATGCCCCGATTTTCCAAACAAGCTCTAGTCCGCTCATTGGTGGGCCACCAGTTCCAAAATTATAGAGTAATATCGGTCTTACTGGGCTCGACGTCCATCGCAGGAGTCGGACCTGGGAACGGTCCAGAACCGCTCAACTTGAGCCAAAGGACGAATGCATAAGAAGTGAAAATACCTTAAACGAAGAAGCTGAAACTTAAGTGAATTAGGTCGTCCACTCTTATATAAAGTTGAGAGTTTCGGACCGTTGGTTTACGACAAAACTTCACACGTGGAGTAAGGATATTTTCCTGCTCATATCCGTATAGTCGCGGCCCCGATCGACCATCGGTGACGGTTAAACAGACTTCCAATCATATCTGTTGATTGACACATCCAAATGGCGGGCCGATCGTATCCATACGTAGATCATCATTAGAGTTAACTATCTTACTATGTATATCGACTTGTACACCCCATAGTGGGCCCTAGAGGCTAAAAAAACCCTCCCATAGGGCTAGTATAGTAAAAACCCAACACTTGGGGCCATTTGCACCAAATCTGGCATTATAAAAGGAGCTTCTCTTGGGCACCCCTCTTCCCATACGATTTTGCCCTAGAAAAAAAAGGAAAAAGAGTAGAGAGAAAGGGAGAAAGAATAAAGGAAGAAGAGAGGAAGGGAGAGTGAAGAAGATGGAAGGTAGGCCATAACTCTAGTGGGGCCCAAAGGAGACCGATTCTTACAACTTCTCACCTCTTCCTCAACAAATCCTTCGCCCACAACCGGAAGAGTCCCTCTCCACCGATTGAGTAGGTAAAACCCTCATCTCTTAAAAGTCCTTCATGTTGAGGGTGAATTCACATGGGATTCTAACATGCAAGTACATTGTCTTAGGATTCCTGCTGATCGACACCGAGTTCGGCGTTCCTAGGTCATTTTTCAAGTCTTCAACGATCCATAGGTGCGGACTATTATCCTTAGGTGGCCTAGCACCAATTTTAGTATGAGTTTAATGATTTTGATTGCTTGGATGATGTATTTGGAGAATCTAGATAAAACCTAGAAATTGTATGGTTGGTTTGGAATTGTATGGAATTGTATGTTTTGTTTAGTTCTCATATGATGTTGTTCTTGCCTCTCACATGATTTGGTACAAATGAATGATTACATGTTCATGTCTTGTTTGATTTTCGCATATGGTGTTGCTTTATGGCATGTATGATTCATTAACTCTTGTGCATTTTTGGTTTTATGAGATGTATGAAGTGCTTAACTTCCTCACTAACCCACAAAACAAACATGCACCTTTGTTCATAATAATGTTAGCTTTGCTTGTTTGGAGAATCTAAATCGTATGTTGAGAAGTATGAAAACATGATATTGTTTATGCTAGTTGATAACCTTGATAGTTGGCATGTTATGGATCACCATCAAGACCCTTGGGTTGGTCAGGAACATGAGGAGAGCAAAGGCGGTCCCGTTGGTAGGACTATCCGGAGGCTAAACCCATAGATTTGGGCGAGTGCGTTGGACGACAGTAGTTAGACTACATGGGTCGCTCGTACCCGATGTCGTTTGTCACGTGCTTGCCTGGACTCGTGCGGTGTAGCCTATTTACTGTCCAACCTTTTATGTTAACCATGTTTGCTTATATATGTATGGAACTTGGCACATCCTACAACCGTTGTAGCTCATCGAGAACCACCTGAAGCCGATCCACCGTCTCGTGGACTGGGCATGGTGGAATGCGATACTGTGTTCAAGCTGTTGGCCTACGCTGGGGTAACGAACGTCCCCGTAGTGACCGCTAGCGATCCCAGTTCTCAGCACTCCCCATGTGCTTGAAGTCAGGGATGGGGAACCCAACAGGATTAAGGATCGCGGTGCCCTGGCCTCGCTCGTTGAGGGGCCTTGGCATCGCAACTAGTTGAGGCATTGATATGTGGGGTGTATTAGATTCCCCAACCTGCTGGATGAATGGACTTAACTAAGAATTCGGCTGACACGATCACATTGCATCGCATCAGTTAGGGTGGCGACTCGGCAGTCGAGGTCGCTCTGAGGGAGTGTTGGTCATACGCGATCGTTAGATGGAGTCGCTTGAGGGAGTGTTGTGGCGAGGGCATGCATCATATCATCCGTCATGCATGCGCATTAATAAGTTTAGTTAGGTGTTTGCGAATGATTGTTTTTTATTAAGTTCATAATATAATTGATGCCTGTTACAACTTAAGACTAATAACACCCACTGAGTTGATCACTCACTCCCACTCTGGGACGGTGTTTTAAAACACCAACCAGACTCTCCCGTAGATGCAGGTGATACGGTGTACGAGGAGCTTGGCGACGCGAACTTGGAGAAGGAGGACGAGCTGTCCTACTTTCAGTTGATGGGCGGCTCTCCATCGGCTTGATAGGAGAGATTTAGGACGCTGAGTTGTGGACTCAACTTTATTCTTTTTGGACATATTATTCTTTTATGATTTTGTTGGGCGACGCCTTGTACGACCCATCCATATTCTTTTGGACCTGTATATACTTGATCTCATTCATTTCAGTAGACTTGTGTGGTTGTGCTTCATGTTTCAAGAAATTCCAGGCTGCGCACTTAAACCTAATTAAACGCATATGAATGGAAATCGGTTATAAGTGACCCCAGGAACTCGGGAGTCGAGTGTATGCACGACCCCCGATTTTCAGGGCATTACACATGGTCTACTTGAGATTTGGATTTACTTCAATTTTGAGATCAACCCCTAAAATTATCAAGAAAAATGAATGGACGGTGTGGATAAACCACATACATTCACAGTGGGCTCAACTGAGTTTACTCGGTACGATAAAAGCCTACTGAGTAACTCAGTACGTAATCCGATTTCGGTGTTTGTAGCTGATAAGAAACTTTTGTTGCCGTGTAAATATTTCAACGGTTGTGACTGAATCACAATTGTTTCCTCTTATGCGGCCCACTTGAGTTTCGTATCCATCTGATTTTCCGTAGCATGTCCTAAAAGGATCTCAAAAAATAGATGAGTGGGGTGGATTTACAATAAACATCAAGGTGGGCCCCATCTAGCATCCAGCGCAGGAACTTACTGCGAAAGCCTTTTGCAGAAATCCCGTCCTGTCAAAACTTAGATTGTAAGAATGTGTGGGCCCACAAGCATAGATGGTGTGACAAAAGTAACCGTTCATCGTCTGGTTGATACGATCGGACGGTGGATACTCAGTTCCATGGAAGTGGATTGGCTGGTGTTATTAGCGCCGACCCGTACGCTTGACAATGCGTGCACCAAGGCATTTAACCAGCGTTTGACGCCCCACCTTGATCCTCTCGCCATGTGTGTCAGTTTCCGGATCCCATGAGATATCGGAACGTCTAACGGCAAGGATTCAAGCTTCGCTTTATTAAGTACGATTAGGAGGCTGGTAAGTTTTCTCTTTCTTTCTTTTTATCTTTTTTGAGACTGCGTGATGTTTGAGGGTGTAACGTGAGAGGTGTGACCGTAGTATTTTCTGATCGGACTAAGATTTCCATTCATTTTCTTTCATTTCTTTCGGCTACACCGTAGAATTTTCTGATCGGAGAAGATTTCCTTTCATTTTTTTTTTTCATTTCTTTTGGCTACTCTGCCTGCCTACTAACCTTCATACTCAGCCACTTCTGCACCGTGCATGTGGATTATGTTTTAACTCTAGAAAAACCAATTAATTTGTGTTCCACTCAACCCAAAAGTCAGATTGGTTGAGCGAATCCTAACCTCTAACTTGTGGACACTTATTTGTTGAAACAAGACTGTTGGATTTTTTTCATCTTTAACCGTCCAATAAATAAACGCCAATATGATGACCAGATACTAAAATAAGTATAGTACTTGATTCATGATAGATCTAAGCTGTTAACCCTAATTTGGACGGTTTAGTTTGAATTATATGTATTCATTACCTAAAAGTGATTTAAAAGTGCCTGTGTATCAATTAGTAGTTACACTGTTAGATTTTTCTCTTTATTCTTTTGAAATTATCATTTTTTTTTTTAAAGGCTGATCTGAACATCGTCCAATCAGATCCGACTCCGTTATCCTAACCGAGTCGGACCCGGATCGGTTCAGGCCAACAGCGATTCGGATCGGTTCGGGTTAGATGACCCGGACTCGGACCCAGATCGGATCGGGTTCGGGTCAGGCTATATATATTCCGGACTGAGTCGAGTTAGCCCCCAATCCGATCCAACTCGGTCGGATGCCCAGCTCTAAATGGCCACACCTAGAGCTGTACACGAGTCGAGTCGAGTCGAGTATTGTCCTACTCGTACTCGACTCTTAACTACCGACCGCTGCTCGTACTCGGGCTCTACTCGGCCGAGTAGCATGACCCCCTGCTCGTACTCTACTCGCCCGAGTACAAGCCGAGTACGAGTAGTAAACGAGTCGAGTCGAGGCCGAGTTTTCGAGTCGAGTCCGAGTACGACCACACGAGTTGAGTACCGAGTGCGAGTTTTCGAGGCGAGTTCGAGTCCGAGTCTGAATTTGAGCCCAATTCGAGTAGGGTTTTCGAGTAACGAGTTCGAGCTTTGAGCCAAGTTCAAGTTATAAATTGAAATTAATTTGAATTTCAATTCGATTGTCAATTGAAAAGTTAAACGAAAAATAAAATATATAAAATGCACATATTATTACATAATTACATTAACGTATTTACATAATTACATTACATTGTTCAAAATGACAATTTATAACTAATAACCTCTATAAGATGAGTGTCTTCCTGTTCCTGTATTGTCATCTGATCCATCGGAACTGCTATCTATTTTTTCATATACAAATTGATTCACTTCCTCTGAGTCAGAAGGTGAAGAGATTTTTCCTTCGTGCTCTTCTACACTTTCAACTAGATTTTTCAAACTTGCTTTATGTGAAGAATTGTATGTAGTACCCAATGCCCTATAAAATTCACCGAGACGAGTCAGAAATTTCAATTTGTTACTCTTTTTCTTCTTCTTATTTGTCGTACTCGACGAGTAACTTGACCCTGCTTCAACATCGTGTTGTCTTTGACTCGAATATCGCTGAAGTCTAGAAGCATCTTCCATACTGCGTTTTATGGCGATTTGGAATTGTTCTTCCTCCAAAGCTTTTAATCTGGCTTCCTCCTCTACATTTTTTGTGGATGTCATTTGTGTACCAGATCCAGAAGCAGAAGGTTTGGATGGAGTGGAAGGCTTTCTATTCGAATCTAACAGGGCTTGAAAAAGAATTTGGACATCCTTAGGGGCATTGGGGCATGGTTTTGCATCACCACCTCGACATGACAAGTGTAGGCGAAAACGATTAGTCTTGTGCACAAACTTTGCGCCACACAAACCACACTTAATCTTTGTTTTTCCAGACCGTGGCGGTGATTCAACTAGGGAAGCATAGTCCCAAATGTTTGTCGATGGCTCAGATGACGACATATCTACATTCAATTTTTAATAAAAAAATCAGAATATTGATAAATAAATTGAACTTGATATAGCAACAAAAGAAAGCAATATAAATGTATCAAAATTCAAAAATAAAAGTAAATGAACAGGCATATGTAAATAAATATCAATGATTCAAAGTCTTCCAAACCACACTCCTCGTGTTTGCAGTTGCAGTGAAATAATATTACAGATCATTCAACATTCAGCCAAAAAAATTGAAAAATCGAAAATAATTACTGATCTGTAGGTAGAGACTCATCACGAATCTCAATCTCCTCTTCTTCATCATCATCATTCATATCTCCTCCCCATATCGGGCGCAACCAATCTTGCGTACAAATCAATGCTTCAACTGTGTTTGGCGAAAGTGAGCTTCGATACTTGCTCACAACCCTGCTCCCTGTGCTGAATGCGGATTCTGATGCCACTGTTGAAACTGGTATTGATAATATGTCCCGTGCCATCACAGATAATGTAGGGTATTTTGATTCATTAACCCTCATCTTCCACCATTCCAACACATCAAATTCAGCTCGCACTACGATTGACTCCTTGAGGTACATTTCTAACTCTGATTCCTTAGTATCAACTCCCATTCGTGCTTGTGCCAAATATGATATGTATTCATTTAGCACATCCGGATTACCAGGTACAGAAATATCCGCATCTCTACTTTCTTCAACACCCACTGCAGGTAAAGTATTAACGTACGATTTATATAGATCTTCAAGGGCTTCACGAACCTTAGACGTTTCTGCTGCCGCTCTTTCAGTAGGATAAAGCTTCATGAAAATAAAGCTAACCAATCCCATATTACAACGGGGATCAAGAACAACTGCCAAGGACATCAACAGATGACATTCGTGCCAGTATTTATCGAACTTCGTCTTCATACCAACTGTCATCTGACGTATGAAATCTGGACCCGCACTGGCATTTTTCTGCAGAGCATCCTTAATCTTCCAAAGAGACGGAAGAAACAGATTCGCGGTTGGATACTGATTCCCAGAAAAAATCTTCGTGCAATCGTAGAAAACTTGGAGAAATGTGTGAACTTGTTGTGCTTTGACCCAATCATCTGTGCTCGGCAACCAAGAATACGTTCTGTCACGCGCCGCATATTCAGGAAATGCAAGCTGTAATTCTATTGCCGCATCTAACATTTCATAGGTCGAGTTCCAACGTGTACAGACATCCAACTTCAACGTTTTTTTAGATGGCACATTCAAACGTTGGATGATGTCATTCCATACACTCAGCCTTGATGGCGACCCCCTTATATATTTCACACTTTCTCTTATGTTCTCTATAGTGTCGTCGATTGCTTTCAGCCCTTCTTGTACAATCAAATTTATAATATGGGCACAACATCTAACCTGAAATATTTTTCCTTCAAAAAATAAATTTCCTGTAGCCCTGAACTGGTTACGTAAGCATGAAATGACACTGTCATTTGCTGAAGCATTGTCTAAAGTTATTGCTGAAATTTTCTTCTCAATGCCCCAGCCTTCTAGACAACTGTAGATGCAATCTGAAATAAGTAAACCAGTATGTGGAGGAGGAAGGTGTTTGAAGTTCAAAATTCTCTTGCATAGTTTCCAATCCTTATCGACATAGTGAGCGGTTAATGAAATGTATCCTTTTCTTTGATTGGACGCCGTCCATAAATCAGAAGTCAAAGCTATTCTGTTCACTGAAGCTAAAACTTCTTTCAGTTTCATCTTCTCCTTTACGTACATCTTCATGCTTTCTCTCTGCACTGTGACGCGGGAGACATTCTCGACCCGAGGGTTAAGGAATTGACAGAAAGCCCTAAACCCTTTACTTTCAATCATTCTGAAAGGTTTTTCTTCCAAAATCACTAATCTAGCAAACCACTCATTCAGCTTCTCCTTGTCAAACTTATGAGTGGACACTACGCCTTGGGAGTCGTCCCCTTCTGACTTCGTAAATGACAACGTCTGTTGGCCGGGAGGAGGGAGTCTTGCTTTCTTAGGACACGTCTTCAAATGTCTAATTAGATGTGTCGTAGATCCTCCTGGAATCTTGCTGAATAACCCTTTGCAGTTATTACACTTTATCTTCTGTACACCGTTAACTGTCACGTCTTCGAAATCATCCCACACTGCTGATCTCTTCTTCTTCCCTTTGCATGCGGTTGACGTGTCTGTGTCTCCCTCTACTATTAGAGGAGATGTGGCCGATGCACCCATTCCAGGGGTATTTGGGCTTTCGTCTTGACTAGCCATCTATAAAATAAAATTCTTGATATGTTATACGGCTATACCTAGGGGCTAGGGTCCTAGTCCTAGATGGCTAGACGGCTAGACCGCTAAACGGGAATAATTACTTAACTGTCTAAATCAGTCACCCATTCAAAGTTAGATGGATTGTAATGCTTCATTTTCCAATTTAAATGCTACGCCGAAATTCCGGCAGCATCTCCCCTTATCTCTCCAGAATATATTAATCTTGTATTTGATTCTCATGTCAATTATCAACACAAAGTGTGGACATTTGACGACGAAAATAAATACATGAAATATATCCAGAGAGAAAAAGGAGAGACGAAACCAGAACAGGCATATGCATTTAAATTGAAATAAATGAAGACATTACAATCTATCTAACCCTGAACTGTCCAAAAAGGGACAATTTGAACGATTTCTATGCATCCAAGAACACACTGAATCTATGTCTGGCAACATAGAAATCTTCAAATGGGCAACTGATTATCCTATATACTACAAGTCTACAACTAGAACAATACAAATAATTCATATCTATGCAAACAAAGGAGCATGCTGAAATTGACATTTATCATATAACTAACTAATAACAATTAACAATATGTCATATGAAAAGCCAAAGACATCTTAATGTGGTGCCATTTAACACTAACAAAGTAAAAAGTAAATTGTCATTTATAAAGTAAATTAAGTCAATTCAATGTATGTATTGTATATCTATCTATTTTGCCCTCTCATTTTAATGTGTGCCAAAAAAATTGAAGCATATCCAAATCTAAGTAAACACGCCCGGCCAAACAGGCCCTAAAAGTGGGGGGCGACTGGGCGTTCGCCCGGCCAAACAGGCCCTAAAATTGGAGGCAAGTAAACAGTACAGTGGTCAGTGGGCCCCAAAAAGTTTTTAATGGTGGGCGACTGGACGTTCGCCCGGCCAAACAGGCCCTAAAACTGGAGGTGGAGGCAAGTAAACAGTACAGTGGTCAGTGGGCCCCAGGAAGTTTTTAATGGTGGGCGACTGGGCGTTCGCCCGGCCAAACAGGCCTAAAATTGGAGGCAAGTAAACAGTACAGTGGTCAGTGGGCCCCAAGAAGTTTTTAATGGTGGGCGACTGGGCGTTCGCCCGGCCAAACAGGCCCTAAAATTGGATATAATCCCAATATCCCATCCAGTTCGTCCAGCCAAACAGGCCCTAAAATTGGATCCCATCCAGTTCGCCAGGCCAAACAGGCCCTAAAATTGGATTCCATCCAGTTCGCCCGGCCAAACACGCCCTAAAATTGGATCTAATCCCATCCAGTTCGCCCGGCCAAACAGGCCCATATTAGTTCAATCGTACCGACCGGGCGTTCAATCCTCCTCCATCGATCTTAATCCCACAATTATATTAGCAATTTCTACTATATATTAGCAACAAAAAATAAAAAATCCACCCCAGGCCTTACCGGGCGAGCAGAAGAGGGACGACCGGCAGGCGGCAGCTGCGTGGCAGGGCGATGGCAGCGAAGAGCTGAGGCACAGGACGAGTGGCAGTGAAGAGCTGAGGCACCGGACGCGTGGCAGCGACGAGCTCTGGGAGAGGGAGAGAAATTTTTGAATGCTCGCTGGGAGGGAAGGGGTCGAGTAGGGTTTGAAAACGACGGGTGGGGGGGGGTAGGGTTTGAGCGAGTTGAGTGCTGGACGGGAAAATGACGGGTGGGGGTAGGGTTTTTTTTTTCGGGCGTTTATATAATACACATGTACGAGTCGAGTACGAGTCGAGTACCGAGTCGAGTACCGATAGACTCGTACTCTACTCGTAATGTAAACGAGCAGTGAAAACCCGCTCGTACTCGGCTCTAACTCAGGCGAGTCGAGTACGAGTCGAGTATTCCGAGTCGAGTCGAGCGAGTACTCGAGCCATAGTCTGCTCGTGTACAGCTCTAGCCACACCAACCAAAATAGAATATGGTTTTAAAATGCTACTGGCGCAACGCACGCACGATGGTCCACTGCATGCACAGACATAAGTAAACCTCCTGACCTCTTATTCCAAGTCATCAAAGGATGGCCCACCTTATACACGGCTCCTATGCCCACTACATAAAGCCGCATGCATGTAGAGTGGAGCGGATTAGGTGAGATCTCCGACTCACCCAAGACCGTGCGGCCCATACCGTCCGGCCACCTTGATGCATGTATTCTATATCCACGCCGTCCATCCGTTCTTCCATATTAGAGAATTATATAAAAAATAAAGCGGATCCAATTATCAGGTGGACCATACCATAGGAAACTAGCAAACAGTGGTGGTTGACCATTAGTGGGCCACTCAAGTTCTGGATCAAGACGATATAAGTTTTTTCCCTTCATCCAGGCTTATGTGACCTTACCAAGAGATTGGATGGCAAATAAACACTACCTAAACATTAAGGTGTGCTCTAAAAATTCTCTAATGGTAGGTGTATCAACACTGTTTACTATGGCGTGGTCCACCTGATAATTATATCTACTTCAATTTTGAGATAATACACTAAAATGATCTGAAAAACCGGCTGAACGGTGTGGATACATAAATAATACATCAAGGTAGGCCACACGGTAAGGGCCGCACCATCTTGGGTGAGGCCAGGGTCTTACCTAATCCGATCGCCATGTAGAGTTGCGTGTTGGCAACTTAGCATGGCAGGAATTTTTTGCTGCTCCGTCACTGACGAGGATTTCGCAGGAAGTTCCTGCGCTGGAATACTATGTGGGTTCCACCGTGATGTTTATGATAAATCTACACGGTCCATCCGTTTTGGGAGTTCATTACAGGACATGTGACCAAAACTGAGGTGTATATAAAATTTGAGTAGGCTGTACGAAAGGAAAGAGTGTAGATTCAGTGACCACCGTTTGGAACATTTGGATGTTCACAGAGTTTCATATCAGGCTATGTTTTTGGTGTTTTCAATTCATCCGAGTGGGAATGACCTTATAAACGGTTTGGATGGCATATAAATATCAAGGTAGATCTCAGGAAGGTTTCAACGGTAGGAAACTCTTTCTCCGGTTTTCCCTCTCGTACAGCCCACTTGAGTCTTGGATCCACCTTAATTTTAGTCGCATGATCTGAAATAAGATCCCACAACTGATGGACGGTGTGGATTTCTCAAAAACATCACCGTGGCCCCACTTACATCCCAGCTCAGGAACTTCCTGCGCAAGGCTTTTGCACTGAGAGAAGAACTTAATCTGGCAGAGTGCGATGGATGATACGCATGCACTTAAAATGTACTTCTAAATTGCAAACGTGGAATAAAATAGTTCAAATTAAACCGTCCAAATTTTATATGAAAAAAGAATCAGTGTATCACATACAAAAATTTTTTTATATTATTTAATTATCTGACCATCAGATTAATGGACATTTAATGAGCGGTTCTAAATGAAAATGTCCAATGGTATTATTTAAGCAAACAGTATCTACTAATCAGAGGTCCGAATTGTCTAAGAAATATGATTTTTCTAAAAACGTAACTTAGAAACATTTTTTACACAATTTAGTTTAGTCGGTCTATTTTGAGTTAACATGTGACACATGTAACACTTATAAGTGCCTGCATATCAAGTGTCGTACGGAACCTGAGTATCAAATAACTCGCCAATAATTCTATTTTCATCGGCCTTTCTTAAATCAAGCGCGCCGGAATCAAGATTCACTGGATATGGTGGGTTATTGCAGAGGTACCCACACGCGTAAGTTAATCGAAACCGTTCAAATAGTGGGTCCCATTTTATACGGTAGATACACCTGATGGATGATCTTAATCTTACATACTGGTATCCGTTAATTATTATTTAAAAAGAAAATCAGTCGACCACCTAATTGAACATATAAATATCCATTATTTGAACATAAAATCATCAAATAAATATCAATATAGAATCAACTTGTTAAGATACATATTTAACGGCTTGGATTGATTTGATTATATATGAAATTTAAATAAATTATATGCATGCATATAGGTATTTGTACTCTTTCAGAGCACTCGCTTTTTCCTCCCACATTAATGGACGGTTACGCAAACTTGTAGCATCTCCGACACCTGGTCTGTGCACATGTCCTTCGAAGAATACTACGTACTCGCGCGCGTGAGATGACGAGCGAATCTGCAGCATACGTGGCGCAATATCGGGCCATTCATCAAATAGATTTCACTCAGAATCCTCCGTTCATCACGTGGGTCACACGTAAGAAAAGTGGGCCGTCAGCAAAATGACTTATACCACTTGCCCACGGCACGCGGAAATCCACTCGCCCACACGTGGTACAATAACACGTGCACGACATCAGAACCGTTCATCAGCATATCACTGCAATATGGATTCTATAACTATAAAAACAAAGCTTACATTGTTATCAGATTGGACACATCTGTACAAAATAAATGAACAGTCCAATAAATACATCATTATTTCAAATTCCATGCAAATACGGCCCACCTGATGATCGTCTTTCCCTTTATTTTCAATTCATGGATCATGTACGGTGGAGAATCTCTGGATCATCCATCCGATCTTATACCCCGTGTGAGTCTCTACACATGTGACGCACGTGCACCTTTAAAGCACCCAAGCGACTGCAATCGGCGTATCGTAACTTACCAAACATCCATTATTTCAAAGTCTCACATATGCAGAATATCAAAACCGTTAAAAAAAACGATCCACATCAAGATAACCATATAGTATATAAAAAACATCTGATCCACTAGTTGGGTGGGCCACAAAAGAAAACTAACCTATACCATCGGTTTTCTGCTTATTTTAATTCTGTGAAATGATTGATACGTAAATCAGCCATATTTTCGTACCACATGATCATAATATTGGGCCTTATGTTTTGAACGGTCAAGATTACATACATAGATGACAAGTTGGCCTGCAAGAAAATGAGTGCACCATAACTTATGATACAACCATATGTATCTGATCGTTTCTACTCTCCTCCTCTTTCTCGGAGCCGTGGAATAAGAAAAGGCAAAAAACGAAAACGTTTTTAAGAATGCCGGCAGCTGCATCAGCAGCAAACCCAACCCCATATATTCTCTCTCCCTATTCTCCATCTTTCCAAGGATTTCTCCTTAAAACTAGGGCTTTTTCTCGATTCTTCCCCAAACAATAGAGAGTGGGAACTCAAAATTCTTCAATTTTCTTTATTTTATTTCAGAAATCGATCTTTTATACGTATTCTGGAATTGAGCTGTAAAAGATTCGATTTTCACGCGGCAGAGATCGTGTTGGTTCTCTGGATTCAGGTATGTTCTGAAGTCTTTGAATTTCCTTCTTTTTTAAAAAGAATTTTTACTTGTATTTTGATGAAGATCGAAAAGGAATTTGATGCGAAGGGTGGGTTTTGATGTCAAGTTTTGGAGGTTTTTTTTTTTTTTTTTTGATTAATATTGTATTTTATTTATTTTTACATGTTTTATGTTGGTTTTGACTTTGTTAGATTTGTTTTTTTAATTTTTTAATTTTTAATTTTAACTGTTATTTTTGTTAGAATTGTTCGATTTTGACTGTTATTAGCTGTAATTTTTGAAATATTTTATTTGAATTTTCTATATTGATTTGTTGGTATGATTTTGATTTTGACAAGAGCAATGGAGAAAGTTTTGGTATTTGCTGCTTGGTATTTATTTCTTATTTTATTACTTGGAATTATATTTTGGTGATTTATGACTTTTTTTCTTTTTTCTTTTCTTTTCTTTTCTTTTCTTTTCTTTTCTTTTCTTCTTCTTCTTCTTCTTCTTCTTCTTCTTTTAAAATTTTTTTTTAATTTTTTTTTTAAAAAACTCTGGGATATTTTATTTCGATTTTATCAGAAGGTTCTTTTTTCCATTTGTAATTTAGTTTGATTTTATCAGAAGGATTTCAATTTGATGATATGAATTTTTTTTTTTAAATTTTTTTAAATTGGAATCCTAATTATTTTTTTTTCGGTTGCTTCTTGTTCAGTGACGTTTTGTCAATACGAGGTGATAATTTATTGACCATACCTGTCCTGAAAATTCCATTTTTCCAAAACTGCTGCTACTGGTTTGTATGCTACTTGCAATTGGATACTGAATTGAAGAAGATGAGATCAATAGTTCGAGCTGTCCGTCATGTTCAGTCAGCTTCCCGGCTTCGGAAAGGAGAGGCTTTTTTGAATGGTTTTGGTAGAAGAAGGCAAATAATTTTGGATAATCCAGTCGGGGTTTCCTCATTTTTGCCATCTTGCAGTAATGAATTGGATAGGTGCTTGCATCATGTGATGATATCTAGGGCGCTATACACCCCTGCTGCAAAAGAAACCAGTGAAGGTTTTTCTTCTGATCACAGCCTTTTTTGCTATTCAATTTTAGTGAAATTCAGAACAGAAATGCCAACAGGACCCATGTGCACGCACGTGTTGACATGGCACATCTGTGCGAGACCTAAGCCAATCATCGTTGGGCGGGCCTCACTGTATGGATGCACTGAACCAAATATCAGACTGGTTTACTCATCCAGCGAGCAGTGCATGTATGTTGAATTTGGGTTGTGGGTCCTTTCTTTTTTAAGCTGCCCACTTCTTTTGTTCTCCCGTAGCGCACCTGATGAGTGGCCTGACCTGATTTTCCAGGGTTGGTAATTCAAGTGCGGTTCAGCTAATGAGTGGCTTGGATCTCGCATGTTTGCTATGGTGGCTTGTGTGAATCATGAGCCCTGTTAGATGGGACCAATTCAGTTTTACCTTTTGTAGAATCAGTATTTATCTTTTATCTTTGCATGATTTGTTATTGGTGTTGACTCTAGTTTCTGGTTCAGTTACAGATGTTGGGGGAGGAGGTCCCCTCGCAGAGTATGAGCGAAGAATTGCAGCTGGGGAACTTGCTGATGGTGACAGCTTCCAGGTACGAGCCAGTCTTTGCACATATTATTTAAGGTAGAGCTGGTGTATACTCCCAAATTGTGGCTGTCAGGGCTTCCCAAGCTTTTAGTGCACTTGCTATTTGAGGCACATGATCAGAAAACAGAACCTGCATTAAGCAGGTTGATTTTTCAGGTTTTTTCCACTCCAAATTGTGGTTGAGATAAAAACAGAAATGTCCCAATCTTCTCTCAACCATGATTTGGTGAGAGTGCATTCTGTTGGATATGGAAACTGAATCACCCAAATAAATTGTTGTCTATTTCCATTCCCTACAAGTTCTAACAATATCTCCATTTCTTCATTTGCTTTTCACCGTGTGGATGACCCTGCAATGGTCCTCTGTGAAAAGACAACTGACATGTCATTGTGGAGCCATATTGTCTGGATTGGTCATAACTGAAAACATTTTCAATTCATCCAACACAATTTGGCACAAAATGTTTAATATGCTTGGATCTCATTCTTAAAAATGGTGGGCTCAGGTTGACATCCTTAGAGCACTTCAAAGACTCTACGATGAACTTGTGGAATCAGCTGATACCTGTCGATTGGATCGGTATGCGGCTTCTGAGAAAGCTGGGAGGTAACCCATTCATTGCAATGTTCTCTTTTACCTAGACATTGTATGGCATGCTAGAGCACATTATATTTGTCAAGGCTAATGGGTTTCTTGAAGCAAGCGAATTTGCATGTGGTTTTCTTTGAATTCCATGTTTCGTCTAACAAAGCCACCTCTTTGATGCATCATCATCTTCCAGGAGTAGGTGGTTATGGTCCCGTTTCTTACCACAGTCTTCATATTCACCTGTCAAAGGACTTTACCTGTATGGAGGAGTGGGCACTGGAAAAACGATGATGATGGACTTGTTTTATGACCAATTGTGAGTAACAGTTCGTTTTTTGTACTTTCAGATCCTTTCATTGGTGATTCTTCAAGTCCTTGAACAGAGTAGGAGTCTCATGTAAGCAACGATTGCTTATGACATAGATGCTTAAGAATGCAGTGGATATCACAACACCATATGTAGCTTATAGAATTCTCAAGAAAGTCATGTTTTTATTTGAAAAGTTATTGGCATATGGAAAATCACACCATTTCCACTTCAATCCATCTCTTTGGGATATAAGGTTATTCTTTAAAACCGTATGTTTTACTTGCATTTCTAAATTTGAAATGGTGATGTATGGAGTAAACCAGTTGTAAGGCTTCCCCTAGGATCTTGAGGACGACCTTTGGTCACAAGGTTCTAGTTCTTACATATATGTTGATGATTTTACCGGCATGAACTTGAAGAATGTTAACATCAATGAGAAAGTTTATTCCTATTCTGATTTGTAGAGTAGACAAGAGACCTAATTCTCCTCAGTGAATATTTCATGGTAGTTTTAGATCTTGATTTAATATCCCAAATGGGTTGTTTGTTATGGGTAAGTTGCAAGGAAATCGAAATCTGAGCCATAAAACTATATGTTTGTCCACCCCTCAATGGATTTAGTGACTTCTAATACTTCCATTCTCTTTACACAGGCCATCTAACTGGAGGAAAAAGCGAATCCATTTTCACGACTTCATGTTGGGTGTCCATAGTCACCTTCAAGTAAGAATTTTTCTGCAATTTCTTCATCTAGTAATATGGGAATCTAGTTGGAACATAATTCTTTACAAGCCCCAAATCTACTTCGGTTGAATGTCAGTAGGGTGACTCCGTTTTGAGCTGACTGAGCATCTGGGCATTACAACATGTTATTGATTTTCCACTTTTCCGCAAATGAAACGATACCTTGTTTGTTTCTAAGTACTAAAAAAGAACCGAGCATTAGTTTTGTGGAAAATGGGTTTTCTGGATACTCTCAAACATACCCTTAATGCAGTGAATAAATCAATCTCTGTGAACTCTGTTGTGTTGTTTGCATATCTTATCTGCGCATGACTGTAGCTAGATATTTAAGATGTGATTCCCTTGGTTGCTGTAAATTACAGAGGCATAGAGGTGTCTCAGATCCACTTGAGGTTGTTGCAGGAGAGATATCAGATGAGTCCATTTTATTATGTCTAGATGAATTTATGGTACGTAAGAAATCTCATGGTAGGTCCATAATCTTCTGCTGAGCATATTTTATAGCTTATCAGTGTTTTGTTTTAATTATGATTTTATGTGAATTATCTCGAACTTGTAGGTGACTGATGTTGCTGATGCATTGATATTGAATCGTCTCTTTGGGCATCTATTCAGCAAAGGCGTTGTAAGTAGTTTACCTATTGGGGATTCTCCACAATTTCTTTTTTATGCTTCTCCCAACACTAGAAAATTACATGACAATGCCATTAAATGAAAACAATCTCACATGTGGGCAATTTCGGACGGGGTGTGTGCGTAGATTCTTGTTGCTACTTCAAATCGTGCTCCAGATAGCCTTTATGAAGGTGGCTTGCAGAGGGATCTTTTCTTACCCTTTATTGCCACATTGAAGGTATTTTAAATGGTATTGTTTCACTTTTCCCCCTCAATTTGAACACTAAAAGAAAACAATTTGTTTGTCTCACATCTTGTAAACTTTTCAATGCAGGAGAGATGTTTTGTTCATGAAATTGGTTCTTCCACTGACTATCGGAAAATGACGTCGGTAAAGTTTCCATTCTCTCACTTATAGGTCAATTAGACATCTGTCCCTTGATCTTTTCAATTTGAAATTATGCCATGGACAGATGAACCTTTTTATTTATTTATTTATTTATTTATTTATACATTTTAGTTTGATCATTGTCACGGCTGTGACATGCTAGCTATATTTCTGTTTTATAAATTGCATTGCAGGCTGAGCAAGGTTTCTATTTTGTTGGACTGGAGTACTCTGGACTTCTGAAGAAAAAGTTTCAGCAGTTAATTGGACAACATGTAGCTAGTCCACAAGTGGTGGAAGTTGTCATGGGCCGCAAATTGCAGGTTTGTTTTTTTCAATCAGTAATTGGCAGTTTATACATACAAATGTACAAATAAGAAAAGCAGCCATTTTGGTTCTGCTATGGAATATATGCTGAGGAAGTTTCATGTTCTTGAACTCTCTTTTCAGGTTCCAATGGGTGCTAATGGATGTGCGTACTTTCCATTTGAGGAACTCTGTGACAGACCTCTAGGAGCTGCAGACTATTTTGGATTGTTCAGTAAGTCTTCTGTATTGTCTGACAATTAGAACTCCTTTAGGGTGCATTTGGATGCTCAAACATGTAAGTGGAGTAGATAATTTGTTGAAACAGAGGTTTATTCACTCCACATTATGATTGTGTGGTGAGGGTTTCAAGAATCGCATCATGCTGAATTTCATTTTTCTGCCTTTTCCACCTCGTGTCAATTCCCAAAATGCTTCAGGTTGGACAAAATGCGAGACAGAAAAGCATCTTGTATTTTCAATTAGATCCCTCAACATATTGCTGGTTGCATCTCTTAGAAGTTATGTGCTCCTCTATTTTTGTTCTGGACTTGTTATATATTTGACTTCTTTTCTTGCAGAGAATTTCCATACTCTTGCACTGGAAGGTGTGCCAATATTTGGGATGCACAATAGACAGCAGCATATCGGTTTGTTACTTTAGTCGATGTATGTGTTAGTCTCTCTCGCCACATTTGTTTGTTTCTGATTTTCATATGAGTTTTCAATGATCAGTTATATTTTCAGCTCATGATCCTGTAGTCTTTATGATTGATTGGAATTTGTTACTTTTAATCTCTAATTGCATTTAGTTGGAAACTGGAATTATTCAGGCTGTTTGGATTGGTGGAATCCAAAATGTAGATTTCGAAAAGAAAATGTCACGTATAAGAAAAATCGTGGATCAGGACATCTGTGGAAAAGAATCCTGAAAAGGTTGTTTTAGTTTCCACCATATCCGGGGAGATGTGGGATGATCAATGGTCAAAGAGTGAAATATGTTTCACAAAAAGTGTGTAAATGAGGATTATCAAATGTTTGGTAGGAGAGGGGAAAGGCCATTCTTTGAGGAAAACAGTGGAAAGGAAACCCATTGTCCACAAGTTTATTATCGCAATCGGCGGAAAATGTTACATTTACAGAAACCTTTTTTTCCACGGTTACTTTGTGGATTCCACCAATCCAAAAGTTGCTGGAATATGGACTCTCTCTCTCTCTCTCTCTCTCTCTCTCTCTATATATATATATATATATATATATATCTTGTCCACATATGTGACTGTGCAAAATGACGTGAAGGCATGGTACCTTCCATAGTGGTGGATCCACTCCTACTGAAATCATACCTGTACTCCCTGACCAATGTAGAATAAAGAGATCATAGATGTGGTTCTTTTACCAGTGCAAATCTGTCATAGAAAAAGGATAAGGAGAGATGATCTAATGGGCCCAGTATATGGAAACCTTCTGATGCACCATGTTGCATTTGGACTCATTGGCATCTGCATCACCTATCCAGGCTGTTGATTAAGTTCAGTCCACACTTCGTCCATTATGAAAAGGTCGCATCAATCTGATTGTCCTAAGCATCTGTGACTGGACCTATCTTCTGAGAACAATCTTGTCCATCCATTTTTGCATTCCTCTGACTTAAACAGTTTGGGGTCTTCCAATCAGCACGACTTGTTCAAGGAAAGCCTATGAATAGTGGACTGGATCTGATGGATGGTCCGGAAAGGTGATTTGGATGTCAACGAGCCCAGATGCAACTAGGTGCAAGGAAAGGTTTTGATACACAGTCGAATGGCATCTTCTTCTGGAAATCCTAGCTACTCTTAGCATGATATTGGGGAATCTCATTGCCACTAGATCATTTCTCGAGGATACATACCCATTTCTTTTATTTTATTCTCTTTTTAAAGTGTTTTGTTATTTATTTTCCTTTATTCACTTTTGTTCTCTCCATCAAGGAATTGTGCATGGGGCTCACCTGAGTGAGCTTGAGGCCCCTCTCTTCATGTGCTGATGTGGCAATCATGATAGATATCCAGGCTCTTTCATCCTGTGGAGACCACCATGAACATGCCCTGCCCAGGCCAGACTAGGTGGGCCACGAGCGTACGTTGAATGTTGACAGTTTGCATATTTATTCCAACCATCCATTTTTCTAATACAAGTTTGGCCCACTTGATATTGATGACTGGACCACCCTGATTTTTAGGCCAGGGCATGTCCATGGTGGTCTGCAACTGATGAATGAGCTAGATATCTCACATGACTTTCACATAGGCACCTGATCAGTGAAACCCCTTCACCATCTCACTCAATCACTCTTTTCTTTGCTGATATCTTTCTGTGTTTTCTACCATGAATTTGTTATTTATTATAATTTTGAATGGCGGGTGTTTTTTTTTTTCTTTCCAATTTTACTTTCTTGAACTTTTTTTCCCCTCCTCATTCTTGTTTTCAATTTACCTTTTTGGTTGCAGGTGATGTATGAGAACAAAGGCAGGTTGCTATGTACAGCTGAGGCATCTCCAACTGGACTTTTTGATAGAATTGCGACGGTGGCCGATGCACAAAAGATGTCACCTAGAACGTCCTCACGGTCGAGGAAGAATGACGATTCAGACCTTTGTGTGGACAATGAGTTGGGATTTGCAAAAGATCGCACTATCAGTAGGTATGGTGTGAACCACATGTTTTTTACGTTTTTTCCTCAGTGACTTGGACTGACTCGTTCAGTACTAAGTTGAGTCGCGACTCACCTGAGTGGGAGGGTTACTCATCTGAGTCGGGTAACTCATTCGAACCGAGTCTGAGTCAACTCCGACAAGTCGGCAATCCATGGTTAGAACTATGCAACTAGGATCCATGTCAGTTCTCAAGGCCTTTGACCTGATGAGCGCTTCAGTTGGACACGCCCTAAAATTCCCCTAGATCAGAAGATCCAATCTATCCAATCTTTGGCTTTTCTTCAATTACGGGCCTTCACTTTCTTTTATTAACCATCTATATGCAGCCACGAATCGAAGGATTTTGATTGTTCTATCAAAGATTTTTGAGGCAGTACATCCGCCAAGGGAGGGCCATTTTACAATCATGGATGTAGTGCATGTCTGTGTACCATTGTAAATGTTACCACCCATTTAATTCATTAATATGGCCCACCTATTGATTGGAGACTTACCAGGTGTTTTGAACCATTGGATCTCTGGAATTTTTGTTCTTGACCATTTCTCTAAACCATTTGTGATGTTCCAAAGAGGGGTGATTCATATGATGGTCCTAACTTCCAACTGCCACAGCTCACAGAGGTATTGGCCAACTGGTTGGATGGTCCAGATCCATTGAGGCTGCTTGATCGAACGCTTGCCCTGAACTGTGTAAAATTTCCATGTTGCAGATTAACAGAGATGAACAGCAAAGAGTTTTTAGATCAGCATGCGGCCATGTTGCTAGAGAAGTCTTCTCAGGAAGAAGCCAAGGAGGATCACGACGCTGTCCAAGCATGATAAGGTTCTGACATGGCAGTGTAATTTGTTATTTGTAACATGGGGCCCACTTAAGGTTTGATTCCATCAATAATATTTTACGTATGTCCAACTGATCTTGTCCATTGAATAAAATGAAGGAAAAAGAAAAAAGTATTCTATTAGGTATTCAGATCGTATGATGAATTTTTATTTATTTTTATTTTTTCTGGTTGTAAGTTTTGGATCTTTTACCTAGCCTGGTTTATCTAGACATGGCCCATCCCAACTCCGGGACCCACTGGATGAACAGCCCTAGGGTTTGGGATAAGCCTGATTTTTTGGGTTTAGGTCTAATATGTCCTTTCACAAATATAACGAAATACAATTTAATAAGAATAATGGTAGTTGAAAGACCGCAGACAATGCAAATAGAACTAATTGATTTATCTACAAGACATGGTCCATATTACACCGATTGGATGATCTTGACTGTTGATTGGTCACCGCCAGATGGACAATGGCTTCCATTTGAGTGAAAAATTCCACCAGTCTGGAGGCTATCTTGGTGGAATGAAATTTTTGGCACTGATCCATCAACAGTGATAAATTTGTCCACGTGTACGGTGGAGGTAAGAGTTTATTTATGCCCATCAAATTTCAATTATTATCTTCAACAGAAGTGCCACTTTGATTGGAACAACTCGACTCGGCAGACTCGTTCAGACCCAACTCGACTTGACCCGAGTGGGTGAGTCGATCCTAACCAAGTAGACTTCGTCCAATCGAACTCAAACCAAGTCAGAGTTCGAGTAACCCAGTAACTTGACTCAACTTGACCTGACCTGTAATGTGACTCGGTGCTGACTAGACTCGATCCAAAACCCGACTCGTACATATAAAAAACTCCAGATTTGACCTTTCAGATCTCAAATGTCGTGTAGTGCAACTAGGTTATGAGCTGTGATTTCAGCCTGCGGATACCTGTTGCACCCGACCTGACCCAACTCGGTGCTGACTCGACTCGACTCGGTCTAGGTTAGTCCAGGCCAGAACCAGAGTCGGATTGGATTAGGTATGCTGGATTTTAAAACCGAGTCGAGTCGAGTCAGACCGAGTTAGTCGGTCAGCTCTGACTCGCTCTGACTCAGACTCGATGCCCAGCTCTACTTCCATTTGAGGTGTCCCAATCATGCATTTGATCGTGTCCCACTCAAAATCTTTCCCCAGTACAGTCGAGGAATCATAAGGTACGCTGGCAGCGTACCGTGGAGCATGTGCATTCATCTGATTACAGTACATGTGGTATGAATGCATCGCAATCCCAGTCGTCCAAATCATGGGCCCATCAAACTGGGCCCACCCCAAAATCTCACTGAACGGACGATCCTAATCATTTGATCAACAGATATGTTATGGTTGAACTTGGACTTTGGTGCCACACGGTTAGGACCATTTGATCAGAGCGACTTTCTGTTAGCTATACCCCACCCGAGTGAGCTCTCCCTCAGGCGGGCCACGCCGATTGTAGATCCTCCATTGAAAATCAGGCCGCTTCACTCTTCAGGTAGGCCAGACTTACAAAACAAATGGACGGATGGAAAAGTGTTTTAAGCGCCTCTTTATTTCATACACTGTGGCCCACCTAAGTTAATGGCCTGATTTTAAACCAGAAGATCTAAACAGTGTCGCCCACCTGATGGAAAGCTCGGATCTTGCACACGTGCTTGGATGTGGATGGTTAGGGCTCCACACGAGTGCCGGCCTATCAAATCTCAGCCATTAAATATAGGCGCGAAAGAACGTACACGTTGGCGCACCAGTTCGTGCTCTCAAACTTCAGGCGGGGCACCGCCCGACCATGGGTAGGTCATTGGTAGAACGCCTCTCCTAACGAACGATCAGAACCGTTGGATTAAGGGAAGATCCGAAACCGTTCTTCCAGTGATTAGATGTCAGTTGATGGCGATCTCTACCTCTTGAACGTTTCTGATCACCTGATGACCCACCTTGCCCAAAGTTAAGGTTGGTCCACTAATCAGGTCGACCACACAAGGACGAGAGAAGTGGGTTATTTTTATACAGCAGTATGCACCTATTGGACGGTTTAGATCTCATGCACATACAACGTATGGACCCATTTTTACGGTAGTAACGCTACCACGTGGACATGTCCTCTTGCACATTTACGAAAGTGAAGATAATGATAATTAACCGCTTCGAATTCTCAGGAGATTTGCGCGGACGCGGATTTCGTGCGAAAGACGAAGTTCCTGCGCAAGGATTCTGGGTGGGGCCCACTGAGATGTTTTTTGAGAAATTCAACCCGTCCATCCGTTTTTTGAGCTCATTTTATTACTGCATCTGAAACCTAACGTGGATCCAACTCTCAAATGGGCCACAAGAGAAGAAAGAGTGGGTATTTAGTGACCACCGTTGAAATATTTATATAGCCACAAAAATTTTGTATCGTCTAAGTTTTTTATTTTTTCACTTCATCCCAGAGAAAATGACCTTATAAACGGTCTGGATGGCATATAAACATCAAGGTGGAGCCTAGAAAGGTTTCAACTGTAGTAATTCCATTACCCATAGTTTCATGTTATATGGCCCAATTGAGTTTTGGATACTCCTCCTTTCTTTGTTGCATGTCCTAAAACGAGCTAGAAAAATGTATAGACGGGTTGGATTTTTCATAAACATCACGGTGGACCCACCTTGCATCCCAACGCAGGAACTTCCTTCAAAAGTCTTTGGCAGAAATCCGCGTCCGATTGGCGCGGAGGGGAGATTAGGGCCAGCCATTAGGAATGAGTGACAGAGCACGTGCCAAATTTCAACACGTGGAAGAGATCAGGGCCAGCCAGTAGGCGGATCCAACCGTCAATATGTCATGGATCATAAATCAATCCAATCCCCTCATCTCAGGCCACACTCATATCAAATGGTTAGAAACAAAATAGTAACAGCCTATATCCAACTTACACGTGTGCCCCACCTAATGTTTAGCAACATCGTATCCTCAATGGATTCCCACGTGGCACACAGCTCTGATCAAGAGACCGGAATCGGGTGCAACGCCTGTTTCGAGCAGCCCGTATACAACTCAAGCTCTCTGGGGTCCACCGTGTTGTATACATAAAATCCAATCCGTCCATCATGTGATAACCATTATTTATACAGCATACACAAAAGTTGAGACTGATTAAAAGTTCACACACGCCACGCTAATGATAACAATGTAAAATTTCTCTCAAAACTATTGAGTTCGCACGCTTTGACCCTCCTGAATTTTGTATCCGGCTGATTTTTGTAATTCTTCTTGATCATGGTAAGTTACACCCGATTAACGGGTCTGAAGAATGATAAACATTATGATAGCTCCATACTCAAACCTATGGTTCTTACACCATCCCCATTGTTCCACTCGGTGTGGCCCATATCTTAGATGGGTCTAGTTAATTTTCTCCCTTAGAGCCAAGGTTCGAGAATAGAACCTGATAGACGGTGTGGATCTTACATGTACAAGATGCCCGAGTCGGATAGACGTAGGTGTTTTATGAGTGATATGGGCGTTGGAGCAGATTGCCCTGATGACACAAGTGCGCAGTGTTGGCTTGCTTAGAGTGTGGCCGCGTGTCGTGTTAGCCTATGGGTCAATTGGCCCGACGCAATTGGCCCGACGCAATCTAAGCCTTTTCAACTCACCTCTAGGCTGGTTTGGGTCCTTACTCTTGCTCGGGTGGTAGACTCTCATGAGTTTCAACACCGGGTCAAGGGTTCAAGTACCCATAGGTGGTGAAATTCCACAAAGGCGTGAGTGTGTGCGCGCATTAGTAGGCAAAAAAAAAAAAAAAACACTTAGGCTAAGTTTTATTTATTTATTTCTTTTATTTTATATACAAACACTTTAGTGTATATACATTACTTGAGCACTCGATCTTATGATCTGATCTTGGTGTTAAAACAAAGTCTATTTCCCACCGAGCCATGGATTGGACCCACAATTTAAGTTATGTTGCGGTCCAGCTCAATTCAAAAAGATAGTCATTTAGGTTAATGGGTTTGTGTTGGGTTTATACAACCCCAGCCCAACCTAACTCATAACCTAAACCATGTGTCTTAATTTAGATGTATGATTTATAAGTATGTAGATGAGATAAAACATACACATGCTGCGATAAAATTAAATTTTATTAGCATGTAATAGCATGATCCATACAAGTTTAAAAAACATTGAGAGAGCTTGGCATGAGAAATTACATTTATGGTGTTTGGATCATATAAGATACTTATGTTACAAGTGGCTTATTTTAGGGTGGGGATTAGAGGGGATTGGAGGGGGCTTCGAATCCCCAGGTTGTTTGATAGCATAAAGCAACTCGGGGTTTCCAATCCCCTTGTTGAGGGGGTTTGTAATCCACAGTGAGAGCTTGGATTACACCTAAAATCATTTCAATAGTTGCAGGTATAACATATGTGTCACTATACACTATCATTCTATTGGACACATGACCCACTAATGATGATCAACACCGTCCAAACATTATCCATGTAAATTAGAAATATCCAAATATTGTCCAGCATTGTCCAAAAATTGTCCATGTAAATCAATGATTAAAAATCGTTGGTTAGTCACTCAAACATGATCTTGTGCTTGTGGCCCATCCGAGACTTGGAATTTCATTATTTTCAGGCAAAACATATTTCCGCAGGCTTATCACAACCACTGTGTCAAAAAATACATTTCTCACTAATTAGAGATATTAAAGTTAATTTAGTAATTAAATTCAAACCCTGTAAATATACCATAGATATGTACTTTTGGATTAAAGTTGATTCACACTCTAGGGTGCGGATAGCAAATCCAGGGGGTTTCAAATCCATGCTCCCAAACAGGCCCTTAGTTTCTATTAATTAAGCAGTAAGTATGTTTGGTAAATAATATATTTACTAGCTTTTGATATATTTTGATGTCTCTCTTTAGCAATTGTTGAAAAGTAGAAAAGCTAAAAAGAAAAAACTGAAATGATCAAGTAATTTGCAGTAAAAAAGTTAATTATAACTAAGTATAAACCAAAATTACTTATGTGAAATGAATCTCATCTAATGGTGTAAGTAGTAAAAGTAACTTATTTGGTGGTATCCAAAGGAGCCATTAGTGTATGGGTCTGGTTGGGTGGGTTGGTGGAGCCTGACCTGACTGTAATTAGATTGGTTGGATTGGATCGAGTTTGGGCTTTAGAAATTTTAAAGAGGTTGGGTTAGGTTAAGTTTTCTAGACCCGTTTATTGAATTGTCCGGGTATGGGCTGAACCCGATCCTGAATGGACCCGACCCGCTGCGAGGCCTTCTCTCTGTCTCTCTCTCTCCCCGCGCTCGCGCGAATCGGTTAGCATTTCTCATTGAGAACTGAGCGTGTATATAAATAGTGTGCATGAGAGAGCATTCATCCTCTTCTCCTCGCAAAAGCTCCAGAAACTGAAACACCTCTCTTTCTCTCTCTCTCTCTCGATTCCTTCTCCGATCTCGAAAGAATCTTCTCCCGCTCCTCCTGCTGAGGTAATTCCAAATTCTCTCTCTCTCTCTCTCTCTCTCTCTCTCTCTCTCTCTCTCTCTCTCTCTCTCTTCCTTATCCGTTTCTGATGGTATGTGATTTGAAAAAAATCCAATCCAGCGATTCGAAATGCATATCATTCAATTCGCATTTTCAGCTTTCACGTATAGAAATCCATCTCTTCCTCTCATTTCAGCTCTGTATCTATCTCTCTAGGTTTTTTGATATGAGGAGTTTCCAAGGCCCAGGAGATCTGATCGGTGCGTAAGGCAGGGCCGGTCGTTCAGATGATGTGGTGTGGGCATTTTTCCCCTGAACGTTCATAGTGTTTTCGTACAGGGGTGGTAGCCCATGGCCCACCTGATTAATGGACTAGCATGATTTTTGTGCCAGATCATCTTCACGATCGAGCCTGTGTCATGAACGGCTCAGATTTCCCACACACTTGTAGGACCACTTTTGTAGTCTTGAAACCGTTTGGATCGTGTTTAACAGAAACTGGGAATGAGATCTTTGCAAATTTGAAGGCAAGGATCTTCTAAGATGCGTTATAAAGTCAGGTCGACCCTATGGATTGGCTATCAACTATTCAACTCAAGGACAAGTTCTTTCAAAGCTGAGGGAATATTGATGCATGCGGGTATGATAGTAAGAAACACACGATAAAATATGGGTCCCAAAAAAAATCTATGACCTATTAGGTGGGCCTCACGTTTAGAGCTGTGTTGAAAGATTTTTAAGGTGATATGGATTTGCTATGTGGTTGGACCGTTGGAGTTTGATTCTTTAGAGTCTTTATTTACTAAGGTTTTGGGCTGGATCTTTAACATGATCTTATGTGTTGTTAAGTCATTAGCAATGACTGTTATTATCGGTATTGCACAATACCGATATGATATCGGGCTTTAGTTGGGAAACTTCCTAGTATCTGTCAATATATCGCAATGCATCACCATGTATCATAATGTATAACAAGGTATGGCTATTCATCGCAAGTAATGTTATGGACAGATGTCTTAAATCTGTCTGGTGGTCTGTTGATGATATCGACAGGGTTTTAGATGATATCGACAGATGTCTTAGATCTGTCTGTTGGTCTGTCGATGATATCGACAGACCGTCGATGATATCGAGGCTGTCATCGAGAGACCTTCGATGACATCGATAATTGATGGATTTTTCACCTCTGGTCGCTGGACAGTTTTGGTCCTGTTTCGATATCATCGAAGGACCGTCGATGATATCGAAGCTGTCATCGAGAGACCTTCGATGACATCGATAAGTTCCGCAAATGCGATTGCGGAAACGCAGATTTTGCGGATTTTGTTTCCTATTCCGAGTCTGCTTCTTTCTAAACTTATATAAAAGGGGTATATGCGAGATTGGGATGAATTCTAAGGCTTTCTAAAAGAGTTCCAAGGGTTCCTAAAAGGATTTTAGAGTTTCTAAATGGTGTAGCAAGGGTGAGGTTCGAGGTTGTTCGAATCGGGTAAGTCCTCTCTCTTTGTAATTTCTATTTTCATAGTGGAGATCTGTCGCTTTGTGCCGTAGTTTTTTCCCGCAAGGGTTTTCCACGTTAAATCTGTGTTATCTTGTGTGTGCTTGGTGCCATTGGATTGTTATCCTAGATCTAGATTTGTGTAATTCCGCAGGTCAAAATCCCCAACAAGTGGTATCAGAGCAATCGTTGGGGCACAGATCTGAATATGAGGGATTAGTAATAATGGTAAGCACCAGGTATGAGATTGAGAAGTACTCAGGGAAAAATAATTTTGAGTTATGGAAGATCAAGATGATGAGTTCTTTAATCAAGTAAGGCGAAGATGGTGCTCTTGAGGAGTGAAAGTCTACTATGACTGATGATGATTGAAATACTCTTGATAAGAAAGTTTATCATCGATCCGTTTATATCTCACGGATGAGATTCTCTACAACGTCATGAGGGAGAAAACTGCGGCAAAGTTATGGGCGAAGTTAGAGGATGTCTATGCGAAAAAATCCTCTGAAAATCTCCTACACTTGAAGCGGTAGTTGTATAACTTCAAGATGGCAGAGGGTGGAGATCTGGAGGCTCACATCAGCAACTTTAATAAATTAGTTTGCAAATTGCTGGATATGGAGGAAGTGATGAAAGATGAAGAACAAACATATATGTTGCTGAATTCTCTTCCGGAGTCGTATGAGTCATTCAAGGACACTATGTGCAGCATGAATAAAACCCTGGGTGTCGACACTGTTATCTCAGCCCTTCAAGGGAAGGCTATGAGAAAGCTTAATAGCAACATGGGGACATCTTCTGATGCACTGTTTACAATGGGTAGGAATTCTGAACAAGGTACGGGTTCTTCAGGTTATAGATCCAAATCCAAGGGCAAGGGCAAAAGAAAGGTAAAGTGTTGGAATTGTGGGAAGGAAGGACATGTGAAGAAGGATTGTAGAAATCCTAAATCGAAGAGAGAAGATTCTGAGGCTTCGTACAGGGAGGCTAATGCTATCACGTCAGATGGATCGAGTGGATGTGATGGCGATGTTTTGTCTGTGTCTACGATCAAGCGGCCATACGATGATCGTAAGGACGAGTGGATGCTAGACACAGGGGCATCTTTTCACATGACTCCTCATTGGAGTTGGTTCACCAACTATAACAAGTGCGATGGTGGACATGTGTTTATGGGCAATGACTTTGCCTGTAATGTTGTGGTTGTTGGTACGGTGCACATCAGGATGTTTGTTGGGGTGGAGCATACCTTGACTGATGTCAGGCACGTTCCTGATTTGAAGCAGAATCTGATTTCTCTTGGTGTACTTGAGGCAAAAGAATGCAAGTACACAGGTATTGATAGTGCTCTTAAGGTATCTAAGGGGGCACGGGTAATCATGAAAGCGCAACGACTCGGTAACATGTACAGGTTGATTGGGAGCACTTCAAAAGGTGGAGCTGCAGTGGATGTAGCGGATTCCACCTTTGCACGTGTGTGGCATGTTGGGCATGGCCACATGAGCAGGCAGGGCAGGAAGGCTGAGACGTGCGGACAGGGAGCAGGTGGAGCAGCCACCTGTGAGAAGAATCACACGGCATGATCGCATGATATCGGCGAGGTACATGGACGACTCCAATATCGCAGGAGATTCATCTTCTATTCAGATGGCTCTAGGTGAGCTTGGTGCTGAAAAGTGAAAGGCGACTATGGGCGATATGATGGATTCATTGTACTAGACCGACATATGGGAGTTGGTGGAGCTTCCAGTGGGCCAGAGAGTGGTTGGATGCAGGTGGATCTTCAGGAGGATACAACATAGATACAGGGCGAGGTTGGTAGCGAAGGGTTATGCTCAGAGAGAAGGGATTGGCTTCTCAGAGATATTCGCGTCGACGATATAGCAGGTGTCTATTAGATCTGTGATTGGCGCTGGTTGACCAATGTGATCTTGAGCTGGAAAGATGAATGTGGAGTCTGCACTTCTGTAAGGGAAAGTGAAGAGCATATCTACATGAAGCAACCACAGCGGTTTGAAGTTAAAAGGGCTGAGAAAAAACTTTGCAGGAGGTCGTGGTTCGACCTGTCACCTAGGCAGTGGTTTGATTCCTTCATGGTGAGTCAGGAATTGATGACATGTAGATCGCCAATTATGACATGTTTGAAATCAATGTACTGAAGACTCGGTTAAGTCGGACATTCAGGATGAAGGATCAGGGGGCTGCAAAGATGGTTCTCGGCGTTGAGACTGAAAGTGGAGTAAGCTTTGGTAATCACAGGAGGAATACCTTGTGTGTAGGTATTGATCAAGGATGTGATGGGCCAGGAAAAGCCGAAGAGCATTCCCTGCGCGTCTCTCCTCAAGTTTTCCTCAGGACATGTTCCAAAACAGATGAGGAAAAGTAGGATATCTCATGAGCCTTATTCGAATGCGGTTGGCAGTGTATGTTATGGTCTGAATTAGACAGGTTATTTTACAGGCTATCAGTGTTGTGAGCAAGTACCCCGGCAAGCAATATTGGGTAACGGTGAGATGGTAAGAAGACTACGTCTTTTCTTTTGGGAAGACAGGAGCAAAGGTGGTTGGGCATGTGGATTTAGATCCGACAGTCATGATCAACAAGAATGTTCCTGCAAAGAAGTTCAAGTTCTGTGCAACTTCTCTGGGCTTGGCGATGGCGTAAAAGAAGGATGGAGTGTGCACGAGAAGCTATGATGTGATGTAAAGACAAGAGAAGGGCACAAGAAGTTACACGGATGAAGATTGAAGACATGGTGGAGATTGTTATGGACATATGTCTTAAATCTGTCTGGTGGTCTGTCGATGATATCGACAAGGTTTTAGATGATATCGACAGATGTCTTAGATATCGATGCTGTCATCGAGAGACCTTCGATGACATCGATAATTGTTGGATTTTTCACCCCTGGTCGCTGGACAGTTTTGGTCCTGTTTCGATATCATCGAAGGACCGTCGATGATATCGAAGCTGTCATCGAGAGACCTTCGATGACATCGATAAGTTTCGCAGATGCGATTGCGGAAACGCAGATTTTGCGGATTTTGTTTCCTATTCTGAGTCTGCTTCTTTCTAAACTTATATAAAGGGGTATATGCGGGATTGGGATGGATTCTAAGGCTTTCTAAAAGAGTTCCAAGGGTTCCTAAAATGATTTTAGGGTTTCTAAAGGGTATAGCAAGGGTGAGATTCGAGGTTGTTCGAATCGGGTAAGTCCTCTCTCTTTGTAATTTCTATTTTCATAGTGGAGATCTGTCGCTTTGTGCCGTGGTTTTTTTCCGCAAGGGTTTTCCACGTTAAATCTGTGTTCTCTTGTGTGTGCTGGGTGCCATTGGATTGCTATCCTAGATCTAGGTCTGTGTGATTCCGCAGGTCAAAATCCCCAACAAGTAATGTATCACAATGTATCAATGATACCTTAAGTGCGTTGAAAAATATTGCAAAAATATTGAAAAAAATCACCAAAATCCCAAAGATATGTTTTTCTGATTTTATTTATTTTGCTTTCATTACATTCCTAAGGAAATTTCGACCACTCCTTTTTGATTGGTTGGATAGTAAAATGGGATTTGGTGGCGGAAATCGATATTGGAGAGTGTGGTACTGAAACCCAAATTGATGAATTTTTGTGAATTTAAACAGTTTTTCTTGTTTAAATTCCTTGGAATCGGTGGAATGAAGTTCCTAATTAATGATTTTGCATGCTCAATCAAGGGTTTTGACCTTCGATTTTTGAATTTGGAAAAATTGAAGAAAATTGGGAAAATCCGAAATTTCTTCCATTTTACCTATTTAGCTTGCAATTAGAGGTTGAAAACATCACAGTAGAGTGCTTGGAGGCTGATCTAGATATTGACAAAACTTTTTGATTTTTAAAAAATATTCTTAATTAAAATATGTTGAAATTTTAATTAAAAATAATTTTATTTGAAAACAATTAGATTAACTAGATGTTATGTATGCCTAATATTTTGTATTTATGAGTGTATACTGATCTTAACATCAGTCACACTAGTTTATTTATTTTGATTTTTTAAAATAAAAAATTTAATAATTAAAAATAAAATTTTAAATAAATGCACCATATATTGCAGTACATATCTAATGTTAGTAGCATTTAGTACATTGGATGTGCTAATAAGTGATATGAATTATACATTGAATACACTAATAAGCTATATGAATTATAGATATGTTAATGATTTCTTTAATTATTCTTTTATATGAACTGATTTTTAATACAGTTGCATGACAACGCATAGTTTAGTATCCTATACAAAGAAAACTTATTGTGTACTTGATTTTTGTGATATTTTTGAATTCTAAGTGTGTAATGATGTATTTTTTAACATCCCCTGAAGTTTCATTGAAAAATTTGTCTTATTTCTTAATGTTTCCCAAATACATTACCCGATACGTCTGATATTTCCCGTGTGATACCCGATATGTTTCTGTATCCCAAGGGCGTGATGCATCTGTTGATACCGATACTGGAAACATTGGTCATTAGTACTCTTTTACCTTAGGTGATTTTTATCCACCATGAGTGATCTTTAGGATATGATTTATATCTAAAATTAGTAAAGTCTATATTTATTAGATCTCTTTGTATGTATCTATCTTTTGTATTTTGGTCTATATAAAGGCTTCTAAGGCTGTTGTTTGGGGAAGTAAATGAATGAGAATGGAGTAGAAGGGCATGATTTTTGGGGGAATTATTCTCTTATAGAGGGAGAAACCTGAAAACATCAACCATGTATGTGAAAAAATTGATATTTTTCTCTTCATTTCTTCTTTATCATATCCACCTGACACCACAATCACACCACCAGTCTTCAATCCTTTCGAGGATTAGGGAGTGGTAGGTGGATTGGGCAATATACAAAGGCTCAAAATAAAGGATTGGAGCAAATGCTTGGATTGGCCAATCCGGGTTTGACAAATACAAGTATCCAAACAAGCCCTTAGGGGGTTTGCTAATGATTTATTTTTGGCAAAGGTTTGATCTTCAATTACCAACTGAAAACAAGAAGAAAAAAAAGAAGTTGGCAGTCCACAATATTAGGTCCCAAGTTCAATACATAAGACATACTCTAAGAGTAGGTTGATCTACTTCCTACTATTCAAATGTCGATGGGCTGGAAAACATTATGTATTTAAATTTGGCTTTTAGAAATCTTGAATTGTGTGTCGGGTTCTTTTCATCTTTGTGGTTAATAAGAGATGGGTGTATTGACTCTCAATGTACAACTGGGTAAGCTAACATAATAGTTTACATCAAAGTAATGCTATCTTTATGTAGATCTCATAATTGCTCATAGTTGGGTTAAAGGGGGAATAGGTGGTGATGGTGAGTGCATAAGTGCTACAATACCTTAGCGCATTCTCCCTATGGATGTTTTTGGACTTCTTGGAAAGTGGTGGCAGAGTTTTGGGGTTTTTGCAACCAAAGGAGATTATGATTAGGTATGGGAATAGTGACACAACCAAATCGAAAAAGCTGAACCTTGATTTGGATGCATACCCTTTTCTTGAAGATCAAACCATTAAATTTCTTCACAAATGCAAAGAGAGAGAAAAAAAAAAAAAAGAAATAAAGGTTGTGGTTGATATCCAACAACCTACTATCCATTATACTAGTATCACAATGTTCCTCCGCTCTTCTTCTATCGTAGGCAATACATTGCCAGAAGGGAAGCAACTCAAGCTTTAAATCGATATAAAATAATTTTATTCAAACAACCATCATATCTTACCACTAATGTGGTTTGTAATGCATGTTAGGAACATTATCTTACATCAATCAATTTAGACCCTTAATGTGGTTCAAATATTCAATTAAGATGATTGGATGTTTTGGATCCTTGATCACAACCCTTGGATGGTCCTGATATTTGATTATCCGGCTTGTGGCTCGGATGCATTGGATAGGCAAAATTTCTAATAAGGAGAGCTAATGAGTGCATGTTTACTTTTGCTGCCATTTTAGAATGCCTATGGATCAAAGGTTGGACTTGGAATGCCCTTCTTAAAGGATAAATCCCTATATATGATCTCTCTCCAACTCACAAGTAAAAACTAAAATCCAAATTAAAGCTCTAACACTTACAGAGGATAGCGTCTTATGATAGGATTGATTAGTGAAACAGCCTGGATGACCATAATCTTTGATTAGCCAGCTTGCGTGGCCTGGATGCATCAAATAGGCAATAACATCTTGGAGATGAAGGTGGGAGCAAAATTTCCACTAAGGAGAGCCAATGAGTGCATGTTTTCTCTCATTGCTGATTTTAGGATGCTCTATGGGTCAAACGTTGGAGTTGGAATGCCCTTCTTAAAGGATAAATGTCTATGTATGATCTCTTGCTCAAGTAAAAATACAATCAAAATTAAAGCTTTAACACTTACAGAGGATAGATTTTAGATAGGATTGATCGTTGAAATAGGATTTAGATAGGGTTGATCCGCTAAATAGGATTTGAACAAGAAGAGGAATTCAAATATGTCCTCTTAATATTGCAAGTTATGCCATTGGCCAAGTTAATGATGGGTTTTTGGCTGCTATATTTGTATTGTTCATGATGGAGGAGGAGGAGTAGGAGATATATGTAGTACTACATGTCCAAATTAAGTTTTGCTGTCAAGCAAGTTCATGATGGGTTTTTGGCCACTATATTTGTATTATTCATGCTATACTCTTCTCTCAGAAGTCAATGTTTTGGCAAATGGGTTTCACATGCTACTAGTCTTTTCTCTCCTCTTGTTCTCCATTTTGAATATTTGATGTATTATTTGATTTTTGTAGGATGCTACTGCCCATAAGACACTAGATTTGAAGAGATCTTTTGAGTTCTTGCAGGTAACCAATCTAGTTCTCATGTCCAATGGGAAGTCTATTTTGGTAATGGATTTTACATGCTGTTACTAGTTTTCTCTCTCCTTGTTCTCCACTTTGATGGATTATTTGATGTTTCTTGGGTTTTAAGTGTAGCTTGTATGGTTGTTTTTCAAACTGCCCTTGTGCTGTTTTGGATTGGGAAGTGAATTGTATTGTAAATATTCAGTCTGATAAAAAAGGATACAAATGATGCTTCCTGGTATCCATAAGAGGGAGCAGCGGCCCTAAAATTGAAGTGATATTTCTTTCTAAGTCCAGCTTGAAAGTAATGGAAATGCAATTTCGAACCTGGAATGAATACCATGGAAGGAAATTACAATTTTGTTAGTTCTGCCATATTAGACTAATTAGTAATTATTGCAATTCAGTTTGACAGCACATCCAAGTACATATTGATGTGGACACAAGCGCATTCAAGGTGTACCAACGAAGAAAGCGCCAACCACAAGTGTCGTCCTTGTGGATAGGCGACTATTGAGGAGCTGAAGACCTTTCACATGTGATTGGACATATAGAAGACCCCACTCAGGGAAGACACATGTGAAGGAAGATTGGAGAAAGAAGACCGAGCGCCCGAACTTTCCCGTACTTATGTTATTTGCGCGTTTTTGCTTAGTTAGGGATATTTTAGTAATTTTATGTCTTTATTTGCTTATTTAAGTGGGCTAAAGCCCTAAACTCGAATTTTTAACTATTGATTAATGAAAAGCAAACCCTTTGGTTGCCTCCTTCCTCTCTTCTCTCTAATGGTGCTTCTTCTCTTCCCTTGATCTTCCTCTTCTAATTTCTTCTTGTGCCCCTCCAACATCTTCAAGGTAATTATTTTTTTCTTTCTATTTTCCAGTTTTGACTAATCCTTCTTCGATCAAAATCTTGAGAACCGATCTAAACCCTAAACCCCCAAATTCTCAAATCCCTAATCCGAGAAACTTCTTGGTTCTTCGGACTAGTGATCTTCATTGATCGATTGGGTGTGATCATGCAAGATCGGGAGGTCTCATCCCTCGCCGGATCTAACCTAAGTAATAATTGAATGCCATACTCCATGGTTGTGATGATGGTCCGCTCCATTGCATGTTTCCTTTATGATTTTCTCAGTTATGATGATTACTGCTAGAATTTTAGATCATTTATTCCTTTTATTTCCGCTGTTTAATTATGTTCATGAGCATGCATCATAATTAGGGCTGTCCTGCATCAAATTTGGTATTAGAGAATAGGCTTGCATGGTTTTTTTGTCTAGATCGAGTTATCAAATTAGGGTTTTGATTTTTAGGTTTAATTTAGGAAAGTTCCAGATTTAGAAAGTTTTCAATTTTAGAAACTTTCCAATTTTAGAAAGTTTCTAATCTGAAAAATTTTCAGATTTGAGTTGTTTCCTGTTTCAACTTAATTGTGTCAGTTCATAGTAGTTTTGCATTCATTGCATTCATCTTGAAAGTCATAACACCTAGTAGTCTAGTTGGGTAGAGTTTGGTTCAAGTCTTCATTGTATGCCCACGAGAAGAGGTAGAGGTTTCGGACTTCAACCTACCATAAATAACGAGCAGTTATCTGAGCAACTTGCTCAATTGATACAAAAGATAACCGCCTTAGAAGCGGGTCAAAGGCGTGAGTTTGTCCGCCTTGAGAACCAAATTACCACTACCATGACTAAGGTCGAGCAACTAGAGGCGTCCCAAAAGGAAAACCCTGCTGTAGGGGATGATGCGTACTCCCAAGTGGGAGGAATCATTGAAGAACGCGCTGCCACACGTGGTGGTAGTGAGGATAGAGATCGTGGTAACGGTCGTGGTGTGGTGCGAGAGGCACGAGTCACATGTGATCATCAAGTCCGCTATGATCCAGATGAGCGTGCGATGAAGAGTGTGAGAGTTGAGGCCCCGAGTTTTGTGGGGCGCTTGGATCCCAAGGCATTCCTTGACTGGGTTGCTGACATGGACCACTACTTTGAGTGGTATGGCATGTCGAAAACCGTCAAATGCGGTTTGCTAAGATGAAGCTTGTGGGTCAAGTCAAACTCTTCTGGACCAACGCTGAGCGTAGGATAGAGAGAGTTGGTAGAGCCCCTATCACACATTGGTATGAGATGAAAGAGAAGTTGAAGGAGAAGTACCTTGCTCTCTCATACCGTCAGAAGCTCCTTGACCAATGGCAATCCTTACGTCATGAGTCAATGTCTGCCGCTGACTACATCACGAAATTTGAAGAATATGTGATGCGATTTGATATCCGAGAAGACTCTCTAGTAACGCTCTCGCGTTTCAAGACGGGCCTTCGTGCGGATCTTCAGCGCGAACTTATGACTCGGCCCTTAACGGACTTGGATGAAGCATATCAAGTCGTGCAGGAGTTAGAGTAATATCTGAAGGCTCCTGTCGTTCGTCGTTTTGAGTCCCGAGACTCCAGTGCTAGATCTAGTTCCCAGGGAACTAGACCTAATATTGGTAGTCAACCTAGGGCACAGGCGACCATTCTACTTAGGCCTAGGGAGGACAAGGGCAAAGGGGTTCTTGGTGCCGGTCCTAGTAACATGCGTCAAGTGAGGTGCTACGAGTGTGGCAATCTTGGCCACATGTCTAATCAGTGTCCTACGAAGAGCCGTGGGAGAGCCTTAGTTATAGGCGAGTCCCACGAGGGTGGAGATGACCAAGGTGATTATGAAGTTGAAGAGTATCACCCTGAAGGAAGACTTACTGATGATGAAGAAGTGGATGGAGAAGCAACGCTTGCAGTAGTCAGGCGTGTGTTAGCTCAGTCTAGGAGTAGTGCTGACTGGCGTCGAAGCACTATCTTCTACACTATTGCCAAGTGTGGTGAAAAGAATTGTAAAGTGATAGTGGACAGTGGAAGTTGTCAGAATGTGATTTCCACTAGCACCTTAGATCGCTTAAAACTGAAATTCACACCTCATCTAGACCCATATAAAGTTTCTTGGGTTGACAAGACATCCCTACCTGTCACCCAGCAATGTCTAGTTCCCATCGAGTTTGGGTCATACAAAGAGTCCCTGTGGTGTGATGTTTTACCTATGGATGTGGGACATGTTATCCTAGGTAGACCGTGGCTATTCGATAATGATGTCACGATCTTTGGCCGTTCGAATGCATGTACTTTTATGTATAACGGTAGAAAGATCAAACTTAATCCCATGCCACCTGAGAATACACTAGGGAAGAAGAAGGATGAGAAGGCAAGTGAGCCTAGAGGAATGGGGAAATCCAAACCTAAGTCTCTACATATAATCAGCGCAAGAGAGTTTGAAAAAGAGGCTAAGGAGGATTCTATGGTGTATGCCCTTGTGGCTAGAGAGATTACACATGAGGTTCCATCAGAGTTGCCCCGTGAGGTGACCTCGGTCCTGAAGGAATACAGTGATGTATTTCCTGAAGACTTACCAAATGAGTTGCCACCTATGAAGGACATACATCATGCCATTGATCTTGTCCCAGGGTCTACTCTACCAAACCTTCCTCACTACAGGATGAACCCTGCAGAGCATGCAGAGTTGAAGAAGCAAGTTGATGAGCTTCTGCAAAAGGGTTTCATCCAAGAGAGTATGAGCCCGTGTGTCGTGCCTGCATTGTTGACGCCAAAGAAAGACGGCACGTGGCGCATGTGTGTGGATAGTCGTGCCATAAATAAAATTACTGTCAAGTATAGGTTCTCTATACCTAGACTTGATGATATGCTTGACATGATGGCTAGGTCCACTATATTCTCTAAGATAGACCTCAAGAGTGGATATCACCAAATCCGTATACGCCCAGGAGATGAGTGGAAGACGGCGTTTAAGACGAAAGATGGGCTGTATGAGTGGTTGGTCATGCCCTTCGGCTTGACTAACGCACCCAGTACTTTCATGCGGGTGATGACACAAGCGTTGAGGCCGTTCATGGAAAAATTTCTAGTGGTGTACTTTGACGATATTCTTATTTATAGTACCACTAAGGAATCACACCTTGAACATTTAAAGAAGGTCTGTAGTGTCCTTAGGAAGGAAAAGTTGTACGCTAATCTTAAGAAATGTGCATTCATGTCTAGCCAAATTGTGTTCTTAGGATTTATAGTGTCATCTGACGGAATGTGCGCAGACCCTGAAAAAGTCAGGGCCATAGTTGAGTGACCAGAACCAAGGAACATTCATGAGGTGCGAAGCTTTCATGGCCTAACAACTTTTTATCGTCGGTTCATTAGGGGTGTTTTAGCACGATCATGGCTCCAATTATCGAGTGCATGAAAAAGGGAGAGTTCGTGTGGTCTAAAGCCGCAGTCAAGGCTTTTAAAGAAATTAAGGGCAAGATGGTGGAAGCTCCTGTCATGCGTCTACCTGACTTTTCTAAAGTCTTTGAAGTAGCGTGTGATGCGTCTAGTGTCGGTATAGGTGGAGTGTTGAGTCAAGAAGGACACCCAGTGGCCTATTTCAGTGAGAAACTGAATGAGGCAAAACAAAAATACTCCATTTACGACAAAGAATTTTATGCGGTAGTGCAATCCCTGAGACATTGGCGACACTATCTCCTATCGCAAGAATTCGTTTTGTTTTCTGATTATGAGGCTTTGAGATGTTTGCATTCTCAGAAGAAACTCAACCCAATGCATGCCAAGTGGGTAGTATTTCTTCAGAAATATTCGTTTGTTTTGAAACACAAGGCCGGGGTTGAAAACAAACCAGCGGATGCCCTTAGTAGGAGAGTGGCGTTGCTCAACTCCTTGAGTGTAGAGGTAGTCGAATTTGAGCAACTGAAAGATGAATACCCCATATGTTCTGATTTTGGGGGTACTTACGCGTCGCTCGCTAGTGACCAGCATATTATGGGTGAATATGTTCTTAAAGATGGCTTCCTTTTCAAGGGAGACAGACTTTGTATTCCCTGTATGTCCCTTCATGAATTCCTCATCTAGGAGCTTCATTCAGGAGGGATAGCTGACCATTTTGGTCGTGATAAGACCATTGCCCTTGTGGAAGATCGTTTTTATTGGCTAAGTCTCAAGCGAGACGTAGCCAAAGTTTTAGGGCAGTGTCGAACATGTCAGCTGACAAAGCATAGAAAGCAAAATACCGGGCTGTACACGCCATTGACAGTACCACATGCTTCGTGGCAGGACATTAGTATGGACTTCGTGCTTGGGCTTCCCAAGACTATAAAAAAGCACAATTCCGTTTTTGTCGTTGTGGACCGTTTTTCTAAAATGGCGCATTTCCTCCCATGTTCGAAGACGTCAGATGCGTCTTATGTTGCTCGTCTCTTTTTTGATGGTGTGGTGCGTCTTCATGGGTTATCTAAAACCATAGTGTCTGATCGTGATGTTTGATTTACTAGCTATTTTTGGAAGACACCGTGGCACATTATGGGAACTCGTTTGCAATTTTCTACTGCTTACCACCCACAAACAGATGGTCAAACTGAAGTGGTAAACCGCAGCCTTGGAAATCTTCTACGTTGTCTAGTGGGTGAACATGTTAAGACTTGGGACCTAATTTTACTAACTGCTGAACTTGCTTATAATGGGTCAGTTAATAGATCTATAGTGTTGAGTCCTTTTGAAATTGTAAGTAGTTATAAACCTAGAATGCCCATGGATCTCTTACCTATGTCTGTTGCCCAAAGGTCTTCTGAGTCAGCCGATGTATTTGCACGCCATATTCATGATTTGCATACACATATTAGACAGCAGTTAAATAAGAGCAATGATGATTATAAAGTTTCAGCCGATTCTCATCGTAGAGTGCAAGAATTTCAAGAAGGAGACTATGTAATGGTGCGAATAAGGCCAGAGCGATTATCTCAAGGATCTGCTAAAAAATTACAAGCGCGTAGTGCTGGACCATTCAAGATATTACAAAAGGTTGGGTCCAACGCGTATCGGATTGACCTTCCACCTGAAATGAGCGTTAATCCAACTTTTAATGTGGAAGATCTAGTCCGTGCCCATACTCTCATCGTTGACACATCGTCCCTTTCATGGCCTTTTTTCTGAGTTTGCTACCCAACCCCTTCCACCCCCTCCTCCACCCATTTCCCATAAAGAAGAAATTGAAGAAATCTTGGATGACGAGATAGTATCCACGAGAGATGGAGGTTTCCAAAGGTATCTTGTCAAGTGGAAGAACAAACCATCGTCTGAATTTACGTGGCTGTCGGGCGACGCATTGCAGGGTATTGATCCAGATCTACTAGAGCGCTACAAAAGTTTCAACTCGTCGGAGTCGAGTTTTTCTCACCCGAGGGGAATTGATGCGGACACAAGCGCATTCAAGGTGTACCAACGAAGAAAGCGCCAACCACAAGTGTCGTTCTTGTGGATATGCGACTATTGAGGAGCTGAAGACCTTTCACATGTGATTGGACATATAGAAGACTCCACTCAGGGAAGACACATGTGAAGGAAGATTGGAGAAAGAAGACCGAGCGTCCGAACTTTCCCGTACTTATGTTATTTGCGCGTTTTTGCTTAGTTAGGGGTCTTTTAGTAATTTTATGTCTTTATTTGCTTATTCTAGGGGTATTTTAGTAATTTTATGTCTTTATTTGCTTATTTGAGTGGGCTAAAGCCCTAAACTCGAATTTTTAACTATTGATTAATGAAAAGCAAACCCTTTGGTTGCCTCCTTCCTCTCTTCTCTCTAATGGTGCTTCTTCTCTTCCCTTGATCTTCCTCTTCTAATTTCTTCTTGTGCCCCTCCAACTTCTTCAAGGTAATTATTTTCTTCTTTCTATTTTCCAGTTTTGGCTAATCCTTTTTCGATCAAAATCTTGAGAACCGATCTAAACCTAAACCCCCAAATTCTCAAATCCCTAATCCGAGAAACTTATTGGTTCTTCGGACTAGTGATCTTCATTGATCGATTGGGTGTGACCATGCAAGATCGGGAGGTCTCATTCCTCGCCGGATCCAACCTAAGTAATAATTGAATGCCATACTCCATGGTTGTGACGATGGTCCGCTCCATTGCATGTTTCCTTTATGATTTTCTCAGTTATGATGATTACTGCTAGAATTTTAGATCATTTATTCCTTTTATTTCCGCTGTTTAATTATATTCATGAGCATGCATCATAATTAGGGCTGTCCTGCGTCACATATTGTTAGAGTACAGTCTTATGTGTATGTTCATTGTAGTACATTTGAGTGTGAGAGTGCAAAAATATTCAGTTCTCCTGTGGTGCACCATATCCTTAGAGATGGTGGAATAGCTTTTTGATTTCATTTGCATTTATTTTGAGCTTACCGGTTGTAATAGATGGTCTATAAATAAAAGCTAGTTGAGAAAGAGAGAAGTAGAAAATAGTTCTCTATTCTCTCTCCATGCTTTGCATAATGTAGTATCTTGAGTTTAACATGGTAATAACACCATTCATTGGTCCTTTGCCCTCCATCAACACAAATCTGAGCCATTCATCCCTTTTTACCCTGTTTTTACACCTCTGCTTCAACCACACCACCATCATCATCTGCTGCCATCAGCCACTATCGGAACATCTCAGCACATCATTTACTCTCCGGATTGCAGCACCTCAACAACCATCACCATTATTTTCACCAGATACCAAATCGAGCATATCTTCTTCTAGATCTGACTGTGATTGTGTCTTCTCTGAATCCCATTTTGGCAACACTCTACATCCTCCAACAAATCGCTCACAGATGTGTTCTAAAATTCACAGTCCCTCCCTGCTGGATCCCAATGTGCAGATCTGCACAAAGACAGAAACCCATTGCCTGACAAAAATCCCAAATCCACAGCACCCATCGCGCTTCACCACCATCCGTTCTCAAAAACCACTGCATTTGATTCCTATCAGATCCACAGTACCCATGGGCATGTCCGATTCTCTTTGTTGATCCGTTCTTGAAATCCATCTCCAGCCGTTGTTTCCAATGATCCACTGTTGCCATTGTTGTTTCCGGTGATCCACTACTGCCACTATCCAACCTTCTGCACAATCTCCAGCATCTGTGCATCAATCCCATATGAAACACGCTGGAGCTCTTGATCAGATCATACAGATCGTCTATTCCGATATCTCTTTTCTTCTTCTCCATGCTTTCCACTTGTAGTCTCTTGAGTTTAACACATATAACTGCATTTGTCTTTTTATCAATCCGGTCCTTTGTGTTCTTTCCTGTTACAAACTTTTCAAGCAATATGAAAGCTAACCCCAAATAGTTTAGATAAGGCATCCTGATGATGCTGTCTCATGATGCTATATTCTTTTGAGCATTGTTGAAGCTTTTATGCTAACCGATCATCTTACATGCTCCCTCTTATGGTTGCATCTACCTATGTTTGAGGATATTGGGAGAACTGGTGTGATCTATCTGTAGGAAACTTAGTAGAAATTTCTTGTTCTGAATATTAAATTGGACCCATGCCTCTCTTGTCAGGAAACTAGCGAAGTTTCATGGTGTAACTTTATTATTATTATTATTATTATTATTGTGGCAGGTTCTGTTAATGGTGCAGTTCCATCTCTTGTCAATGCTTGCAATTTCAGTTTTTCTTTTATGCTTTTTCTCCTACATTTGATAGAACTGATAGCCATTTATGTAGAACAAACCATCCTTCATACGTTCAAGGTTAAGAATTTTTTATATTCAAATTCTTGATCTTGTAACACTTTTAGAAAACGCAATAATGAATTAAAAAACTTATTTTTCAGCTGGGTGAGATGTAGGCTTATCATTATCATCATCGTTCTTTTGTAATGAAGATTGGCTCCACTCAACACACTAGACATCACTATGCTTGAAACTCTGTTCTTCAACAATTATTTTGTGTGGATGTGCAATGCAACCTGCTCTGTCACCACTAATGAAATGCAATACCCACCCTTTATGCCCTTGGTTTTGGCCAGAATAAGTTAATCTGGGGCTGTTGAACAATTTTTTTCCTCCTTTGTAGGATTCCTTAAGATTTAGAATGGCAGTGCCCGCTGGTACTCAGCAGAGCATAAGAAAAGCTCTTGGTGTTTTGAAGGACTCCACGCAAGTTGGATTGGCAAAAGTGAACAGTGATTACAAGGTAATCTCTATTGCAATTTTGATGCTAACTGTCATCTTGTAGTTTATCACTCAAAATTTGACAGTTCTTTAATAGTGCTTGTCTGGTATTCCCAGGACTTGGATATTGCAATTGTCAAGGCCACTAACCATGTTGAACATATGGCAAAAGAAAAACATATGCGCAGTGAGTCCAAGCTTCCTTCAACCATTGTTTAGAAAATCAGTGCTAGGATTTGGCAAGCACCGACTCCACAAATTCATGGATCTATAACCTTCCTGGAGGAATACACCACACATCCAGTCATTGACTCAGCTTATTTCTTCTTCCATGTTTGGCCATGGGCTTGAAAAACATGCCAATCCATGACTCTCTTCTTCTTCTTCCATGTTTGGCCATGGGCATGAAAAGCATGCCAATCCACGACTCAGGTGGGCCACCCCATAGGGCCCATGGCAAACTGAAGAATGGTGTGCATGTCGTTGCAATATAATTATAGTGAAAATGTTTGCAATTTTTGGATTGAGTTTTCTTAAGCATAACCTTCATCCTCATTATCCTCGACAGATGTTATGGAAACAAATACTTTTTGCTATAAATTTTTTAATACCAAATATGTAATTTGGTGATTTACCCTCACAAGTTGTAGCTCAATAGCTTTGGAGTACTATCTACTTCCAATGTTTGCAGTATCAATAACATCAGTCGATATTTCGACCGATACTATCGTTATTGCAAGGGACCGATACCGAATATGGGGGGAATTGCAAAATTCCCCTATATCAATTGATATATGCAGTATTAATTGATGTATGCTGTAGTATCAATGATATATGCAAAATATCATTATAAAATTCCCTTGTATCATTGATATGTGTGATAAGTATTGACAATACAAGGCAACACCTCTCATTTGAAGAAAAAAATCTAGAAGAAATAAAAGGAAAAAAACACGATACCTGTGATTGTAAATGTTTTCGTTCCTCCTTTCTTTACTACATCCCCCTCCCAAAAAAAAAGAAGAAATGACCTGCAAGGATCTATGTGTGTCTCTCATACGTCATATTTACACAACTTGATATGCAGGCACTTAGAAATGGCACATGTGGCGTATATTAGACCAATTATAATTATAGACCCCACTAATAAACTTATAGTATAAAAATCAGGTTGGTTGAACAATACTAAGCACTGATTCGTGGACACTTGTTTTTTGAAATAAGGTCATAAGATATTTTTCATTTCTAACCATCCAATAAGTGCCCAACAATATTCTATTTTAATAACCAAATAAGAGAAATTTTTAGTCCATGATACATCCATGGTTCGGAGTATCCTTGATATTTTGAAAATATCTCCTATATTATCCATATCTCCAGCTTGGCCCCAATATCAATAACATTGATAGTATTAGAAATTCCAGGTATCAGCAATGTATCGCTGAGCATCGCTAATGTATTGATATTGGCAATATTTTTGACAATGTAAATTCCAGGTGTTGATTGTATCACTAATGTATCGATATTGCTAATATATCGCCAATATTTTGGATTGTGTAAATTCTAGGTGTTGCTTGTATCGCTAGTGTATCGACGATATTTCAATAATATCGCCAATGTATCAATGTCGCCAAAAATCTGTTTATTAATAAAAAAATCCATTTCTAAATTTTTTATGAGCACATGGTTGTACGCAATGTTCAAATTTTCGACGATAATAGTGATATTGTTGTTATCTCAACACGGGCAATATTGAGACCACAGTCTTTTGTTTCCCTTCTACATGTCGACAATTTCTCGATGATGGATGTTTTGATGGTTGGGATTGATGGGATGGTTGGACTGATTTCTTATGATAACACATGCTTTTAGGCCCCCATTAAATGGAAACTTATTGTGTTATGCATTCTTTTTGCAATTTTTTATTCCTAAATATGCAAATATGTATATTTTAGCATATCGTGAAGTTTCACTGAACAATTCTACCGTTTTCCCCATGTTTCCTGCATTTTCGGTTATCAGCGATATCGATATTGTTTCCGTATCCCTGGCCAATGAAACTTGTAGCGATACTGATGCTTCTAACACTTGCTACATCTAAACTAGTGCTCATAATTTGGATGGTTTATTTTGAATTATTTGTATGGCACATGAGCAATTTCTTTGTAGCTTCTATGTGCCTGCATATCATACATCACACCCTGCCAGAGTATCAAAGTATTTCTCTATTTAAAAAGGGGGAGTTGTATGATACTCTGGCCGCTATAACACTTGATATGCATGCACTCATCAACTGTACATGTGTCACATATTAACTCAAATTAAAATAACTAAATTGCGGAAACCATCGTCCCCAAGTCATGGTCCCAAAATCAGATTGTTTGAACGATCCTAACCTTTGATTCCTGGACACTTGCTTGTTGAAACAGGACCGTTGGATATTTTTCATTCTTAAATGTTCACCAATCTCATCCTCAGACGAGGAAATAACTGTAATTTCTGGATTATAGTGCACTTAAGTTATTATGGGACATAATTCAATTGTATGCCCCATGTGCAATTCTAAGTTGATTTCTAAGTGCATATCCACTATCCATCACGTATCGAAGTTTTTCTCAATTAGAAGCTACACTTCTATGTTAGTTTAGTACCATATAAAAAATGGCGGTGACTCTTCAACAATATGCTTGGCATAATAGTACAGAAATCTTGATCATCTAAGTCGCTAACCCAATTATCCAGAGAGCATAACCCAAAACATACACTGCAAAAATAATACTAACCATCTGGTTCGTACATTCAAATTTAGGCCACTCACTATTCTACTTTTAACCATCCATTTAATAGTCATTAGTTAATTGATTAGGACTTAGGATCACTTGATCAGTATGATTTTAGAGATATGCTCTATAGATGATGGGCTTAACAATGTGGATGGTCTACATAGTTGGACATCACTTCCATGAGTGAGGAGGATAGGAATTGGATGCCTTAACCATTGATTACTTATTTGATGAATTAGGAGTGTTGGATATTTTTCATTTTAACCATCCAATAAATAAAAGGTTCATTATACATCAATCTGTTAGACCGCATAATCTGCGCTCCTATACAATGGAGAGTTATTATGCATGCTTGGTTTATTTATTTATTATTTATTATTTTTTAATTTTTAAATTTTTTTGAGTTCAATGTGTGTAATCATCACTTTTAACATCTCTTGAAGTTCGTTAATCATACATAACCTGATACATGCGATACTTCTCAAATGTATCCGTATCCTGAGGGTGCAATACATGCATCGATACCAGTAAAGCTTCTATGAAAGTTGATTAATCGCACAGTTAATACTTATTGTCATTGTTATGGCAGCTATTTTTGATGCAATTTCAGCAACAAGACCTCGTGCTGATGTTTCATATTGCATACAAACCCTTGCTAGACGTCTCACCAAAACACACAATTGGGCGGTATGTTCCTGCTAACTGCCTTTTGCTATATCGATTCTTTATTAAGTACCCAGGCAAACAATACCATTTGTTTGTGTGACTTAGACATGTACATGTGTGAAGTCCTTTTGTGGCTGGTAGTTTCGCTTATTTGATATCTGGCCTATCTTATTTAATTACTTAGGTTGCATTGAAAACTCTGATAATTATTCACCGTGCTTTGAGGGAGGTGGATCCCTCATTTCGTGAAGAGCTCAAGAGCTACACCAGGAGCAGAGGTCAAATGCTGAACTTGTCCCATTTCAAGGATGACTCAAGTCCAAATGGTATTACTTGTTCTAGTAATTTAACTTATTTACAGAAGTTTTGAAATACAGAAACTGATCATGATATTCTTTTGGTTTATTTTTCCTTGAAGCATGGGATTACTCCGCCTGGGTTCGTACTTATGCTTTATATCTGGAGGAAAGGCTAGAATGTTTCCGCATCCTGAAGTATGATGTTGAGACTGAGCGTACAGTAAGCAGTTTAACTTTGCATTCTCTTCCTCACTTCTCTGTGGTCGTCTCCTATGCAAAGACATTTGATAGCTCATGAGCTATTATTCATTTTTGTTTCTGTATGTGGGGAATTAAACAGGTTGAGCTTTGTTATGCTTTATTTGACACATAATTTAAGAAATGATTCAAATTGGTTTTATGTATCCAACTTCAGTTAATTTAAAATGTACAAAGATCCTTTTTGAGCTGCATGTTGCGCTGACTGGCTTTTATTTTCTTAATGAGCTTTGTGACACTGTATTAAGGTCAATATCTATATGAAGTTGCACGCTACAGTTTGAGAGGATCACTTTTGTCAAAATATATGTACACATTGACCTTTTTCCTCAACTTTCTAAAGGCTCGATTCTCCCAACCCCCAAAGAAAAACACATGCCTCATATGTTCTACAGGGTTCCATACTCTTGATGGCAAATTTATTTATTTATTTTTTATTTATTTTTTGCTGTGCCAAAAGAAGGTTTTTGGTCCACTCAATGTGTGCGAAATGCTTACGTAATGGCCGTATGAGCTGTTAAGTAACAGTACTAGCCGACCGCATTATGCGATATGGGGCTGAATTGGTGAGCCCTGAAGAAACACACCATAATGGTCTGTTATAGACCCGTAATAGTTGTAACGGAGTCATTGAAAAAACAAAAATAAATAAAATTAGTTACCTCTTCTTCTCCCCTTTTCTCTTGGTTGCAAGTGCATCTCTCTCTCTCCCCTTCTCTTTTGAGAAGTGAATACGTGGCTGCTCTGTGTCCTTGTGTGTTGAAAAAGTAAAAATCCATCCAAACAGTTGGACTATAAGCTACGGTTGAGTGGCGGATAACGTCCAACCTTTTATGTGAGAAATCCACTGCATCTAATAGGTTTGCCCCATCACGAGAATCACCTTTTACAAAATTCAGGCATATCCACTTATTGAGTGGACCACACTTGTGTGTGTGTGTGTGTGTGTGTGTATATATATATATATTTGCTATTTATCAATGCTAGAAAATTTTCTCTATGGCATGGGCCACCTAATGAGTAGATTTGGATTATTTTTGCACCAAGTGGCCCTTACTTTGGGGCCAATGTATTGGAAAGGTTGGATTTCACATGCACTTAACCAGTTGGAGGTTATTTGTTGGGTGGACTGTAGCTTGCGTTCCCACCAATTTGACTCGAGAAGTTCTCTTTTTTCTTACAAGATGCTCTGGTGCATGAAACTTGATACACTTGCACTAAAAAATATTTGTACACGTGGCATGTATTAAATCAAACTAAACCTATTAAAATGTGGGGGCCGTTTTTGCCTAGTAACAATTCCAAAATCAAATTGTTTGAATGATCATAATAGTTGTTGCGGACTCTTGTTTATTGAAATAGGACCACTAGATTTTTTAATTCTTCACTATCCAATAAATGTCCACCGATTTAATTGTCCAATGGTGAAATAAGCATAATTTGGAGTTTATTGTATTAGTGAGATGAGTTGGGCCAATTTGGGGGCATTCGAGTGGTCTCCCAAATCAGCAACACTATTCATCCAAATTTAATTCTTTTTTTTTTTTTTCTTAAAATTTCTTAGGGAGAGTAATATCATATGCTTAGGATCTGCATTAGTGGAATGAGCGCCATAGAGTTCATGAATTTGCACGGTCTCTTGAACCGGTGACATTATTCATTCGAATTTAAATTTGATTTTATCTTAAAATTACTTGGGGGGAATAATGTTAAATGCTTAGGGATGTGCATTAGTGGGATGAGTGTTACAGCTTGCTTGAATTTGGGGTTGATTTAGGCCCATTTAGAGGGTCCCCAAACTAGCGACATTGTTTATTCGAATTTTAATTTTAAATATCTTAAAATTACTTGGGGGAATGGTGTTAAATGTTTAGGGATGTGCATTATTGGGATGAGTGCCATAGCTTGCATGAATTTCGAGCTAATCTGGGGGTCAGTTTAAGCTTGTCAGGTTCACGAAATCATCAGATAGAGACAACATTCTTACCAAAGAGTGGACTGTTACGCCATAATAAACATGGCCGAAGAAAAAAGAATACATCTTTAGAATCCTTTAAATATTTGGAAAATTTCCCACATTTTCTGGATTTTTTTTTTTTTTAAGAAAAAAAAAGAAGACTATTATGGGTAGTGTAACAGTCCATATTGGCCATAATGGACGATATGCGTATCAGTTTCGGTGGGCACCATTATGCCCACCGAAACCGATATGGCTTAACTTGGGTCCACTAGCCCATTCCTTTGTTGATGCTTCAAAATTTGTGGGGCAGCCTGGTCTCTCTGGGCACACTAGTTGTTATCAGATGTACTTCTGTCAGTTTTCTTTCCCTCGGATTTGGGATTTTTATTTCCACGGTGGATTCAGCTCCACCCCCTTGATTCTCCGTCTTCTTCCATGCCGTTTTCAACCATGCTCTTTCCTGGTGTCCTTTTACATTTACAAAACCATTCTCAACAGCCTCATCATACTTGCTTTAGTTTTCACTGCAATAACCTTTTCCACAAACTTCTCTTCTATAGTGCATACGGTTTCAGACTTTACCAACTTTCCCATTGAGAATAATGTTGCATGCAAATAAATCCTCAGAGACTTCTGGCTCCACATTCATTTTCTTCTTATGCAACGTAAACTTCAAGGAAATGTTAGACATCATCTGGTTCAGTTTTATGGAGAAGTGTCATGCAAAAAATTATACCATACTTGTGGTCAATGGTCATTCATACTATTGAAAAGTGCAATAAGACACCGAGCTGGATTTGATTCTGTGATGTTCTGTTAACAGAAAACGAGGGAGCTTAACACTGCTGACATGCTTGAGCAATTACCTGCATTGCAACAGCTGCTTTTCCGTCTCCTTGGTTGCCAGGTGCTCTGAACTTGAACAGACATGGTGTATAACAAACTGGTTTTGCACTTATGCTTTTAACAGTGCATGGTTATTATGCAATTATGTAGATTGCATAGAGCATGTCTCCTGCATTTTATTTGAGCAACGATTGCATACTGTTCTTGCAGCCAGAGGGTACAGCTGTATATAATAATGTGATTCAATATGCACTTGCGATGGTAAGAAGCCTTTCGAAATACTTATTCTATGACTTGGTTCACTTTTCTTGTTTTTGAACCTATTCTGGCTATCTGTGTGCAGGTTGCAGGTGAAAGTGTTAAGCTTTACAGTGCTATTAATGATGGTACTCTCAATTTGGTGGACAAGGTTGGGTCCTTGACTCCTTGTTCTTTTATCTTTGTTCATAGGGTTTTTATTTTATTATTATTATTTTTTAAGAAGCTTTGTTCATTGAGGAATTCTACTTGCAGATGCCCCCTACAAGTGCCAAACAAATGTGTAACACAAGTGCCAAAGTGGCATCCACGTGTGAGGTCAATCAGACCATTCCATTCATCAGGCGGGCCATACGTGTACAAAGAGAAGATGGTTAACAAGGTTAACCAGTGGTCCAAATTCAACGTCCATGGGTGGGCTGCCAGAGAAGTGGACCAGCTTGATTTCTGGGGCAGCGTTCAACATGGACCCACCACATGGATCTCACACGTGCCACATGGGCATACTTCAGGTTCTTGTGTTTGGCGCTTGAAGATGCATCAGTTAGTAGCATTCGTCATTCATCTAGTGGTTTATATGGGTCCATGGTGATAGTGTTTCGGTGGCAGTTCTTTGAGATGCAGAAGCATGAGGCAGTTAGGGCACTTGATATTTACCGTAAGGCAGGTCATCAGGTGTGTATTTCAGGCCAGATGGTTCCATGTATGTCTATGCTCATAATGCATCTCTTATGCAATACTAAAGGTTCAAGAATGTGGTCTGAAATTTCCATCATTCTTCAACAATAGTTTAACATTGGAAGCCCCTTGATCTGGCTGCAGGCAGAGAAGCTATCTGAGTTTTATGAAATCTGTAAGGGGCTCAATCTTTTGCGTGGACAGAAGTTTATTAAAATTGAACAGGTGTGGAACTTCAAAATCTGTGTTTGTTAAACCCATTTGTTGTTTCTTTAAACTGTAGAATTCTATGCTGTTAGTCTTCAAGGAAACTTCAATAATTTTTCTCTGCCGCTACAGTTTATTAAATTCTTTATCTCATCATTTCCAGCCCGCTGCATCATTTATCACAGCCATGGAAGAGTATGTCAAGGAAGCTCCACTGGCTTTACCACTTCAACGGAATGTGGTATGGATCCTTATTTTTATTTGAGTTGTCTTTTGGGAACTCATATTTTAAGTTTTAAAGCAGTATTTTATTAGCATCCCTGCCTCAGGAAGCATATAAATTATCTGATGAGTCATGAGATCTCTTATAACAGGTTGTAGCTGAAATGGTAAAGCACTTTCTAGGGGATGCCTTTTGCTTTCCGAGTTTGTCTCTGAAATAGAAAGTTTACAATCCAAAATTGGGTGACTTTTTTGTTTGTTTGTTTGAGTCTAGGGCCAGCAAAATCAGAAGAGAACATGCGTGAGGATATTATATTTAAGGAAAATCCGTTGGAGCCATGGAGATTTTCCTTCAGTATAGACGTGATTTTAGATCCAATTTGTTTTCCATGCTTGTTTCATTTCATCTTGTGCTGAGAGAAGGGATTTTGGTGGCAAATTCCCTTGCAACTGTTGGGTTCTTGCATCTGAATCTTGGCTATTCATATACATCATCTTGATGGATACTTTAAGGGGCCTTAAAAAAAATAATTAGTGAATTTTATTGACCATAAAGAATAGATTTCGCCTCAATACTCTTGCAGATGTTCGTGTTTTCCTTCTATATTTTTATTGTCCCAGTACTGAACTTATTTTCTAGGGTTTTTCTAGCCTACTTTCCACGTGGATGCTGTTGGGTGGTTGAGTTGCTTGAAGCTGTCTAGCATGATACATTTTCTAGCTGGTTTTACTTACCACTGAGCATACTAATCCTCATGTATCATTAGGGTGATGATGACAAGGGTGTAGCTCCCAATCCCAAGGTGATTAAGAAATTGTCAGATTTTCCTGAAAAACCACAGCCTTCCCAGGAGACAGCAGAATCCCTCAAGAGTGAGATCAGCAAGGCTCCGGTGACAACACCCTTTACTGATGATATTTTGGTAAGAATGCTGTTAATGCAGACTTGATGCATGTGTGTCTGTAGGTGAATGTTTAAGTTTCCCTTTTGAAAGGGCACTTGATTGTAATCAACCTATATAAATAGTCTATTACATTGCACCTTTGGGAGTTTTATGTTCTCATTGCTGGTCGCCAGCCCGGATAAAGGAGGGTTGTGTCAGGTTGGCAACCGGCATCAAACTTATGCCATAACTTTCATCATAAATCTTATGAAATGGGATTTATGTAGCTGACTCCAATTAATTGGGATAAGGCTTCGATGATGTGATGACCCCATTTTAAATTTAAAATGGCCTTTGTTGGGATGTACGAAAACCTCATTCCTCACTGAGTGGAACTGAGAGAGTCTGTGAAACTGGCTCCCACTGGCAACTGAGCTCTATGTGGCAAAGAGCTAAATTGAGCACAATCGCTGTGGTACTCAATGAAAATATTGTAACTTTCAAACACAACCTAAATCTTTTACTTTTGTTTGGCCTTGAATTATTTTTGTTTCTATCAGGGACTAAATGCTTCAAGCCAGAAAGCGTCACAGTTGGATGAGAAAAATGCTCTGGCACTTGCTATTGTCACCTCTGGTGAATGTCTTTGTAAACTCATATTCATGAATTTAATGTAACAGCTTTGCGAAGCCCACCACCTCTAATCATGGCCTCATTCTCCAGTTTAGCACATCTTTGAGATGTCCGACGTCCGACTTTATGTATCAGATGGGTCCTAACATGTAATATGAGGTGGCCTCAAAATCAGGCCAGTCCACTTATCAGGTGGGCTACACATTCATGCAAAACAAACAGGTTAGAAATAATAACTGACACTCCACAGTTCAAAAGTACATGTGTGGCCTAATGAGGATATTGGCCTGATTTTTTACCAGTCCATCTACATGGTAGGGCCCACCTGATGCACCATTTAGTGGCCCAATGGGTTCCAGGTAGGCATGTTTGGCCACGTGTGGAATTGAGTGTGGGAATACCAAAAATTTTGGTAAATTATAAAGTAAATGCTTATACTTGCTAATGTATTTTATTCATCTTATTTCAGATAAGCCATTAAATACTGGAAATGGTCCTGATCCGACAAGTGGAGCTACTGGGTGGGAGCTTGCACTTGTTAGCGCGCCAAGTTCTAATGAAAATGCTGTAGCTGAGAGTAAACTGGTATAAAGGCCATCGTTTATTTCACTTCTCAGAAACGCATGATTTACTGGTGTGCAGGATTGTGCACATATTGGAACATTCCTTCTGTGATCCAAACAGCTGATCTGATGTATCTCACAATGGTTGGGGGATGCATCGAAGACTGAAAATTCTTCTAGATTGGAAGACCCTAATCCTTGATCAATGGCCTACCAATACACAGTTAAGGAGAAATACAACTAGTGCATATATGGCTATTGGTCCAAAGATCCTCAATTGGTCCAACTAGTGGAAAATTGTACATTTGCTGATGTGTGCGACTTTTTCAAAACCAATGGTTTGTATGCAATGATCTCAAAAATAAAATGGAAAAGGTTCTGCAAGGGAGAGTGTTCACAACCCCAAGTGTAGGGTCGCGATGTAGTAATAACTCGTGAGAACGAGGTCGAATCCACAGGGACTAAACTTGTACGTATTCTGAAAAGAACTAAAACTAGAACTAGAAGAAGATCTAAATCTGAATTTTGGAATAAAAGAGTAATTGTGAATAATGTTTAAACTATCAACTAAAGGTGGGAACTAGGGTGTCAAGGATCCACTTGTAGCTATCAAGATGCTACCTTACTTGATTCAAGGAACACAATTGGAATTGGAGTTTTATCCTATCCAATTGGAAGATGAAACAATTTAAATCAAATCTGAACTTTTCATTGACTTAATTCTCAATGGAGGAGAATTGTGATCATTGGAAGGGATTTCATCACCCTACCATGCCCAGGAGACGATGATGAACAATGAGATTTACCAATCTCACTATCTCAAAACAGGAAAAGAAAATATCCAAAGCTATCACAACATCTATTGTAATTTGAGTCACAATAAATCATAGAAAATTGAAAATATTTTCTTAATATCAAACTAGAAATCAATGAAGTTCAATAAGAACAAGAATCAAAGTAAAATAAACATCCAAACATGCTACAAGCTTCACCTCTTAGCCCTAGCTAAGAGGTTTAGCCAACCATAGACATGATTGAAACCAAATCTCTTAAATAAAGAATGAAAAATAAACTAGGGAAGAAGAAAAACTCTTTAGCGGTTTCTCTATCCTTGTGTATGCTCCTTGAGACATTTCCAAACCCTAGAAGATGCTTTGAAGCATCCTAAGGAGTCCTATTTATAGTTGTGGAACTCCAACTTTCACACCAAGTTGGAAAAATCTAGAAACCCCTCAAATTTACGCACTCTGTGCAGTTTCCCAAAATATGCTCGGAGTTTAAACTGCCTCAAATTTACACACTCTGTGCAGTTTCCGAAAATAAACAAACTCGGAGTTTCAGAATATGCCTTTTCAGGACAATTTCAGGAATATGTTTGTTTTCGGGACAATTTCAGGATTCATTTTCTTCACTTAAAATTTTTAATTCTCTTCATTCCTCACTTGGTTTTCTTGAATTTTTGGCATGTGAATTCTTCATTAATGACTTCCAAATTTCCAAATCTTCATTTAGTAATCTTTTGAGCATAAATCTTCCTTTTGACATCAATTTCACTTTTAAGCTCTCAAAATCACCTCGCACATGAAAACGTGCATAATTAAATCGATTAAGCACTGTCATGTTTATAAAACCAATGTATAAATAGGGGAAATATGCAATATTTCACACTCAACAAAGAGCGACATCCTACAAGCTCACTATGGAGCAAAATCTCGTAACTTGGTTGATAAAATCCATCATAAGGCACACTTCCTTTTTGTGATCTCTTATTTTCTCACCAACTTTTTATAACAAGTAATATTCATCGTCATCATCATCATCATCATCACCTAAGACTTATCCCAATGAATTGGGGTTGGCTACACGAATCTTCTTCACAAGCTTTTTATAACAAGTAATATGATCTTAAAATGTCTTATTACCTACTAAACAAATTCGATCCAAATGAAGAATTTCCCACATTAATTGGTAAGCAATTGTTCAACCACAAAGCAAATTTTGGTATAAAATGTTCTAATAAAAAAAACCACAACGAACTGAAAATGGCGATGGGTGATCAATGGATCCTAGTGAAGGGTTACACTTGCAGTAAAAGGGGACCTTATAATATTTGTGGCTGGATTTGATCCAACATGGAATTTTATGATGTTTCCATATTGTTTGAATATTACAGTATGGTCATCAAGACAATTATTCCAAGTAACAGAGGTACTGGGAAGCTCAAGTGGCGTGCTTTGTGAGATTCTTGAATCTGGACAAGGTGTTACGATGGATGGCCTGCATGAATGGGTTTGTGATGGTGGAAAACATTGATTCTTGTGGGAGATAAGAAGAACATTGATTCTTGTGGGAGATAAGAAGATGGATTGGTGTACAGTTCTATTCATGTTGCCAACGAGTGAGGAAGGGTTGGATCATATTCTAAAGAACGGGTGTCAACAGAAGGGCAGTTGAAGAGTGTTTCTCATTGGAGTGAGTTAGTAGGCTCTTTTGGTAGGGTGGCATGGTTTAAATGTGTGGGATGGGGAGACATTGATGTCTATGGTTCATGTATAAGCATCATTTACAGGTCGACCTTATGTCTATAGAGGATTCCAAAGTGAGGAGGGGGTGATTAATTCAGAGGTGGTTGTTCTCCCAATGGTGGAGGGTAGAGTACATGTAGGGGTGTACATCGAGTCGAACCAAGTCTGCTCGGCCATTGGTTGACCTCAGCTCGACTCGGCTTGGCCACTACCTGACCTCAGCTCGAAATCGGCTCAACTCGGTCCTCAAGCCTGACTAGCTAGCTCAACTCGGTTCGATCAGCAACTCGGGCCAGTTCGAGCCAAGATTGAGCCGAGTTTGCCATTGCAACATTTTCACAAACACCTGGACTGCCAGCACCTTCAAAATCTCACGGTTTGAGACAACAACAATGGTTTTATAGTTATTTTATCAAACACCGTCTAAGCAACATAAAAATCAAGAAAAAAAGGGTGTTGGTTTCATATACATACCTTCCTTGCCACCAGCCACACTTCTTTGAGTCATTTCATCAAACACTTGGTGAGCAACATCAATATCAAAGTAATCGAGTCACTGAATTGGTTCGATCCGAGTTCGATTCGAGCTGGGTTTGATCCGAGTCGAGTCGAGCTGGGGCCAGCTCGAACTCGCTCAAACTCTTTTTCGAGCTAAAAAAATCTGCTCAACTCAGCTCAAACTCAGCTTCTAACTGAGTCGAGCGAGCTAACCGAGCTAGCTTGGTTCGTGTACACCCCTAAGTATATGTGGTGAAGATGCAGTTAGGAGAAAAATCAGGAGTTTTGACACATTCGTGCCTCCGGCGGCGCTGTTTGACAATAGTTTACGGACTTAGGGAAGCTTAGGAAAGAAAGTGACTTGCAGTCAATGTTTTAAATATCGGCTGATATATCTTGTATCCCACTTGTGTGATACGAAACGCATAGGTAATGCTGATATATCCCACATGTTCAATCCAGTGAGCATTTATAATTTTCAATCTCTTTTCTTTGTTGAAATTATGTTAAATTAGTGTCAAATGGTTAAAAATCCATTAGTTCAACGTTTTACATGAAACAAATATGGAGTTTGAGCTTTGATTTCGATATCCATTGGTTTTTCATGTTTTTTTTGGAAAATTTCCTTCAACCAGTTATCAATTGGGACTAATTTAAAAGTATTTAGGAGTGTTTGATGAAATGATCATCATATACACTCTAATTTTGAAATTTGAGCATAAGTGGTCCGATTTGGGAAAAATTGGAAAAAATAAATAAATAATTTCTCAATTTCTCCCAAATTGCTTGCAATGTTGCATTCCAAACATGAAATCAAGCATGTATGAATAGGGGTGTACATCGAGTCGAACCGAGTCGAGCTGGCCTCAGCTCGACTCGGCTCGGCTCGGCCACCGGCTAACTTCAGCTTGAACTCGGCTCGGCTCGGTCCTCGAGCCTGACTAGCCAGCTCGGCTCGGTTCAGTCAGCAGCTTGGGCCGAGTTCGAGCCCAGATCGAGCCGAGTTCGCCATTGAGGCATTTCCACAAACACCTGGACTGCACCTTTAAAATCCCTCTGTATGTGAAATAGAAGCAATGGTTTTACAAGTATTTTATCAAACACCTTCTAAGCAACATAAAAAACCAAGAAAAAAAGGGTATTTGTTTTATGTACATACCTTCCTTGCCACCAGCCACACTTCGTTGAGTCATTTTATCAAACACTTGGTGAGCAACATCAATGGCAAAGTAACTGAGTCACCGAACTGGTTCGATCGGAGTTCGATTCGAGCTGGATTTGATTCGAGTCGAGTCGAGCTGGGGCCTGCTCGAACTCGGCTTGAACTCATTTTCGAGCTCAAAAAATCAGCTCGACTTGGCTCGAACTCAGCTTCGAACCGAGTCGAATTGAGCTTTTTTGAGTCCAGTCGAGCGAGCTAACCGAGCTAGCTTGGTTCATGTACACCCCTATGTATGAAGGCTGATCTACTGATTTATCAACTCCTTATTAATTTTTGGAAAATAAAAATCATTTTTAATTAAAATTTAATAAATTATTATTATTTTTCGAAATTTCCCTTCAAACAGCTGTCAATCAATTGAGACTAATTTTGAAGTATTTTGGAGTGTTTGATGAAATGATCATCACATCCACTCTTAAGTGTTATGCATTCAACTTGAATATAGTTACATTAGCTTAGTCAAACAACGCATAGCTTAGGACCCTGTACATAGGAAGCCTATTATGTGCACTTCTTTTTTGAGATGTTATGATTTAAAAGTGTGTATTAAAGTCTTTTTTTAACATTCTTTGAAGTTTCATTGAAAAATTCAACCATTTTCCCAATTTTTTCCCATGTTTTCCCAAAAGTGTGATAAATTACCTAATACAAACGAACTATCACGTGCGATAACCGATACATATTTGTATCCCATGTGATACATAACGCGATACCGATATTCCGAACATTGCTTGCAGTGAGGTCAGGGAACTGGAGGAGAACTAATGTGGTAAGGGAGGTTGAATGGGCTGTGAGCCCCAATCAGTGTTCAAATTATCTCCGATATTATCTTTATCTCTAGCTTAGCGATACCAATAACACTGGTAGCGATACCAATAACGCTGGTAGTATCAGAAATTCTAGGTATCAGCAATGCATCGCTAAGTATCGCCAGCGTATCAATATCACCAATGTAATCGTCAATATTTTTAACTATGTAAATTCTAGGTGTCGCTTGTATTGCCAATGTATCGTCAATATTTTCGACTATGTAAATTCTAGGGAATGCTTGTATCATAAGTGTATTGACGATATTTCAATAATATTGCCAACTATTGATATCATCAAAATTTTATTTATTAGAAAAAAATTCATTTCAATTTTTTTTTTTCATGGGCACATGGTTGTATGTAGTGTTCAATTTTCCATTGATGATATTGATAATATCTTGATATTATCGATATCGCAACATGTGAGATATTGAGACCACAATCTTTCGTTTCCTTTTCAATTGTTGATGATTTCTTGGTGAAATATCATGTGTTGTTGATATTTTGCAATATCAATGGATGTTTGGATGGTTAAATAGGCCGGAGGGGATGGTTGGACTGATTTCTTACACCAACACATGCTTTTAAGGCCCCATTAAATGAAAACTTGTTGTGTATGCATTCTTTTTGCAATTTTGTTTTATTTCTAAATATGCAAATATGTACATTTTAACATCTCCTGAAGTTTCGCTGAAAATTCCATTGTTTTTCCTATGTTTCTCCGCATTTCTGGTTATCAACGATATTATCGGCGATATCGATATTGTTTCCATATCCCTGGCTATAGAAACTTGTAGCGATACCGATACTTTGAACACCGGCCCCAATAGAGTAGATGTTGGACACATGTCTAAGCTGGCCTGTGATGGTGAGATCTTGGCCACAATCATTGCTGCATTTAATTCTAGTGAGGACTTCCTGTACGAGTCAAAAGCCTTTGGAGACGTGTGTCAGGCTGAGGTGACAAATGGTAGAGATTACTTTTGGGAGGTGCATGCCAAGCTATGGAGTCGAGCACTAATGTAAGTGACATGTAGTGATATTTCAGGAGATGATATGCTCCTTATTGATATTTCATTGGGTGGTATCCCCCTTGACGAAAGAGAACCGTTATCAGGAGATAGAGTCATAGTGTAGATTCTCGCCCCCTTTATCGCAAGAACCTCCACATTAAATCTGTCAAACTTGGTGGTCTAATGTTTGAATGAGAGGGAATTCGGTTTTGTAGATTCCTGCATCTCCATTAGGATTGACAATAGACGCTCAAGCTCAATAGTCAATGACAAGGAGGTTGTGGGCTCCCCAGCAACAGGTAATGGTGGAGATCATCATCCATGGATAAGAATCTGGACTTACATAGCTGGCAATGCTAATGTTGATGAGGAGGACATTCATACTGAATCAGGCAGTGAGTGCTATGGCGGTGATGTTATGCAATGAGACCATGGCAGTGGACTTGTTATATGAATCTTGGAGAAGCCCATCTGATACAGATTCCTATTGCAAGATTCTTCACCCTTTCTGGTTGGTGTCGTGGTCTAGGAAGGTGAAGATGCAATGGGTTCAGAAGTGAGGGGACAGGGTAGTTCCAAGAAGGTGGTTATGGTGGGGGACAAAAACCCCAGAAAGTAAATGATGCATCCATGATGAATGAGAAGAGTGAAGATCACCCAATGGCAGAGTTTCTCAGTAGGCTCCGACTCTCTTATGACGGGGCTGTTGGAAATTGGATGATCTGGTTGCAGAATTGGTGAGCGATGTCAGATGTGACTCATAAAGGTGCAGCAGAAGTACCAGTGACAGAAAGGAAAAATAAGTGGGAATTAACGAATTTAAACTCCTCAGTTAATTATGACAAAGGTGCTGAATTGGGAGGGAAGAAGACTAGAAAAAGAAATAGTTTTAGGGTAAGGGGGAAAATTGATCTGCAATGAAGATTGTGTCATGGAATGTCCAGAGGGTTTGGAAATCCTGTAGATTTTTGTGAAAGGTTGCTAAGACGGATGGTAACATCATCATGTTACAGGAGTCGAAGTTAGAAGATGTGAAGCCCTTGGCAAGATGTTCGATGATTTTCTTCAGCAAACCATTCATCTTGCAATCAAGCAAATGTTATTGTTGCTGTCATAGTGCAAGGCTTGTACATCTTGACGTCATAACAAATGTCTGAACGGAGCCCTCATACAAATGTTCCCACCAGTTGTCGCTCCATCCAATCAAGAGTTCGGTTTGAGTTGTCTAAAATGACTTTGGTACTCCTATACAGTCAACATTTCACAAACTTTCACAAGCTCACTATGGACATCCTCATACCCAGAAGGACCAAAGCATACTGTCAAACCTTTGACAAACTCCTCCTAAGTGGGAAGTTAGTGGCTTGAGGATTGCATGGAATTGTTGCCGAGATGCAAGACCAGGAAAAGGTAGATCAGGAAAAGGTAGATCAAGAGCATGATTCTGAATGCGAAAAGCAACTTGATAGTGCAAAGTGGCTGCAATAGCACCATCCTGTAAGTCAGCTCCAGAAAGCTGAACTTGAGCTTGAAGCGCACTGAAGAGATGAGCATCACCAAACTGAAGATTGAAGTTAGGATACAGAGTGATAAACACCGTACCCATATTCAGTGTAGTCTGAATAGTGCCAATAACTGCGTGCTGGTACCGTCGGAACCTTGTATCCAAAAGAGCAACCTTACATGCAGTAGGAAGACCTTTTCGTCCATGAAAGGTGATGGCGAGGCGAACAGCACCAAAATGCATGTGCGTGTAGCCTTGAGAACGCCATTCAGGGAGTTTCTCACTGGGTAACTGAAGGGGAACAAACTCTTCAAGTTGATTAGCCCTGATGGGAGCTTGATCAAACTTGGAAGATAGAGCGTATTCTTTGATGGGAACATGCTGCTTGCGGACAAGCTGCTTGAATTTGGCAGAAAGAGAACGGTGGTTTTTCTGGAAGTACTGATAAGGGTTTGAAACCGGAAGATGAGTTGCGGGGACCTTTTCATCAGCATACTCTATTTCATATAAAAACTCATACTTATGACCACTATAAGACGCTAAAGGAAGAGACTGCGAAGACGAAGAAGAAGACAAAAAAGGAGAACGAGGAGAACGAGCCGTGGACATGATAACCTGAAAGGGCAGGATGGATGAGCAAAAAAGGGCGACCACAAGTACTTAACTATCTTCAGAGTGCAGAGCATAGTTTGGTACAATTCAAATTCCTTTTATCAAGAACATATTGGCTACAAAGGGTGACCTAACGCCTCTCCATGGGCTCAACGGTCAAAAACTCACCAATTGAGAACTTGATGGCCAGAAGGAGGAATTCTATATCCAACTTGTTCAACAGATACTATCAATCCAAGTGTTCTGATACAGAAGATCGCACGAAGCGCAACTGTAGAGCATACTAATCATGGCGACTATGTATCCATCTACTATTAAAAGGAGATAGACTAAGCCAAACATCTGAAGATCGTGAAGATACCTGAAGGTAGTCCTGTCCATTACATCCACCCCAACCAAAAAGATTAGCTGAGCATGGCTCTGATACCAATAAACTGCAGAGGAAGACACATGACCTGACCTAAACCCTAAAACCAAACCCTAACAACAAATGACAGTATGTTACCGTAGCAGTGTTACTGTAGCAGTAGTACTGAAGCACTGGTACTGTAGCATTGGTACTGTAGCACGGGTACTGTAGCGACGTATTAATCTAAACACGTTTAGAGAAATGTAAGCACATGCTACAAATGCAAACAAATAAACAAATAAAAAACAAACCTATACAAACTAATATAGCTGAGGTAAGCTCAGGCGAAGACATGACATAGTAGGTAACTGATGTGGTCTCAAATGGATAGTGCGATGAGAGGGAGCAAGGAAGATAATATCAGTGATTAAAACAAATCTAGAGAACTGATAAGATAATAAACACTTAACTCGATGACGGATTTTAAAACAAACAGTTTTTCTTAAGAGCATAAGGTAAAAGAAGATAACACAGAAATTCAATGCTAAAGTAAAGAGATAAGATGAAAGGGACTTGATAATGACTTGAAAAAGACTAGCTCACATATATCTCTTATATATCACTTTCAAACTATTTACAAGACTAAGACACTTCTATTACAACTCTTTCTCAGAGAACTTCTTTCTTTTCTTTTCTTAGCTTCTCTTGTTTTTGGGCCTTGTTTACATCTGAGCATACATGGGTATTTATAGATGGGAACGACCGGTTGTGGCGGATTTGAAAACCATCTTCAATCCAGAAAAGCTTATCTTCTTGGGGGAAGAGGATTGCTGGTGCAGATTGTCAGAAGAGGTGGAGTGAAGAGAGTTATTTGCAGGTAGGGGCTTCTGTCATTGTTCATCAATGAAGAGGACAGCTGGATGGACGAGCGTAGCTGTAGAGTGACAGCTGGAGAAAGAGCTGGGGACGTGCTTTCTAAGCACCACACGTGTTTTGCAAACCTTTATACATACTGATATTGCGATAGATATGAGAGCAACTGATAGTGATGGTTGCATGCAACACACTATTCACACTGACACAGACATATTTATAACTGGATGAAAAGACCATTCAAAGCTGCAGACGTCATGCAGGCTGGCTTTTGCTGGAGAGAACTCAGTCAGGTCCTGAGTCATCAGTATCTGGGGCCATGTAAATGGAGTCGGGTGAATCTGCAGTAGGAGAGGTCGGTGAAGGAGCCATGAGAATTTCCATGTTTCTGTCAAGATAATCGATGAAATGATTCAAACATAGGTCATGGTGCTCTGGTGTGGCCATTGGAGTTAACCACACTTCACTGGGAATATCTGCTTGTCTGACATTGTTGAGTTCACACATCTGTAACTTGAACATATGGAACGTACCATCAAGGTTATTCCATTGTTGAGCAAGGTTGAAACTTCTGGAACCACGGACCACAACTTTGTCATCATCAACATCTGGAATGTAATAATGGGAGCCAGTAGCATCAGAGGATACCAGCTTCAAAGGATTTCTGAAAGTGATTTCAATATATTCAACAAATGCACTGTGATGATGAAGGATGGAATGCCAAGCTGCCAGAGGATGGAACCATTCGAGGAACACCTTTAAATTCTTCTGATTTGGAGTCATGAGGGAGGTGGTGTGGATGTCATCCCAATTGTTTCTAGCTATGTAGAGGTGAAGGGAATCTACAGGAAAGATGATCATGATGGTGTAGCTTTGGATCAAGTAGAAAAGGAAACAAAGGGCTTCATTGGGTAGGTAATAGAGGTCTCTAAAGGAGAGGGGGATTAAGTATGGATAATGAGGATGAGGTATATGACGAAAGACCGGGTCATTTCTAAAAAGGTGGATTTCAAGGAAGGTTTTGAGGTTATGGGTAGGTCTATTAGCAATATAGAGATCACGGATTTTTTGTTGGAGCTCAGGAGGAAGACTGGGTATTCTATCTATGGGAAACATACAGGGGATAGATAGTTCATGGATGGCTGGTGAGGCTGTAGGTTCTGGAGGGTGTTTGCGAGGAAGACGAGACAGAAAATCAGCAAGAATGTTATCTGTTCCTTTGATCTTTTTCACTGTGAAACTCCATCGAGAGAACCAATTTGACCAACGTAATAACTGTGGTTCTGGAATCATCTTTTGCTTGAACTCAAGCATCTTTGGAAATGCTGAGAGATCCATCTCTACCAAAAAATGATGGCCAAGAAGATGGAACTGGAACTTGGAAATACCATTTTTCACTGCAAGGATTTCTTTGAAGGTAGAGTGGTAGTGTTGTTCGGAGGACTTGAACTGACCACTACGATATCCACAAACATGACGAGTACCATTGATGTCTTGGAGAAGAACAGCACCCCATTGGGTGTCACTAGCATCTGTCTGGAGAATGCGTTCACCATATCTGTTTGGGATTTGCAAAGGAGGAAGACGTTGAATAATCTTCTTGAGAGATCTAACTGCAGCAGTATGGGAATCATTCCAAGAGGGAGCATCTTTCTTGAGTAAGGCAGTGAGAACATCACGATGAGTGCACACATGCGGGATGAAATCAGAGACATAATTGACAATGCCAACGAACTGCTGGATGTGCTTTGCAGACGTAAGAACATCAGGGAAGTCCAGAAGATGAGCAGCAATATGTGGCTGGGGAGCATACGAACCATTTCTGATTTCCATACCAAGAAAGTCAATGTTGGCTTGGGCCAACTGCATTTTTCTTTCTGAAAGCATGATGCCATGTTCAACGCAGATTGCATGGAATTGTTGCAAGAGATCACTATGACTCTTCTCATCAGGCGAATAGAGAAGAAGATCATCAATGTAGATCAAGCAATGATCAAGAATGGGTTGAAAGATCCGTACCATCGCTTTCTGGAAAAGAGAAGGGGCGGATTTCAATCCAAAGGGCATGACTGTCCATTGATAGTGTGCATTTGGGACAGTAAAAGCTGTTTTGTGCCGATCAGTTGGGTTGACACCCAGTTGCCAGAAGCCTGCCTTTAGATCAAATTTGGAAAAGAGATGAGCATCTGTCAAATGTTGAAATAAAGACGCACGGTTTGGCAATGGAAACTTGTCATCCTGCAAATATGTGTTTAATGGTTTATAATTGATGACAAAGCGAAGTTTTCCGCGAACTTGCTCGGCATGCTTGTTCACGTAAAAAGCTTCACAAGCCCACGGGGAATCTGTGGGTTCAATTAGTCCCTTTCATCTTATCTCTTTACTTTTTGGAGACTCACAAAAATTTTGTGTTATCTTCTTTCAACTGATGAAAGAAGATAACACAGGAAATTCAATGCTAAAGTAAAGAGATAAGATGAAAGGGACTTGATAATGACTTGAAAAAGACTAGCTCACAAAGAGAATAGAGAGATAGTTAACCATTGAAGACCAGGGATCTTATGGAGAATATCAAAACCGAGGATGAGGTCTTTGCCGGAGAGGGAAGAACCAAGGAAAGAATGGGTAATGGTAAAGTTTGGAAAAAGCTTTAAGGAGAGAGGATGGGAAATTTTATCAACATGAAAAACTTTTCCATTGGCTGCTCTGAAGAATTGGGAATGGGAAAACCAATAGGAGTCAGGGAGAATGGAGGGATTTAAGATGGAAATGGCAGCACCAGTGTCGGCTAAGGCGATGACAGGGATTGAGCAAGGGGAATGCTTTGGATGCAGTTCAACAACTTGGACGAGCGGGGTTGGACTGATGGACATGACCAGAGTGAAGAAGTCAGCATCAGAAATGCTGGTAACTTCATCAGCATCAGAAGAGCTGGAACCATCAGAAGAGACGCCAGAGGGATCATCGTCAGCAGAGGATTGACGGATCAATAACATCATGGAAGGATCTCCCTCATCACAAAGAGAATAGAGAGATTCCAAATCATCATCTTTGTGGAGAACCAATTTGACCAACGTAATAACTGTGGTTCTGGAATCATCTTTTGCTTGAACTCAAGCATTTTTGCACCAGCAATCCTCTTCCCCCAAGAAGATAAGCTTTTCTGGATTGAAGATGGTTTTCAAATCCGCCACAACCGGTCGTTCCCATCTATAAATACCCATGTATGCTCAGATGTAAACAAGGCCCAAAAACAAGAGAAGCTAAGAAAAGAAAAGAAAGAAGTTCTCTGAGAAAGAGTTGTAATAGAAGTGTCGTAGTCTTGTAAATAGTTTGAAAGTGATATATAAGAGATATATGTGAGCTAGTCTTTTTCAAGTCATTATCAAGTCCCTTTCATCTTATCTCTTTACTTTAGCATTGAATTTCTGTGTTATCTTCTTTTACCTTATGCTCTTAAGAAAAACTGTTTGTTTTAAAATCCGTCCTCGAGTTAAGTGTTTATTATCTTATCAGTTCTCTAGATTTGTTTTAATCACTGATATTATCTTCCTCGCACCCTCTCATCGCACTATCCATTTGAGACCACATCAGTTACCTACTATGTCATGTCTTCGCCTGAGCTTACCTCAGCTATATTCATACTTACCAGTCATACCACTTAACGGTGTCGCAATCGAGACTAGTGCAAGCAATCTCAATCTTCAGGTTATCAGATGTGTGGTGGAAGCTGAAGTATCTTTCTCCTCATGATATTGACCAGTCAGTTCACCTCCCTCACATCACGGAAATTCTATCTTCACGTGAGGAAAATTCTGGTTGCCTGTGTTTCACCATCAATGCATAAACAGCTGTGAGGACCTTCAGCGCGTCAATTGTGCCCATTGCTGTTGTGATTGACTGATCCAGATGCTAGATAGACTGCCGAAGCACTTCAATATGCCAATCCATAGAAGGAAACCTTCCATCCAATTACCAATCAGTTTGGATCATTTGATGCTGAGTTGAGGGAACCAGGACTGATACGTTTGGGATCAAATCTTCCAATTACGTGCGATAGGCATGCACCACAATCATACCAATGCTCTAATACCAGATGTTACACACCCAACTACCCAGTGGTTCTTAGAAAAAAAAACATTTTCTGAGGGAGAACAACCTCCTATAATCTATGGAGTTAAGAGCTTTCCTAAGAGCACATGAGTGTGCAATATAACTCATGTACATGCCACATGTGCCAGCATGGCACATACGTGTGAGATCTAATCCATCCATCAGGTTGGTCTGATGTTGTACATGTTTTCTGAAAAATAAGATCTGGACCAATCAGCATGTGGGCCCCAACACTGGAACAGGTGGATGGGTCAGAAAACTTGAGCCAAGTTTTTTCAGAGCTGTTCTTTGCTTTGCAAACGATGGCCCACCTGATCAATAGGTCAGCCTGATTTTTGGGCTTGGGCATCAATGTAGTGGTGTTGTTTTGATTGATGGATTGGATCTAGGACGTATCATGCCATGTGGGAGCATGTGTGGTGTGTTATGAGCTTTATTGCACATACATGTGGGCTTAGCGAAGCTCTAGAGTTGAATCTCATAAACTAGTTGATAAATCCACCACAAATCACACCCCCCTTTTATAACCTTTCACTGACTTTCTATAATTAAGTAATATGACCGTAAAGGTTTTGTGAAATCTTCTAAGATGTAAACGATCTTAGTTACCTACTAAGCAAATCCTACCCAAATCTCCAAAGATCCACCCCATGCTTCTTTTTTTTTTCTTTTTCTTTTTTTCCTTCTCTTCTAAGATCCACCCCATGCTAAGAATGACTAGATGGGACCATATTATGGCCCCTATAATTCCTCTTTCATGCTTAATTTATTTATGCATGACAGTTATTGATCATCATATTTTTACCATGCAGGCTGGTGGGCTGGACAAACTGACATTGGACAGTTTATATGACGACGCAATGGCAAGAAGAACGAACCAGAATGGTAGCTACCACTCGGGCCAGGTAGCACCAAATCCCTATGAGTCTGCTCAATACACCCAAGACCCGTTCTACGCTTCCAACAACATTGCCCCGTCCACCAATGTGCAGATGGCCACTATGGCCAAACAACAAGCCTTCATGATGCAACAGCAACAGCAGGTAGCGGGCCAGCAAGACACAACAAATCCCTTTGGCAATCCATATGAGGAAACAGGTGTCCAGTCCCATCCATCTAATAACCCATTTACAAGCCTCATTTAGTCTATTGTTAGTTGTAGAGAGAGAAAGAGGTCATGGAATGAGTGGTTGCGATATGGAGCTGTAGATAGTTGGGCAGCGCAGTGGTAATCCATTGATGAGATATGGTTCCTTTAATTCTTTCATTCTTTCATTCTTTCTTTCTGTTTTCTTCTAATGCTTTAGTCGTCGTTCCCTCTCCTTTTGGGTATAAAGCTGAAATTCCAGAGATAGAGAAATGTATCATATAATCTGATGTAGTTAGTCATTGACACATTTGGAGCTCTTTATACCTCCCCTTCTATTTTTCCTTCTATTTTAATTTTTTCCATGTGGGCTTGTCTTGGTTTGAATTGTTGTATAGGTTAGGTGGTTGCGGCAATGGTTGAATCTTTTACAGGTTAGCATCGGCATCCCAATGCATATATATATAGCTCGTGCAATGGATGAACTGACAGCAACCAGATGCTGGTTGATTGTGGGTCCCACCATCTCCCACAAGGGCTGGTATTGACCCTATTGGGTCGGCCCTTTGAGTTCCTCTGTAGGCAGTCTTTCAATAAGGGTATTCGGATTTGTTTTTCTTTTATTATTGTTGTTATTTCTTTTAGTAATAGAGGTTTTTGCATATAACACCCTCTCTTTTTTATTCAAGACAAATAACACCCCCTTGTGTGTTTTTCAAAATGACACGAGGACCCAAACCCCAGCACCATGGTTTGTAGCCTCGCTCTAATCCTCTAAATTACAGGAACTATGTTAAAGCCGTTATAGGTGACTGCTGATCATTGGAAAAAGACCTTTTTAACCCTGGTTTTGGGAGAGGGTAGGGTTAGGGTTTAGGTTTGGTAGAAGAGAGAAGTTAATGTCGAGGTTGGGGTTTTGGGGATTTGAGAGAGGGACCATGTCGTCATTGTAGAAAGATTTTACTAACCTAAGACTTAAGTTTTTCCATCCAAAATATTAGAAAAAAATGTGTATGGGACCGACTGCGGAAAGTATGGGTGCTGTCTATCAAAACCTCTTGGTATTACAACTGCTGCTGCTCCCATTATTTTTGTGGCAGTCGTTTTGGATGGATGGTTATGGTTGTTGTTATGATGGATAGTCGTGGTAGTGTTGTGGATTATTATGGGAGTATTTTCTGCTGCTGTGCTGCTGCTGCTGCTGCTGCTGTTGTTTAGATGGGATAGTTATGGGAGCATCTGTTACGGATCGTTGTTGTTTGGATGGTTATGGGTTCATTTGTTGCTGACTTACTGTGGAAAGTTTCTAGACATGTTATCTTAACGGGCCTCGATAATGCCTAATAGCATTCTTCCAACAGTTCAAGAACTCGGACCTTGTTTTTGCTAGAAACTTTGAAGGAAACCCTTAGGGTTTGGATCTCTAGGTTTTTTTTACCATTGTATTGGGTGTTTTTATATATATATATATATATATATATATATATATATATATATATATATATATATATATATATATATATATATATATATATTCTCTGTATTTTATGCTCTTAAGACTCATGGGCATATATCCCTTATTTCCTGATTTCTTTTATTCTGGTTTGTAATTAAGCCCTTTGCAGGTGGATGATAAAAAATCTTTGCTCATCTTTCCAAAATAAAAACAAAATAATAAATAAATAAATTTTTTCAGAGATTTAAATACACGATTAGATTCTTCCATTATTTATATATAAAAGCTGAAATTCAGTCCATCGTATTAGATGCCGAAATGGCTAATCCCATGGTGTTAGCCTCTGCTGTTGTCTGTTGTCAGGTTTTATTGGCTAAGGTCAGTCTGGTTCTCTCTCTCTCTGGCTAAAACACTGGTCACTCATGCTTCCTACATCCCATGTGAACCCAAGATAGAACCCGATCCGAGCATCACTGTGAGATTTGATGCCCAAGCCTTCATAAGACGTGCATCAGCAATTGCTACAAATAGGGATGTATTTCTACTTGACCTGATAGCTGATACAGCCAAAAGCCCCTTTTGGAAATAAAAGCCCAAGCTAAAGTACATCATGGCCCAACCGAAGTTGACAAGCACCTATTAAGCAAAACCTCTTTTACAGTAACCACATGCACAATCATTATGATGGCTAAGTCCCAGTCCAGATCAACAGACCCAACTAGGATCAACAAAATGCAGCAGATAACAGATCAGTCCCAAACATGAGACCCAGGAATGTCAGTGGACCAAGCTGGCCAAGTAGGTTTTGGGCTTGGCACATTTCAGTTAGGGACTGGCTGAAATACTAGAGCTAAGTGCCAGAGGAGGACAAAAGCAAAGCCCATTTATTAAATAAGGCTAGGCCCAGGCTGAGTCAAAGATCCCAGTAGCCCCAGGCATATAAGTTTCAAGGGTATCTTTGTCTATATCACGCAGATTGGGCATGTGCCAGATCTTGCACACACAAAAAAAGGTGTTCTCTTGTTCATGCTCTGGATGATGCATAATCATAACGTGCCGGGATAGGGCCTTTTTATTTTGGCCCATCACAAGCCTGGACTGGAATCTGGCAAGGCTTTTACTTTGTGGGCCACACTTCAACAGACCTCAGCCCGGTCTGAACCTGGCCTGTGGACAACACCACAGGCAAATAGGCTAATGTCTAAGCTCTAGCCCAGAACAGAAAAGGTCGTGCCCGAGGATCTGACCGTTTTTTTTTTTTTTTTTTCCTTACAAGATTTGAAAACTCGAAAACTACTCTGCATGAATACCTGTCTGAGAAGATTTAACTCAAGCCAGTAACGACCAAGACCACTCGACTCCTCTGGCCTTTATACCATCAATTGGAGTCAAGTGTTACAAGGCTAATACCAGTCAGATTATATATTTTTTGTCTTAAATTGGTTTTCACAACATCACGTCAACACATTTACAAGAAAAATACTCATCGATTTCAGTCTCTTTTCCCAGTTTCATATATAAACAATGCACATCTCTTCAATTACTGCAATCTACCAACAAAGTAGGGGAAAACACAAAATGACTGCTTCCACTCTCTTTGTTTCTAGTTTCCTTTTTTTTTTTTTTCCTGTTGAGAAAAGGATGTCCATGCAATTTACTAACGTTGGAATGAGATAGAATAGGATCCAGTATTCGGATCCTTAACGGCTTTGAAGTTGTCAACGCTCATACCAAAGCGGCCTAACAATGAGTTCCCCATCTCCTTCAGCTTCCCTGAAACAAACACGGTAGAGCAATCAACAACCTGAAAAATCTAAAGGCTGCATTTGCATGAACTATTGAATTGGACCGCAGAAATCTGAACTCCGATAAGTTCATAGCGTGGTACTAGCCCCCATGCCACACGTGCATTTCTTTCCAATTCAATTTAATCATTAACGCTTTCCAGAACTAGGTTTTTCTTTTTTCTTTTAAAGAGGTAACGGTGAGATCTCATGAAAAAAGAGAAAGGAAAAAAAGGAAAGAAAGGAAAGAAAAAAGCAAAGATGATGGGAGATCGATCAATAATGATCATCTAAAGGCCCAGAACCCCACTTATAAAAACCCAAGTCTCTTTTACAAACTCCCAACCCGGCACCCAGCTTAGTTCCCTCTCCACCAGCCAACAATGCAAGTAATGGCAATAGAAGGGCCTGGATACTGCCCCGTGTACCATTGGAACAGCGATAGGCCTATCTGGAGCCATCTAGGAAGTCATTTAACTGCTAATGCAATTTAGTTCAATTAGTTCATGCACGCTGCAGGTAGGGCCAGAGGATAGAATCAAGAGAATTCCGGAAAGCCATGGATGGACTAATGCAAGTTACTCCAAATGGAGAGGATATTTGTCGGAGAAGACTTAAATGGTCATGTAGGAAAAGGATAGTAGAAGATATGATAGGGTACATGGACGATATTGTTTAGGGAAAGGAAATGATGGGGCATCCTATCCTAAAGATTGCAAGATTATACCAGGAGAGAATGTCTATGCAACATAGGTTAAAGTTATGGATGTTCACATTAAGAGATGGAAGAAAGTGAGTGAAATTTAACAGGTGTCGAAAAACGAGGTGGTGGAATTTAAAGTAGAGAAAACAATATTATTTAGTAATAAATTGATGGAAGAAGGAAAATGGAATGTTGAGGAAGAATTTAATGTTACCATGAATAGGATGGTTGCCAGGTTAAGCAAGGGACTAAAAGGAAAACTTACAAGAACATAGAAAGGACAACTTTAGGCATGTGATGAGTTGCTAGATTGAGGACATGAGAAGATGAGAAATATTTCTCATATTAGCAAAAATGAGAGAATAAGGTATTGGAAGCTCATGGGAAATATTGATTTATTTGGGCTTACAAAACTGTTCAACAAGATTGTAAGACCAAACGAAATGCCAAACCAACGGAGAAAAGGTACTGTGTATTACAAAATAACAGAGACATACAGAGTTGCACTATCATGGGGTTAAGCGTATGACTACTTAGTCATACTATAAACTTTGGGAGAGAGTGATTGGGCAAAGATTAGGGCATGAGAGAAGTGTATCAAAAAATCAGATTGGATTTACGCCAGTGGGCCAACCAATTGTTATAAATAGACAGTTGATGGAGAAATACAGGAAGGAGTAAAAAAAAGATATCTACAAGGTCTTTATCAGTATTTGAAATATCAGTATCGCATTACGTATCACACCCTTGGGATATAGATACGTATCGGTTATCGCATGGGATATATCAGAGATATTGTGTAATGTATCATTGTTGTTGGAAACATGGGGAAATATTGGGAAATTGGTCAAATTTTCAATGTAACTCCAGTGGTTGTTAAAAAAGACATCAATACACACTTATAAATCAAAACATTGCAAAAACAAAGTGCACATAATAGGTTTTCTTTGTATGGGGTCCTAATCTATGTGTTGTCTAGCTGAATTGATGCAAGTACATTCAAAGTCTATTCATATAATTTATAAATGTAAGAAGACATGTGGAAACACAAGCACTACATTCAAAAGCAAAAGAAGAATCATTAGATCAGGTTACACATATGTTTGATTTTATGTTTGGACACAAATATTGCAACCGATTTGCGAGAAATTGGGAAATTTTGATTTTTTTTCAATTTTCCGCAACTCGGCCTATCTCCTCTAAATCTCGAAATCGAAGTTCCCAATCCATGATTTTTCATGTTGGTAACAATTTGACACTGATTTAACATGATTTATAGGGTAAAAAAAAGGATTGAAAATTGTGAATGCTCACCGGATCGAACATGTGGGATATATCCCACTATTTGTGCGTTTCATATTGCACAGTTGGGATAGGATATATCGGCCGATATCATCAATACTTAACACATTGGTCTTTATTGACATAGAAAAAGCATATGACAGGATATCTATGGAGATAATCTTGAGGGTGTTGGGAAAGAAATGAGCCTTAAGAAGATATATTGACTGGACATGTACAAGGAAGCCGTAACAAATGCGAGGACCACTAGTGCAGAGAAGTGAGTTTTCAATTACTGTAGGCTTACACCAGGGGTCAACATTGGGCTCGTTTCTTTTTACATTGGTTATGGATGACTTAATGAGGAATTTATTTATTTATTTTGTACGTGTCATAGTTTATGATTGATGAGATGAGGGAGGGAGTAAGGGAAAAGATAGAATTATAAAGGGATGCTTTAGAGTCTAAAGGTTTTAAAATCAATCGGACAAAAACAGAGTGTGGAATGCAATTTTAATAACAATAAGAGTGGAAATGAGCAATTAGTTAAGATTGTTGAGCAAGTACCCCAAAATGACAACTTTCGATATTTTGGGTCAAAAATTCATGAGAGGAAGGAGATTAAGAAGGATGTTGCTCATAGAATTAACTCGTTGATTGTAATCAACGTATGTACTAGACTATTAGATTGTGCTTGATTGTATCAACTAATGTAAAAGTCTATTAGATTGCGCCTGTGAGAGTTTTTGTGCTCTCTTTGTTGGCCCCAAGCCTGGACAAAGGAGGGTTGTGACAGGTTGGCAGCTGGTGTCAACCTTATGCCATGAACCATCATGAATCAGAAGAATATGACATTCCAAACTCAAGCTATAGGGCATTCCCTGTAAGTGACACGCTTCAGTGATACCTAGGTGTAGTGAGAAATGGGCAATGGCTAGGGCGTCCCCCAGAGGTTGCCATACTAGAAGTGCATGGGTAAAGAAGCCATTCCAAAAGAATAGGATTCGTCTTGCCAAATGGAATATAGAATATCATTAACAGGTAAGAATATGGAGTTAGTGGATACGATGAAACAAATGAAATTATCATAACTAGCATTTAGGAGACCAAGTGTAAAGGGGCCAAACTAGAGACATTGATGGATATAAACTTTGGTATATAGTTAAGGACAATAATAGAAATGGGATAGGGATAATGGTAGATAAAGATTAAGGATAAAGTTGTAGATTTTAAGAGAGGAAGTAATATGATTTTATTAATAAAACTTGTGTTATTAGTGCATATGCACCGTAGGTTGGAGGATAGAATTAAAAGACGATTTTGGGAGGATATGGATGGACTGATAAAAGGAATTCAAAATGGAGACAGAATATTTGTAGGAGACTCAAGTGGTCATGTAGGGAAAAAAAGAGAGAGAGAGGATATGACTGCATACATGGAGGAAATGGTTTTGGGAGAAGAAATGAGATGGGGGATGCCATCCTTGATTTTGCTATTAACCCAGATCTAGCAAACACATACTTTAGAAAGAGAGAAACATTTAGTAACTTCAAAAGTGGATCATATATAAGCCAAATAGATTTCTTTCCACTTAGGAAAATAAAACGATCAATATGTAAGGATTGCAAGATTATACCGGAAGATAGTCTAATTGTGCAACATAGGTTAATGGTTATAGATATTTACATTAAGCATGGTGTGTCATAACGGTCGTTACGTAATGGTAACGGTGCCAACCGTTACGTGTTATGGGGTCGTAACGGCCGTTATGGCCCTCGTTATGGGGTCGATATAGGTATTTTCCTTTTTTTTTTTTTAAAGAGAGAGACCGTAATGGCCCGTATTATAACAATAATGGTGGTGGTTGTTACGGCACACCTTGACACTAATAGATGGAGGAAAGAGAATGAGATTAAAAGATGTCCAAAATCCAAGTGGTGGAATTTAAAAGGAGAGAAAAAAATGTTATTTAGAAATAAATTGATGGAAGAAGGAAAGTGGAATGTCAAGAAAGAAGTAAATGTTACGTAGAATCAGATGGTTGAGTGCATTAGGAGGGTGGCAAAAGATCTTTAGAATACCTAAAAGAAAAAGGCCAGTCATAAAATAAGAAACTTGGCGGTGGAATGACAATGTGTGATAAGCTATTTACGAGAAACGTTCAGTTTCAAAGCTTGGCAAGGGACTAGAAATTATGAAAATTTTGAACAATAAGAAAGTAGTTAGTGAGGCTTAGACATAAGGTGTATCATGATCTTTATGATAGATGGGGGACGAGAAGGTGAGGAAGATGCCTTTAAACTTGCAAAAATAAGAGAGAGGAAGGGCAGGGACCTATATTACGTTCGATGCATTGAGAGTGATAGCCAGAGGGTACTAGTAAAAGACAATGAGATAAACGAAAGGTGGAGAAGCTATTTTCAAAACCTGTTAAATGAAAACCACTTTGAGAGCATAGGGATATAAGGAACAATAAACTCAAATGAAAGGTGGAGAAGCTATTTTCAGAACATGTTAAATGATAACCACTTTGAGAGCATAGAGATAGAAGGAACAATAAACTCAAATGACATTGAATAGAATAGATACCTTTGTGCGATTAGGATATCTAAAGTGAAAGAAGCATTGAGAAAGATGAAAATAAGAAAGGACCTTGGACCAGAAGGTATAGCAATCGAGGTTTGTAAGTGCGTAGAAGATATTGGGTTATTTTGGTTGATAAAGTTGTTTAACAAAATTGTACGATCAAAGAAAATGCCCAACGAATGAAGGAAAAGTACCATGGTACCTATTTATAAGAAGGAATATACAGAGCTGCACTAATTATCATGGGATTAAACTTATGAGACATTCTATGAAACTTTGGAAGAGAATGATTGAGCAAAGACTAAGGCATGAGACTAATGTATTAGAAAATCGGTATGGTTTCACATCTAGGAGGTTTATCACTGAAGCTATTTTTCTACTTAGACAATTGATGGAAAAATATAGGGAGAGGAGGAAGGATTTCGACATGGTCTTCATATCATAGGGTCCCTAGCAAGGTACCATTACCTTTATGATATTGGTTGTAACGGCCATAATAGAATTTTTTTTTTTTTTTTTTTTTTTTAAAGATTTTACCTCGTAAACACCCGTTACATGCCCGTTACAAGCAAGGTATTCCATAGCGGTAATGATGGCCATAACGGTCAACACTGTTACCATCACGATACGGGCATAAACGGCCGTTACAATCCCCTTTTTTTAACAAAATAATAATAATAAATAAAGAAGTTTCTAGGATGTTATAGGGTCATCATGGCTCTTCTTCTTTTTACTTTTTTTTTTTCCCCCTATAACGGCCATTACAGCTCATTTCGGCCCCACAACGTATAATGGTTACGATCGTTATCATTACGTAATCGATTTGGAATACCATGGTTATGGGTCAATAATTCGATAACGGACGTTACGGCCATTATGACCCCATAACATGTAACAATTGCCACCATTCCCGTTACATAACCGTTTTAGAATACTTTGCTCCTTAGAGAGTTAATGATGAGAAAGAAAGGAATCTCGAGAGAATATATTGACATTGTTAAGGATATGTACAAGGGAGTGGTAACAAATATGAGGACCACTAGTGGAGAGACGAGTTCCCAATTACTAAAGGCTTACACCATGGGCCGACATTGAGCATGCACCTTTTTGCATTGGTTACAGATGAGTTAACGAGGCATTTACAGGAGGAGATCCCATGGTGTATGTTGTTTGTAGATGAATAGTTTGATTGACAAGATGAGGGAAAGTGTAAACACAAACCTAAATTTATGAAGGACGAATCAAAAGGATTTAAAATTAGTCAGATTAAAACAAAGTATATGGAGTGCAATTTTCATAATAATAGGAATGAAAGTGAGAAGTCAATTAAGATTGTACTAAGAAGTTTTCCAAAGTGACCACTGTCAATACCTTGGGTTAATAATTCATGAGAGGATAGATAGAAAAGGATGTCGCCCGTAGAATTCAAGTTGGGTGGAAGAAATGGAGACGTGTTTCTACAATTTTATGTGATCATCATGCACCACTCAAATTAAAAAGGAAATTTTATAAGATAGCTATAAGACCAGCCATGCTTTATGGGACATAATGTTGGGCCGAACATCATGTTCATTTTTTTAATTTTTTATTGGAAAGAACAACATATTCATAGGTTGAATGTAGCTAAAATGAGATTGTTGAGATGAACAAGTGGCAAGACAAGGAAGGAATAGGACTAATAGGTAATAAGATGAGGGAAAGTAGACTTGGATGGTTTGGTCATGTAAAACAAAGACTAAGAACAACGTCGGTTAGGAGTGAGTTGGTGCAAGTTAAAGGCTCTGAAAGGGCAAGAGGAAAGACCAAAAGGATGTGGATGGAGGGTAGTAAGAAAAGATTTGATGACCTATGGTCTATCTGAAGGTCTGGCCCTTGATAGAGTGAAAGGCATAATAGGATTCATGTAGCCGAACCCAATTAATTGGAATAAGGCTTAGATGATGATGATGATTGCTCATAGAATTAGAACTAGATGGATGAAGTGAAGATGTTCCTCTAGAGTTATATTCGCATGTCAATAATTTATTATTATTATTATTATTATTTTTTAAACAACAGGGTGGGGGGAGATTGTCTAGAATAGCTATAAGACCAACCATAGAATGAGTGTAAATGATGAAATGAAGATGTTGAGATAAATGAGTGGCAGGATGAGGAAGGATAAAGTCATAAATGAATGCATTCGAGGAAACTTAGGAGTAGCAATAGGTAATAAGATGAGGGAAAGAAGAGTTTGGCCGTGTACAACAGAGACCAAGAACTACATCAATTGGTTCAAGTTGAAGGCTATAAATGGGTAAGAGGAAGGCCCAAAAAGGACATGGGTGAAGGTAGTAAGAAAAGATTTGATGAACTATGGTTTACCTAAGATATGGTGGAATGGTGGAACAGGGTTTGTGTAGCTGACCCCAATGGCTTGGGATATTGCTTAGATGATTCAATTGTGCATCAAATCCAAACACGGTTAAAGAAGCATGTATGCACATAAAGAGCAAATCATGCAAGAAAAAATACATGAGATGCAACTAAGCTAGTGAGATCATGGTGTAACACAATTTTGGGAGTTTCAAAACACCATCATATACCCTCTACAGATACAGGAGTCTACTATGAAGCAACTATAGATTCATAAGTAAGAAGAGAATTTATGCATGGAAATTAAGGGTGCACTCGGAAGTACCTTTGGCATTGATAGTGGGTGAAATACTTTTTCCACCAAAATACTAATCATTTGTTTCGAGTAGTATTTCAAAGAAGAAAAAAAAACTGAAAAAGAAAAAAAAGTGTTGTTTTGGAGATGGACAAACTGAAAAGCAATAACCTGCAGATTTGATTGTCTTCTGAGGTGCCCCAAATGCTCAGTCAGTTCAAACACAAGTCACCCACCCATGGATTCATCGAATAGTCTAGTTTGAGGTTCTTACTACCAAACACAACCTACCGCACAAATATGAGCTTACTTCAGATTAAAATAACTGTATGACAAAGCTGAACTCGTAATCCCATATCCTTGTTTCCATAACGACAAAACTCTCATCATGACAGGATAGACCACCTCTACGTAGAGGAAGTTTGATGGGATTGTCTTGCCTACAACCTGTTACAGGTTTCGATCTGCCTCAACTGATATTGTAATTAACAAACACACGCGCACCAAAAAAAAAAGGGAGTAAAGGAGATCAATGAGCCTCTTGATATGTGAGGAAAGAAAAGCATACCATTCAACAACATCAGCTGTAACTGTAAAATGGTACAAAAATGTAAGAAGTATGAGCATACCAATCATCTCTTCCTTCATCTTTTCTCGCTTTTCTGCCGCCAAAGGCTCCAACCGTTGTATGGCTCGTCTAGCTTGCACATTCGATGGATCCAACTCCAAGATCTTTTTCATGTCTGTGTGAAACAAAGCTCCAAGCAAAGGTTAAAATCACTACTTAAAAGGATTCATATATACCATCAGCATGTGACACATACAATTCCACTAACTAAAAGATAGGGTGGACAATGACATTTCAAACATAATGTTACATAACAAAAAAATAAGGGAAAAGTAAATAAAATTGAAAACATTGATAAAATAAACCCACACCAAGGCAAACCTTTCACACATCCAATGATACCTGCAATCGCTTCTTCAAAGTGCTCGAGCTTTTCATGTGTTTCTCCTCTTCTAACCAGAACCTTCGTATAGTTAGGATTCAACTCCAACGCTTTTGTGCATTGCTTAATTGTGTCATCATATCTCTCCTGAGAAATATCGAGTGTGATTCAGATTTACAATATCCAAGAAGTTTCTCTGTTTGTGTGCGTATGTAACAAAAAAAAAAAAAAGAAGCATGCACCAAAAAATCCAGTTACAACACAAAAAAAATAATAATAATAATAAAAAGGGAAGGGATTCTGAAATGTCTCAAAAAGGGGCTGGAACGGCTATGATATCCCTCTGGAAACTCAATTAGGATGCTCAATGGACTGAGTAGTACATAAGACGTTTTCCAGCTGGCATAGAGGTTTCATCCATGGTTCATTTATGAACTAAACAAAGAACAGAATACAACTCACAAGTAGGCAAAATACACCAATTCTCAGAATATAACAGTCTAATATAGGAATAAGAAAGAATACTTTCTCTAGAAGAACTTTATTTGATAAATCAACAGTTTCCCTTCTCTTACAAAGTTTACACACAGACCTGCGAGGTGCTCGTCGGACTTTCTGACACTGCATGTTGTAGATCCTAACCATTCTCAGATTTCCCATTGTGGGTGGAGGCATAATAGTTATACTAGCATGCAGTGTGAGCACAACTGCATTTGGCTGTAAGTAGCCTTCATGGATAGGTGGGCCCTTGCAATTCCGTGCAACTAACCACCCAAGAATGTATTCAATTCATGGTTCCGTGGATCCTTGCCATTCTGAGCAACCAACCAGTCGAGGATGTACTCAAGCATGGCTCACAATTTGTATGCATGAACTGTGCTCATTGGTAAAATGCCTGGCAACTGTCGCTCATCAAGCCCACTTTGTTCACTCACCCTCTGGGGTGTGTGCAGTAGTTGGGCTGAGGGTTAGTAGCATTGCAAGGTGGGACTGGTGATACGCAAGCACTGTCAATGTGAGTCTCCACCATCGATGGTTTCTAAGAACCCATTTAAAAGAGGAAGGTTGATGGCTGGGGGCCAGTTGATCATTAAATTTTTGCCATCAGCCTTTCAAAAGTAGGCTTTGAATTGCTGGGAGAAGACTAAAAAGAAGATGATGATTGTGATGGTGCTGTAAACTAAACTTTTGGCCCCATTGTACTCCTTTTGGGAACTTTTTTATTTTTTGAAAGATAATGATAATTTATTAAAAGGCGCCTATAGATGCATGAGGAACTACAAGAAAGGCACTAAAAGTGCCAAAAGTGCACAAACCATATTACAAGAAAAGCCTCAATGGGTTAATTAAATTTTTATTTTTAGTTTTTTAAAAGAAACCTACTCTCTACAGATATATTGGAATCATCAATCCAATCTTTGGCATTTGCCTTAGCCTACTGATAACTCCACATGCATCTCACTCTTTATCCATGAAACAACAATTATTCTGCTCTCCCCATATGGTCCAAATGTCTGCGAGGAAGGAAAGCCTCCACAACTTCTTCCAATTTTTCTCTCACCCAATACCGCCACCATGCCAAGCTAGGGACAAGTTTTTAGCAGACCCCAGCATTACCCACGGCACCTTGAAAACCCCCAAGAAGTACATCCAAATGGATCTTGCAAGCGGGCAGTGAATAAACAAGTGGTTTACCGACTCCCCATTGCTAAGGCACATGGAGCACATGTTGGGAATGTACATTGCCCTGTTTTGGAGATGGTCAATAGTGAGTACACAATTCCTACTCGCTAACCAAGCAAATGCCACAACCTTTGGGGGGCACTTTATAACTCAAACAAATGCCAAAAGAACCCTGCCTGAGACTGAACCCCCTCTTGAGTAAGGAGCTTGTAAAAAGACCAAACAGAGAATGTGGCCGTCTTCTCGAGACTCCACACCAAAGAGTCGTTCTCCCCAAGCGAGAGGCAAACACAATCAAGCCTTTCCAATAACCTTAGGAACTCGACCATCTCCTCTCCTGAAAGATTTCTCCACAAGAGGGAGACCACACGGTTTCCTCTTCCCGATTTTGGAGAAGCTTCTAGCCACCGTGATTTTGCCCTGCATTGCAAGATCTACCAGCCTATGGAACTCAACATGGAGAGATCTCTCTCATCTATGTCATCCCAAAAGCAGACCCTCTCCCATTTCCAACTGCAAATCTCACTCCCTAATTTGGTCCCCACCTCTTCAACCACCTTCCAAACCCCCAAAAGCCCTACAAAGAGATGAGCTTTTGATCCCCCAACCCCCTGCCCTAACACCATATTTTGAGAATACCACTTCCAGAGATAAATTACCCTCTTCCGTCCGGAACCTCCACAACCATTTTGAGGGAAAGCTTGTAATCTCCAAATTATTGCATAGTGAATTTTCCTTTAACGGCCCTATATTTTTTCCTTCTCGGATTGAGAAGGTCCTCCATGTAAAATCGGCGTGGATTTCTATCTCTCTATCCTCTAATTTTCTTTCCATTTTATGCTTTTTGTTATGCTTGTTATGGTTTAGTAGGTTGGTTTGCACAATGTACCTATACGTTTGTAGAAATTCTTAAGTAATTTACATAGAGGGAAAGAATTTTGCATCTTCCCAACAAAAGTGGTATCGGAGCATTAGCTTTGTTTGCAAAAATCAAGATGAAAATTTCTACCCCATCAATGATGGTTAGTCTCAATGGAAGTAATTGGTTTATATGGAAGGCCAATATGGAAGACGTGCTTTACTACAAAGTCTTGTATGCACCAATTGAAGGAAAGAAGCTTGGAAACAACGAAAGATGAATGAAAGAGGTTGGATGGAAAAGCTATCGAAATGATTCGGCAATGGTTAGATGATGTAGTGTTCCATCATGGGTCGAATTGAATTCACAAACAATCTCTATGAAAGAAATTGCATGGCTTGCATAAAAGGAAGAAGGTGGCAAACAATATTCCTCATTAGGCAACTTGTGAACCTAAAGTTCAAGGAAGGAGAGTCAATGGTGGAACATCTACGTGAGATGCATAGCATTGTGAACCAATTGGCATTTATGAAGATGGCCTTAGATAATGAGTTCCAAGCATTGTTGTTGCTTAGCTTACCACCAAAAAGTTGGGAGACCTTTTTTTTTTGGAGCAATAAGAACAAAATTTTATTGAGAGAAAGGCCGAAGCCAGAAAGAACAAAACAAAAAAGAAACTAAACATCCACCCAAGAGCTTTTATAGCTCAGCCCAATTGGCCAGGAACTGAGTAACAGCCTTCGCAGCCACTACCCATTCTATTACATGTGATCTCGCTGCGTTAAACACGTCCTCTACTCGCCTTGAGCGATTTCTGAAAGTTATGTTATTCATTTCCAGTCATAAGAAACATAAACTCGTGAGCAAAGCAAGTATCCACACTTTCCGACCGGCATTCCCTATAACGCGTTCGTGCCACATAAAGAACAACTTGACCAATAAAACTCAGCAAGACCCACATTGTTCCAAAGAGGTTACAAAACTCATGCCGCACCTGTCTAGCAAAACCACAATGAATGAATATGTGATCCACCAATTCCTCATCCTGAAAGCACATCACGCAACATTGGGAGAATCATATTTCTTTTCCTCAAATTATCAAACATCAAAACCTTGTTGCACCCTACCAGCAAAGCAAAAGCCGCCACCTTAAGAGGGCACACCATAACTTCAGACCAGTGTTTCAAATAGCGCTCGTAGCGTACGCTACGTAGCGTAGCGTGGCCGTAGTGTCCCAAATAGTGTAAATCCCCTGTAGCATACGCTACAGCTACGTAGCCCGTAGTGTCCATAGCATAAGCTACAATGTATTTTTTTACTATTTTATTTATTTTTTATTATTTTTTTCACGTTTTCTTTATTTCTAATGTTGAGGAATGTGACACTTGTATTGTACTTGATACTTATAACCTATGGGATTTTTATTTCTTTTCATAATTGTGACTTGTGGTTTCAATTAGACATTATTAATGAAAGTAGTTTGCTTAGAAAGTTGTTGATGTGATAATTATTTGATTTCGCTTATATATGTGGATTGGCTTTTGATAAATGATAACTAATAACTTTTTTGAGCATGCTTATAATTGATAAAATGAATAATCTTTTAGGCATTTTTATAATTTTTCCTCTTTTTTTTTTCACTATTTATTATATTTGTCATATTTTTAAATTAAAAAATAGAAGTACCGTTAGCTTACGCTACACGCTATAGAGGGTTGAGCGCTACGCATCACGCTACCGCTATTTAAAGCATTGCTTCAGACTAATGCAAATGGGCTTATTCCCACTATTTGTATCACCTCTCTCCAAACACTTATAAAAGGATTTAACCGAAAAACTTCTGGATCTATCTTTTCACCACACCAACGAGTCCGACTGTAAAAGCACTGGCCTCACCTTTTCGAGCAAGGACATCAATCCGACTAGCTCCTCAATCTCATCCACTAAATTCCTTCTGAAATGTGGACTCCCGATATAGATCTCCCCTAGGAACGAGTAGCAACTAGCCACCACCATCCCGTCTCTAGCTACAAGCCTAACTGACCTTGGAAATATCTCCCCCAATTTTTGATCCCCCACAGGTGTCTTCCCAAAACTTGATTTTCCACCCATTCCTTAAAGAAAAGCCAACTCCTTCCCACACCTTATTCCTGATCCGAGCTACAGCTTTTGTAACATCCCGGATTTTTGCCAACCTGGGATTAGACGTCCTTAGGCGATGGGTCGATCCAACACCTTATTAACTTGTCAGAACTGAATCCCACAGTCTAAAATCGCTCCTTAACACCATTTCCTTCACAAATCTCACCCTTCACCACTTGTTTTTTAAATTTTCTAAGTACTTTCACATTAGACACTATCTTAAGTTTAGGTGATGAAGAACAATACTTAAACTAAACATTGGCTACAAGGACTAAGTACCACCTCAGACCCGAAATCACTTAGGACTAAATCCTTTAGAAATTAGGCGGAATTAGCTAGTGTTAAACTAGAGTGCCTGTGAAATTAGCACCAATCACTTTAAATACGATCCGCAAGACCCAAAACTTGTACAATCATTGACGCTAAGTCACCCTAAAATCTAGGATCAATCTCATTACCTGGCTGCTCTCGGGAGCATCTCGAAACTCCGTTTCAGATCTGGACCGCACGTCGGAAGTCCAATTAACACGAAGTTAAGGACTTAGGACCGCCTCGCTTGGTTTGACAACCATCTCGGAAATCAAATCCAGATAGTGTCCCAGCGCTATTCGCTTGAGCTCGGAGTGAAGAGTGTGAGAAATGTGAAATTAATTCAAAATAAATATCTTGAATAGTAATCTGGCACCTCTCGCTTGCGGATCAGTTTTAAGCAACCAGACCGTCAGAATCAGACCAAATTACAACCCTCAGATCAGGAGAAATTTCATACACATTTACATGTACTCGGAATCTCCAATCGAGATCCGCTGACCGTTGAACTGAAACTGGTCCGCCACGCGTGATCTGAGAACCTTACTGGAACGAAAACTAAATAAACCTAGATCCATTGTCGGTGAGCTTAAGTCCGACCTTTGGCTTAAGGAGGCCCGCCAGAAGTCCTCCGTTGAGCTGAAACTGACCCCGCTTTGGTTATAACCTAAGTATACTTTGACCTGGAGTCTGTTTCGGTGAGTTTTTAGGCTATATAAGGACCTTAAACCCCTCTCATTGCAGTCATACGAATTTGAGAGAAAACCTAGAGAAAGAAGAGAGAAAAGAGAGAGAAGGTGGGAGCAGTGGAAGAACCTCCCTGCCACTCTTCCCTGCCGCTTTACGAGCTACACCGCTCCGTTCTAATCGCTTTTCCCGGCGATTCCAGCTCCGTTTCTAAGTAAGAAACCCTAACCTAATCTGATTTGGGGCTTGGGTGGTTGTAGGTTATGAAATAGCTAACCTATTTCGTTCTATAAGTTTGCCAACTGCCGAATACGGAAGCTTAGCAAACCTATCGACTTCGTTACGATTCTACGACAAAGGTGCGGACTTTAGGTGTATAGGTTATGGTTTTCATCAACGCTTTCAATGTCAGATAATGATAGATTCATGATCTGCATGCAATTGCACATGTACAAAGTGTTGTCTGTTTTCCCGTTTCGATTAAATGAAAAAATATGGAATTCTACATACTCTAGGTATTTGTAGAAAGTACCGTATACGTACAAATTTTGGGAATGTGTTTGACATGATTAATTGTTGTATGAATATATTATATGTGGATAAATTACTTGTTTGGTGAAAGGACTCGCCCTATACATGTTTTGCTCATATACTACACTATGTATGTTGAAATTGTGTATTCTAGAAGTACCGTATACGTATAAATTTTGGAGATGTATGTGCCATGATTTTTTTGTATGAATACATTATACATGGATAAAATACTTGCTTGGCGAAAGGATAGCCCTAATAAATGTTTTGCTAACATACACTATGTATTGTAATAGTGTATTCTAAGTGTTTGTGGAAATGGCTGAATGAGTATAGGATTCCCATTCGTGCTCGCCATGACAATTGTCATGGATTTATGATTGTTGTATTGGCGATACCCCTTTGACAAAAGGATTTGCCCTAAATCACGCCACGGCCAATATACACTAATTATATTAAAATGTGTGGCCCAAGTGGTTGTGAAAATGTTCAAATGAATATGGAACTTGGATCCTATTTTCCATGACTATCCGTCGTGGGTGTACGCGTGTTATGATTGGGGCAACTCCCTAGTGAAAGGATTTGGCCTAATGCCTATGTGATCAACATATGTCATGTATGTTGATGTATGTATTTTAAGTGTTTGTGAAATGTCTGAATGGGTAGTAACTAGTAAATTTTAATGTTTAAGGGTGTTGAGATATGATTCTCAACTTCTTTAACTATGTGTATGATTTCTTTAGATATCTGTGTGATTAGAAATTGAATATGTACAAACTCATGCTTATATTGTACTTCATAACATGTTCAATTAATTATATGATTTTATCTATGCAATGCATATGTTTAAATTCATGTTTACGTTGTATGATCCGTCATGGGTGATGGGGGAGTGGTGTAACGATTCCGTACAACAGCCCTGGCAGTCCTAAACGGATAATACCAGACCTTGATTGTATGAGTTAAATCTTGATCCACTACTGCTTTATCTATCTGCAATTGATTGTGTTTGGGGTTATGATTATAGTCCAGATAATCGGTACCAAAATTGAATTCGTGGCTGTGATTCATTTGCCACATGAGATGTGTTCGACGTACTCGAGTCGTACTTCGGTTGGCGATAGTGGTTGGCCACACGAAGTGCTTATGCACTTCATGTCGTTTAACTTGTTGTGCGCTCGAGCTAGCCGGCTCGTCAAGTAACCCGATCTGTCTAATGTATGTTCACCATGTTTGGTCCCACTGCTTGAACCTAGGGTACCAAACTTACAGTGAAATCCCTTTTAACCATGGTATCTCGATCCGCTAAGACTCATGAGCCGGGCATGGTGGTATGGGACACCGTGGTCGAGCTGTCGGCCTACGCTGGGGCCACGTGCCTCCCCGTAGTGACCAGTGAGCAACCAAACTCGTGAGCCGATTATGGTGGTGTGGGACACTATATTTGTGCTATCGGCCTACATTGATAAGGTGATGGGGGAGTGGTGCAACGATTCCGTGTAACAGCCCTGGCAGCCCTTTGTAGTGACCTCGAGCATACTCTGAATTGCGGTGAGACGACGAGTTTTTGCCGCAGTGTATAGAGTATGAACTAGGCCTGTATCTGTATAGTGATGAACCGTTAAAAGGGTGATGGGGGAGTGGTGTAACGATTCCGTGTAACAGCCTTGGCAGCCCTGCAGCAACCTAGAAAACACAACCATCGTCTGAGATTAACTAGGACTGACGACCCTAGAATGGATCATGTTTGGGAATGATACAAGGGAGGTACCTTAGTTCCCAATACTGCAGTTTGAAATGGACTAATAATAACTCGGTAATCACGCTCATCATGCATTGCATGTGCTTGGAAGATGTGGAGCACTGAGGGATGAAAGCATGCCGCGAACGAAGAGGGTGTCGCATAAGGGAGTATGTCGTGAGGGCATACATCATGTCATTCATACTACATTAATAAGAGTAGTTAGAATTGTTTGATTTCTGCTTTATCATTACTGCTTGACTGAATTGATAACATGTTAACCTATGCTTTATTGTTCCACTGAGTTGATCACTCACTCCCACGTTACGGGACAGTGTTTTTAAACACCAACCAAACCCTGTTGTAGCTGCAGGTGTTGGCGATGCTTGTGAGGCGGAGCCAGACCTCTGCGACGATGAGGACACTTTCTTGCATATGTTATTTTCTGGCGGCTTCATTGAGCCGTGCCTTGATCTACGAGGTTACAGGGATGTTGACTAGATGACACTACACCTTGGTATATTTTGAAAATTATACTTGTAATTCTTTTAACCTGGTAACATTATCACACTCTGGAGACTCACCGTAGTTTATATGTTATCTATCTATCATAGTCTTCCGCTTGCAATTTAACTGTCTCTGGAGTATGATTTCTGTTTTGCTTAATCTCGCTCATGTTCAATGCACTAATATAGACAACATTCAATCATCATTATCTATGTTGCATAAGTGATGTTCTGGAAACTCGAGAGTTGAGCTATGCTCGACCCTCGATTTTTCGGGATGTTACAGCTTTCCACACCGAGGAAGACCTATATTGCGAAGTGGGTCGAGTCCACCATCCCCCTTCACCGCAACATTTATACGTTGATCGTTCTGTCTTCCTAAGTGGAAAGAAATCTATTTGACTTGTATGTGATCCACTTTTGAAAGGTTTTTTTTTTTTTTTTTTTGAAGAGTTATTAAATATTCATCTCTTTCTTGTAAGGTATTTGTTTGCCAGAGCTAGATCATCCCATGGTAATATCAATGATAGCATCCCTCAGATATTCCTTCTCTCAAAACCATATTATGCAAGTGATTTGGGCTCCTTGTCAAAGGCACTTGTCTGATGAGGAGTTGAAGGATATTGCAAAATCATTAGATTTTCTACAATGGTTGATGGTTCTAGGATTGAGAAGAACGAGCAAGTGCATGACGCGATTGTGAGTTGCTATCAAAAGTTGTTGTCTAAAAAGCATTGGGTTCATCCAAGGTTGGATTTCCTTCACTTCGATAGCCTATTAGAACTGGCAGCTAAGCAAACTAGAGAAGACAGTTTCAAAAGACAAAATTAAAAAGTGCATGGATAGTTTGGGTTGTAAGTTGCAACAAAGCACTTGGGCCTGGTGGATTACCCCTTGCATTTTTCTAGGTGTTTTGGAATGTTGTTAAAGAAGATGTAGTTAGTTTCATTAAGGAGTTCTTCGAGTTAGGTTGGTAATCCCCTAAACTTGGGGCCTCCTTCATTGCTATTATCCCAAAGGTCGAAGGCGCGAGAGTGTTAAAAGACTTTAGGCCAATTAGCCTCATTAGGAGTTTGTATAAAATCGTGGCAAAGGTGCTTGCCTCGAGATTTAGAGATGTGTTGCATTGGGTAGCATTATCTCCCCCAACTAGGGGGTCTTTGTGGGAGGAAGACAAATTCTAGACAACACTCTCATAGCACACGAGTGCATTGACTCTGGATTCAAGGAAAAGAAATCAAGGATTGTGTACAAGCTTGATGTTGAGAAGCCATTGACTAGAATTTTTTGGATTACATGTTGGGCAAATTGGGATGTGGAGCCAAGTGGAGAAAGTGGATGTAGACTTGTGCCAGATCTTCATCCTTCTCAATTCTTGTGCATGGTTCTCCAAAAGGCATCTTCAAGTCAAATAGAGGACTCAAACAAGAGGACCTGTCCCCGTAACTTTTCCTTGTGGTCATGGAAGCATTCAGCCATATGCTAGCAAAAGGTCAAGAGACAAATTTGATTAGTGGATTTAGGGTGACCACTTAGGGGACCTGAATTCGGCACCTCTAGTTTGCCAACAACACCATCTTTTGCAAAGCGGATCCGATTATGATTGAAAATCTACGGAAAGTGGTGATATGCTTCGAAGCAATTTCCGAGCTGAAAATCAATGTGGGCAAAAGCAAAATGTTGAGTATTCGCCTATCTAAAGAAGAGGTCTCTCATCTTGCCATGTCTTTTGGGTGCAATGTTGGCTCTTTTCCCTCTACATATGTACAAGGAAACCGATAAAGCACCTCTAGGACAAAGTGATCAAGAAAATCGAAAGAAATTTGTAAAAGTGGAAAAGCAGTTACCTTTCATTAGGGGGGGGGGCGCCTACATTTATCAAAGTAGCTTTCAGCAATATGACGATATACTTCATGTCTCTTTCCAAGTGCCCTCTAGCGATTTGTGCAAAATTGGACAAGTAGAGAAGAGATTTCCTTTGGGAGGGGGGCACAAAAGGAACTAAGTTTCATTTGCTAAAATGGGAAGAGGTTTGTAAGCCCCTCAATCAGAGGGGCACGGGTCTACAAGACCTTCACAAAATTAATATAGCCCTCTTGAGCAAATGGCTTTGGAGGTTCGAGCCGAAAGTAGGTGGCTTCTAGTGCGAGATCATAGCTGCGAAGTATGGCCTTCGATAAGAGGGATGGGAGGCTAAAAAATCTTTTGCATACAAAGCTTCTCACATATGGAAATCTGTGTAAGCTCTTAGAAAGGATTTCTTTCAAGGTATCTCCTTTGTCGTGGGATATGGTTCCCTAACATAGCCCGCCTTGCGCCGATTGAAGGATTGGATGGCGGTTGCTATCTTTAGTTGGCCCTTCTACATGTTGGTCTCCAAGGTGTAGAAGAAATCTATTAGATGTCAAGGCGGATAAGTATGTCTCAATAGCAGACTCTTGGGTGTGGAGTGTGCACAGCTCAAGTTGTTTCTCGGTAAAACCCTTTTACAAGTTGTTGTGCCCCAAAGGTGGTGTTAAGTCAATATGAGCATGCTTATCACTTCTGGTACTACGGAGCACTACCTAAGGTAGCCACCTTTACATGCTTGGTGGGTAGGAAGGTGTTGACGATAAACAACCTTCAGAAGAGGTCTATTGATCATTCCGAATATGTGTTGCATGATGCTTAAACCGTTGACCGCCTCTTCAGCTTTTGCACCTTTACCCTTGAAGGTGTGGGAGTATTCCACCTTCAAGGTGTCGTGGGTCATGCTTTCCTTGGTTCGGAATCGTCTTTGGGCATCGCATGGGGGAGACAGAGGGAAGCATAACCGTCCCACTTGGCTTTTGACATTGTCAGTCGTGTGGTGGGTCGTTTGGGGTGAGGGGAATAGAAGACAGTTCCAGAATTCTTTTACATATTTCGAGGTGATTGTTGAGGCTATCAAATTGTCTGTTTTTGAATGGGTTACTAATTTCTCTAATCTTTTGTAATCGGGTTGCCTTGTTGGCGGTTTTTGGTTTTTCTCTTCTTTGTATTCTTTTCCTGTTTTGTTTTAAGTAGACCTTTAATAAATTCCCCAACACCCTTAAAAAAAGATTCCATTTGTGGGTGATGGGGACAGTTGGGTGTGGAGATTAGAGAGCTAAAGAGGCCTTTCTGATGTAAGACTAGCCAATTTAGGTAAATATGAACAAAGATGCTTTTCCAAGCACCGAACATCCTCCATAAACAAAAACGAGAGCCATCACCCGCTGTGTGAGCAATTTCCACCCTAAATAAGTCCATGATTCTTTTAAGCGCTCGAAGCTCTATACAATGAGGATGGTTTTGTGAACAAACCTCCCTCAATATTTTGCAGGAGATAACCTATTCTCTCTACAAAGCAATTTGTTGTCCTTCCCCTCAGGTGTCTCATGATCCGACCAAATTCATTTGGTCATATCAAGGCTCACCTAGGGCCATTGCCTTCGCTTGGTTGGTAGACAAGAACAAAGTGCTCGCACAGATAACCTCCAAAAACAGCATATGATCATTCCCTTATGTGTATATCATGTGCCTTCAAAGGTGAGTCTGTGGATCATCTATTCATGCACTGTCTTTGCTAGAGCCATGTGGGAAAGGTTCTTTGATTTATTGCAGTGTTGTTGGGTGATGCCTTCCTTGATTGACTCTTTCTTCTAAGCATGGCATGGGGGAGGCAATTGGCCAAGAGAAAAAGAATCCTGTGGAGACCTTTTCTTTTAGTAGGCATGTGGTTAATTTTAATGAGCATAGCAACAAATGCTTTCGCAAAAGGCATCAATGCACCGATGAGTTGTTCAGAAAAGCAAACAGGGTGGCTCGGTCTTGTCTCTTAAGCAGTTTGTTTCTAGCTTTTTTGGATCTTTTGTATCTCTTTGGTCCTGTTAACTGCATTTGCTAGGGTATGGATTCTCATCTTCACTCTGCTTTGTTTTCTCTCAACATAATTTATCATCACCTCTCAGAAAAGAAAAGAAAAAAGGCAAGAAAGAAAAGAAAAACCAAGTTGGTTCCTTAAAAATTAATTAGTATTAGAGGTTATCAGTTTTATGGTAATAATGACATACCAGTTTTGAGAAGCATGCAGCAGAGTTTGCATGACATATTGAACGAATTTCCATGGATGACGTCATTTCAGGTGCAAGTTGTAAAGCAAGTTCATATTGTTGTAAAGCATCTTCATACTGCCCAGCACGGAACAGTTTATTGCCTTCCTCTTTTGCATCATTCGCTTGAGTTAAGGCTTTCTGCTTCAATAGAAAATACATGGTCAGAAAAATGAGCATAAGCTTTTAAATAGAAAACTATCATGGCATCATGACTACTGAAGTAAAGTTTTAGTTTGCACATTAGAACAAATCAAGAAATTTCATTATAGCATTGAATTTTAATTTCTAGCGTTCGTATAGGAACTAGTTATGGGATGCCAAGCCCCAAAGAGGCCTCCGTTACTGAATCAGGGAAAAAAAAAAAACGTAAGCATTCTCCTAATATCTCTTAAGTATTAACTAAGTAGCTATCTGGAGCTTCAAATAGTAATCGATTCAACTCTTAAAGAAGATGATTCTAAAATGATGTTGACAATGAAGTTATGCAAAGAAGTGCCCTTCAAAAGCATTGCTCTAGGAAACTTGCTCTAGGAAACTTCAAATGTCATTTAATGCCAGGCAACATCAAACACCACAAACCGGCATCATCTTAAACTAAAATAACTGACGCACTTCTCTCAGCAAGGTATTCAATAACAGTAACGGCGCCATAACGGCCAACCTTATGGCCCTTATGGTATTGGGCTGTAACAGCCTTTATGGCCCCATAACAGTAAAAAAAAAAAAAAATAAAATAAAATAATAAAAAAATTGAAAGGGAGGAAATGTATTGGCCCCATAATGGGTCATTACAGGCCCATATTGGCTTGTTAGGGCCCCGTATTGGGCGGTTATGGGCCCGTATCGGCCATCACATGCCTGTTATGGGCTACTTCTTTAGAACAGTGTTATGAACCCATATCGCGTAATGGGTCGCACCACTACCGTTACATAATGATCGTTACAGCCATTACATAACCATTTTTTAATACCATGCTCTCAGCATTTGTTCATGGTGGTGGAAATTGGAAGGCTGTTGGTGGTCAACTCAAGCCGGTTTGTAATCCTACTGTCCCCGCTTTCATCCATGTGTTACCTCAATATGCATTTCAAACAATAGGCTCTGGTTTAACCATGGAAAGGCAATCCAATTGTGTTTCTAACAACCCAACATCATAGAATACATCTGGAGTTGAACAAGTTATGACCAAAATAAAGATGGGGTATAGGAACGGAAGGAATCAAAGTGTTCTGCAATAAAAAATCAAAATAGGCAGTTTTAAGGATATTAATCAAAAGAACCAGGGTTAGTAGCTATCCCATCAGAATGGATAGTTAAGATTAGATCGAACATAGGATTGAGAATCCTAAGATTTCTAGGGTTTCAGGTTTAGTATAAATACCTTTATTTAGGTTTGCGGGAGTTTTTTGAATTATTTTAAATAAATGAGGGTTAGAACTTTGAAGTATGTGAGTGAGTCTCATCCCTTGCCTCTTCTTTGTGGCGTTTGACCTCTTCTACCTTAATTCTCTTCATGAGTCGACTGAGTGGTTTTGTCTTCCACCACGTCAATTGGATAGGAGCAATACTGTGGGAACCACAGCCAGAAAAGTGTTTTCTTGTATTATAGAGTGGAGCTTGTAATTTTGGGCTGGTTTGTTTATTTGTTCTCTCTTTTGAGCTGTTGGCTCCTTTTTCTTTTCTTTTTCTTTTTTTTTTTTTTTTTTGAAAGATATCGGCTCCTAAATTTGTGTCGAGAACACAGATTGTCATCTCCACAGTTGCAAAACAACTTGGAGTCCCTAGTATGGCTAGAGAAATAGATTTGCAGATCATTGATTCAGTCCAAATAAATTAACCAACATAACTTGTATCATGGCATGGAAGCCAAAACAAACTCAACAGGAATTATATGATACGACTTACGAGACCATTGGCATTTCCAAATCCTTCTACTTAGTCACTCTCAAGGGACTGTATGTAAGAATGAGATAAGAGGATCCTGAGACCCAAGCACTGGAAGAAAATCCAAAATAAGGAATGCACAAATATTACACCTATGAAAGTAATGAGGAGGATTTAGACTGATTTTCATTTCTAAGACAACAACAGGAATAGAGAAGGCAGGCCTTCGTTTATGAAACAAGGTGCTAACAAGAAAGCAAGCACGAATGCCGTATTGGGTCCATGTAATGATGAGACAAAAGACATACTCAAAGATTGAAATGACCCCAGAAGAGGATGTGAACATGTTTTGATCAAGAACACCATGAAATACAGTACCAACAGTTCGATTGAGCTAGCAAGAGCAATTTTACTTAGTTCACAAGCATAAGTTTGATGCAGTACAATGTTTACAAAATTAACATTCAGAAAAACCGCATCACAGATGATCAGCAAACTTCATTACTTCCTTTACAAGAGAAGATGAGTGCATACTTCATCATCTACATAATTTAGAAACCATTAGCAACTATAAGACAAAACAAATGAAAAAAAGCCAGCAGACTCGACTACTCCAACTTGGAGGATGATGCAAGCCAATGCCTTGTTTTTTCATCAGTCATTACACGAGCGAAACCATTATTTTGATGGATTCTTATGAATTAGGGTTGTCTACCACACTTTTGAAGAATGCCATATGATTTTTAGAATGTAACTTATATACAGTTTATGCCACATGTTTCAAACCCTTCTAAGTGCCCCCGTATCAAGCATTGGTTTAGTTTTATTGATTTATTGAATTTATGCCACATGTTTCAAACACTTTTAGAATATGATTCCACAAGTTGGTTTAGTTTTATTGAATTTATGCCACATGTACGTATTCTAAGTGCCCGCGTATCAAGCGTTGATATGCAGTCGGAGTATCAAATAACTCTCCACAAAAGTTATCAACGTCTCCTCCAGAAAATACTAATTTCCTTACATGTGTTGCCATCGATAGTAGCTTAGTACTATGTCTTTTACCATCTAAATGCATTCCAGTGTTTCCAACTGCATCGCCTGTCCATGGCAGCAGGACCCCACCACAGAAACAGCTCAGATCACTGAAAGGTGGGCCCCACAATTTGTTCAGAACAATTAATGCAAAACCACTCAAAAATCATTTCAAAATAAGAAAACCTTTACATCCACTCCCTCAAAAATAAAAAAGACAAAAAAATCAAAAAAAAAATAAATAAATAAATTCAAAATTCAAAGAAACTGAAACAGACCAAAAAAAAAAAAAAGGATTCATGATAGAAAGAGATCAATTAGTGCTGACCTGCTTCAACTGCTCATCGTTCAAAGCGTCTTCATAGGAATCATCTCTTGATGTAGCAGTCGGTGGAGGCGGGCCGTCCTCATTGTCACTCCCTCCTTCACCATCGCTAGCAGTTTCAAACCCTTCCTCTGTCGGAGCCAGAGAAGCTTCTGGAATTCTAGCATTTGCACGACCTTGTACGGATTCCTCCTCCACGGAATTCGACGCTGGTTCAATGACAACCATTTTCTTGCAATAAAGAAGAGAGTCGAATGATTTGAAGAGAATCGATCGAAGTAGTTCGATCGAATTGAGAGGAATTAAGGCTGAGAGATCTGAAACGAGAAGAGAAGGATTGGGGAAGTTAGAGAGTTTTGAGAAAGTTCGAGATTTTCTTGGGAAACAAGTGAAAAGAATAGAGGGAAGAATATAGGGTGTCAGCAGGCCGGTTTAGGACCGTGTGGGACCAAAATAGTCCAGCCCAAGCCCAGCCCGGGCCTGAGCCCGAAAGAAGCTCTTTACTACAAAGGGGTGTTTTGGTGGGCCCCACACCTACCTCTGTTTCGCTTATGATATCCTATCCGTGCATTTAGTGGGCCTTCATCTAGAGAGAGGCAAACCTTGGGTTGTTCCAAACGTTGGAAGTGAGAAAGAAACGGAAGGATGCGAATCGTGGAGATGCCAACGTGTAAAATAGGGCGAAACCGGCGAAATCAGTTTCAAGCGACTTCTGTAGTGTGTTGCCGTCTCTAAGTTCCGTGGGCCACACCATGATGTCTGTGTTATATCCACACCGTCTATCCATTTCGATAGATGGTTTTATGGCTTGAAACCAACAATGAGAGCGATGTAAATCTCAGGTGGACCACACCACATGAAAACAATAGTGATTGGATATCCACCATTAAAATCCTCCTAAGGCCTATTGTACTGTTTATTTTACATCCAATATGTTTATTAGGTCATTCAGGCCCAGATGAAGGGAAAAAACAAAAATCAGCTTGATCCAAAACTTTTCTGCCCCAAAATGTTTTTAATGGTTGACACTCATTCAAAACTGTTTCCTGTAATGGTGGTCCACTTGAGATTGGGATATACCTCATTTCTAAACTAATCTGTAAAAATATATGGACGGCATGGATGAAACACATAAATCATGGTAGGGCTCACATAGCACCGACCATCAGCCATTGGCTGGTGTCAGGGGGAATAGCCAATCCGTTTCCCATCACGAGAAGCTCCGAAGAAAGGCTGTCATAGTTCCTGTCACGTCCGGTATTTTGAAAACATATCATAATTGCCCATGTCAAGACCCCAATCCACGTTATGTTAATGTTACATGCGCTCGACCTTACAGGACCGTTTATTTCACTTAATTGGACAAGAGGCTGCTGGCTAGGGTGGGCCACCATGGTATTTATATTAAATCTACATCGACCACTAGGTGTGTCACTAATGTCAGGCTCAAGCCCAAAAATAAACCTCATCTAAGTTTTGAGTAAACCAACGATTGTAAACAATGTACAGGACAACATTAACTTTTTAAATTATTTCCTTTGGTGTGGCCCACTTGAATCATATCTTGTCTTGATTTTTTAGCTATATTACTAATATAGTATTACACATCTAATGGTTGGAATGGATTTTATCAAATGCATTATAGTGAGTCCTGTAAAAATCAAGGATGGACATTTATGCCTTGATTGAGGAAAGGATTTCGGTGGCAAAGCCCAGAAGGAAAGTTGTAAGATTAACGTGCACCTTGATTCTTATAAAGCTTACTTTGATGATGGTATAAAATCCACTCCACCATCTTATATGTATATTGATATTTATGCATGGGACTCAAAAATGGGACTCAAAAATTAAGTTCATTTGTGATTAAGGTGGGCCACACTGAGGGAAATCGTAGGGTGAATCTTACCATGTATACTATACATTTCCAATCATGTGGTCCATTTGAATTACGAATGGGGATGATTTTTGGGCCATGTACCTAACATGGTGTGAAACATTAGGTGGTCAAAGTGGATTTCATAACAACACCTAGGCAAAAGCCCACCTAAGCCACTAATGTTCTTTCCAAAAGTCATGTGAAATAACTGTATGTAAAATAACTCACCTCTAACACTCACCTTTTAACTTTTAGGAGCCTCATCTTAAATATTTGCATGAGATCTACTTCAACCATTAGTACGTGTAATCCTACAATAGGGCTGACCTTGATTCAAATTGGCCCCATCAAGAAAAACAGTTGGGAGTGAGAAGTCCAACCTTGTATTTGCAAGACTCACCATAATGATTATATAAAATCCACTTCAACTGTATACAACAGTGAGGGCATGATTGATTTTCAAGCTCAACTATATTACCTTGTAAATGAGTAATCATTATTTATCAAGGTAATTATTGCATCTTTCCCGGTGCTAACTTGACCAGTTACTTTTTTAACACTTAAAAATCGAGAAATTTGTAAAATAAATATGGGCCCACGGTAATGTGTGTGGCTTATCCACACTATTCATTACGTCAACTGAATTTAAGGCCAGAGCCCAAAAATTAGGCAATCCAAAGCTCAAGTGGACCAAACCACATGAAATTGTGAGAATCAAATGCCTACCATTAAAACTTCTTAAGGCCCTTAGAAATTTTAGATCAAGCTTATATTTATGTTTTTCACTTATCCATGTTATGAATGATTTAGATGGTGAATAAACCTCAATGTGGGCCCAGTAAAAGAATTAACTTTCAACGGTGGACAAATTAAGTCCATTGTTTCCTTTCATGTGGGCTAATAGAGCGTTGGATCTTCTTTATTTTTCAGCTCATGCCCTAAAATATTCTAGTAAAACAGATAGACAACACGGATATATCATATACATTACGGTGGGGCCCACGGATTTAAGTCAAACATTTTTTGACCGAGTTTTTTAGGTGGAATTACTCACTCATCTTCAAACAAGCGAAAAAGTAATAATTACTTATTTACCATGAATTTACCAATATGAGGCCCTAAAACTTAAGGACTGGACTCAGCATCAAACCCATCAAATATTTAGGTGAAAATGCAAAGGAAAATAGTTTAGAGGGTGAGTATTGCCCTGTACACTATTTCCAATTGCGTAGTCTACACTAATTTTTTGCTGTGGGCCTAAGATGGGGTGACACACCAGCTAATCAAATCAAATTTCCTATAAACACCATATCAGAGCCCAATCAACCTAGTTATCCCTTTTTCCTTGGACAATTGATTAGAAGCACCTTTTACAAAACCTAACGGGATGGATGAGCTGACGGACTTTTGGACATACTAGTACAAGCTCAACTCGATTTAGAAATAGGCCCTCCGTCCCAATAGAATTGGACCCTCCATCCGAGTTTGGTGAAAAAGCCCAACGGCCCAACCCAGCCCATTAAGTGATGTGCAAATTGGGTCCACGCATATGCAGGCCTACCATTGATGGTTCATGTCCCAAAAACCACAATTATTAGACTCAAAAGAATAATGTATATGATTATTTCATGCTTTTTATTTTTAAAACGTAAGTCATCCTTCATGGTGCTTGTATATGAATGGATTGGTGACCCCGGTGCTGTGTGGGGGCCATACCACAACCGTGCCATAGTGGGATTTCACCACTTATGAATACTCAAACCCTTGACTAGGTTTTGAAACTCCTGAGATGTTGGGATGCCTTGCACAAACCTTTGGATCTAACCTCCCGAAACAAACCAGAATTATGGATAATAAAGCAATGAAATAAATCAAAGCATCAATCACACACCACACAAGAGATTTTTACGTGGAAAACCCTCAAAGAGGTAAAAACCACGGGACCTCGTCCAAATCAACAATCTACTATGAAGTAGAACGTTAAAATCTTCTTCACTCACGCAGGAGTGGATAAACAATAAGAGAAATAGAGAAAACGGAGAGATTTAACCGATTACGAGGACATAGAAGCGCTGAGATATAGATTGCACAGTAGAAAGCCTCCACGAGCAGAACCCTCCTTCTATAAGCTTCCTCTCTCTCTTTCTCCTTCTCTCTCCCTTTGATAGCCCTAAACCCTTTGCAAATCCCTTACAAACTTTAGGAAACCCTCTTACTGTCCCTAGAAAACCCTAGGCAACCCTTTTATAGTTTAGGAAACTCCTTTCTGTATCCCTGTTGCGAAGGACTCAAATCCGCAGTTTCGCGCAAAATCGCGGAATAAACTGCGTACCCTTCGACTAGTCGAAGAATTCCTTCGACCAGTCCTAGCTACAGTAAAAAACAGCAAACCAACTCGCTGAACTTTTGAGTCGAAGTTACGCTCGAATCTTCGACTGGTCGACCACCAGCCTTCGACCAATCGAGCAGGCTCTCGACCGGTCGAAGATGGTCAAAAAACCCATCAATCTCCCCCTTTTTGACCCAGGAGGGATCCACCTTCTTCAGCCAGTCAGGTTTTTACAAACCTCAAACTTGCCCTTGAGCAAAGCCTTGGTCATCATGTCTGACCCATCGTCCGTGTGGACCTTCTCAAGCTGTAACACCTTTTGTTCCAAAGTATCCCCTGATCCAGTGATACCGATCTCATATGTGCTTCAACTTGGAATGCTGACTTGGATTCTTGCTCAAGTGTATACACTCTGACTATCGCAATAGACCACGTGCTCCTCCTGCTTCAGCTAAGTTCCTGTAGGAACCTCTTCATCCAAAGCAATCTCTTTACATGCTTCTGTGACTGCGATGTATTCGGCTCTGTTGTCGACAATGCTACGACCTTCTGTAGC
>JAJHSJ010000015.1:55220135-55458047 GCA_021015155.1 Magnolia officinalis
GTCCATCATGTGGGACTCACCTTTGAAGTGGGTGGTTGTCTATTGTGCGAGACCCACCTTGGATGTGGGCTATTCATCATTTGGGGCCAACCTTTGATGTGGATTGTCCATTATATGGGGCCCACCTTAAAGTGGGTCATCCATCAGGTGAGGCCCACTTGATGTGGGTCGTCCATCATGCCGCATCACACTTTAATGTGGGTCATCCATCATATAGGGCCCACCTTTGATGAGAGCCACCCATCATATGGGTCACTTTTGATGTCCATTCCAGTGTGTGTGTGTGTGTGTGTGTGTGTGTGTGTGTGTGTGTGTGATGCATCTTCTATGATCCCATGTGAGTACCCTTGGGATATGGGTTGTCCATCATGCAAGACCTTGGATGTGGACCGTCTTTAGGTGCATATATATCACTTGATGTGGACCATCCATCATGTGAGGCCATACTTTGATGTGAGCCATCTATCATGTGAGGTCTGCTCTGTCCATTATATGGGTCACATCTTGATGTGGACCATTCATTATATGCGGTCCCACCTTCAATATGGGTCATTCATCATGTGGGTGCAGCCTCACCTTCAATATGAGTAATTCATCATGTGGGCTCACCTTCGATGTCGGTAGTCCATCATGTGGCCCCAACCTTCAATGTCCACCATCCATCATATAGGTCCCACCTTTGATGTGGACCGTCCATTAGGGGGCCCATTTGATGTGGATTGTCCATCATACCTGCCCCCACTTTGGTGTTGGGCCATGCATCTTGTGACCTTTAATGTGAATCACACATTGTGTGAGCCCACCCTTATGTAGACCATTCATCATGTGGGTCCCACTTTCAATATGGGTCATTCATCATATGGGCCCACCTATGAGAGAGATTGTAAAAAAGAGAGGAGAGTAAGATGGGAATTACTTAAAAAGTTTAGGACAAACTTGTTCGAAAGCCCAAATATGCTTACCACTTCTGTGAAATAAGCTCTTAAAAAAACATAAATTCTGCATTTCTAAATAATTAAGAGGTAAAATCTCTTACCTCTAAAATAAATAAATGTAAAATAGACTCATAAAATAATCTATTTTTAAAAAAGAAACAAAAATAGAAATAAGCAAATAAACCCTTATTAATAGGGACGCCAAACAAACTCTTAAGAAATTCCTTAGGATACCTCATTAATTGACTACAAGTCTCCTCACAAATATCTTTAAATTGTCCAATCCTTTTATTTAATAGTGACCCACTAGATTAGATCGAGTGAATAGATCTGGCTGGGCCATTATAACACCCTGGATTTTCGCTACTTTGAATTTGGTTTCCTTTAATTTTTTTTTTTTTTTTTTGTAATAATTAGCCACATCATCACTTACGGACCATTGATTCTCAAGGAGAGCTTATACGCGGCTGGTACTGATAAAGAACTGTACAAATAAGATTGATCAACCGTAGAAAATCAGTGAACCCAATCGATCACTAAAACATCAAGTTTATCCCCATGATTTGTTCACATATGGCCCCACCACTTAGGACAATAAATTAGGACATCTTAGCCATCGGATTCCACCCAAATTTACACCATACGTTAGAAATATTTCCCTGCCCTTGCCCATAAAATCTAACCATTGATCGTGGAACTGTGACTATTGATCGCGAATTGGGCCTCTGCCGCAAAACCCCACATCCGTTTACGATCAAACTTTACCCAGCCCTTCATCGTGCCATGAGACACATATCCCATTAATTAGATGGGCCAGTAGGCCATTAGACCAACCCCAATAACCAGAATGGGCCCCATAGGGTCATCGAAGGCACTTCATGAAACTCAGGGCCAACAGAAATAAATCTGGACCTATATAAGTTTAACTCTCTCTCATTTGCTGAGATTCTAGCAACTGAAACCTGAGGGGGAGAGAGAGAGAGAGAGAGAGAGAGAGAGAGAGAGAGAGAGGGCCATTGTGGTGTGCATGTGAGCGTGTTGCTTGGAATTTGAAAATTCTGGCACCCTCACCTCTCCATTGCTGGAAAGCACCCATACATTTCCTTGTTGCAGCGAAATTCCGCCCCATCTAAGGTAAGATAGGGTCTTAAACCTCATTTCCTTGTTTATTAGAAACATGCATATGCTTTTCTATCCGCTCCATGTAATGCAGGGCCCTGATACCTCGAGCTTGCGGATAGGACAATCCCAGCAACTTCCGGCCAATAATAGGTGTGGATCATTATCTTTAGGTGGCCGATTATCGCGCCTAGCGTAGGTTTAATGAATGTGTGTGGTGCAATGTTAGTACATGTTGCTAAAATTTTATTTGGATCGCATGAATGAGATAATAGACTAGGAATTGTTAAAATTATGAGAAGGGGTTTGGCCCTAATACCCCAAATATGTGACTTGTTGATTTGCATGCTCATGTAGGGTACAAATATTTAATTTTCTCCAAAATGTTGCTGATTGGTTGTTGATTTCCTGATTAGGTATTAATTATGCTTGGAATGAAGGCATGAAATGTTGTAAATTGCTGATTGGTACTGGTTGATTTCTTGATTTCGTGATTAATTATGCTTGGGTGAAGGCATGGAATGTTGTAAATTAGCTGACTGGTTGAGTTACTTGCCTTAATATTCGATGTACGACTGAATTGAGTGCTTCATAATTGATCTATGGAAGATAAATTTCGGTGTATTGTTATATGACTACCCGTGTGATGTATAGGCTGGATTATGATATGCATAATCTGTAAATTTGGGTGGAGCTTTGCGTGTTACTGTCCATCTTGTTATAATTATTGGAATATGTTGGACATGATCCTCGCAGTTTGGTGAAGATTGGTGTATTATTATTTTTATACTTAGAATGCTGGATTTTGTTGCAATTTGTGAACTTACTCCTAAATTTGTTGAATTTATGTTATCCATTTGTGAACTTGTCCTCTCATGGATTGGCCGATAACCGAAAATTATTTGGGAATCCCATCGTTGGATCAGCCCACGGGTAAATCTGGCCCGACTATTTAAGCTGTTAATTGTCTCAGGCCGTTCAGTTTATAGTTCAACTTGTGGGGGCATATTGACTCTTAGGTAGAGGTGCACATTTGTGACCCGATCCGGCGGATCCGACCCGATCAGACCCGATCCGGCCCGTTCCGAACAGAACCGACGGCCAAGATCGGGCCTGATCGGTTTAGAATTTCTAGATCCGTTTCTTTTCGGATCGGGTCGAATAGCCCCTATGTCCGGACAGACCCGACTCGTATACTCGAACCGAATGTACCCGAACCGACCCGAACAGACCCGACCCGAACGACGAGCGGGTACTATAAAATATCTTTTTAGTTTTTTTTTTCCCCTAACTTTTTTAACCCCGTTTTTTCTTACCGCCTCTTCCTTTCCCCTCTTTTCTTACCCTAACCCCACCCGAACTACAGACGAGCGCTGCTGCCCGACGTTTCTGTTGCCTGCCCCGACGGATGATCTTCTTCCTCTGATCCCTCCAGTCTCCTCTTCTTCTTCAACCCCCTTCTGCTGCCTGCCCGTCGCCGGACAAGTTCCTCTCTTCCTCCTTGATTGAATCAGTGGTTTTTTTTTTTTTTTACTGCAACTCCTGTTTGTCTGTCACCGTTTAAGTACCACACATGGCATGCATTTAACGGCTACCCATTCCATCCAAATCGCTACTTGCATTGTGGATGTTTCTGCCCAGAAATCACAAAATAAAGGGCGTATCTGTCAAAAAGATGGGTGTGAGTATCCACTCCTGTGCATGAAAGGGATGCTTTCCAGGCTCTCATTTTTTTCTGCAATACTACAAGTTACCTAAAAAAAGGGGAAAAAAGTCACCAACTTCCATGGACTTTTTTACCAGAGAACCGTCTCCTTCATCAATGCTACCCAATTGGAGAAAATCTGACCCTCCATTTTGGGTTTTTTTGGATACCATGTACAAAAACAAGACTGAGTGGGAATTGGGTGGTTTGCTGGTCTTTGATCACATGGCCCACATGGCCCACTTTAATGCAGAGGTCAGGTTCATTTTTGTCTCTCTCTTTTGTATAACACAATGAAAAGATGACTTTTTATATATGGTTAGCTTGCAAAAGATAGATGCAATTTGCTGTGGTTACTACGAGGCTTTGAGGTTTTATTTTTATTTTTATTTTATGCATTATAATTTTTAAAAAAAAAAATCTTGTAGTTAGAGAAGAAAGCTGCAATTTCAATTGGGTTTTTGTCTGATCATGAATCAGAGGCCCTAAGGGTTCTTTTATTTTAATAGTTGCCAAAAGAAGGCTTCCAAACAAAGTTCTCTGTCTCTCTCTCTCTCTCTCTCTGGTAGTTTGAATTTGGTTTTTTGTCTAATCATCAATAAAGAGCTTAAAAAGGTATTTTTTTAAGAGCTTGTTAGTAGAGAAGCCATTTCATTTGTGTTTTTGCCTATTTTTCTTTTTGTGGTTTTTTGGATTGTTGCAAAAGAAGGCTGCAAAACAGATTATTATTATTATTATTATTGGTAGTTTTAATTGGGTTTGGGTTTTTTTTTTCTGATTATCATTCAAAGGCCTTAAATGTATTTTTTTTTTGTCCCGAAAGAATTTGCAAGTAGAGATGCAATTTGAATTGGGTTTTTGTTATCACGTTTTCTTTTGTTATGGGCAGTTGCAAAGAAAGCTGCAATTTCAAATGAGTAGTTGCCTATTCATGAAGCAAAGGCTTTAAAAGGTTAGGTGCAACTTTCCATTGGAAAATCCAGTCTGCTCTTTTTCTATGCTATTTTGATGTTGGTATGTTTGGTATCTTCTTCCATTTCAGTCTTTTTTGTGGAGTTGCAGATAATACAAGTTTTTTCCTTTTTCACCTTCAGTTGCAGAAAGGAGGCTGTAAATCCATAGAAAATGGAATGGGTGTTTGCTGAACTGATTGGGCTTTTGTTTCTGGATCTGTTGAAGCTTCAATTATGGGAGTTACTCTGTTTGTATCAGTTTCCATTTTGATCTGGGCCCTTATCGGTTGTGTTGATTCCCGAAGACCTGATGTTGTAATTCTACCAGTTTCAGCTGAGCCTTCTGTTCCAGTCTTAGAGCAAAGGAGTCCTGTTGAAGGCATTCAGAACTCACACCGTGTAGTTCGCTCCTTGTTTAAGGATGCCCCATCCTCATCCAAAGTCAATTCAAGCCTCCAGAACTTCAGATGCTCGGCCGAGTTCTTCTACGTTGGTCCTTGTGCATTTGCTGATAGCTTTGTCGTCAACAATGAAGATCAGACTGTTATCCAGGTTAGTGAGTAAATTTGATGTTTCATTTTTGCAGGCCATAGAAAACATCTTCATCTTGTTTTCCTTTTCTTCTCTGAGGGAAAAAAACCCGATCCGAACCTGGGCCAATCCGATCCGACTCGGTTTTTCCTGACCGAGTCAGACTCGGATCGGTCGTCCAGGTCAGCAGGCTTAGGATCGGATTGGGTCAAAGGACCCAGACTCGGTTCCGGTTCTGACCGAGTTCGAGTCAGGCCATACAGAACTCGGAACCTGGTCGAGTTGGGCCGAATCCGATTCGACTCGGTCACGATGCCCAGCTCTACTCTTAGGTCGGCCATCCTTGTACGTTAACCATATTTGATCACGCTTGTATGAACCCAAAGTACCCTAAGACCTTTGCACCCACTATTAATTGTAATCTACAACCCACAAGACTCATGAGCTGGGGATGGTGGTATGGGACACCATGCCCGTGCTGTCGGCCTACACTGGGGTGACGAGTCTCCCCGTAGTGTCCAGTGAACACTCAGACTCATGAGCTGGGATGGTAGTATGGGATACTGTGCCCGTGTTGTCGGCCTGTGCTAGGGTGACGACCTCTCCACAGTGACCGCGAGTAGGACATTTAAGTCTAAATTAATTTGTCTGTGATTATACCCTTTTCGGGATTGACGACCCCATATTAGGCTAAGGGTCGCGAGAGTCACATGACCACGGCCATTGAGCCGCACGATCGGGTTAGTGCAATAACTCCACTAAAGGTATTCCGGTTTCCCCAACCTCCTGGATGAATGAAGTTAATTAACTAATCAGGCTAACATATTTCACGACATTGCATTATTATTGTTGGTGATTATGCAGTCGAGGTTGCTTTTGAGGGAGTGTTGGTTCATTACGAACGTGAGATGTCGTCACTTGAGGGAGTGTTGGTTTGTGAGGAGCATGCATCATATCATGACCATGCATTTGCATTAATAACAGTGTTTAGGATTCTATACTGTTTGTTGTTCACTAAATGTATCGTATGTATAAAAAATTATGTGCCTATTGCTAATGGTACCACTGAGTTAGCTACTCACTCCCACTCTGGGACGGTGTTCTAAAACACTAACTAAATTTTGATAAAGATGTAGGTACCTTAGAGTGGGACGCGCTGGACGTTGTCGGTGCAGACGATGAGGAGGAGCGAGCGCACTCCCAGACTTAGGTGGTTCCTTCTAGTTTATGGTTGGATGGTCGCAGGACATGGGCTAGGACCCTAGTCATCATGGGATATTTATCTGGGTGGGTCTAGTTCCCAGTTAGATTTTCTTGGTACTGTATTTTGAATATCTTACTTGTTTAGTGGCCCGTATTTATATTTTATGATATTCTCATGCTTATGGTTTGTTAAACCCGTCATTGCTAATAATAAACTGTGACGCCTCGTCACTGTGGCCACATGTGGGCGGGCCCCAAGGTGGATGGCAGGCTACTGTGCTCACAGTGGGGATAGAACCGTGTCCCACATCGGAAGAGTGGTCTGAAGTTGTGGTGGTTATATGTGGAGTTGTCACCCTATATTGTATGAGGCCTTTTGGGGGAACCCCCGAGAACAAAACCGTGCAGGCTGTGCCCAGAGCGGCACACTGTATGATATTGTCCGCTCTGGGCACAGACCGCACGGTTTTGTTCCCAGGATTTCTCCCAAAAGGCCTCATACAATATAGGGTGACAACTCCACATATAACCACCACAACTTCAGACGACACTTCCGATGTGGGATAAAGTTTCACCTTCACTGTGTGCACAGTAGTCAGGCAGCACAGTAGCCTGTCAGCCACACAGTAGCCTACTAGCCACCTTGGGGCCCGCCCACATGTGTGTCCGCCCACATGTGACCACAGTGACGGGGTGTCACAATATCCCCCACAGAGGGCAGAGCCGTCCTTGACTCTGATACCATTTGTAACAGCCCACGCCCACACTGTATGATATTGTTCGCTCTAGGCACAGACCGCACGGTTTTGTTCCCGGAGTTTCCCCCAAAAGACCTCATACAGTATAGGGTGACAACTCCACATATAACCACCGCAACTTCAGACGACACTTTCGATGTGGGATAAAGTTTCACCTTCACTGTATGCATAGTAGCCTGCCAGCACAGTAGCCTGCCAACCACCTTGGGGCCCACCCACATGTGTGCCCACCCACGTGTGCCCGCCCACATGTGACCACAGTGACGGGGTGTCACATAAACCCAAATGCATTAGAATCTAGAGCTCATTAGGGCACACGTGGCACCCAGGAATTTGGGAGCCAAGTTCCTACTCGGCCCCTGAAAACACGAGGCGTTACAGCCATCCATCATTAAAACAAATGACCCTAAACTTTGATAAACATACAATTATAAAACCATTGACCTACAAGCCCAAGTCACTCATAATCTTTGTAATAAACATACAATTATAAAACAATTGACCTACAAGCCCAAGCCACCCATAATCTTTACAATAAACATACAATTATAAAACAATTGACCCATTATGTTAATATAATGGCCCGAAAGGCCGGATTGTTAAACTAACCAAGTGTGTACTGCTTATACTAAAAATAATTTAATACTTATTATTGTAAAGCAAAGCACTATGAATTATAGAACTCATAGTTGCATTTAGTAACATTGAGGCACTTAGACCATCCAATCCATTGATCTAGATTGTCCATTAGCTCCAGCGCACATTCCATCAGCAATCATGCAAGCTTAACCATTTAATCAATGGTTTTTTAATATGGGTGGTTGTGACGCCTCGGTCACTGCTTCATGTGGGCGGGGGGCACACATGTGGGCGGGCCCCCAGGTGTGGTTAGCAGGCTACTGTGTGGCTGGCAAGCTACTGTGCTGGGTGAGCTACTATTGCAGTTAACTGTAGCGTAACTTGTCCCACATCGGAAGAGTTGTCTAGAGTTGTGGTGGTTATATGTTGGGTTCCTCCCTTAACAGACATGACGCGTTTTAAAGCTGTGAGCTTCGGCAAAGCGGACAATATCATGTGCTGTGGGGGTGGGCCTTACAAATGGTATCAGAGACGAGGACGGCTCTGCCCTCAGTGGGGGATAATGTAACGCCTCGGTCACTGCTTCATGTGGGCGGGCACACGTGGGCGGACACATATGTGGGCGGGCCCCCAAGTGCGGTTGGCAGGCTACTGTGTGGCTGGCAGGCTACTGTGCTGGGTGAGCTACTGTTGCAGTTGACTGTAGCGTAACTTGTCCCACATCGGAAGAGTTGTCTGGAGTTGTGGTGGTTATATGTTGGGTTCTCCCTTAACAGACATAACGCGTTCCTGCAGGGAATAAAACCACCGCTGCGTACTCTGATTATGCCAATTGGGTTGAACAATATCATGGACGAGTAGGTGCTGTGTGGGCGGGACCACGGGAGCACCGGGTCTGGGCGAGCTACCAGTATCCTTACCCCAAATGACGCGTTTTAAAGTCGTGAGCTTCGGCAAAGCGGACAATATCATGTGCTGTGGGGGTGGGCCTTACAAATGGTATCAGAGCCGAGGACGGCTCTACCCTCGGTGGGGGATAATATGACGCCCCGGTCACTGCTTCATGTGGGCGGGCACACGTGGGCGGGCGCACATGTGGGCGAGCCCCCAGGTGTGGTTGGCAGGCTACTGTGTGGCTGGCAAGCTACTGTGCTGGACGAGCTACTGTTGCAGTTAACTGTAGCGTAACTTGTCCCACATCGGAAGAGTTGTCTGGAGTTGTGGTGGTTATACGTTGGGTTCCTCCCTTAACAGACATGACGCGTTTTAAAGCCGTGAGCTTCGGCAAAGCGGACAATATCATGTGCTGTGGGGGTGGGCCTTACAGTGGTCAAGATCATTTAAACAAAATAATGGTCCAATTAACAATTTTTAATCCATCTATTAATCAAACTTTACGTACTGGAATTGTTTCAGCGGGCTTACGGGAATTAGAAAAATAAAACCATTAATCAAGCATTTTTGTTGAAATTGATGGAAACTTGTTTACTAAACAAACAACCTATGGTCAATGTCATGGAAAAATATATTTAAACAACCAACACTAGCATGATATTAAGATCAATTCATCAGCTTCACCCATGTGAAAAAAAAAAAAAAAAACATTTTGAAATTCAAAAGAAAAGTTGATGAAGGCGGCACATGGTTAGTTGGTATTGGTAGTGACAAGATCTCCAACCGAATAGAATCTGTTGAAATTTGTGCTGCGGAATCACACAGATATGGATCTAGGATAGCAATCCAATGGCACCAAGTAAACACAAGAGAACACAAATTTAACATGGAAAATCCTTTTGGGAAAAAACCACAGCTCAAAGAGACAGAATTCCACTATGAAAATAGAAATTACAAAGAGAAAGGACTTACCTGATTCAAACAACCACGAATCTCACCCTTGCTACACCCTTTAAAAACCCTAAAACCCTTTTAGGAATCTATGGAACCCCTTTAGAAAGCCTTAGCATACCTTATAATGGCCCTAGGGACTCCTATTTATAAATAGAGAAACCCCACTTACGCACCTCCCTAGAAATTAACCACCTCAAATTTACACAGTCCGTGCGGAATTCGCGCACCATTTGCGTAATCTTCAATTAGTCGAGTCAGGGCTTCGACTGGTCGAGCGTCCCAAAAATCCCAAATACATCGTTACTGAATTTTGAGTCGAACTGTCTTCGACCAGTCGAAGGGACCTTCGACTAGTCGAGCCAGTCCTGAGACTGATTGAGCATTTCAATGAACCAAGATTTAAGACATCTGTCTTACAATAATTTCCACCACGTCTTCAATTTTTAATCATGTAGCTTCTTGATCTCTTCTCTTATCTCTGCATCGCATCATAGCTTCAATCAATGCTTTTACGTACACTCCGTCCTTCTTTTACGCTATCGTCAAGCCCAAAGAAGTTGCACAGAAGTTAAACTTCTCTACAAGAATGATCCAGGTGAGCATGTCTGCTGGATCTGAATCCGCATGCCCAACCACCTTTGTTCCTGTCTTCTCAAAAGTAAGACGTAGTCTTCTATACCTCGAATGTATTGAAGTAACCATCTCACCGCCATCCAATGTTGCTTGCCGGGGTATTTGCTCACAACACCAATTGCCTATGAAATAATCGATCTAATACAGCCATGGCATGCACTGCCAACCACATTCGAATAAGTCTCATGAGAATATCCCGCTTTGCCTCATTTGTTTTGGGACATGTCCTGAGAAAAACTTTGAGGAGAGACGCGTAGGGTACACTTTCTGATTTTGCCTGGTCTATCACATCCTTGATCAATACTTATATAAGGTATTTTACCTGTGATTACCAAAACTTGCTCCTTTTTCAGTCTCAATATCGAGAACCATCTTTGTGGCCCCGCGATCCTTCATCTTAAATGTCCCACTTAACCGAGTCTTTAGTACATTGATTTTAGACAAGTCATGATTGGTGATCTACATGTCATCAACATACAATTCATGACTCACCATGAAGGAATCAAATTTTATACCACTATCTATGCGACAAGTCGTACCACGACCTCCTGGAGACTCTTTTTCTCAGCCCCTTTAACTTCGAACCGCTTGGTTGCTTCATGTAGATCTGCTATTCCAATTTTTCACATAGAAATATAGACTCCACATCCATCCTTTCTAACTCAAGATCACATTGGTCAACTAGCGCCAATGACGAATCTAATACACACCTACTATACTGTCAGCGTGAATATCTCTGAGAAGTCGATCCCTTGTCTCTAACAATAGCCCTTCGCTATCAACCTCGCTCTGCATCTATGTTGTATCCTCCTAAAGATCCACCTGCATCCAACCGCTTTCCCGCTCACTAGAAACTCCACCAGCTCTCATGTTTCGATCTGATACAAGGAGTCTATCACATCTCCCATAGTCACCTTCCACTTCTTAGCACCAGGCTCACCTAGAGTCATCTGAATAGAAGACGGATCCCTCTCACCTGTAATGAGAGCATATGCGATATTGGAGTCGACCATGTACCTCACCGATAACCTGCGATTTATGCAATGTGATTCTTCTCACAGGTGGCTGCTCCACTTGCTCTGTATCTCTGTCCGCGCGTCTCAGCCTTCATGCCCTACCTGCTCATGTAGTCATGCCACACACGTGCAGAGGTGGAATCTGCTACAGCCACAACAGCTCCACCTTTTGAAGTGTTCTCGATCAACCTGTACATGTTACCGAGTTGTTGCGCTTTTATGATTACCCGTGCCCCCTTAGATGCTTTAAGAGCACCATCAATACTTGTGAACTTGCAGCCCATTACCTCAAGTACACCAAGAGAAATCATATTCTTCTTCATGTCAGGAACGTGCCTTACATCAGTTAAGGTACTCTCTGTCCCATCAAACATCTTGATGTGCACCATACCAACAGCCACAACATTACAGGAAATGTCATTGCCCATAAACACTTGTCCGCCATCGCACTCCCTGTAGCTGGCGAACCAACTCCGATGAGGAGTGATGTGAAAAGATGCCCCTGTGTCTAGAATTCACTCGTCCTTATAATCATCGTAAAAGTGTCTGATCGTAAACACAAACAAAACATCACCATCACATCCACTCGATTCATCTGACGTGGCAGTATTGGCCTCCCTGTATGAAGCCTCAGATTCTTCTCTTTTAGATTTAGAATTTGTACAATTCTTTTTCATATATCCTTCCATCCCACAATTCCAGCACTTTAACTTTCATTTGCCCTTGCCCTTGGATTTGGATCTTGACCTCGAACACTCCGTATCTTGCTCAGAATTCTTTTTCCTCGTAAATAGTGCATCAGAAGATGTCCCCATGTCGTCGTTAAGCTTTTTCATGGCCTTCCCTTAAAGCGCTGAGATAACGATGTCGACACTCAGGGTTTTATTCGTGATGCACATTGTGTCCTTGAATGACTCATACAACGCCGGAAGAGAATTCAGCAACATACATGTTTGTTCTTCATCTTTCATCACTTCCTCCATATCTAGCAATTTGTAAACTAATTTATTAAAGTTGTTGATGTGAGCCTTCGGATCTCTTCCCTCTGTCATCTTGAAGTTATACCACTGCCGCTTCAAGTGTAGGCGATTTTCAGAGAATTTTTTCGCATAACCATCCTCTAACTTCACCCACAACTTAGCCGCAGTTTTCTCCCGCATGAAATTATAGAGAACCTCATCCGTGAGACATAAACGGATCAATGATAAGGTTTTCTTATCGAGAGTATTCCAATCATCATTAGTCATAGTAGACATTCGTTCCTCAAGAGCACCATCTTCGCCTTGCTTGATTAAGGAACTAATCATCTTCATCTTCCATAAATCAAAGTTATTTTTCCTCAAGTACTTCTCAATATCATACCTAATGCTTACCATTATTGTTTATCCCTCAGATTCAGATCTGTGCCCCAACGATTGCTCTGATACTACTTGTTAGGATTTGTGTTGCGGAATCACATAGATATGGATCTAGGATAGCAATCCAATGACACCAAGCAAACACAAGAGAACACAAAGATTTAACGTGGAAAACCCTTTCGGAAAAAAATCACAGCAAAAAGCAACAGAATTCCACTGTGAAAATAGAAATTACAAAGAGAAATGACTTACCCAATTCGAACAACCTCGAATCTCACCCTTGCTACACCCTTTAGAAATCCTTGAAACCCCTTTAGAAAGTCTTAGCATACTTTAGAATGGCCCCAGGGACTCCTATTTATAAATGGGGAAACCCCACTTACACTCCTCCCTAGAAACCGCCTCATTTACGCAATCCACGCGGAATCCGCACACCATGCTCACACCCCAAGTATAGGGTTGTGATGTAGTAATAATCTCGGTAAGATCAAGGTCGAATCCACAGGGACTGAACCTTGTACGTAATCTGAAAGTAACTTGAACTAAAACTAGACAAAGATGTAATCTAAATCAGGGAGAATTAAGATAATAATGATGAAACACTTTAACTAAAATTTGTAAATTCAAAGGTGGGAAACTAGGGTTTCCAAAGATCCACTTGTAGAGATCAGGGAGATCTATGCTTGTTTCATGAACACAGCTAGACTTAGAGCCCCATCTTCATCCAGTTGGAGGATATAACATTAAAAATCAAATCAGAACTTTCTTTGATCTAGTTTTCAAGAGATGAAAAGGATGTGAATTAGAATTTATTCCATCACAAAACCATACCCATGAGACAAAGCAAACAACAAAATTTAGCCAATCCACAACCAATCTGAGAGAGTTATGACCGTTAGGAAGGGTTCCATCATCCAACCATGCCCATGAGATGATGGTGAACAACAGGGCCTCCTACTTCATAATCATACTAATGAAAAGAACATGCTCAAAGTTATCGCAGATCTATTGTAATTTAAGTCACAACAAACCATTAAAAACTAAAGGCATTCCTTATAATCAAACTAAAATCAAAATCAGTTCAATTAAATAAGAATCAAAAGGTATAAAGAAAAAGTCTCTCATCACACTACAAGCTTCACCTCTTAGCCCTAGCTAAGAGACTTAGCCAACCATAATCCTGATTAGGTTAAAATTCTTAAAAAGCATTAAAGGAAAGAAAGAGAAAAACAAGGAGAAGAAAAGAAAAACTCCCAGCCGTCAGCCTCCCTCTCTCTCTCTCTCTCTCTCTCTCTCTCTCTCTCTCTCTCTCTCTCTCTCTCTCTCTCTCTCTCTCTCTCTCTCTTCCTTCCTTCACTCCACAACCTAAAGACGATCAATAAGCTCTCTTTCTCTCTTCCCTTTTATAAAAGCCAGGGGCGGTTCGTGGCTGGAGTCGGTGGATCATTTGACGCAGTTGGCAGTCGTAAAAACGTGATAGACCTGCGTTTGGATCGAGTTCTTCGCCAATAGACGTTCAAGAAATCAATTTGGACTCCATGGTAGGAGTAAAGGCCCCCTTACCAAGATTTTGAACGGTCTGGATCTTGCATCCGACCGTTGTTGTGATAACAAAACAACCCACGAAGGAAATATTGTCCGGCATGCATATTTTGGAGAATTTCTTGAGTTGACGTGTTCGGTGGGCCCCATAGTGATGTTTTCGGGGAAATCCACCCCGCTCATTAGATTCCTGGCAAAAACCCAGTCGGAAAAAAAGTAGTTTTGGTCGAGTTTTGGTGCGGTCCACTGTATCAAATCAACTTGTTGTCCATCCTAAGTTTTCTGGCGATCCACGTGTGTACGTGTGTATGGGGTTAAAAGTCCATCTTGGTTAGGGTTGTCCCCACCCCCGGGAGTATATGGATGGTCCGAATCATCCATTTGGATGATGAGTGGGCCCCACTACTCAAAACCAGCGGAACCATGTGCGTCAGCTGACGGTTTTTGGAATTTTGAGGAGATGAGTCGGTCAGCGTGTGCTGACCGACTTTGGGTATATTGGTGCACGGCCGGTGCACTTGTACACCGTGCATGCGGATCCACGTGGGGTCCATCGTGATGTGTATGTAAAATCCACTCCGTCCATTTGTTGTGCCACCCCATTTAAGTGGTTGATACTAAAATTGAAGCATATCCAAATATCCGGTGGGCCCTAAATTGATAATTTATTGTCTAATCTGTCCATTGGGCCACTTCCACAAGGATTCAATGGCTAAAATTTGACGTGTACGGTTAATTTATGGTCCTTAGGCCAGATATAAAGTTTTGAACCAAACGGGGTCTAATAGGAAATATTTGACCCTCAACACACCATTTGCGTAACCTTCAACTAGTCGAGCCAGGGCTTCGACTGGTTGAGAGTCCCGAAAATCTCAAATACATATCATTGCTGGACTTCGAGTTAAACTGTCTTCGACCAATCGAAGGGACCTTCGACTGGTCGAGCCAGTCCCTCGATTGGTCGAACATCTCGGTGAACCAAGATTTAAGACATCTGGTTTACAACAGAATCTCATTGATAACAATTCATCTCATATGTTTCTAAAGATAATGGACAACCTAACCATGCAAACTTGGATCCTTACTCTTGCTCCGGTTGTAGACTCTCAGGAGTTGCAACAACCGGTCTAGGGTTCAAGTATCCATAGGCACTGAAATTCCACTACAGTGTGAGTGTGTGTGTGGTAAAAAAAAAAAAAAAACCATGCAAACTTTGAAATGGGATGTGCCGAAAACCACATCAACATGGAATGAATTTAAGATCTTCTAGTGCACAGATTTTCTAGGAAACGAAGTCATAAAAACTCCAATTCAATTGGGAGCAAACGCCTATGAAAAGATCACTTGGATTTATGAAAGAATTGCTTCAAATTATTCCTTGAGCATTACTATGATGAGGAGATCCGGACCATTAACCTTAGGAGCCTAAGTTGGCTAATCATTTGGAAATTTCCGTGTGTCTCAAAAGTCCAATTTTTCTTATGAATTGTCGTTAGGTCCAAAACTCTGACCGAACATAATTCAAGTTGATATATCGCATCAATCCTCAACTCTTACGCTCTATGCAACAACTGCAAGGACTCAAAACTTTCGGTTAGCCTATTTGCCATGCTCATCTAGAATAATCATGCTTAAGCCGTCGAGATTCCTTAAGTGGGATATGGAATGTGATTAGCGATGATGATAGTTATGAAATCGATTCAGGATCATCTCGCATCTAGATTTGTATCTACACCTAGGTTTGTTGTCGAGGTAGAAGAGAACAAGAGATGGGTTTTGTTTCATGTGCAAAAGAGGTCTCAGTCATATAGTTCTAATCGTATGGTTGTTGAAGTAGAGCATCCAATGAGGGCCATCTTTGCGAGTAAAGATAGAGACATGAATAGAAAGAATGTGCTTTTATGAAAATGCCTGTGTAAGTTTTATTGGTCGTAAAAATATCTCTAAGTCATTCACAGGCAATACTCGGATAGAAATTTTCACATCTAAATGAGATATAACACCCAATGCATTTGAAATCTAGGGAAAAAAGTGACATCACATCTATAATAGCTTAGACCTGAAACTATCTTTCAAGTATAACTTTTACAACTTAAATAGTTACAAGCATCTAAACTGCCTCTCACTCTCCTCATACCATTTCCGTGTGGGATGCCTTCATCTTGTGAAATACTTGCATTTCGTGGCCATCCATTTATAAACCTCTATTCCAATGCACAATTTGGGCTGTCGCACAATTAGAAAGGAATTTTGTGAGTAGTAGAATTTTGTCAGAAGATATCAATGATGGAATTTTCTAATACAGTAGAAGAGAAAAAAATCCTCTCCTTTAAATAAAGTTACTTCAGTTATGTTGAAGTTTGATTGGGTCATGTGTCGTTGTAAGAGATGAGCTCATTAGAGTTTGTTCTCCCTCCATCAACTTCAAACATGCTTGTACTCCAAACAAATCTCCTCAAGTCATGAATATGTCTTTATATAATGAGACAGGATTTGATTGGACGGTTGACATTATATTAAAGAGCCATACAAAGCATGTACAAAAGAAAATCAAATAGCATATTAAGCAACTCAGTACACTTAACATACTCAGTAAACTTTGTGGGACCATTGTGTTGTATGTTTTCATATCCATATAGTTTTTTTCATATCATTTTAAGGCATGATTCCAAGATTCAAAAATATCCAAAGCTCAATTAAACTACTTAGAAAATTTAGTAAGGCTCACCGAAGTTTTGTATGAAGCTAGTATTTGTATTTTTCTTTCATCCAAAACTCAAGTAGATCATACTACAGGAAACAATGTAAATTGAAAGTACACTAGGTCCACGTAAGTTACGTATGAAGATGATTCTTATGTTTTTTATTACTATATCTTTGTAATCTTATGAATAGGCATAGAAAGGCTTCAACGGTAGATGTTATTATCTTTGCTGCTTGTGAGGGTTAATCTGTATTGTAGTGAGATTTTATAATATACGAGTACTCTAACTTCTGACCTGTCGTTGAAACTCTGTCCAGTCTACAATTGCAGCGAGAATAGCGACAGTAGATATTGAGTTACTCCGTACGCAGTGAGTACGGTAGAAAAGTATTGCTACGCGAATTAGCTCTTGTAGTAGCCTATGGTCTAATCAAGTCACATTTCATTGCCAGGTGACATAGATGTCCATGATTTTGACGGTTTACACGTGAACACGTGTGCTAGCCAGAGGAATCTGAGCAGAGATTTCCCACTGGCCAGCATTCTCACACGTAGTAGTGGTACTTTCGTAATTTTGGTAAATAATGGACCGCTTATAAAGCTGAATCGACAGGCGAAGTCATCATCCGGAGGTACTGCCAGAAAGCGCCACGTGGAATGCGATTCTGTTTGTTCTGATTGCAAAGAAATTTTATTCTGAGGGGTACGTGTCAGTGACCAGAAAATCGTGTGCGTTTTCCACGTGAGTATATTCTCTGGAGCTAAAAAACACACATGTGGGGCCCACCGTGACGTGACATCCAATCCGTCCATCAGGTGCGCCAGGTCACTTTAAGTAGTACAAACAAAAGTCAGTTCGATACAAAGTTCTGGTGGACCACACCGGCGCAACCAGGAGGAAACGGGCTACTCCCCTGCCACCAAACCGGTGGCTGGTGGTCGGTGATCTGTGGGCCCCACCATGATGTATGTGTTTCATCCATTCCATTCATCCATTTTTACAGATCATTTTAGGGCTTTATCCCAAAATTGAGATGGATATAAATCTCAAGCGGACCACACCGCTGGAAAACAATAGTGATCGGATATCCACCATTAGAATCCTCCAAAGGCCCACTGTATTGTTTATTTGACATCCAATCTGTTAATTAGGTCATACGGAACCAAATTAAGGGAAAAAACAAAGATCAGCTTGATCCAAAGCTTTTATGGCCTCCAAAATGTTTTTAACCGTAGACGTTCATTCAACACTGTTTCCTGTAATGTGGTCCACTTGAGAATGGGATACACCTCATTTTTGGTCTCATACCATAAAATAATCTAAGAAAAATATATAGACGGCATGGATGAAACACATACATCATGGTGGGGCCCACAGAGCACCGACTACCAGCCATTGGCTGGTGGTTGCAGGGGGAGTAGCCAATCCGTTTCCGATCCAGGACACCCCACCGTTGAAACCTTTGGTGGGGTCAGGCATGTTTCAATGGCGTGTGCGTCCATCCTCACTCTTCCCTGTTGTGTGTCCCACGTAAGCTTTCGATCGATCTGAATTTTGGGATCACGTCCTAAAATGATTGTACGAAAAAGACAGACGGTCTGGATGTTACACGAGGGCGCAGATTGGGAGACTACCTCTACGAGGGACCTAGCTAGAGAGACCGTCTTGTCAGCCCTCCATTCCCACTCGTGATATATATGTTTTATCCACACTATCCATCTATTTTAAAAGATCATTTGTTGAGTCTTATCCTAACGGGTGACTCTACGCCCAAACAAATATTAGTATGTGCTCCCTTTCCCTTTTATACCTACCACATTATTCTAAAAAGAAGGTAGATTAAAGGTTGAAGTGGACCACATTACAAGAATAAGCAGAGGTTGAAAGCTTGATATTGAATTGTGCCCTTGGTAACACGTGTGACTTTATATTTGATTGAATTATTTAAATAAGATATGAGCCAAAATATAAGACAGGACAAGTAGTCCATACCACAAAGGAAATGGTGGGATCCAAACGTCCAACATCTAAAATTTCTTAAACCCACAGCATCACTGAGGTCTTGGTATGATGGTATCAATCCCTAGTGGGGGTGGCTAAAAAAGAAAAAACCACCGTGATTTTTAAAACCCCTTCATAAGGTGATTCGTACATGATCAGGGAAATATCAGCCTAGTAAAAAAATTTTGGGCACCACATGAAGGTTTTCTAAGTATACACGGTAAATTCTTATTGTTTCTTGTGGTGTGGACCATTAAATTTTTAGATATTTTTCATTTTGGGTTATCTTCTTAACAAGAGCTACCAAAATTGTTGGACGGAGCAGCTAGCATACACTACACCAAAAACACAACAGATTCAAATTTGCAATCTTGGTGTAGTGATAAGGACGTAGGGTGGGCCCCACGAAGCTTTGAGTTACGCAAGCCCTAAATTGCATTTTTTAAAAAAGTTTTGAATGGTGAGCGTTCAATCGACTTTGCTTTCCGTGAGATTTCGATTCATGGTTTGTGAGATTTCAATCTACTTCATTTTTAAACGGATGAACGGAGTAGATATAAAACACATATATTACATTAAGCCCTACAATTACAATCTACCTAATTTATCTCTTTTGCACATGTAACACATTGGAGGAAGGGTGTGGATGGCGTGGTGTGTAAAGCACCACCGACTTAGGTGGTGTGTTGATGTGGCAAAGTTTTGTGGGACGCGGATTGCCTCCTACCCCCGACGGTAATCCCTTCGGGCAGAGCTCTGTGGGGCCCACCATGATGTAAGTGTTTTATCCATGCCGTTAATCGTTTTTCTCAGATCATTTTATGGTATGAACCAAAAATGAGACAGGTCAAAGCTTAAGTGGACCACAAAGGGATTGAACGTCCACCATTAAAAACTCCTTGGGAGCTGGATAAGCTTCAGATCAAGCTGATATTTTTGTTTTCACTTCATCCACGTCTGCATGACATTATGAATAGATTATATGGTAAAAAAAAAAACATCACGGTGGCCCTTAGAAAGGTTTCAACGGTAGGTGTTATAATCACTGCAGCTTACTTTGATGTGGTACATTCAAACTTTTTATATTCTTTATTTTTTGTCTCATTACTTAAAACGATATGGAAAATCAATGAACGGCGTGGATAAAACACTTATATCATGGTGGACCCACATAGCCTTGCCCGGACGGATTACCGTCCGAGCGGGGTAGGACGCAATCCGCGTCTAGTTTCATGGAACCTATGTGTTATATTTAAAACGGCATGTGTCATGGGAACACTGGCGCTGACGCTCCTTGAGCTCGAAGTTGTACGTACGGTTTAAAGGAGATCAAAGTTACATGGCCCACAATGATGTATTTATCGTATCTAAACCGTTCATTTCAAAAATGAGTAATTTCCAAGGTTCAAGTGGACCAAGCCACAAAAGGCAAAGGGGACAATGATTCTCACCATTAAAATATTTATAGGGCCCACCATAACATTTACTTTCCATCCAATCGGTTTATTAGGTCACGTAGACTTGGATGAGGAGTAAAAACAAATATCTTATTGATCCAAAATTTTTGTAATCCCAAAAGGGTTTCGATGGCAGGTGCTCAATCCTCCACTGCTATTTTACTGAGTGGTCCATTTGACTTTTAGATGTCTTATTTGTCAGCTCAAGACTTATGGACGGTTTGAATATAACTCATACCTCATGATGGGACCCACATAATTTACTGTCGCCGACACACCTGGCACATTGGTAGTATGTGGTACACCAGCTAATTGGCTTCCTTTTTACACCATTCATTCATTTTGCGATGGGCGTGAGAAAGTTTGAGTGGTGGGTGTCATTGTATAACAACCCATTTTTTTGTGGGAACCAACCCCACCGTCCTCTTTTGTGTGGCCTACCTGAGTTTTGGATCAGCCTCATTTTTTGCCTCGTATCCTTTCATGCCCAGGCCAAGATGATGGATGGAGTGGATTTATAACATCATTAATGGGACCCACCACATCTTTAAATAAAAAAATTAATTATCTCCAGTGACGTGCGGAAGGACACACGTCACCGCCCCACCAACCCACTCATCACTCTCTCCCTTATTCCTTCTTTTTTGTATGGTAATGGGCACCGGACCCTCCCACCAATCGAAATTGTCCCTTAATCCCCACTCTTCTATTCCATTACGCATCTCCTTTAAATAAATAAATAAAAATAAATAAAAAATAAATAAACAATCGAGTCAAAAAGAGAGAGAGAACTCTGTAGATCAAGAGAGAAATATCTATATTGGATCAGGGCTGGATCAACAAATTTTTCTTTAAAAAGTTGTAACATCCTGGATTTTTACTGTTTTGAATTTTCAAAAATCCTTGAAATTTTTTTTATTAATTAACTTATAATACCACTTAATGACCAGTAGCACTCAATGTTAGTTTGTACAGAGGTGGTACCAGTAAAGAACTGCACAAGTCTGATTCATCAGTCGTAGGAAGCCAACGAATCCGCCCGATCATTTGAACATCAGTTGTAGCCCCATGATTTACTCATATAGGACTCAAATCTAACCGACCCATCGCTAACTAATCAAAACAAGCATAACTAAATTAAAGATCTAACCAAAGCCGAGTCAGATAAGGCCCATATCTTAACTAATAGACCAAATCAACTCTGTTACTCTTTTAGCCTAAAACCAATGGTTTAGAATAATCATGATCAAATCTTCACTTTCACTAGTTATAAATGGGTCACATTATGAACATAGCTAATCCAAAACCTAATCATTGCCCACGAGAAATCTCACTACCAAATTCATTCCAAAAATGCCCCGATTTTTCGAACAAGCTCTAGACCACTCGTTAGCGGGCCACTAGTTTCAAAATTATAGAGTAATGTCCGTCTTACTAGGCTTGACGTCCATCGCGAGAGTCAGACTTGGGTGCTGTCCAGAACCACTCAACTTGAGCCGAAGGATGAGTGCATGAGAAGTGCAAATACCCTAAAGAAATAAACTGGAACTTAAGTGAATTGGGTCATCCACTCTTATGCAAAGTTGAGGATTTCAGACCGTCGGTTTGCGACCAAACTTCACACGTGAAGTAAGAATATTTCTCTACTCATATCCGTATAGCCGCAGCCCCGATCGACTATCGGTGACCGTTGAACAGACTTCTAATTATATCTGTTGATCGTCACATCCAAATGGTGGGCCGATCATATCCATACGTAAATCATCATTAGGGCTAACTATCCTATGATGTAAATCAATGTGTATACCACATAGTGGGCCCTAGAGCTTAGAAAGGCCCTCTCATAGGTCTAGTATAGTAAAAACTTAGCCTTTGGGTCCATTTACGCCAAATCTGGCATTATAGAATAGCCTCATTTGGACACCCCCTCTCCTCATACGATTTTGCCCTAAAGGAAAGGAAGAGAGAAGAGAGAAAAGGGAGAAAGAAGAAAGGAGGAAGAGAGAGTGAAGGAGAACAAAGGTGGACCTTAGATCGAGGTGGGGCCTAAGGAAATCAAAGCTTGTGACTCTCTACCTCTCTTCCAAGAAGAAACCCTCCTCCACGACCGCCCATTCGTTCCGTTAATCATCTAGGTAAAAGCCCTTATCCATTTTCTTGAAACCCTTGAGTTGAGAAATGATTTTCTTGGGAATCTAACATACAAATAATTGTTTTGGGGATTCCGGCCGTTCAGCCCCAAAAACTAGGTCGTCTTTCAAGCCTTTAACGATCTGAATGTGCAGACTATTAACCTTAGGTGGCCTAGCACCAATTGTAGTATGAGTTTAATGATTTTGATTGATTGGATGATGTATTTGGAGAATCTAGAGAAAACCTAGGATTTGGATGTGTGTTTGGAATGGTATGGAATTGTATGTCATGTTGATTTCTCTCATATGATGTTGTTGTAGTCCCCTACATGATTTGGTACAAATGGATGATTACATATTCATGTCTTGTTTGGGTTCTTATATGATGTTGACTTGTGGCTTGTATGACCTATTGACTATTGTGCATTTGATTCTATGAGATATATGAGATGTTTAGCATCCTCACTAACCCACACACCTCACATGCACCTTATTCTTAATGTTGTTAGCTTGCTTGTAGAAAAATCTAAATTGTATGTGAGAAATATGGATGCATGATATCGCCTATGCTAGTTGATAACGTTGATTTTTAGCATGTTATGGATGATTATTAACCCTTGGGTTGGTCAGGAAAATAAGGAGAGTGAGGGTGGTCCCATTGGTAGGGCTACCCTGGGGCGAAACCCATGGGTTTGGACAAGTGCGGATGAACGACAGTGGTTGGACTACATGGGTCGCCCATACCCGATGTCGTCGGTCGCGTGCTTGCCTGAACTTGTGCGGTATAGTCTATTTACTGACTAATCTTGCCTGTTAACCTTGATTGTTCACATATGTATAAAACCTGAAACACCCTACAACCGTTGTACCCCATCGATAACCAAATTGAAACCGATCCACCGCCTCGTGAGCCGGGCATGGTGAATGGGACACTGTCTTTGAGCTGTCTGCCTACATTGGGGTGACGCGCCTCCCCGTAATGACCGCGAGCGATCTTTCTTCTCGGCACTCCCCATGTGTTTGAAGTCGGGGATGAGGAACTCGACGGGATCAAGGATCGTGGGGTCTTGGCCTCGCAACCAGTTTAGGGTATTGATACGTGGGGTGTATCAGATTCTCCAACCTGCTGGATGAATATAATTAACTAAAAACTTGGCTAACATTATCATTGCATTGTACTAGTTAGGGTGGCAACTCGGCAGTCGAGGTCGCTCTGAGGGAGTGTTGGTCATACGCGATCTTTAGATGGAGTCGCTCGAGGGAGTATTGTGGCGAGGGCATGTATCATATCATCTATCATACATATGCATTAACAAGTTTAGTTAAGTATTTATGAATGATTGCTTTCATTAAGTTCATAATGTAATTGATGTCTGTTACAACTTAAGATTAATAGCACCCACAGAGTTGACCACTCACTCCCACTCTGGGACGGTGTTTTAAAACACCAATCAGACTCGCCCGTAAATTCAAGTGATCGCAGAGTACGAGGAGCTCGGCGAAGCGATCCTTGAGGAGGAGGACGAGTTCTCTTACTTCCAGTTGATGAGTGGGTCTTCATCGGCTCAGTAGATGGGACGTTGGATCGCTGAGTAGTTGACTCAGTTTTATTCTTTCACAGATACTATTCTTTTTGTGATTTTGCTGGGCAACGCCTTATGCGACCTATTTATATTTGTTTGGACCTATATATGTACTTGATCTCCTTCATTTTAGTAGACTTATGTGGTTGTGCTTCATGTTCCAGGAAATTTCATATTGTGCATTACCTTGATTAAACATAAATCAGTAAAAATCGAATATAAGTGACCCCGGGAACTCGGGAGTCGAGTGTATGCACGACCCCCGATTTTCAGGGCGTTACAAAGGTAGGTGATTTTAACTTGAAGTTTAACATTTTCAGTTAATTGTTATGTTATTTTATTCCAAAATTTTAATAGCAATATTGCTTAATTAATTATTTATGTGATTGATCTTTTTATTTAATTATTTAGTTTAATTGTTGAAATTTTGAAATATACCTTAAAACAATTGTTGAATTAAATCAATTTAATTCATAATTAAATTTTAATTTAATATTCAATTATATATGTATAAATGTATCTTAATTATATTAGATTAATTAATAAATTATTGAAAGTATAATTTGATAAAAAATAAATCTAATTTTAATTCTAAACTTTTAGAAATTAAAAATTTTAATAAATTTTGTTATTAAAATAATCAAATTCATCAACTTTGGAATTTATTTAATAAATTATATTATAATTCGATTGATTTAAATCAATTTCATCTAAAGCTAATTTTAAATATAAATCAATTCTTAAATTGTAAAAAAATACTGTATTTATATAAATTTATTAAATTTTAATTTAATATCAGAACAATATATATTAAAAAAAATTAAGTTTATGTGATAATTAAAATAAATTTTAAATTTTAGAATTTAGTGAATAAAAATAATAAATATTTTTATGCTAATATTTAATATTATTTAAGTAAAAAATTTAATTTAATTAAAGTTAGAATTTAAATAAATTTCCTATACATTATTAAATCATAGTAATTCCTAAATTTAACAATAGTAAAAATAATATTTTATTTAAATATTTTAATTATTAAAGTTTCAATCAAATTATATTTAGAATTATTAATTAGAAATAAAAATTTATATTGTTGATATTTTTTATTGAGAAACAATGATTCATCTTACATGCATGTCTAGTATTCATTGAGTGCTGATTTTAATATGTTGGATGTAACGTAAGCAAATAGGGTGATCGTGTCCCTTGGGTGTAAGACCTTAAAACCAGCAAGTAGGGTGATTGTGTCCCTTGAATGAAAGACCATATAACCCACTGGATCATTTGGAATTTCCTTTGTGTACGACGTATGAGTACAATTGTGTGTGCGGACATATGTAAGAGGTACAACTGAAGCAATTGTCTGACTAGCTAATGTATAAACGTGTCCATCACCATGAGGTACCAGTGCATGGGTGTTAATGCAACGTGGCCATCTACTTGAGTACGGTGTTGTAAGAAATGATATATATTGTTTATAAGAATTTATGGAAAGTATCACATGTATCATAATTTTACAATTCTATTACTTAAATTCATATTCTTTTATTATCTGTATTATATTTTTCTCCATTGTTTATAAAAATTTGATATAATTTGAACATGTTAAATTTTGGGTAAGAAATGACCCTATTGAGCTGTTGTGCTCGTCCTACTACAAAAATAGACAGGTGCAAAGTTGGAATACTACGAACAGGCGAGCCTCTATTATTAATTTTATTTTTCTAGAAAATTAAGTTTAGTTTAAATTTCAATTCAATTTTTGTTATTTAGGTTTAGTTTAAATTTCAATTCTGTTTTTGTTATTTAGATTTAGTTTAAATTCCAAATTTCGATGTAAAATTTTTAAAAAAAAAAATTAATATTAAAAAAAAAAAAAAAACAACTTTGTTAAATTTAATAAACATTTTCGCTATATTTTCCTTTTAAATGACTTTTAATGTCTATTAAATTTGATTGAATAATGTGAATTATAATAAATATCATTATATTATTACTCACAAACTTAAGATTTGGCTCCCAAATACCCTGGTCGGGTATCCCCACTTTCTATAGTGTAGTCCACTTGAGGTTTCGATTAGCATCATGCTATAAAATGATTTTACAAATTGGATTGACGGTGTAGATATACCACATACGTCAGTGTCGGACCCATACAACTTTGCCACATGAACACACCAACAAGGTCGGCACGCTCTTCGGTAAGCTTTCGGCACGACCGGTGCTACCTAATCATTTCTATTTTCTCACTTCCGAAACCGGGCAAACTCCAATGCTAGAGTTGCACAATTTACACAGTTTACTAAATGGTTGTGAGTTATTCTCTTCACATGCGGAGCTGATTTACAGCCATCCTGACCATCCCAATTGTAGATTAAGTATATATCTAAAATCATGCTGATCAGATAATCTTAACCATCCAAATAATGGCTATGGGATGGATGGTGAAGAATATAATAATAAGCGGTCGAATTTTGAAAGAAAAAAAAAAATCAAGATAATATTATCTCACCTGTGCAAGTTTTAAAGTTACGCTCCATCCACCGTTGGGTAGAGATTTGGGCAGTCTGGATCGCCGTAAAATTGTGCCACGTGTACGGTTGAAGAATATCCACCACTATTTAAGTTTTGAGAAACTAACACGAGAGTCTCTCGCCTAAAACAGGGAAGATAGAGTAGGCATTGTTTGCGTGTAAAACTACAAGTGGTATACGTGAGCTTCTCTAAGCTCACACGCGTGTACCGGTCAGCTCATGCACATGCCATCAGGTTTCCCAGCGTGGTGTCCAGGTGAAATATCCAAGCCGTCTATCATGTGGGTTTGACCGTGTAAATGTCCTTAAATGAAGATTAAACTGGTTCATTCAGAAGGTGGGCCACGATTTTATCAGAATTTGGACGGGTAAAAAAACATCAGCCAATTTTTTTCAACCGTATATATTTATTAAATATGGTCAACCTGACAAGTGGACTGACTTGATTATTGGGCAAGAGCTTCGATCTCATACAAGCGTGCCACGTTGGCAGAGGTGTGGCGTGTACATTAGCTGGCTGTACACGCGTGTGAGCTTAGCGAAGCTAACGTGGACGGTCGAAACCAAAGGGTTTGGTCACCAAACAATACAGTGTTAGGCCATGTACAGATGAGTTGAACGGCTCAGATTTTGATGCCCATATTGCTTTTATCTTTTTTCTTTCCAGTTCTAAAACAGTTACACCACAGGAAGTAGTGGTGATTGACCATTAAAAACTTTGTTTTGGATCAAGCTGATACTGAGGTTGGATGGCAGATAAACATTACTGTGAACCCTAGTAAGTTTTTAATGGTGGGCGTTCAACGATCGCTGTTTTTTGTGGTGTGGTCCACCTGAGATTTGGATCTGCTTCATTTTGGGCCCATGCCCCACAATGGATGGATGGATGGCGTCAGGACGAGGCGGAATTCGGTCCGGTCCGGACCTGACCCAATCCGCGCCCAGTTTCTCACAACTTTGATGTAGAGAGCCAGGACAAGAAAAGGCTTTGGGCGGGCCCACCGTGATGTGGGTGTGACATCCATTCCGTCCATCATTTGAAACAGCTCATGTTACGATGTGGGCCCAAAAAATTCAGGCCCATCAGAACTCAAGTGGGCCATACCGCAGGAACACGTGTGCTTGTACACCCATTTTGGACGTCATCGATCAAACAGCAAGATTCTCCCACTGAAAGATTTTTGGGGACACAATCGATCCATGGATAGGCCCATAAGAAGAAAGGTCTGGATCTCCATGCAAAGGGCCCCACCTGTACAGACTGTTGAAGCTGTTTATGTCGATTTTGGAGTGTGTTTGCATATAATCCGTCCAGGATTACCTACTGACTGCCGTATTGGTGCCGTACCATCTTTCCCCGCAGGAAATCAGTACCGCTAAAACTATAGGCCCACCATGATGATCAACCTTCTCGAAAATCAGTCACATCCTCTCCTCCATAGGTGGGCCACACATGTACGTTAAGTCAGATCGTGGTTTGTCCATTGATCTCAACGGCATGAACGGCCTGATTTTTGTGTCAGGTGATCTTCGTGGTGGGACCCAGCGTTTTCACGATACCGATGTCCATTAGATACGCTCCCTCCACTGATATGTATATCCTGAAATCCAGACTGATCCATAACTCAGGTGGGCCACACCAAAACGGAACAATGAGAGGTATTAGGGAATGTGACCGTAGAAACTTGTTATATGTAATCCATGATCCAATATGAAGAGATACCAGAACAGTGGCCATTCCAAAACTCAAATGGGAACGTTCCCACGTCTATAGATGGTAAATTGTTGTGGTGTCCCACGCGAGTTTTGGACCATGATGATTCTTGGGACGTAGTGAACGCCTCGCTCACCAGATGAACGGTTTGGATTCTACAAACACGCTCCCGATGGACCCCACTCAACTCGAACACATGGTAATTACAGTACAGAAAGGCTCGATGTGCCGGGACTAGGGCGCCACGCCACACCAGCCGATCGGTGACCGTACAAATAGGGGTGCCCATAGGTAGGGCGGACCGTCCATTGCCAGCTGAGTCATAGCCAATACCAGTACATAGCCAGCTGATTCATTACATAGCATGGATTGACAACTCATCTGAGTTGACTCGGTTTTTATCGAGTCTGATCCAGCTCAACACCGTTAGTAAGCATTGAAAATATGTGACTGAGTCAACACAGACTCAACTCAAGTAACGACTCGACTCAGGACCAAACCAGACTGTCCCAGCCTCAAAAAAACCTTGCTTCATAGACTAAAAATCTCAACTTGGACTATCACAAGATCAAGGCCAGGTACAGAGATTTCTCTTTTCATCAATGGCCCATTGCTCAATTAGATGTGAACCATACGATCACCTGATGGCCAGAGTTTTTTTTATAGGCTACCAGGGTCCACCAAATGAATGGCCCACATGCTGACATCATATTTGTGGTCCCAACCTGGCGTAACGCATGGATGGACGTCTCATAGAATCATTTAATCTTATTCAATGAGAGAACTTCCACTCACAATCAAGCAGAGTATCAATGTAGATAGATACTCGGATACCACACACGTCAGCATGCATGAACCTTCTGAGCCTATGATGGCCATAGAAGAAAGATAGGCCATAGAAGAAAGATAACATTGATCAGATTATGATAGCCATCTGAGCCTATGATGGCGAACGATCCTAACCATCCAAAAAAAAAAAAAAAAAAACAATTGAACCTTCACGCAAGTGAAACCTTACCCCTTTTTTTCAAACGTCCATATCTAGGCCCCCGCTGTCCTAATCAATGGAACTTTTTTAAGCCGTAGCCCTTTCATGGTTGCCCCATCAATTTGGATGGCTCACATCAACGAACACAAGCTCCTTTAAACATGCAAGATAAAAGCCTAGAAATGCCTAAAGCTAACAAAATTTTAAGAGAGAGAGAGAGAGAGAGAGAGTCACAGATTTACATGTCACAGATTTACAGAGGATGGCTTCTTTTTATTCAATCAACAGCCACCCTATGGGCATTACAATCTCACCCTTCTCATTACCGAAACCATATGAATGAATGGCCCACTTCTGCATTGTTCAGCCCGAGATGAACGCCCAAAAATGAATTGCAACTGAATGTAACGTGTAGAGAGGACAGAACCCCATCACAATCAAGTCTTGAACAAGCTTGACGGAACCTGCACGGCAATGAATTTCAATAAATATGTACTCTGCATGGACGCAACACATCTATGTTTGCATGTCTATATTTACGTATGCATGTATTTTTTATAGAAATAGGATACTGAAAATATACAATTTTTTGTCGTTTGGATCGAGTACTACAGTTTCATCATAATTTCAAGGGTTCAGATTGCCTGGCTTCATCTAAGTTCCACAAGCTACAAAATGAAGCTGCAGCCTTCGTCCTCCTGAGCAGACCATTGACATTTTCTTCAGCCTTATACAGCTATTGGGGTTGACTTTGCGAATTTTTTCAATTTCACGAAAAGATTCGATTGCTTGATAAATTTTCAACTGGCCACCGACCTGACATCACGTGGCCAGTTGGCATGTTGGTACCAGGCATGCGGGTAGGGAATGACCCGAAAGCTTTTCAATGATTCGTAGAATAGCAAATCACCAATCCTGGCTATCCATTCATTACATGGCACACGGTCAGTGGTCTTTTATGTATGTAATGATCTATGGCTTGTAAAAAATGGATGGTTATAATAAAGTAACCAACATTCAAAGGGTTACGGTTAATAGGATCGGTGCAGTTCTTGTATCATGGACCAATGATGATATGTGATCGGATGGTTAGCATCATTGATTTGGACTGTCCATTCATTCCATACCACTAGGTGCAAGCCATGATGCAAAAAATCACACCGACGTGATGATCTCCTACTCTTTAAATGTAGGGGAACTTTTGGATAACCTTCCATTTTTTACAAGCCATAGACCAGAGCTTCATACATCCAAAGCACGTCTTTGGAATCAATTCATGTTGGGCCTCTTGACAGACGCGTCAACATGAAATTGGACCTATTTTTCTCTAGTTGATCTTCACTATCCATTTTTCACGCAATTGATCGGGATGATTAAGATCATCCATCATTGTGATTTGTGCACCATGGCCAATGGTGCTATGTAACAAAGGGACAAATCAAGATGATGATTGGCCATCCATGTGTCACTTAAAGGTTACAGGGACATTGTTAATGTCCCCATAAAGGTGTGGATGTTTGTATTCCCATGTCATAATCCTCCTCATCATAGCCTTTTCTCACCACCTCAAGCCAAGTCCTAAGTCTTCCTCTCATCTTCTTTTCAGGCCCTTCAACCCTAACCATGTTCCTCTCCTTACTGGAGCTATCTTCGTTGCACATGACCAAAGCATCTCAATCTACTCTCCATCATTTTGTCTTTTATTCGGGCTGCCCATAGGCTGCTTCCAATGACCTCATTCTTGATTCCATCCTCCTTACTTCTCCTGCACATCCATCTCAACATCCTCATCTCTAAAACATATGCTCTCTGCTCATTGTGCTTTCTAACTGCCCAACACCTCATAAAGCATAGCCAATTAAATCATTCTTATATATATATATATATATATAATATATATATATATATATATCAAGTTTCATGGACATATGGTGATCACAAACACCCAGGGTTAATTCTTTTGGAAACATCCTGATCAATCTCCCCATCCTTGTGAACCATAGAGCCGGGTAACGAAACACATTGCACTGCACTGAGGGATCTCTTGATCATTGATTTTAACCAACGCGTAGGCTCTAACTGACCTCACTAAAGTTGCATTTCATATACTTCGTATTGGTTCTATTAATTTTTAAGCCTCTAGGCTCAAAAGCATTTCCTCAAATTTCCAATATTAGCATCTGGCCCATCCAGTTTATCAACCAACACCATGTCATCTACAAACAACATACGGATCCTCATCTCTAAAACAAGTGCTCTCTGCTCATTGTGCTTTCTAACTGCCCAACACCTCATAAAGCATAGCCAATCAAATCATTCTTATATATATCTCAAGTTTCATGGACATATGGTGATCACAAACACCCAGGGTTAATTCTTTTGGAAACATCCTGATCAATCTCCCCATCCTTGTGAACCATAGAGCCAAGGTAACGAAACACATTGCACTGCACTGAGGGATCTCTTGATCATTGATTTTAACCAAAGCGTAGACTCTAACTGACCTCACTAAAGTTGCATTTCATATACTCCGTATTGGTTCTATTAATTTTTAAGCCTCTAGGCTCTAAAGAATTTCCTCAGATTTCCAATATTAGCATCTGGCCCATCCAGTTTCATCGACCAACACCATGTCATCTACAAACAACATACAGCAAGGGACATCATCCTGGATACTAGTGTTTAATCCTCCTATAACAACTGCAAGAAGATGAGATCATAATGTCGGCCCCCAGTGAAGAACCATTGCTACTAGGAACTCATCAAATCTCACCACAGGTATTCTCACCCTTGGACATGGTTCTAAGAGTCTCGGATGAGTTTTATATGACTTGCCCAACTCAACTTGGGCTTAGGTGGAGACAATCCGATCTGGCCCATCTAGTCTCATCGACCAACAACATGTCATCTGCAAACAATATACACCAAGGGACATCATCTTGGATACTAGCACTTAATTCATCTATAACAAGTGCAAGAAGGTGAGATCTTATTGTTGGCCCCAGTGAAGACCCATTGCTATTGGGAACTCGTCAGATCTTACCACAACTTTTCTCATCCTTGGACATAGTTCTAAGACCAGACGAGTTTGATATGACTTGTTCAAGTCAACTAGGACTTGGTTGGAGACCATCCAATTTGATCCCCGCCCCCCACTCCCAAATCATCCTCAACTCAGGTGGCTTGGGCCAATTCAAGCCCAACTCAACTCAGGACCAAAAGAGTCAATTCCAGTCATCGAGTCTTTTAATCGTGCCCTCAAAACAAGATCATCACACATGTCTTCAATAGTGTCGGTATATCCTCCTGGGACACCCATCCTCATTGTCACCAAAATGTTATCTCCCAAGGTATTCTATTGTATGCTTTCTCTAGATCCTATGAAAACCATGTGTGGATTCTCTCTTATCTCCATAATTTCCAATCAATTTTCTAAGTAGAAAAAACAACTTCATTGATTAATGTCCTCAGATGATGTGGTGCAACCTGGTAATTGAGTCAAGGAGATGTCAACACTTGAATCACAAAGAAATTGACAAGGTATTCCGTATCGGTAACAGTGGTTGTAACGGTCACCATCGTTACCGATATAGGGGTGTAACGACCGTTACGACCCTTGTGACGGTTGATTTTTTATTTTTTATTTTTTGCCTGAAAAAATACCTAGAAAATCCATAATAATGTAAATATTCTAAATCTATATTCATTTTTTTATTTTGATGAGAGTGTTGTATTTGGTTGTGTGGTGAATTTATGAGCATGGTTATGTGCCTCTAATGTTTACACATCACAATCAAGCATTAGAATTAGAAATCAGAAGAAGAAGAAGAAGAAGAAAGGCATATATACTACTTTTTCGATTTTTTGAAAAAATGGCCCTCAGAGCTTCTATTCGCCCAAATTGCTTCAATTCATTGTTTTAATCCTAAAATTATAGCACAAGTGGTCAAAATCTGTTGTAGAATGATCTAAGAAAGCTTTTGAAATGAGAAAAGTGAAAAAATGAATTTACATAGGAAAAAAAAAAAAAAAAAAGGTGACCATTTTCCGACCGTTATGGGGGGGTACTAACGGTCGTTATGCCCTGGAACAGCTGATATAGTTCAAAAAAAAAAAAAAACAATTGTCCCGTATCGCATAACGGCCACGGCCGTTACCTATACATATCGGCCTTTAGGGCCGTATCATAACGTTTACGGGACACCTAGGAAATCGACAAGAGTACACCCACAAGAATATTTGAGTAGAGAGAAAAATGCTCACCTCCTACGCCACTCTCTCTTTTATCTCCTCAACTAAGAGATTGATTTCAAATCAATCATAGCTGAATAGTTGACTTCAAATCAATCTAATCTACCTAAAGATGGTAAAAGCCGAATACCGGTAAAAGCAAATCTAGGAAATAATCTTCAAAATCATCAATCAAATCTTTAAATCAGCCCTCATATCATCAATCACATCCCCCATATCTCCAACAAATAGTAAATTATAGTTCTTGATATTTAAACCCCAAATCTATAAACAAACAATTCAAAATCAGCATATGCTAGCACTTATGGTGGGTTGTGGGCTAACATCATTCCCCCATGTTGGAAAAAAATTTGACTCTGTTGGACATTTCATACTAGTGGAAGTTCAAATTCAATCTTTTCAATTTGTCACTTGTGATCCACGTGCATTCAGAATAGGGCTTGTTCTTCCATTTCACCAAGTATTGGGTGTCAGTAGTCTCCATGTGGAACACTTGTTCAACTTCTTCCTTCTTCTTTTCTACAGAGTTGTTTATCCACATTGATAATAACTTAATCTTGCACGCCAAACACCTCCACATGGTGCTCGAACAAATCCACTGTATTAAAAGTCAACGAGATATACAAGTCATCCGACAACTCAATCTCATAGGCATTGTCATCCGACTCCCTCTTGTTTGTTGTATCCATTCCTAAGTTAATCCAAGAGGCATTGTCAAATGAAAATTAGAAAAGAGGAATGGATGAAGAGATGGAAGCCATGTACTCCAATGATATTTGGAAGTTGACTGATCTTCCTTCAGGTAAGACTCCAGTCAAGAGTAGATGAGTGTAAACAGTATAGTTTCTGCCTAATGGGTCAATTAATTGTTGCAGAGATAGGTTGGTCACAAGGGGTATACTCAGATTTATGGAGTAGATTATCTAGATACATTTTCACCAATGGCTAAACTTAATTCAATCCGGGCTGTCAGATCACTAGCTGCAAATCATGATTGGCCTATCTTTCAATTGAATGCAAAGAATGCGTTCCTGCATGGAGACCTACACGAAGAAGTCTACATAGAGCAACCTCCATGGTATGTTGCTCAAGGGGGGGTTGTCTAAAGTATTTAAGTTGAAAAGGTCGGGTTGAAGTGATGCAGGACAATTAACCACTTGCTCTAAAAGCTCGAACTGTTAGAGCATGGCGAATTAATCTCTTTATCTCATAGCTCAGGCCCCACATCTCATGGGTTAGGATCTCGGCCGAACCCCCCTCGTAGGCCCCAAATCACATGGGTACCGCCTCACACGGGCCGCCCACCCCGAGTGTGTCCCCGCATCCCACAGGCTACCCCACTCGAGCCCGGTGTGAAATGCGCATTAATCACCCACGGTGAGGAGTCTCGAACACAAAACATTCCTTGTGGGTCACGCCCACCCCGAGTGTGCCCCTGCATCCCACAGGTGACCCCACTCGAGCCCGATGTGAAAATGCCCCTGCATTAATCACCTCCGGTGAGGAGTCTCAAACACAAGGCCTCCCGCTTTGATACCAATTTGATGCAGGACAATTAACCACTTGCTCTGAAAGCTCGAACTGTTAGAGCATGGTGAATTAATCCTTTTATCTCATAGCCCAGGCCCCACATCTCATGGGTTAGGACCTTGGTCGAACCCCCCTCGTGGGCCCCAAATCACATAGGTACCGCCTCACACGGGCCGCTCACCCCAAGTGTGTCCCCGCATCCCACAGGCTACCCCACTCAAGCCCGGTGTGACATGTGTATTAATCATCCCCGGTGAGGAGTCTCAAACCTGAGACCTCCCCCGTGGGCCCCGCCCACCCAGAGTGTGCCCCTACATCCCACAGGCGACCCCGCTTGAGCCCGGTGTAAAAATGCTCATGCATTATGAAGCAATCACCACGAGCTTAGTTTGAGAAGTTCGGCTATGTGGTTATATCATTTGGATTAAAAAATTAGTAAAGTAGATCATTTAGTCTTCTCCAAGCACTTTACTATTAGCTACATAATACTTCTTGTATATATGGACAATTTTAGAATGATTGCTGATGATTAGCATTTGGTGATGTCATAACTGCTACTAGATGTGGTATCCTTGGATTTTGTATGAACCAACTCACTAAAAAAGCAATATCAGGCCTAGTGATGGTCAAATAAATGAGTTTGCTAATAGGTCCTCATTATATAGCAGGGTCTTCTAATAAATCTCCGTCAGCTTCAAGTTTGAGATAAGGGTCCATTAGTGTATCAGCTGGTTTGGTACTCAACACACCTGTCTCTTTCAACAAGTCACACGTATATTTTCTCTGACAAAGATTTATTCAAACTTTCGATCTTGTCACTTCAATGCTCAGAAAATATCGAAAAAGACCATGGTCTTTGATATGAAACTGAGATTGAAGATACTTTTCAATACGCTAGTCATCACCCAAATCACCCTCAATAACTGAGGGTAGAGCTTGTACAAGGACTAGCTCCGAAACCCCTGCTAACAAGCATGCACCTCTGCCGCATTAGAGCCGGTCCTCCCAATTGTACAGGCAAAATCATACCAGAGAATGGCTATCACTAATGACACCACCTGTCCCTGCCGGACCCAGGTTGCCTTTGGAACTACCATCAAAATTAAGCTTCCGCATTGCACTTGGAGGCAGCTTCCAAACACTATGAATGACAGGCATCTCCAACACTTGGAGGTGGTCTCAAAGCACTTCTACCCCCCACTCTTTTATACATTCAACCATTTCTGTCCAGATCTCCACAACCTCTTCTTCACATTTCCACCTGTCTTCTCCAATTACTCTCTGAATAACAGTCTTTCCCCTTTTAATTCCGCCATCTTACTCTCATGTCTCCTCTTTCCAGCTCTCAATGAACACATCTAAAACTACTAGTCCATGTCGCATGGTAAGGGTTTACATGGTAGAACCTTGCAGTTATTACATGTTGATCGCTGTCCTCCTAAGCATGGAAGTATACGTGTGGTAGGTGAGACCACTCTTAAAGATCAGTTAATGCTTATATCCCTTTTCAAAATAAGTATTCACCATTCTTAAGTCAGATATTGTTGCAAACTCAAGGATCGCCACTACCGACTCATTTCTTTCCTGAAACAATCATCCCCCATCCCTCTCATAGCCATACTAATTGGTATCCTTCCATACATGCCCATCCAAGTCTCCATTTATAAAAACCCTCCTCTTCTTTTGCCATTTGGGTTGCGTGTGTATTGATTGCACTAGGGGTTAGTACTATGTGGGACCTTGTTGGCATGCGAGCATTATCAGTATAAGCCTCTGCCATGTCAGTTCTAGAGCCTGATAAAGGAGGAAGGTCAATATTCAGAGGGCAGTTGATTGCAAAACTTTTGTGGATTTACTATTTAAAAGCCAACCCAAAATTGCTGTGAGAAAGGTTATGTTGGTGATGATAAGTGAATATATGTACGGGAAAGGATCTAATATAACTAATTGTAAGGTTTACTATACAAGTAGTTGATTCAGATATGCTCGACAAACCAATCATTTATTGGAGCAATCCATTCACTACATACCACCAGCAGCAAGCATGATGCAGAACTTATACAGATTGAACTATCCTGGCCCTCAGAATGTTGATCATTTTACTATTGCCTTCCATTTTACACACCATGGATAGGATGATTAACGTCATCAAAAGAACATGTTTCTTTAGAATGATAAGCAATCCAAGTTGGGGTGCATCGTTTAGATGTTTCAAGTTGATAATTGGACCTATTTTTATCTACTCGATCTTGACTATCCATTTCTCGCATCTGATTGAACGGATGTCAGGACCGTCTGATTAGAATGATTCTTTCATTGTCACCGGCCAAGAGATAGATGGAATAATTGAACTTCACATCAATAAATGGACTTTCCCATGTGTCCAAAAGCAACTACCTGTATGTTGTATCATAAGCCTATGATACAACTAGCTCTATTAGATCCTTCCCCATATATGTAAAGTAGGGAAATAATTCACTGTTAGACATGAATGACATCAATATATGTAGGCACATGTATAATATCCGAACGTTCATCTGTTGGCCCTACCTTGGATGGCCCGTACACCAAAAATCACATTGCTCAGTTGATCCCAAAGGCAGATTGGAGGACTTCTGCTCATTGAGGGTCAGCCACTGGTAGGACATTTTTTCAGCTGCTGGTTGGACATTTTTTCCCGACTGCTCATTTGTACGTCCATGGTAAGGCCCAAAAGATGAACATCCAGATCTTGTAGGTGCGCCACATATATATATATAGTGCTCGATGACTAACTTAAATATGAGCAATTCACCAGTACTCACTTATAAGTATGTATTTTTGGCAGTAGATTATATATATATATATATATATATATATATATATATATATATATATATATAGAGAGAGAGAGAGAGAGAGAGAGAGAGAGAGAGAGAGAGGTTGACGGGAAATTTAATGGATATAAAGGTAACGTTTGGCAACTCCACGCCTGTGTAGACTGCAGCACCTCTGCATGACACCACATGTACCAGCCAGCACATGTATTGAACATCTGAACCATCCATCAGATGCTCACAATGAAGATGACATGGCTGAGAAACAGGCTGGTCCACACATCAGGTGGACTGCAGTATATGAAACAAATGGATGTCTGAAGTAATTTTGACTGAGCTTTTGTACCCATCATCTGTTTCAAATATCATGGTTCACCCATGCATGGACTTCTTTGACCCCCCGGACCACGTCACCTACACTGGGGGTTCCACTGTGGATGGCAATATGGCATGGATCTCGTGTCGTGCCCATGCCGCATCATCACATGTGGCAGCATCGAGGATGTGCTGGGATCTAGAGGCATGTGGATGAAAAAACCTCACAAGAGGAAGAGTTTGTAAGATGGATAACACATTGTGAAAAGTTTTTAGATGAAACAAGTCACAAAAAAATATGAGGAGCCCTCTTACCTTGACATGATGGGGCATGATTTTGACATCAAATGGTACATGAAGCCATGCTTCGGGGGCATAGAACAAAAAGTTCTCCGGTTTGCTGGTATAAACATCTGCATACTGATGGATATGGTATGCGAAAGCTGATTCCTGACCAGTGTCAGTGAGGAAGGTGGCACCAAAAGAACTATTGAACATGCTCTTCATCACAGAACGTGCCCTTTCCCTCTCATCATTCAGTTCATTCAAAAGCGAGTGGTAAGCTTCTCCTTTATCGCAGCTGGTCGAAATCGCATGAAATTTCCCAAGAAGTTCTTGGATTATGTGAAACTTTGCCTGTGGACAAAGAGAAGACATGGGAACGAGAAGATTTGAGGATCCAAATACAACTTAAAGTGGCAAAGGTGAGAGGCTCCTAAAAATCAGAACAATCGAGCACTGGGAGTGGGAACCCTAGAAAATGTATAGTTAGTGTGATGAAGGCATGGTTACGAGGAGGTACGGTCCATACGATGCTTCATCAAATGAAACAGCATTTTTTCTGTTCTTTTTTGTTCAAGCGAGCAATAGTACAAGTGCCCGCCTTTCAGTAACCTATGCTGTTGATCAAGTAGAGCACATCACGGTATGCTGCATGACCTAATATCTCTGGTATCAATGATTAGATGAACCTTGCTGTTCGATGGAAATGATAATTAGAAATGGTCCAAATTTAATGGGGGCCCAATCAGACAGCTAGGATCATCTGAAGGATGAGATTTTGCAGATGTATCCCATCCACCTTTGGAGCACCATATGAACAAGTTAGATCCCACACGTGTGCTTTGTTGCCAAGCCAAATGCAGATTGAATATTTTCTCTTATAGACTTGGGACTGAACTTGCCAGATGGGGCTGAGCTGGCGTAATTGGACATAGACATCTACACACATATGGACTCGCACACAAACACATGCATGTGTGTGCGCGCACATGGATACATATGCTCATATATGGTATAAGAAACATCCAGTCGTGGTCATCAGAATCATCTAAGCCTAATCCCAATTAATTGGGGTCGGCTACATGAATCCCGTTCTGCCATTCCACTCTATCAAAGGCCACGGCTACATGAATCTTGTTTTGCCATTCCATTCTATCAAGGGCCACATTCAGCATATAGTCTATATTATAAATAAATAAATAAAATTATTTTTTAATTGTATAAACAAAAAATAAATAAATACTTAGGTTGCAATTTTCAAGTTCTTGAACATTAACTTTCCTCTATTAAATTGTTGAAACTATATAAACTATGTAGAGAGTAGTGCCCTCCCTTGTGGCACACGTGCGTGCTAGATCCAAGGCATCACCAGGTTGTGGCCACCTTGAACTCAATCTGGCCAGTCCAGGAATAAGATGGGCTGCTGTGCATATACATTCAACATAGATTTTTGCACATTTTCTTTTATCTGTCCCATTTCTCTAATTCAAGTCTGCACCAACAGGAAGGTTGAGCAGCCTGATTTTCAGGCCACGTTATGTTCCTTGTGGACCATCTAAGGAATAGCCTGGATCTTGTGGATACATGCCATGTTTGGCAGGTGAGCAGCAAGGCCCTTTTTATCTCAGTCACAAGCCTGATCACCACATTCCTAACTATTCTTCCCCACGTTCATTGCACATGTCATATATAAAACTGAGACAGGAATACCAACAAACAGGGTGACAAAGGGTCGGGCAGCCCGGTACTGTAGGATAGGGCCCGAGTCCCTAAACATGGCCTGAGGGTCTGGCCAGGTCTTGAAATCCAAACCTGGTGCCCAGCCAATGATCAATGGCCTGACCTGAACCGGCCTGGGCACCGAGACATACAGCATGTTACACAATGACGGTCCATCTTGAGGGTCCTGCCTAGAGGTGTACACGAACCGAGCTAGCTCGGTTAGCTGATTTTTTGAGCTCAAAAATGAGTTCGAGCCGAGTTCAAGCTAGCCCCAGCTCGAATCGAACTCGGATCGAACCAGTTCGGTGACTCGGTTACTTTGATATTGATGTTGCTCACCAAGTGTTTGATTAAATAACCCAACGAAGTGTGGCTGGTGGCAAGGAAGGTATGTATATGAAACCAAGACCCTTTTTTTCTTGATTTTTATGTTGCTTAGAAGGTGTTTGATAAAATACCTGTAAAAACCATTGCTGCTGTCTTAAATACAGTGAGATTTTGAAGGTGCAGTCCAAGTGTTTGTGAAAATGCTGCACAGGCGAACTCAGCTCGAACTGGCCCAAGTTGCTGACCGAACCGAGCCGAGCTGGCCAGTCAGGCTCAAGGACCGAGACGAGCCAAGTTCGAGCTGAGGTCAGCTAGTGGCCAAGCCGAGTCGAGCTGAGGCCAACTCGACTCAATGTACACCCCTAGTCCTGCCATGTAGATGCCTTGACCCAAAAGCAAGGCCTGTTGTGGGCCACGGTGTTAGAAGCAAATGAACATCAACGAAAACTTGGTTAATTTTTTCTCAGTTGTCAACTTGTTCTGTAAACTATGGCCCACCTAATTTGTGAGATGGCACGACTTTTCAGTAGGGAATTCAAACTGTACCTTTTATTCTATTTTCCTTTAAGGGCTGGCACTTGCCCAAACCAAGGCTAGGGCCAGTGTCAAGGCTCAAGGGACCAGGGAACAAGCTAGGGCCAACCCTAGCCCGGCCCATTGCCAACACATAAGAACATAAATAGGGGATTTCCTAGAGTTCTGGTTAATGTATCCCTAACTCAAAAGTCCAGTGTTGCACTCTTTTACAAATTGACGTCTCTTTGTAGCATAGTGACTAGAGGTGAACCTTGAATTAGAGCCAAATCTATGAAACAACTAGAGGAGAGATACAAGTTTCAGGCGAACAATCATACCTGTTGGAATCGGTAATTGTCATCATTTTGTATCCGGATTTCACTCTGCATTAAATAGCAAACCAGCCGTAAGGACACGCGTTGTGGTAATTTCGATGTCTAATTTCTTAAACAAGGAAATGAATTTACCATGAATTATCACCATGTAATTTGTCTTAAGTTTGGCTAGGGCCATGAGAAAAATAAATCGCAATTTTTGGGTTTCCACTCTAATTAGAATTTGCAAAAATCATGAAATGATACTCATGTGGACATGAAAGAGCTCTTTCTTTGCAGTTCAACACAATATAACCCCATTTTTCGATTGTGAAATTCTACAACTAGAAATTCCAAAATCAGAAAGTATTTTTCTACAGTCCTGAAATGGGCATGAGCACACAGCAGCCAAAACCAGTAAACAAAACTACATGATTCGAAGACACTGAACTGCATGCTCAACTATCAAGATAATTACTTTTGTTATTCATATAAAAACAAATTTGAATAGTTAAGAACTTGGGATGAATATGTCAACTGTGATAAAGAAGATGGGAATAATCATCAGTTCCCAGCATATAAGCTTTAAAGTAAACGAAAAAGAACTAATCCATGACGGAAGAAAAGCAGAAGCAACATGAGACATTGATAACCTATACATGGAAGACGCCTTGATTATATGCTCTTTTTTATGAATAACAAGATCTTATTAACAGAAAGGCATAGAAAAATATTGGACCATGAATCCAAATACAAAGCGAAGATCTAAATACCCATCTTTAGCAAGGGGTCCACAAAACTGTTCCCTCCACTACTAACGTGGTTCAATGAAACATTTTACCTCGAAGAGAAGTCTAAATTTCATTGGAAATAAATGAAAACTTCCAAGGCTCAGAATTCAAAAAGAGTCTCAATAACATTCTTAGAATGGCTTTCCACAATGGGAAAATGATATAGTAGAGCCAGTTGAACCATCACAAGGCAAAGCACTAATTGGTGCATGCCATGTGGCATGCGAAGAGCACTTCAAAGAAATCAGGAAAAAAAAAATGAAAAATGATTGTAGATGCCAATTGCCCATTTCTGATTGGTGATCCACCTTATTACAGTTCAACTGGCTCTACTATATCATTTCCCTCCACAATAATCCTTCCAAAGACAAACGAAAAGAAATTTCTCAGATACTCTAAGCACCAATGTCTGTGTCGAACTCAAAACCCTCTTACTTATCAGCCCCAAATAACAATTACCATATATCGTGAAACATTTCTAATGACACCTCCAATGCTAGAAGGCCCTATTTACCCAACGAGGATGCATTGAAATTGAGCTTCCAAACAGCATTTGGAGGCATCTAAGCTCTAATCCCAGAGTAGCATTGGGCTTGACTATCCACCATTGTTCTCTAATCTCTCAAAAAATCAGCCACCGGAATACCAGCAAATTCCTTTTTACAAAATGCCCATTCAATAAGGCAAAGCGTGATGATCAATACGCACATGTAAAAAGACTTCAACACTATCTATTACCCACTTATTCCTAACTTTCCACAGCCCTAAAATCTTTGATGATATTTATACAAGGAAATCAATCAGGCTCCGACTGTTTTTGCAGTCCTTTCAAAAAGCTAAAATTGGGAAATATGTTTCTGTGGCCGCATAACTTGTGGTCATTTCACATTGAGATGATGTTTTCACAGTCGAATCACTTGGAAGGATGCCTCCTAAATGACCGACGGTCAAAATCTTCAGAAAAATCAACAAAAATGTTATTTTTAAGATGGCCATTTCCACAATATTTTCTAAAAATGTAAGCTAGAATTAACCTATGATTTGAATTTTAACACAATCCCTTGCTCAGATAATAATAATAATAATAACGCAATCCAGTTTATATTTTGGAATAAAATGAATTCAAGAGAGGTGTTGTTAAATATTCAAAGCATAACTAGAAACTCTGCTGCGAAGCCTGCCAGACTACTACAGGTTGACGTCATGTGGGCAGACAGCCATACAACTTTTTCCAAGCAACCAAAAGAATCTGTATCTGATAGTGATTGGCAAAACAGGATCGATAAACCTGAACTCAAATGCTTGAGACACTATGGTGATGAGGGCAGCTAGAAAATAACGTTGGCTAGTGAGTTGGGGATTCTAGAAATCTGGATGAAGCCAACCCCAATTAATTGGGATAAAACGTGGATTGAAGCATACTGACGTCCACTGCTAATGGAAGGCTAGACGAAGTGCAGTTTTTATCCAGGGATTTGTGATGCAAGTTGGTCCTACTCACAAGTATATAGGCAGAGGACCAAAGTGGGGCCACATGATCTCATGCGCAGGTTCCACATGGCTACACGAGGGGATGTTTGACATTCAAGTAGTTACATTATGTTTTTGCCTTATAACAAGAGGAAAACCAAAATATCCTCACTTAAAGCATGTGTGAAAGGTAGCCCATTAGTGAGGGCATTTTGTGTAATTCCCATACTATATTATACCTTCTTGGTAACTGGGAAAAAAAAAAAAAGTTACTTTGGAGTTCTCCTTGTGTGCTTGGTGGAAGAGGAAGAGAGGGCGTCTTCATGTGATATCTAGTAATCAACTAGAGGGGCAGTAGGTTTCATACCATACCCATTGAAGCAATCTGGTACATCTGGTTGGATTAATTTGTTGAAGACTTGAAGTATAAGAGCTGTGAGATAACCCACAGATGTGCTTCAAGCAATTAATCTGCTGGTGGGGAACAGCTCGGTGTGCCATGATTGAAGGCGACTTCAAAAATGCAATCTGTTGGGGAAAATCTCAGGTGTGCATCTGTGCAGGGTGGCAGAAATGGTCGCAGAAATAAATGACTCGTGCAGAGGTCAGCCTATCACTTTCAGGCCAGTAGGGGAGAGAAGCAAATGATCTTGCTGACTCTGAGGTGAAAGCTTCCAGACAGTATCTCAGAATTCTTGACCATAGAAATCTATAACATTGGGTTGAGTTGTTCTGTTATTTGAGCGCGCTGTGAGCAATCATGTTACTCTTTGCAGCTACTGTCACTGTGCTGTTGTACCCGCAGTTTATGCTTTTGTTTTTCATGAAATTGAAATTACCTTTCAAAAAAAAAGACCGTCCACTCATGGAGAGAAAGGTACCTTCCTGCATTTAGCTTGTATACATGCATAAAAACCTCATAGAGGTCCTCACACCCAGCCTGCCACAGGAAGGCAAGCTTTAAATTTTTATTTTATTTACAAAAAAAAAAAAAAAAAAAAAAAAAAAAAAAAAAAAAAGAGTAGCAATCATTTCATAGGCTTGTCCTAGCTATTTGAGGCCAGCTTTACATATCTTGTTTCACAAATCATTCCTAATGTCATATCTTTGAGAGTGTACAAGTACAACCCTTCATATCCCTTCTCACCACCTCAAGTTAATTCCTTTTAGTTCTTCCACAGTTCCCCTAATCCTCCTTTCAAGCCCTTCAAACCTAAATTTAATCTCCTATTGGGGCTACTGTTAGATTAGTTTGCTGTCCTCATTCTGGATTGCATCCTTTCTAGCCATAATCACAAATCTTGTTCCCAGATATTTCTTAGCTCAAAAATATCTTGGGCTATTTTCCAACTTTAGGTTCCTTTTTATGGTATTTTAGGCAATAAATAAATTAGAGAATTTAGGCTATGATCCATCCATAACAGGCCCACAATTTTGGACAGTGTAGATGGATATACAATAATCCTATGTGTGCGGTGTATAAATCACAGGTGAACTATCACCTGCAGTCATAATAGAGAGAGAGAGAGAGAGAGAGAGAGAGAGAGAGAGAGAGAGAGAGAGAGATGCAGAGCAGCCTTTTAGAGTGAAATGAGAAGAAGAGCTCTAATTGGAAGTGTTTTGTTAAAAGAAATTACCACGATAAAATCACGGTACTATCACAAGAAATTAAAAACAACTATATTTTGTCACAATGCCGTGGTATTTTAATGATATTATCATCTAATAAAAATGCTGGAAAATTCAAAATATTGGCAGTATTTCCCACATTTTTGCCTTTCCACACATCCAGCTTAACAACCTCATCCACACGACACATTCTCTCCACATGTTGCCAGCTAACTGCCCAACATTGCCCATATAGCATAACTTCTCAAATAATTTTCTTGTAAAATTTTACCAAAAGACTGCAAGGACTGCAGGGGGGTACTGCAAAACCAAAAGAAGTGGAAGAATTCTCAAGTACTTGAAGTTGCCGATTCCTGAAGCATCAAATAAAATGATTTGACTGTGATTTACCGGATGGAGTTGTGGACCAAACTAAAAAATCCTTAGAATTCGGGATAGATTGGATGATATGAAGTCGTTCTGATAGCTTAGCATATTCCACCACCTCCTTGTCAAATAGATTCCTACAACAAGGGGGGACCACAACCCTCTATCCACCGATGAAAGAAAAACAAGAAGCCACTATCGTATTTTCAAAGGAGATAGCCTTGCAAAGGATGGGAATTCCACCACCAAAGGACTCTCGCCGCACCAAGGATCCTTCCAAAAGCAAATCCTACAACCATCTCCTAGAGCAAACCTCACACTCAATTTAACCAAAGGAGCTACTGAAATGACGGCCTTCCAAATCTCAAGGCTTGATAGTATGAAGGCCTCTTAATCTCCCAATCCCCATCCTGGTCTCCGTACTTTGAACCAACAACTTCTCTCTAAAGCTTGCCCTCTTCAGAACCGAATCTCCATTGTCATTTCCCAAGAAGAGCAATGTTCATAGATTCCAACTCTCTTATGCCTACACCTCCCTCAGCTAAAAACTTGCATCCATCTTCCCACTTCAATAGACGGAACTTATGCCCAAGTTATTCTATATCAGTAACAGTCACCACCATTATCAATACGGGTATTGGCCGTAACGGCCGATACGAGAGCAAAAATAATGCTTTTTTTTTTTGCCTGAAAAATATTTAGAAAATCCAGTATAATGTAAATATTCCAAATATGTATTCATTTTTTATTTTGAACATGTTTATAGTAATGTAACAGTTCACTCTTTGGTGAGAGTGTTGTATCGGGCTGTCTGGTGAATTTATGAATATGGCTATATGTCTTTAATGTTTACACATCACAATTGAGCATTAAAGCTAGAAATCGGAAAAAAAAAAATGCATAAATACCACATTTTGCAATTTTTGAAAAAAAATGACCCTTCGAACTTCTATTCACTCAAATAGCTTCAATCTATGGTTTTAATGATTTAATCCTAAAAACTATAGTAAGAATGGTTGAAATTTACTGTAGAATCATCCAAGAGAGTTTTTTAAATGAGAAAAGTGAAAAAAAAAAATGAGGAAAATGGATTTACATAGGGAAAAAAAATAAAAAAGTGATCATTTTTCTACCATTACGAGTAACGATCGTTTTGCCACGTAACGACCGATACAGCCCCAAAAAACCAACTGCCCCGTTTCACCCCTGTATCGCGTAACAGTCACGGCCGTTACCTATACGCATCAGCCTATACAACCGTATCGTAATGAATTTGGAACACCTTGCTTATGCCTATCTTTCACCCTTTATCATAAGAAATCCCTCCACATTTATTCTAACTTATCCAACGCTGACTCTGAGCATTTAAACAATGACAAAATAAATAGGAAGATGAGAAAGGGTCGATTTGATAAGAGTAATGCAACCCGCCATAGATAAGTGCCTACTCTTCCACTTTGACAACTTCTTCTCAAATCTTCCAATGACCCTATTCCACATATGTTTGGGAGGCTTGCCCAAACAACGCAGAAAACCTAAATAGGAAGATGGAAAAGAAGCAACATCACATCCGAAGATCCCTACATAGATTGATACCTCTTCATTGGATAACCCGATGCCAAGCATCTCACTTTTTTAGAAATGTATCTTTAGCCCCCAAAATCTCTTCATAACACCCCAAAAAATTTCTAAGATTATCTATCATAGCTTCATTCATATAGCAAAAAAGTAGTGTATTATCCGCAAATTGAAGATGGGTTATCCGAGCCCCATCATGCACACCACGGAAGCCCGAGATAAGATCCACCTCTTAACCTTGAACAAGCATTCTACCCAATGCTTCCGTTACCACTATGAACAAAAAGGGGGAGAGCAGACCGCCTTGCCTTAAGCCTTACGAAGCTTGGAAGAAGCCTTTTGGAGAACTGTTGATCAAGACCAAAAATAAAGCCGATGACACACATTCAATCATCCATCTCATCCATTTGCTCCTACATATGAATCTCTTGACTATCCCATGTATAAGAATTGCTCAACGCGACACAATCTCACAAGTAACAACCTCGGCATGAGAAGAGGATGGATAGAAATATAAAAGATGAAGCCCCAAAGGAATTCACTTCCTCGCACTTACAATGGCATCACTTCCAAATCTAAGAAAAAGAGAAAAAGAGACTCCAGGACATCTGCCCTTACCTTTTAGACACCTTAGATTTAGAAACACCAAAAGGACATCATTTAATATTGAATAATACATTTAAAGAATTTATCTTAATGAACCTAACAGTGTCATTGTCATGGAGTTTGATGTGACATCATAATTTCTAACATAGTATAGAAAAAGGATGAAGTGGGGTTTCTAAGGTAAGTACATTGTTTTATTTTCTTTAGGCAGCCACTACCTATGCCCACCATTTTTTAAGAGTTGCATCTTCTTCATACTTCTGGTAATACAGTACTAATGAGTTGTACCATTATATTACCAAAAGTAGGAAAATTGGGGAGTATCTGGCAAAAATGAATGGGTCGAAATATCTATTCTCTTTCTACATTGTAATTTTAGTGTGAGACAGTTGAAACTTCCTGCTGTTGAATACATCATGCTGTAATTATCAGTTCCGTAGAAATCTGGAGTAAAACATAATTCTTATTGATGTTTGTAGATAACAGAAGCTGACCCCAAATAGCTTGGACAAGGCTATAATGATGATGGTGAGAAGATGACATAACTGCAAACTTGCTCACAGAATTTAGCCAGCCTTCAAGAGGTCATAACATCTGCACGATCGCCTAAAAGGTTTTCTTTTTTTTATCCCCTGTTAACATTTTGCTTTTCGAGTTTTGGGTTGGAAACCATCTCCCTAACATTTAATTTTCCTTGAAGATTTGCAATTTCTACTTCTTACATTCATCAAATACAATGATAGACTTTGTTATGGAGAGTATATCGTTAAGACATGAAGGAAATGACACGACTTTGGCAATGGAATTTCCAATGGGTAGAATTCTAGTCAATCGACCATGATAAACACAAGGCAAACCAACCTTCTATACAACAAATCTCAATATAAATTGCAATCAACCTTTAGAAGCGCTCTACAAAATAAAAACTATATGAAAACAAGGTTTTTGGGGTATAATGCATTACTTCTAGCTCATGAATGATAGCAGCAGTACGCCATCCAGCTTTCGAGGGTCCTCTCAAGTCGCTAAACAAATGATCGCCAAAATATATTACCTAAAAAAATTGAAATGGAAGTTTGTGAATCATACATAGTTTAAAATGGGCATACGACAACCAGCATCTTGAAAACAAAAGAAGCAAGGACTTCTCTAAGGAGATGTAATGCATATTAGCATAACAAAATATATCAAAGAAAATCATGTGGCCCATTACTCCTAACCAATGTTTGCAATATCGATAATATCAGCCGATATTAATCATATTATCGATATTGCAGCTCCGCGATATGAAACCCCTGTGGAGTATCAAAAATCCCATGTATCGCAATGAAATGCAAGATATCGTTATACTTTTTTTTTTCTATTTATCAACAATATCTGTCGACATCAATAGATATCATCGATATCATCAGGGAACCATGGCTGTGTTGAGAAAAAACTCAAAAAACTTTGATTTCTTGTCTTTTTCCTTTTTTTCCTTCCTCTTTTAAACACCTACAGGGTGGATTTCAGTCCATCCTCTTGAATCCTTAGAGAGAAAATTAAAGTTTTCGATCCGGAATCAAGATCAAAGCGAATTTGGGGCCAATTTCGATTTGTTGAGTATTTTTGTATTTTGATCCTTTTTTTGTTTAAACCACATCAAATCAATGCCAAAAGATTAGAAATGCTTGATTCTTCATGTTTTGCATAGAAAATTAAGGATTTGAACCCTCGATTTTGAGATTTGAGGGTAGGTGGTCCAATTTGGAGGAAATTGACAGAGAAAAAATCTGCAATTTCTCTCAAATTTGTTGCAACTTACTGTCCAAATATGAAATCAAGTATGTATGAGGCCTGATCTACTGATTCACGTAGTTTTTGAGATTTTAAAATTTTAAAAAAAAAAAAAAAAAAAAAAAAATTAAATCAATTAAAAAGATATTTAAAATATTTTTTTCAAAATTCGGCTTCTATCAACGGTCAATTGGGCCCAATTTCTAAGTATGTAGGAGTGTTTAATGAAATCATCATCACATACACTCTAATTTTAGGATTTAGGGGTAGGCGGCCCGATTTGGGGGAAATTGAAAAAAAAAAAAAAAAAAGAAAAACAAAATTTCGACAATCTCTCCCAAATTGATTGCACTTATTTTTTTATGATGTTATGATTTAAAAGTGTGTATTGATGTCTTTTTTAACAATCCATGAAGTTTCATTGAAAAATTCAATAGTGTTTCCCCATGTTTCCAAAAAGTGCATTAAATTTCGCAATCGAAATGATATATCCCATGCAATAACCAATACGTATCCGTATCACAAGGGTGTGATACGTAGCGCGATACCAATATGGTAACACTACTCCTAAGTCCTAACCACGTTATGCATAGCATAAACTTAGTAATGCAGGCCCATAGCCAATTAAAGCCCATCTAGGCCCAAAGTATGGCCCAAACCACTTAGGCCCATGGCCCACCGTAAGGCCTAACATGTGCTAATTTTTTATTGTTTATTTATAAATTTGGGGGCCTAAAGCAAGGGTTGCAATTTACTTTTTTTTTTGAGATATGGGAACTGATTTAAAGATGTGATTGAAGATGTAAGGGGGGTGTGATTAATGTGATTGAAGATATGAGGGGAATATGATTGATGTGATTGAAGATATGAGGGGGATGTGTTGATGTGATTAGATATGGGGCTGATTTAGAGATGTAATTAGGATTTTCTATATTTGCTTTTACTATTGTTAGGCTTTTACCATCTTAGGTACATTAGATCGATTTGAAGTCAGCTATGATTGATTTGAAAATGATCTCTTCGTTGGAGGATTCTTATTAGGGATTCACTTAGCGTATAAAGGAGAGATGGTGTAGGAAGTATTCATTCCAAAAAATTTCTCTGTGCGAGTTCTTTTCTTATGCATTGTAATAAAAATTTTGATATTAATAAAGTTATTTCTCCCTCTCTACTCAAATATTCTTGTGAGTGCAATTCTTGTCTACTTCTTTGCGATTCAATGTTGGTATCTCATTAATTCAATAACCAGGTTGAACCACTTAGAGACGCAAATCATCAGATTCTCAGCATCCCATATGCAAAAAAAAAAAAAAAAAAAAAATCACTTCTGTTGAAATGCAACATATAAATGAACTATACAAACAACAAGGAAGATGAAACTAATGTCCATCATACAACCTTTTTAAGCATGTTCAACATGGCAATTTTGTAGAAAATGAAGCGCCTTCATGCAACATCACTTGGGTAACCAGAATATCACACAATTTTGATACTTGTCAAATATAGTCCAATATGTGAAAGAAATGCGAACATACTTGACAATGAAAGACCCACCCAAAAGGGCAGCAGCAATGCTCAACCCATTCCATTTCAGACAAGCAACATGCTCGCTGAGACAAATACTGCTACCAATGACAACAGATTTTATCAAAAAGGCCAGCAGGCAAAAAGATGCAAGGATCCATCAAGGCAATGGGTACAAGGGCCCAACACATGGGAGATCCAATAAACCATTGTCAAGGGAATTGGCCAAACAATTTGCTTATCTAGGGAAGGAGTGCTCCCTTACAGATTTTGAACAAAAGTGAATTTCATGGTAGAGTCCCAAAAAATTTGAGTTGAATGGCATGCACAATCATGTCCCTGAGAACATTTCTAACTACCAGACCACATGAGACTTCCTAAAACAACTACTGTGGTTTTTAGTTGAATTAAATATATTAACAGGTGTCAGGAAAGCATGGAGAAGAATGTAAAAGACAAGCAATAAATTGCAGTTATATAATCACAGAAAAATGTAATCAAGGATCTGAAGTGAGAACCATGTCTCAATGGAAACTAATAAAATATAGCCATCTCACGTAAATGGTGAAAGAAAAACAGTTACGAACAAATGATGTCTTCTTTTTTTTTGGAGAATTCATATTAAAAGTCTTCTTTCAATTAGGTATGTCAAATATGCAAACATGCAAAGTACACACCGCAAATGTAGACAAGGTATACCTCAGGTCCATTCCACCTTGTAATTTGCAGAAACGATTTAAGGCATCCATGAGAGTAAACTTGGTCTGGCAGAAAAGCATCCACCTTTGAGAAAGCTAATGTGTCCTTCTCGATATCATAGCAGCTACAAAAAAGCCCAAAGGCAAGTCAACAAATGAAACATTAGCATGATGGATATAGTTAGCCATAGACTACTCAAAGAAAATTCAAATAACGCTTATGTCCTACTTGATATCGTGGTGGTCACATGAATAATTGATGTGACAAAGACTGTAAAAGGATGCACAGGTGATTCAAATTATGAACTTAAAGTTCATCAAGAGGAATTACAAAAACTAATGGTGTTTCCAATAATTCTGATGACGTAGAAGCCCTCACGATTGCAGTCACATTCCTTTCAACTCCAACTTGAAAGCAACATAACTGCAATTTGGAGCCCAGACCCTAAACAAGAATGCCGAATGCTAAAAAAAGGGAAGAAGAAGAAAAAAGAAAATACAATAATTGGTATTATAGTCCATATTGTCCAAAAGCGCCCAATGGATACCAATACATGCATTAGTAAAATAGTAATTCACTCCATAATTTTCAAATACTTCAACCTCAATCTAGGAACATGAGAATTAGTTTATATATAACTATAACAAAGAAATCCCCACCAACTTCAAGAAAGCCATGGAGTAAACAGTACGTGGTGAATCAACTACAACCCATCCTATAGTTGCACCAAGAATGAAGCAACGGAAGGTTCATTGCGGGAGTGGAGAAGTGCGTCTGTTTCAAAACATTATGATAAACAGCTAGGAATCGAGAGAGGTAGCACAAATCCAAAGCATGATTCAAAGTGGGAGCAGCCCTTTTTATGGATTATTGCAATTTTATTGAGAAAAAAAAAAGGAAGAAGAAGAAGAGGACAAAGGGCATAACAAAAGGCCAGCACCCAAAAGATGAGGAAATACAGAAACACATAAGAAGGGGAAAAAAAAAAAACAGCAGCGTTACAGAAATAAGTCAAATTGATGTAGGCCATGACCTACACTCCCAATTCTAAGCACGCACAGCTTGGCCAAGAAGTCAGCCTCCCCGTGTTTTTTCAAAGCAAACGTAAATACCGTGTAAATGGTAATTATTACCATTTCACAGCGTTTGAAAATTCATAGGAATTTGTGCATTTGAAACCGGTGCAAAAGAGATAGTTTTAATTTTTGAACCACACAGTAATGTAAATGATATATCCGTTCCATCCATCCATTTTACAACAGAATTTTGAGATATAAGCCAAAAATTGAGGAAGATCCAGCACTCAAGTGGCCCACACCAAAAGAAATAGTGGCTCAAAAAATTTTTAACGGTAAGTGCTCGATTCCATTTTTCCTATGGCGTGGACCACCTAAGCTTTGGATATGCCTCATTTTTTGGCTCATGCCATAAATTCAGCTGGCATAATGGATGAACGGTGTGGATAAGCGACACACATCATGGTGGGACCCACAAATATTTTGCAGCCTTCTCAATTTTTGTGTAAAAAAAGTACGGTGTCAAATCAAGCACAGGGAAATGTGTAGGAAAATAATCATTACTAATTTACCAGGCATTTACCAATGAACTGGAAAATCAAACCGCCCTTAACTTCTCTAGGGAGTAAGGACTTGAGCAAAAGAGATGGGAATATAGCAGCAAGATAACAGGCCTCCTCAATCAAGTCCGCTAATCTCCAAGGGAATGAACCCCCATTAAACCAAGATGTGGCACATCTGGAATCCCATTTAATGATAGGGACCAAACTACAATCAACAGCCACCTTAATAGACTTTAGAACAGCAGCTGCCTCTGCATGGCACTTGAGTCTGTGTGACGGTCCAGTCCCAGAGAATTTAATCAACACTCTCCCACCGTTGTAACAAATAAAGACACCCATACCAGCAGGCCCTGGGTTGCACAAGGAGCTGCCATCAAAATTTGCTTTGAACGTGCTAGGTGGGGGAGGAACCCAGTGAACAAAAGCATAGGCTGCTCCCAGCTACAACCAAGAATCTCAGACCAGCTACGCTCAAAATCACTAGCGGAGAAACCCTGAATCTATGATCAACAGAAGCCCAACTAATGAGATTTCTAAGGATTTCTCTAAAGGTGGCATCAGCTGATGCAGACGCTCCTTTGAAAACTCTGTCATTTCTTTCTTACCAAATAAACCAGACAACCCGAAACATTCCAAAATTGAGCTTGAGCAACAAAGCTAAGGACTTTCCTCCAAATCACGCTAGCAAACAGGCAGTGAAGGAGCATGTGACTTACCAATTACTCGTTCTTCTAGCATAGAACACATCTCTTCAAGAGAGAAATGACTAGTTTTTAAGATGGTCTATTGTGAGGATTCTATCTAGGGATGCAATCAACAAAAAGGTTCTGATTTTCAAGGGAACAGGGTATGACCAAATCTTTGAGAAAACAGCATCCCGATGCGTATTAACATTACCAGGAGACTGAAGCAACGACTTGACTGAGTAGGTGTCATCTAATCCAAGCATCCATGTTCTTTTTTCAACGTCTGAGACGGCAATGCACACCAAATGCAGTCGCTTTAGCAGCTGCTCAGCCAACAGAACCTCTACCTCCATGAGGTTGCAGCAGAAGATGACGCAGCATATAATGTCGTTTCCCAGTGGAAAGTTGGAGCAGGATTTTGGTAGAAGATTTGCGCAACTAAGCCTTATCCTGATGCTAAATGTTGAATCAGGCCTGATTCAAATGCCCCAATAATTTTGCCATTATAATTCAAGCATGGCCTTTTGCAAACTTGCAATAGCACAAAATCTAATACAAGCAATTTTACCTATTTTTCATTTTTAATTCACTAAATTTATTGCCACAGGTCTAATTTGATCATTTGAGTGTCTCACGGATCGTATGTATTATCATATACATATATCTTCCAGACTCGTTGCAAATGAACATTAAGTTGTACCTACTGTCTCGTTCACATCAATCAAATGAATTCTCTTAATAAACCAGAAGGCATGGCAAAGAGATGTAAAATGTAAATTGTAGCAACCAGGAAAAAAAAAAAAAAAAGTTTAAGAGCATGTAGGCCACAACATGGAACTACAGTTACAATTTTGCACAATCGACAGAATTAATTTGCCCAAGAAACAAAATCAAAGTCAATATTTTCAAACAAAATCTGCTCCAACATTCATCTACATCAAATGCATTCAAGACGCTTGTAGTTAGGTATGATGGAAAAGAAAATGGATGTAAATTACAAATACAAAAAATCATTCTTGACCATAAGGGGAGCAGAAAGCAAACTCTATCTCTGTCAGATATGCAGTTATGCACTAAATCTGGGAAGGATAGATAAAAGAAGATAGGAAGTTCAAGGTAAGAACCGGAATGGGTGCTCTGATGTGTAAAATTTTGGCTTATTGGCATGAGCAATAACAACATCAAAAAGCTCCCTCCAAGAGTCGCCACTACCACTAGAATCCTGTTAAACAATTTAGAAGATAAACAAAACATCAACCACAAAGGAAGTTTCAGCATAATAGAGAATAGTTATCAAAGGAAATGAATTATCAAAAAGTCACAAAATAAACAATTATGAGAGTGTTAAATATAAGTTACAAAAAAAATTGATGGCCAAGAAATAAACCATGATTCAAGGTACATTAGAATATACAAAACCTATGCGCCAGCTGGTCTAAAATCATGGTAGAGGACTGATGTCATTTGGCAGTTGGTCAAAAACTGTTGCCAAGTACTCATGAGAAAGCCAACCCCAAATAGCTGGGATGAGGCTTTAAAAACAAATGGTTATGATATAGCTGACAACGGCCTGCACATGGATAGTTACAAAAATATAGCTGATAATTGAATTTAATAGAGAAAATAAAAGGTAGGTGGTTAAGATCATAGTATGGGGATATTTTCTGCGAATAGCTAATGTAGGGTCCACCAGATCTATATCACGGTAAGGTGGTCCCAAAACCTAAAAGCTTCTTACTCGAGCAGATGCTCCACTTTCTCAGCCTGACACTGTATGTTTCCTCCTCTAGACAAGAATGCACCTCGAAAGCACCAAATAAAATAGAATATAGAACAAGTTTTGGATCGAACTAATCCATTGACGGGTTGATGGCTTCCTTGTAATCGGGTTAGTTAGAGCTTACGGACTTACCAAACAGTGACTAGGCACTGTGCGTATCGACCCGTGCAGTGCTGTAGCTAACGCGTTAAGTATCCCGCCTGGGGAGTGCGTTCGCAAGAATGAAACTCAAAGGAATTGACAGGGGCCCGCACACGAAAATGACTTGCAAAAGGAATAGGAGAAATGAATGCAGCTTGGCATCGCGTTAAAAAATAAAAATAAAAATACCTCCAGCATAAAACGCATCCCTCCATCCACAAAATAATATGGAGAATTTGTTAGCAGGAAAAGCTTCTTCCCCCTCTCCCTTAGCATTCTCAAAAAGCGTAGCACTTGTCCCTGGAGTATTCACACATGTAACGATGAGTCTAGAGTATAAGAGACAATATTAAATTCGAAGACACCTTTTGAAATAAATTAAATTAAATTCAGAAACAGTAGCATCTGTTAGAGCTTCTTTGATTTCAAACAGTAAAGGAACTGCAATCTCAACAATGAAGTCCAGCACATGAGAATTTCATGAATGAAAATAACATTTAACCAATAACAAAAAGAAAGCATAGGCTGTAGCACTTACATTTTTCATGAGATATCTTCGAGGATCAGAAAGAATTCCCCTATGTACCAACCCAGTTTGGTGAACATGCTGAATTGCTTGATTTACATCTTGATAGACATAGGAAGCATCAAAATCCAACTTGGCATTGACAAAATGTTGTACAATATCTGCAATAAGACACGCCTACAAGGCAATAAAGAATCAAAACCAAGAGACAAATAAGATTAACAAATGAAATCTCATATAACTCACAGTACTTACTGAGGTCTAAAGTAAGGCTGGCAATGTCCATACCTAGGCCCAGCAAAATCAATATTTTGAGCAGGGCCGGTGCGAAGGCATGGCTGGACCAGTTCAAAATCCAGGCCTGGGCCCGGCCCATTGCCAGGCCTACTATTAAGACGATTTCTCATAATACCACAACCTACCGTTCAACATATTTATCGATCTATCTACATTACGCAGGCAGCAAGAGGAAGGATCTCCACATGGTATTTATTGACTTGGAGAAATCTGGTGAGTGTTGGGAAAGAAAGGAGTTTCAAGAGGAAATATTGACATGATTAAAGATACGTATCGGGAACCAGTAACAAATGCGAGGACCACTACTAGAAAGACAAATGAATTCACAATTACTATAGGCTCACACCAGGGGACAGCATTGAGCCCTTACCTTTTGGCATTGGTTATGGACGAGTTGGCCAGGCATTTACAGGAAGAGATCCCATGGTGTGTTTTGTTTGCAGATGACAGTTTTGATTTACAAGATGAGGGAGACGTAAACACAAAGCTAGATTTATGGAAGAATGCTTTAAAATCTAAAGGATTTAAAATCGGCTGGACTAAAACAGAGCATCTGAGTGCAATTTTAGTAACGATAGGAGTGAAAATGAGGAATTAATTAAGATTTTAACCAAGAAGTTTCCCAAAATGACCACTTTTGATCCATTGGTCAATAATTCATGAGAGTGGAGAGATTAAGAAGGATTTTGCCCATAGAATTCAAGCTAGCAAGCTGGGTGGAAGAAATGGATGTCCCTCTAAAGTTTCATGTGACCATCGTATGCCACTCAAACTAAAGGGAAAATTTTATATGATAGCTATAAGACCAGCCATGCTTAATGGGACATAATGTTGGGCAGTTAAGGAACAACATGGTCATAGGATGAGTGTAGCTTAAATGAGGAAGTTAAGATGGATGAGTGGCAAGATGAGGAAGGATGGAACTAGGAATGAATGCATCCGAGGGAACTTAGAAGTATCACCAATAGGTAATAAGAGGAGGTAACATATAATTAGATGGTGTGATGATGTGCAACGGAGACCAAGAAACGCGCAGTTAGGAGTGAGTTGGTACAAGTCGAAGGCCCTAAAAGGAAAGGCGAAAGCCCAAAAGGACAAAGATTGCGGTAGTAAGAAAAGACTTGATGACCTATGGTTTAATTGAAGGTATAGCCCTTCATAGAGAGATGGTGGTACAGGATTCATATAGCCATTGAGGTAAGGCTTAGATGATGATGATGATAACTACGTTACTCGGGTATATCTATGTGTATTGGATGCAGCCATGGAGGTATGAATCTACGTGTTGGAAACCCAAATCTCACGGTATGGCAAACATCTCTCACCGGGAATGGCAAATGTGTTCTCGAAGACTGAAAGCTTTTGAGAAATTCTTATCTTGGCAAGTGGTGGTCATGTCTCACACAAGGGAGTCAAGATCTAAAAGCTAAGATTATCTGGCCAGGTATGATAGGAGAGGGCAACGTTTCAAATGGAGAACAGGTTATTGAGTTCATAGCCATTTAGACTTGTAGAGAGTTGAGAAAGGCAGCTTGTTGTTTGGTGTGGTTTCTTAGACAACCTTTAACAGGTCATTGTTTCCCTCTCAAGGCAAAGGCTGAGGATTCATTTGGTTCAACACAAAACAAAAAATGCGTGCACACAATTGTGCCAATCAATTACCAATGTTCTTCAAAATGCATCAGTTTGTACAAAGCAATTCATATCTCGAGATAGGATCATAGGATTTAACAAGGCACTAATTGGGGAATGGATGAACCAAGATCATTTTTTATACAGTGCTTCGAACATTATTATCAACCCAACAGGATTAGAAACATAATGGGCACACTCAGTGCTTTAAGAGAGCAGTAAGGAATCCATTATTCTAGGTGGTGAAAAAAGAATCTGAACAGTGACCACCTTTGAAATAAAAGGTTCATAAGAAGAAATATGCCTAGCACAGAGTGACAAGGAGACTTGGCCCATCTGATCCATGTTTCTTTATCCACGGCTTAATTTCAAGAACTATCAACCTTTAAAAGTGCATTCTTTTTTCCTCTACCATTGGCAAATGAAGATAATAGACAAAACATTGTATGACGGATATAGAGAACAAATGAAAGAAACATGTAGGTGACAAGTAAACAAGATTTATTTCTACCATTGCCCAGCATGTCTTAAAACGTACGATATGAAACAACCTAGCCTGCATGTATTACATGGAAAAAGCAAAGACCTAAAACCGAATCCTACCTCACTAAAGCAAAAACAGTCCATGAGACCAACAAGTCCGCGTGCTTGATCTCGGCCAATATGTCGCGTGCCATATATCTCTTTTATTTCTGACCTGCTGAGCTGTTTGTCAATAATATGAAAAGAAAATAAGACAATAGAGAGAGGAAGGGAGGTTTCAAATTTTCGATGCAATTGTTAAATAGCCTGAATGAATGTGAAGAATGTTGAAAGCAGAAATATATGCTGGAAAAAAATAATAAGATTTGAAACAAGAAAGAATAAGAAGAACACACAAAAGCCATTAAATAATCAGCTTAGGCCATTGAAAGTCAACAACATTAAAATCAGTTTATGCCGTTGAAAGCCAAAATAATTTCTCATGCTGGGGTGGCCCACAATAAAGGATTCTTTCATTTAATAAATTAAGGAATGTTGAACGAATAGGATGCATAAGATTCAAAGTAATAGCACCTAGATACTCTTAACAATATATTGTGTGTCGCAACTTGCAACAGTCGCTTATGTTTTACAATTCCGTGAATCACTGGGAATAGCAATCAAATAAACAAGTTGGGTATGCAGGAATTTTCTTTTCTTATTATTACACATAAAAAATGTGTACATGACTTAAAATGAACAAGATGTAGTACCTTTTTACGTCCAAAGAAGCATCCATCGGGCTCAATCGACCCAAAGAAATCCAATTTCAGAAGACACCCCTTCAGCTTGTCATAATATAGACCTTTGATGGGGAATGTGTGATCGTATTCAAATTGCAAGCAACTCTCAGGATAACGAAGCTGACACAAAGACATCAACCACAGAATAGAATAGTAAACTCAAATTGTATAGAAAGTAAAAATAATGACACTGCTTGCTGGTTTTTTAATAAAATTCCATTACGCTTCCCAAAAAAAAACAATGACACTAAGTGAACTGTTTCTTTTTTTTCTTTTTTCTTTTTTTGAAGGAAAATAATGAAGAGAAAGATGTGCAAAAAAAAAAAATTAATAATAATAATAATAATAATAATAAAATCCATAAAAAGACAATGGAAAGCACAAGATAAGCCCATGGCATAAGCAAGCTTGGTGCTCTCTTCCTTCCCTCCACCTCTCCATAGTACATGTCTGGTGAGCAGATTTTAAAAAATCTTCCTATTCATATTGTATGACCTAATTTGCATGGCTCGTTTTACCTAGAGATACGATACAAGCATCTCAATGCATGATACGTTGTACGTATAACAAATACAGCACTAAATTGGATCAAAATATACACAAAAATAGGGAGGATAGAAATTGTGGATCATCCAATACGTAACGCAACCATCTCTTTTGAAGCCAACCAATACGTGCACCAGCAAAGATTTTAAACCTTGCTCATGGGCCACCACATGAACAAATCATAGCCCAAAAACCGCTATGATTGGTCAATCATCTGTCCGATTGGTACAATTTTTGCACATCAAAATCAGACCATATTCATGTTTTGTTCAGCCTTCTCCAATCATCCATCTATAGACCACCAATGCAACAACTAAGATAAGTCTAATAACCATGACTTTTGGCCTATTCATCATCATCATCAGGTGGTGGCACTTTCCAGCAAACCAAACAATTTTTTTTATAAAAAACTTAAAAATTAAAAAAATGGGGTGTGTCCCACTTCTTTAGATATGAATGACTAACACCCAACTTTTTAAAGCTTGATCGCCCCTTCATTTCCTACGGCATGAACATCAGAAAGGAAGCCAGCATTGTAACAGACTACAAAACTAGATCCGTTTACTGAATTACTGATATCCATCACTACTAACCTCGTTAACCATGTGCTCTTTTGCCAGGTCATAAATCAAACTCTGCAAGTATGGAGAGTAATGAGCCAGCGTATAGTCGTAGTCAAATCCATAAACCTGTATGGTGTCCAATCTTAGGTTCTTATTCACGTAAATACCTGAAAAAGAAATATCAGAATTCAGAAAATTGCAACATCTAAAAGAAGAAAGAATGTTATGTGTGTCAGACAGAGAAAGCAGTTTTTACAGCAGTCAATTGAAAGAAAAGGTTTTTTATTTTTGGTCCAGCCCAACAATGGCACAGGTGGGAACCCAGCTCCCTGCAATCTAAACCGTTCATCTGGTGGCCCACATCACGTGGTGGCCAATGCCCAAGATCCAGCATCATATAATCATAGCCATCTAATTGGCGGTTTTCAAATGGACAGTTACATCCAACGGTCCACATCTAGCAACCCCAGTTGCGGAGATCTTCAGCATCTCCCATCCAAAACATGACCCACCACCTGAATGGTTAGGATCACGAAAAGGTGGGCCTCGCACGCTACTAAAATCATAACATTTGAAAAGGAAATGAGAAATTAAACCTTCAGGATTCATCTTGGGCATCTCCTTGAGTGTGGCGGGGATGTTGAGAAAGCTCCGTTTTGCGTTGTGGAACTCGCGCCGGATCTTCTCGATCTCGCCTCTGACAAGCAAGCCGTCATCGGCTTCTTCATCATATTTCAGAGCATTTTCCTCAGAGAACCTGCTCGATGTGAGGCTCCGTCGCAAAAAGCCGACTCCGATACCTGAATTCCACAAAACCATATCGAAATGCCCCCAGAAATCAAACGGTATGTATGTAGGTATGTACAGACCTTCTGCTGGCATTGAATGAGAGAGGAGAGGAATGAGCCTCCGTACGGCAGCCATGGTTGGAGAGGATTAGCAGGGATTGGAGGGATTGTTGCGGGGTTTGAAGGACAGATTATTAGGTATTGGAGGGATTGTTGCGAGGTTTGAAGGAGAGGTTATTAGGTATTGGAGGGATTTTGTAAATGCATGTAGAGAGAGAGAGAGAGAGAGAGAGAGAGCGGGAGAATTTTATTAGGGCTGTTGGCCTTGCGAGGCGGGCGCGGGTTCAGTCTGGTCGGGACCTGACCGACTTCCGTCGGATCCTGACCGTGGGACCCACCTCGATGGATATTGGAGGGATTTTGCAAATGCACAGAGAGAGAGAGAGAGAGAGTCAGAGAGAGGGAGAGAGCGGGAGAATTTTTATTAGGGCTATTGGCCTTGGGAGACGGTCGCGCGTTCAGTCTGGTCGGGACCTGACCGACTTCCGTCAAGTACTTACGGTGGGGCCCACCTCGATGGATCTGTTATATATCCACGCCGTCCATCCGTTTTTTCATATCATTTTACGGTATGTTCTTAAAATTGAAGCATATAAAAATTTCAGGTGGACCATGCCATACGAAACTGTGATCATTAAATGCCTACCATAGGAAACAGTGGAGGAAAGAGTATGGAGAGTGACATCCACCGTTGAAACCTTCTTAGGACCCATAGCGATGTTTAATTGCCATCCAACCCGTTAATAAGTTCACACAGAATTAGATGAACGTAAAAAAATAAATATAGACCTGATCTAAAACTTCCTTAAGTTTTCAACGGTACGCGTTTGGTCTTCATTGTTTCCTAATGGTGTGGTCTATTAAGGTTTTAATATGCTTTTATTTTGGCAAATGTCTAAAAATTAGCTAGAAAAAAGGATGGACGGCTTGGATAAAACAAATACGTCTCAATGGGCTCCACTTAGTCCTGTCAGGACGGAGATCAGTCCCACGTTCGCAAATGCCTTATTCTTAGGAATTCGTAGTGCGTTCTGAGTAATGTGCTTTTATCGTACTAAGTAAACTATGTTGGGCCCACCATGAATATATGTGGTTTATCCACGCCGTCCATCGGTTTTTCCAGCTCATTTTAAGCGTTGATTCCATAATTTAAGCATATCTAAAGCTCGATTGGACCACACCACCGGAAACAGTGGGAATAATGGCATCCACCGTTGAAACCTTCCTAGGGCCACAGTGATGTTTATTTGTCATCCAACCAATTATTAATATCACACCGATATGGATGAATGGAAAACACAAATATCATATTGATCCAAAACTTCTATAGTCCCCAAGAATATTTTAACCGTAGACTTTCAATGCACACTCTTTCCTCTGGTGTGGTCCACTTTAGATTTTTATATACTTTATTTCGTGACCCAAGCCCTAAAATTATCTGTTAAAATGGATGGACGGAGTGGATAAATTTCATAAATCAAAGTGGGCCCCACAGAGTTTAGCGTGCTGAGTTTAGTCTGTACGCCATCCGCTTCCCTAGGAAGGCATGCCCAACATGAGCGGAGGAAATTGGCGGATGAGGTGCGCTCGATTTGGACAATCGGGTCGTTGTGATGACATCCAGGAGTCGCCACCCACTGGGCCCACATGCTAATATACTTCAGTGATCTTAACCGTCCATATCCTCTTTACTACGATAAATAACCTATTTTCGTATGATCGTACTTCGTCTACCATCCTGACCTTGATTTTAAAGTTTAACTGTACCCGTTGCTATTTTTTCACCGTCAAAACTTCATCTTCAGATACTGATGTCAAATCATCCGTTCTACATAATTATCTCGTTATAGAAGTTTCAGGACGTATCCTACAATATGGATGGCTGTGATGATCGGACCACTCAGCATGTGGGCACCATTCATCAGCGACGGACGATGTGTTTGAGTCGCGACAGAAGAAAAAAGATCTCGCTGTCCTTATCGGTTTCCGTTCTTTTTTTGTTGGATACAGAGGGCTTTTCTAATTCCACACGTGAGCACACGTGCAAATATAAGACACGTGAATGAGATGTGAAGTCAGGAAAGTCTTCCGAATAAAAAAATCAGACAATTTCGTCAGGTGGGCCCACCTGAGGTTTTCTAGCCGTTCATCTGTTTTGCTATTGTGTGCCCCATCTGAGGTGTTGAATGGACCCATTACGCTAGGATAGATCACTGGAAATATCAGATATCGTCACGTGTTTCATATTCGCACGTGCCTCCGTGCGTGAATGTGAACGCTCCAACGTGCATGTGGAATTCGGAAGCCTCTCACTAGTTGAGGTGATACCGTGATAGTTTATCACCGTTTTGTGACGCTTACCGTACACGTGGCATGACTATGGGGAGATACGAGCTGTCCGAGTCGTTGGTACCGTTGTTAGGGCCTGTAAGGGTTAACGCTGTGTCTAGAAATAGCATGGTATTTAGGACATCCGATCCATGTTTGGGATAAAATTCTTGTCACGAGAAAGATGCTAGATTAAGCAAATCTGCAAATTTTGTCATGGGAAAGACACTAGGTTAATTAAACTTTCATTTCGGTGGATGATGAAATTGTTATCAATGAACCAAATTCACAATAGATGTTAGTCATATATATATATATATATATATATATATATATATATATATATATATATATATATGAACGGTATGGACAAAACACATGCATCAATGTAGGTGTAGTGAATTTTAAATTTAGCATAAATCCTATATGGGACCAAATGTAATTTTATCCCACCTAATCCTAACCCATCCCGTCCTCTCCAAGTGTTAGAGGCAATTTACAGGACCAAGTACAGCTCCATCCTACCTAATCCCATATAATAGCATGCGCCAAACGCTTAACTAGAAATGAAATCGTGGAACATTAACATCCGTGGAAATGATCATTCTGGCCATATCATCAAGGGGCGCACATTGGGCACAGACGCATAGTACGTCCTGACCCACCCACCTCTAGCCATGAACCGGCAGATCTATAGGGGAGCATCGCGATGTATATGTTTATCCACGCAGGTCATCCCTTTTCTCCAATCATTTTAAGGCACGAGCCCAAAAATGAGGCAGATCCAACGCTTAAGTGGACCACGCCACAAATAACTCTCGCATTTAATGCAACCCCAGCTTAACATTTGATGTGGTCCACTTGAGGTTAGATTTGTCTCATTTTTTAGCTCATATATTAAAATGATTGGAGAAAATGGATGGACGGCGTGGATAAACCGATATATTTTGTTGTTTCCCGAGATCTCCCACTTGTGGATAGTGTCTGGTGAGGGTAGGACGCAATCTGCCTAGTGTTGGGTACCACCCCCACCAAGATATAGCCAGGGATGGACGATTTTGGCAGGGGCTCTATGGGGCCACCTTAATACATGCACTTTATCCAGGCTATCTATTCATTTTGACATATCGTTTTAGGGCATGAGTAAAACAAAAGAGGCAGATTGAAGGCTGGATTGGACCAGGCCAAAGGCAACAGTGGGGATTGAGCGCCTACCATTGAAAACCTCTTACAAGGCCAACGAAAGTTTTAGATCATACCACTATTTATGTTTTCTCTTCAACTATGTTTGTGTGACTTTATGAATAGGTTGGATGGAAAGTAAACATCGTGATGGGCCTTATAAAGGTTTCAACAGTGGGCAATGTAATCACCACCACTTCTTGTGGCTTGGTCCACCCAAGCCTTTGATCTAACTTCTTTTTAGGCTAGTCCCCTAAAATAATATGCCAAAATGGATGAACGGCGTGGATAAAATATATACATCAAGGTTGGACCCACAAAGCCTTTGACAGCACCGCCTCGAGCTTAGGTCTCAATGGGTGTAATACCCAATCCACATATTATCTGAAGGCCTTGAAACTTGGACAGACTTTGTTGAGTTTAAAGTATGGAAGGGGCGGATGCCATAATAGAGATTATACTGGATGGTTAACCACCACCTCTTGTTAGTGATCGATTTTCGACTATACATATGCAGGCGTCCCATAATTGGAATTGCAACTCAATTCAAACTGAACAGCTATAACCCCGAGCACCAAGATAGGAAGACACGTGGTGTATGACCGAGATCTGATGAGATCGATTGCCTATTTATCCACTCACTTAATGCGTAAACAGGATCAATCAATATTCATAGAGTAAGGCTCATCCTTTGATGATATGTTACACATTTGCCTTCCGTGTGAAATGACTTTTCATTACAAATAAAGTGAAATGAGAAAGAGATTCTTATGGTCGATCATAAAAGAACAGCTGCAAAACACCTCTCCTGATATAATATTGAATCCAGCATATGAGTATAAACTCAAATTATAGCTAAGATTATTAACTACTTGATTAACGCTACGAATTATAATACGAAATGTAAACAACAAGCTGAAAGTAAATGATTACACTGATAAATACAATTTACTTGCTAGGAAGAATAAATTATTACACTACGGAATGTAATTAACCAATAATTGAAAAATAATGTTTGGTTTGATTTGTTTAGTACAAGACAAGTTATTTCTGCTGAATTCATTTGCTATTTATAACCTTAATATGGACATGTAGATGCATTATCCGTTCTAACAGTTGTTATAACTGTTCAACACTACTGCCTTCTCGATGCTTCTTTACGTTTTAACGGTTGCTATAAATTTTCAACACCAGCTGATCTTCTGGAGACTTCATTGTCACCTGTTATAATAACCGGTTAAGGCTTCCTTACTGACTCGACTGCATTCCACTCAACTATTCGATCGAGTTCCTATATGACTATTGGTTGCTTGATCAATCTCGTGGATAAATATTGGCTGCTTAATTGAGCTCTTGGATGATTATCAGCTGCTTGCTCGACCTTAGATGACTATCGACCACTTGGTTGATCTCCTGGATGATTATCGACCACTTGCTCGACTACTTGAGTCATTTTTGAATTCTTCTCGACTGCTCCATTTATTGTTATTTTGTCAGCTATGATTTCGTAAAAAACACTTAAAACATTCTCAAAGATCTTTAGCCCACAATATATTTCCCCTTGCTATAACACACGTCATCTTTAATTAGGTTTCCCAATAACAATCATAATACAATACAACACCCCTATCTTTTCATTTTTTGTTATACTTTTACGTGTGCTTAGTGGAATGATCCATGCCTATCGTCTTATTTAAAAATGTTGTCAGAGTGCTTCTGAACTTTGGATGGTTTGGATTGAGTTGAAAGTATGAAAGGGGGGTGAAAGCCATGATAGAGATTACAATAGATGGTTAACCACTACTCTCGTCCATTCATTTTTTGTTATACTTTTCTATAGTGCTTAGTGGGATGTTTCCTGCATCTTGTCTTATTTAAAAATGTTGTCAAAGTGCCTAAAAACTTTGGACGATTGGACTGAGTTGAAAGTATGAAACAAGTGGATGACTGAAGCAGATTGCGTCCTGCTTTGGCCTGGACGATAATCCATTAAGACAGAGCTTTGTGGGGCCCATCATGACGTATCAATCTTATATATGTCGTCCACCCATTTATTTTTTTTTCACATCATTTTAAGAAATATTTTAATAAATGAGTAGATCCAAGGCTTGATTGGACCATTAAAAACTTCATTGTGGGGATTGAACTCTCACCATTAAAAACTTATGGTGGGAAGTGGACAATGTTGATCAATCCGATATTTGTGTTTTCCTTTCATCCGCGTTTATATGACCATATGAATGATTTGGATGGCAAAAAAACATCACGATGACCCCTAGGGAGGTTTTAATGGTAAGTTTTAGTATCGTCATTATTTCTTATGGTGTAATCCACTTGGGCATTATGCTTGTACTTATTTTTGGCACACATTATGTGAGCTAATGAGATGTTGTCAGGTGCAGGCATCATGGTGAAATGATGGGAAATTTTCTACTTGCGTCTTTCACTATTGCTTACATGCGATATAGTGCGGCCAAATTAAACGGCCCAAGAGATGCCGCGTGACAGTCGTGTCATGTGTAGCATGCATAACATTGATCAATTTTAAGATAAAGGGTTGGAGATGTACGTGTAAGAAAGCATTGAATGCTAAATTTATATCACAAGTACTTCACATAAAAGCAAGAGTCTCGTTAAAAATAAGATACTCCCTCTCATCGTTAAATACCACAATCTCATCAAAATGAGATCTATATCTAGCATTAAATGTTAGAGTATTGTAAAAAGCAACTTTATACGGATGCTGATGCCTAATGCCATAAGAACTATGACAACTTTATAATGCATTAGTTTAGAGACATGTGGATTATGGCTGATGCACGTGAGAGTGTTTATCTTGTACACATGGTCGCACGTAATAAGTTGCACTTGCATGAGAGAGTTAAAAAGATTTGCACAGTTGAACGTCAAAATCCTTCACGATGTTGATGAATACGCAAAGACACTGCCTCCCATAAGCCTTCAAAAGCAATTATTGATGAAAAAGTTTGGGCCTAATGCCATTAAAATAAAGTCAAGCTTCATTTTTTCGTCCACTGTGAATGTTGATCTTATTTATTTATTTATTTTAGTTTAGCCCCATCATTTCTTATAGCACGGGGTTTGTAATTAGTTTTAATTCTTAATTTATCCCTTCACCTTTTATTCACAGCATCTCGATGGATTGCAAGGGAGATGCCCGATTTTGAACATAAGGCTATGGACCTTATTGCCACATAGATGATTCTCACTCCGCCGGCCATCTCGCTACGAAGTCTAGTCCACACCGGACGACGAAAAAATAGTCATACGGCAAATTAGTGATTGAAGGGATAATTGAATCTCAGTCCAATCTCCAATCTTTCAACCTTAACACAACACAGGGATACATGTGATTCAATCAAAACCTCTTAGTTGAGCAAACTCTAATATACCCCGACATCTTACTCTCACATAAATAACCAATCCAAACTCTCATTTATATGTGTACTTGTTTAATTGAATTGACATCAACACAGTGAATATGCTTAAAAATGGATGTACGAGGTGGTTAAAACTCATACATAATAGGATGCACATTGTGCCCTACCCTCGCTCGGACGGTAATCTGTCCGAGCAGGGATATGTGGGGCCCAATGTGATGTAAGTATTTCATCCACTTCATTTATTGCTTTTCTCTGATCATAAAGCAAGTTCACAGCTCCAGTAGACCACAAAGCAGGGATTGAGAGCTGGTGAAATTTTAGATCAAGTTGATATTTGTTTTTTCACCTCGTCTACGTCTACATGACCTTATGAATAGGTTAGATGATAAAAAAAAAAACATCACGGTAGCCCTTATAAAGGTTTCAACGATGGTTGTCATTATAATTGCATCTTCCTTTAGTATGGTCCTCTGAAGCCATGGACCTCTTTATTTTTAGGATCATACCTTAAAATGATTCAAGAAAATCGATTAACTGCTTAGATAAAACACTTACATCATGGTGGCCCCATAGAGCCCCCGCCCAAACGGATTACCGTCTTGGACGTGGATTGCGTCTCTTATTTAAATACACGGCTCAAAGGTCAACCGTCAGGGTTGAAGTATTTGAATATACGGCTCAGAGGTCAACGGTCAGGATTAAAGGATTGAGTTAAAAGTATGAAGCTGGAGAATAAGAAATTGGTGGTTGGGAATCGGCATAATCCTTCCTTTTCTGTTCTACTTTTCCTTGGCTCTCGGTGGGACGCTGACAGCCTCTGACCTTCAAGAAATTAAGTTCGCTCCATCAATCCATTTTGACAGGAAATAAACTAAGTTGGCCCAATCGTGATATTAGTGTGAAATCAAGTCCGTGCATCAGTTTTTGCAGCTAATGTTAGGATGAGAACTGAAAAATGAAGCAAATCCAATATTGAAGTGGGCCACATGGTGATGGATACGCTACTGTTGAAACCTTCCTTACCTTTTATATGTCATTTAAACCGTTCATAAGGTTATTCCAGGCAGGATCAAGGGAAAAAACAAATACTAACCCCATCCAAAACTTCTGTATGCCGGAGAAGTTTGAACGGTGGGCGTTCAATCACCGATATTTCTTCGGGTGCGGCCCACTTGAGCCTCGGATCGGACGCGGATTGCGTGGAAACCCTGCCACCACCAACCTCCACGGTGTCAGGACTCCATGGGGCCCACCGTAATATATGTATTTTATCCATGCCGTCCATCCGTTTTTACACATACGTATTTTATCCACCGTGAAAACCTGTTTTCACACGGACCAGGATGAAAGGAAAACTGAAATATCCGCTTGATCCAAAACTACTATGGCCCCCAAGAAACTTTCAATGGTAAGCTTTCAACTCCCACTTTTTCCTGTGGTGTGGTCCACTTAAACTTCGGATAATCTTCGATTTTGGGATCATTGCATAAATAGCCGTGGAACTCTTAGCTCCTTTCTTTTTGGCCGTCCACTTCATACCTTTAGATTGTGGAGTTATGATCGTTCTGGCTGTGTTATTTAAGAATGTTGTCCAAGGGCCTTGAAACTTGGACGGTCTAGATTGAGTTCAAAGTATGGAACGGACGGATGTCACATTAGAGCCTAAAATCGATGGTTAACCATGTTCTCAAAAGGCCTTGGAAACTTAGACGGTCTGGATTTGAAATTGGTAGTTGGATATCATGCGTGGTCCATCCCTTTCTGTTATATACTTTTCCTTGGTGGGACGCCGATAGCCTTCCACGCCAAAGGAAGTTCTTATGGTTAGAAGCTAAGTGGGGCCCACTCCGTCAATCCATTTTGTCGTTTGACGCTAGGAGATAAGCTCAAAAAATAAAACAGCTACTAAAATTCAAGTAGGGCACGGTACAGAAAACATTGATATTTCTACAGAATTCAAGTGTGAATGAGCGCAGCTTGGATAAGAAGCAATGTTTATAGTGGCTGAATGAGTCATGGATAAGAACATATCCTTGAAAGGAGAATATATAATAACGAAAACAGGCTGATAATATTCCACAAGCTAAATAGCAAAATGAGGAATCTACTCAAAGAGGAGTAGCTTACCAAGTAGAGTTGAGCATAGGGGTGTACACAAACCGGGCTAGCCCGGTTAGCTCGCTCGACCCGGCCCGAAAAAAGCCCGACTTGGCCTGACCCGAAATTGAGTTTGGGTCAAGACGGGCCAATTTTCTAGGCCCGAAAGTGAGTTCAGGCCGAGTTCAGATACCTCCCATTTCGGCCCGACTCGGTCCGAAATCCGACTCGCCCTAGCCCGACCCGATCGGGTGTGTGTATATATAGATATAAACCTAACCTTACCCGTCCCTTTCCCCTTTCACTTTCTAAGATCGCCCGACCCCACGGCCACAGTCCCCACCAAACCCTTCTCCTCTCTCCCTGCTCGACGGCCCGACCCCACCCAAACTCTCTCTCTCTCTCTCTCTCGTCCGACCAGCGGGGCGAAGATGCAAAACCATGTCCTAAAGCCTCAAAAGAAATTCAAGTTTTTTTTCAAGCAGTTCTTGACTCAAACAAAAAAGCTTTCACTCCTCAATCCAAACTTTTTGAGGTAGAGAAGGAAGCTAAATTATTAGCGTTGGAAGAAGAACAATTCCAACTCGCTTTAAAGCGTAGTATGAAAGAAGCTTCTACACATCAGCGATGTCCTCCAAGACCACATTATGTTGAAGCAGGTTCAAGCTACAAAGGTAAAAAGAAGAATAGTAAGAATTCAGCTAAGTTTCTCTCCAGTCTGAGTACGTTTTACAGGACGTTGGGAACTACGTATAAATCTTCTCAAAAAAATAGTTTGAAAAATCTAATTCAAACTATACAAGAGGAGGGCGATAAAAAACTATTTCCACATTCTGAAGAGGGAGAGGTGAATGAGTACATATATGAAGACTCAACAAATGAATTTCCCCAACAGTAGTAGTCAGTAGTGTATGACTATATTTAGTTTGTATAAAATGTTTTATTTTATGCTTTGTTAAATGTATGTAAATGTCTTGACTGGTTAGATTTTTTGTGGAGTCTATAGTTCAACTATCTAAACCGTTGATCGAGGGCCTTGTAAGGGGACGCGGATTACCTGCCAAAGCCCTTCCCATGAACTTGCTGTAAGGTTCGAAACTGGTTCGAACTTAGGTTCGAAACTGGCCCGAACTCGCGTCGGGCCCAGTTCGGGCTGGAGATGTTGGCCCGGTGACCAAGCTCGGTCGGGTTCGGGCCTTGTGTGGCTGTTGAACGGGCCTGGACGGGCTGAGGCTAGTTCGACTCGGCCCGACCCGTGTACACCCCTAGTTGAGCATCGTGTCGAGTTAGACTGAGTTAGGGTTGACCTAATTCGATCCGGTTTTCAAATAAGCCTGACCCGAACTCGAACCAACTCGGTACCGAGTCCAGTATGCTTGACCCGATTCAAGTCTAAGTTTGGCCTAGACTAATCCGAAACGAGTTCGACCCGGTCACAAATACCGAGTAAGGTTGAGTTAGTACCGAGTCAAGTCGGGTGCAACAGGTATTCACGGGCTGAAATCACCACTCAAAGCTTAGATTCACTTGCCATAATTGCAGCCTCTCCATCAGCTACACAACATCTTATATCTGAAATGTCGTATTTGATTTTTTTTTGAAAATATATATGTACAAGTCGAGTTTTAGATCAAGTTGAGTCAGTACCCAATTGGATTTTGGGTTGAGTCGAGCTACTGGGTGACTTGAACTCGACTCAGTTTGAGTTCGGATTGGATGAAGTCAGCTTGATTTGGATCGACTCACTCACTCGGTTCGGATCGAGTTGGATCTAAATGAGTCGGACAAGTCAAGTTACCTGTGCAACATTTTCACAAACACATGAATTGCACTTTCAAAATCTTCTTGTATGTAAAACAACAACAATGGATTTATAGGTATTTCATCAAACAAATTGTAAAAATCAAGAAAAAAATTTAGTTGTTTCATATATGTACCATCCTTGCCACCAGCCACACTTCATTGAGTCATTTCATCAAACACTTAGTGAGCAACAACAATATTAAAGTAACGGAGTCACCGAACTGAATTGATCTGAGTTCGATTCGAGTCAAGTCCGATCCGAGTTGAGTTGAGCTCGGGAAAGCTCGAACTCAGTTTGAAATTTTTTCGAGCTCAAAAATCAGCTCAACTCGGCTTGAACTCAGTTTTGAACCGAGTCGAATAGAGCTTTTTCGAGTTGAGTCTAGCGAGTTACCGAGCTAACTCTACTCATGTACAGCACTAATTATAAATAAGTTTTTTAAGATAACACTTGTAGCCATCCTACAATGTGAATGGTTGTGATGACCAGACCACTCAGCATGTGGAGCCAATGGGGCAGTGACCGACTATAAAGGACAAGATCATGTGGTATTGCCCACAGCTCCCCAATGGTAGTGTGGTCCTGTTTTGGGTGTTGTGGGCCCACCATGATGCATGCATTTTATATCCACATTGTCTATCCACTTTTCTAGCTCATTTTAGGACATTAACCCAACAATGAAGCAAATCTAAAACTCGCCATAGGAAACTGTGGTGATTGAATTCACGCTATTAAAAACCTCTCCGGGCCTTAAAAGCTTTGGATGAAGTTGTCTGTGTTTTCCCTTTATCCAAGTACGTGTGATAGGCCAATTTCAATGGTAGTTGTCATTATCAGCTTCATTTTTTAATTCATGCCTTAAAATGAGCTGATAAAAATGGACGGACAGCTTGGATATAAAACACATACATCAAGTAATCTCCACAACACCAACACATCATCACACCATTGTTGGTGGTCGTATGGGTAGTGGTGTCAACGGATCAGATTAATGTCGGGCCAAGCCTTGTCTGAGCCCGGCTCATTTTCTTCAAGGGCCAAAATAGTCCGAACCTAGCCATTCCACACACACAGACCTATTGATGAATCTTTGGTACTAGTTGATGTGGGTCCTACCATGATACATGTGTTTTATCAGCCAGATTTTATTTGCTTGTGTTGGTTGTGCAAGCCAGATTTTATTTGCTTCAAGAGAACAAAATTATTGGCTTTATAATGTCTGAAGACAACTCAAAAATATCTGATTATGTATAAGAAAGAGAGAAAATAATACAAACAGAAAACTCTTTGTTTTTTTTAAACTTTCAAACCATTTTTTACTACTTCACTTCTTGCTTCAACTCTTTATATAGACTTTTGCATGAGAGGTGAAAAGACTACAATACTCTTACTAAGAGCTTTCAACATTTAATATTTATAGAAACTACACAGGCTGTGCATCTTCCAAAACAACTCATTGAGAACTGCTGCTACTACATTGGGAGTTCAACAGTCATGGGTTTTAGCTTGCAACTTTAATACTCCCCTTCAAACCAAAAGCGGTTTCATTTCGAGTTTCTCCCTTAGTTGTCAAAATGTTTATGCCGGCAATGCCTTGGTGAAAATATTTGTCACTTGTTCAGTAGTATGACAATATTCTAACTTTGCTATTTTATGTTTTATATTATCTCTTAGAAAAATGATATATGGTATCGACGTGTTTGCTCATTCCATGTTGTACTGGATTTTTGGCTAGCTCAATTGCATATTTATTATTCACGTATATGACCATGGATTTTTCTTTAAGGTGCTTTAGATCTTTTAGCAAGTTCTTCAATCAAATTGCTTCACAAATGGTGGACAATGCTGCCATGTATTCAGCTTCACATGTGGATAAAGCGACCACGCTTTGCTTTTTTGAATTTTATGTGAAAGCCGTCAACCCGAGATAGAACACATAGCTAGTGGTGTTTTTCCTTTCATCTTGGTCACCTCCCCAATAATTGTCTGAGTATCCATATAATTTTGCTTAATTATTATATGGATGAAATATGCCGAATTCCATGGTTCCTTTAACATACCTAAGGATTCTCTTAGCAGCGAGCCAATGAGATTATTTTGGTGCTTTCATGTACCTGCATTTACGTGGATCCAGTGGCTCCTGAATATAGTTCTACATGAACTTCGTTAACTCAGTTAACTCACTTGACTCGAAAAAGCTTGACTCGGCTCAATTTGGAATTGGGTCTGAGCCAAGTCGAGTTGATTTTTAGAGTTCAAAAAAAATTGAGTCGAGTCCGAGCTAAATCGAGCTCGACTCGACTTAGCTTAGAACTTGACTCGATTCAAATCGATTCGACTCGGATTGAGTTCACTTAATATAACTATTTTGTAAATATTTATATATTTAAATAAATTATATATTATATTATTTATTAAAAACCATATAACCTAAACTCGAACTCAGCCTATAGGCTCGAATTCAACTCGAAAGATCGAGCTCAAGCTTGACTCTAACTCAGCTCGAGCTAGCCCAAGCTGCTGACCGAGTTGAGCCGAACTAGCCAATCAAGCTCAATGACCAAGCCGAGCTGAGTTCGAGTTGGGATAGCCTGCTGGCCGAGCTAGGCCAAGCTCGACTTGATTCAGCTCGTGTACAACTATACACATGATCGAATTGTCGAGCCCTCCATGTTGGACATTTTGGATCATCCAAAGGTGGGCCACTCTGATCACGGTTAAGCCGATCATGGGCATTGCCCCAAACTGCATGGAACAGAGAAGACGGCTCGACTCGAGCCTGTTTCTCGCGGGAATTAAGTTGAGGTTTTAAACTTCTTTTCTGGTGGAGTGCGGGTGTACATGCATTGGTGCACACGCAACCCATTGATGCACACTCATACCACTTTAGGTCCGAGTTGTAAGTGATCATTCGTCCAGATGGCTTAAATGGTTGATCAAAGGAGCATATGGTCTTAAATATTAATCCAGCGGTTAATCTTGCAATCCATGGTCGATTTCAGATTCCAATGGTTGTACATTTCAAATTTATATATCAATGGTCACAAGAGTTCATAAAAGCATTTAGGTGGAATTCAATTATTGATTTTAACATTATATGGTTAAATTTATGCAATCTATTAGTGGATCATTCAATGATATAATGTGGATCCTTGTGACTAAGGCCTCAAAATTCGAGATATATGACTCAAACAAACTAACAAAGCATTGTCTAAGATTTCGTGGCAATCATATTCGTATAAGTAGGTTTTTTTAAGATTCAGGGTCAGATATGAATATCTATACCATGGAAAACTTAAGATGACCTACGATACATTGTAATAATTGAGTTTGTGTTAATGATGGTAAACACTCCTTAATATACTAAGGTCTATATGGTAGGTTGATATTCAAAATGATCATGTATAACTAGCTTAATCATGTCCATTGTATGTTTAGGGATGATGTATGGGTCCAATTTAAAACTCAATGGTTGAATAACTTCGTTTATAGATGAAAAGTATTTTTGATGGTTAGATTTAGGCCAGAGTGTAGATAGACGGTTAAAATGGATAGATTGATGGACTTACATATGCATACTTGTAAGTTAACATTCTCGCGTACACCAAAATATCGATTCCTTATATTTTAAACTAAATTCTCATGTTAACACCCGAGGACTTTCAATATTCAAGTATTGAGAAGTTTGAAGTGTTTTAATACTATCCCGCTTCCACCGCCACCTCTTATAACGGAGCAGTGGACAAATTACATTCCACCGCCACCTCCTATGGGTCCTACTAGTATACCTCCACCAAGTGTTTAGCCAAGAGCCACTCCTTTTAATGTATTGGGCTAGATGCTTGCTCTTATGTAGCAGCAACAACTGACCTTTAAAGCTGTGTCGAAAAGTATCCAGCATAATGTGTAGATGTTAGCTTCGCGATTAGAGCAAATGATCAATAGGTTCCAAAAACTTAGGCCTCCCACATTTGTGGCGCGTTTGACCATGTACAAGTTGAACACACGATGAACCGAAATGTCAAGATGATAAAACCTTTAGGATGTGCCGACTCCCAAATGGTTATGCTGGCTACTTTCACTTGTTAGGAAAAAGCTCATATATGGTGGGAACGAGTACAGATAATGGTTCCACCTTAGCATCATCGGACCTGTAGAGAGTTTCATGATGGATTTGTCAATACTCTCCATAGATATACATGAATGAAAATGTCTCCCAATTCAAAAGTTATAGTAGTGGAACATGACAATCTCTTGGCATGAAGCGCGTTTTGTTAAATTGTCTCGATATGCTTTGAAGGTAATTTTCAAATTGTAGTAATTTAAGGATGTGTTGTGATTGAATATCCAAATGAAGATATATTGCGTACCAAAATCGTCATTTAGAAACGGTTTTAAACCGTTCTGAATGAGGTGTCGCAGAAAATCAGAAACGGTTCAGAACCGTTTCGGATACCGTTCAAATTTTAGGAACGGTTTTAAACCGTTCCTAAGGTTGCAAACAAAATCCCAAATTTTAGAAACGGAATTTTAGGAACGGTTTTAAACCGTTCTTAATGTTGCCAACGGTCAATAAATTTTGGTGACGTTTCTTAATGCTGCCTTATTTTAGAAACGTAATTTTCATCATTTAGAAATGACCAATAAAAGTTGTACATTTGTTTTTATATTTAAAACCCAAAGAATATTAAGTACAATTAAAATTTAATATTAACTTAATATAGTATAACTTTATAATACAAATTATATATATTTACAACAATAAATTTACAATAGTTTGTCCTTCGAAAACTTAATATCCGATATCGAGGCAAAAATCTTGTAAAGAATGACCTTGAACTAGGAGCCTCTTGCTCCTCAAAACCTGTACATGAATAGAAATCATTAACTTAATGCTTTACGAGATTGGGAAGTAAGATCGTTAAACAAGTAGCTTATAAGAGTAGGCCATGAAATCCTAACCCTATGAGCTAACACCTTATAGAAGGTGATCACACCATGAATATGATATAGCACCCGCCAGGTAATTAAAATCCCAATCTATGAAGTGATGTTGCGAAGGAAAAAAGTGGTTTTTGTAATGAAATTTGGCCTAGTAAGCACAATTAATACTCAAGTAAGACTGATGATCAACTTACCGCCATGGAAATTCGCTTGTCTATCCCAACTTGATGAAGCTCAACTGAGATCTGAGAATTGAGAGTAACAAAATCCGTGCATTTATGCAATTACTAAAAAAAATCCAACTTGTCCCATTTTTAATTTTTTTTATATTGAATTCTATTGAATCTACCTAGTAGAATTCCCTATTGATTTTGATTTTTCAAACATAGGTTAACCACGCCAGAAATCAACTTGACATAAAAAAGCTCCAAGTAATAAGTGAATGAAATGGCAGCATTGATGCCAATAAAAAAAAAAAACAAATAGCTGAATGAAATGGTAGTATTGATTGGAGACCAAAGCACACACCTTTTTTTCTTGAGGCTCTTGCAAGTTGAAATGGCCTTTCTCAATCTAGCAAGGAAGATCATTTTTCAACAACAATAGATGCAGCATATGTTAAAAATATAATGAACTTCAGCTGATTGGTTGTGGGTATCATGAAGCCTTGGTCCTAGAAAAGCATACTTCATACAGAGAATTGGGTGCTGAGCATGGATTCAGATAAGCATCCTCAATATAATCCTTGGTTTTGCTGACATGCCCGCAAACATTAGAACTACAGCCCATGCCCATCAGGCGGCCCATCCTCAATGAAGTCAATCAAGATTTGATTAAAAAAATACTCATCTTATTTTTAGGATATTATTCAAGAGCAAATGGTCATCCAACCATAGATCTTGGCCCACTGCCAGTTGCCAATGAAACACACACAAATCAGGTAAAAACCAAATCCTAAACACCTCCGACATCACAAATCAAGTTAAAAAAAGGAAAATCCTAAATACATGATAAATTGGAGTACATCCAAATGCAGCATTTAGGGAAGGAAATGAAAATGCATCATATTCAATGGGTAAGAGTATGAAGCAGATTCAAACCTAGGAACATCTCCTAGCATAAAGATATGGAGACACTTTAATTCCCTAGGTCTCCACTTTTTGAACTCATGCCACCAGTTGTGCAACACATTTACAGGTGTAACTATAGTTGTGGTTCTTAATCCTAAATCAATACCTCGCATAGCAGTGTACAAAAATGCTATAACCTGCAAATGCAATTTGAAAGTCAAGAAAGACATGTTAACAGCTACATTAAAGATAAAGGACCATACAATGATACTTCAAAATTTTGGAGAAGTTCAACTGAAATACTAGAAAACCATAAAATTTCAATATACAGATTAAAAAAATACTAGAGGCCTCTAAATAAGATGTTAGGCTAAAAGGTTGTACAAGAACCGGTGATCATAATAATGAGAAGTAGGATATCCTGTACAACTGGTGATCATAATAATGAGAACTAGGAGACTTCTCCAAACAAATTTCAAAGTCTTAAGCCATCTACAAAAATCATCTCCAGATCCAATTCCACTCATTAAAATAGATAACTGGTGCTGGTCATCTGACCATGGATATTTGACTTCATGGTCAGATGATTTGGACAGTCCAGCTAATTTGCACCAACAGAGATAACTGACTAATTTGTCAAGCAATGGATGTCCCACTTGAAAGGAATTTGATTACATTCTGTTTGCATTTGTAATGTGCAAAATGGTAGGTCTACCATTTTGATCACATTGGATAGGTCTACAAATATTCAGCATTGGATACAGCAAATACCGAAGATCCAAGACATACAAATCTGTCCAATTATATGATCACATTGAATTAATTCATTCATCTCCAGATATAACTGACTATTATAGCAAAGGCACATAAGATGCAATAGAGCACCAACAACGCACCTGGGTTTGTAATAGACAGTAAACGTGGTTCCTGTTGAAACAGCATGCCATGAGTTGGCTCCTTCTCGAAAGTAGTCTCATCTTGCTGCCACAAGCATCACCAAATTCATAAGGTTCATCTGCATTTGGATCCAGAAAATTGAAGCCTCATAAACCAAGAAAAAAGAGCAACAGACCTTTTCTTCAGGAAGCAAAGTCACTTGAGCAAAAACCTTGTTAGTGTCCGGTTCGGCCTATCCATGAATCTACAACCACACACAACATTTTTCCAACTAATTGAATTAAAAGGCAAGAACCTCATAGAACAATTCTCATTTTACATTAAAAGTTATGTATAAAGTGTACAAAGAATTATAAAGAAAAATAATTAAAATTGTATAGAAATCTTTAATGGCTCCTCATAATTGAAGTCGAAGATTCTTGGTGAAAGGTGATTGCAACATGGCTTCATCATAGATATTCATAAAAAAACAGTTAAAAGGTTCTTGTGTTGATGCCAGTGGATCAACTCCTAAGGAAGCATCTAAAAAATTTAGAAACTTTAGAGCCACGGAATAATAGAAGAATTCTCCACTTGTAGTCTTTCTTATGCACACTCTTAGTAGCCATTGGGTGATTGGGTGACTCATCCACAAAATATTCAAAAGTTAAAATCCGACAGCCTACAATTGAAATATGTTTTACAAGATGATCAGGACATTTTAAAACTAAATTATTTTTAAATGGGTTGAAGAAAGAATAAACAGCTACATAAGTATGATGCTTACATGCACTACAAATACCTGGATCATTGAACCATGGTCCCCACTTTTAGAATTAGAAAGCTGGATCACTGGATCGCTACAAACAAATTGAAGAACTGAGAAGCACAAAAAATCAGAGTCAATCACTTACTACCTGACAATCTGGAAACAAAAATAAATACCAACCAGTTAACTCAGATTGCAAACAGATTCACATTCCATTAGAAAGAAAAGTAGAATGGTAAATTTTAAAAATAATAATCAATTTAAGAAAATTGTGGTACCCGATAATTTGAAATATGAAATCTTCATAAAAAGCAACTTATAGATGAATAACATTGAAGAACACACTATATATTCATTGTAAGTTAATGAAATTAGGATCTCACATCCAAGATTTAAAAACTCAAAACTTGACTCAGACTAGATGCTTGAGTACTCAATCTAGTATTTTGGATTTTATAAAGCTGGTTAGCACCTGCTATGGACATCAGTCAATATTGAGTCAAGTTGATTCAGCAAGTTCTTTTGAGTACTCAATGTAACACTAGCACCAGCGCGCCACAAAAGCACGACATTTTGTTAATGTATATCACACCATTCAGTCTCTAACTGTAGAAACTGCAGAACAGAATTTTCAGCAAATGCATAACAATATGTATCTAAAACATTAGAAAAGAAAGTGTGGCAGAAAAATTAGTCTGAAAAGCTCAAAGATATTTTGATATGTAACAACCACCATATACAGGCATATGATTGTGTGAAAAGAAATTTAAAGGACTCCAGGCTCAGTAAAATGGACCATCTTTAACACAGTCCGCTAGCTTCTACACACAGCAACTACATGGGTAATCAGTCACTAACCATTAGTGTGACTCACACCAAGAGCAAGAAGCACTTCCAGGTTTGTTGGTCTGCTTCATGTGCCCGCATCATTGATGCAATAACCTGCAATACAAACAGATTTCTTCAGATGAGTGCTTCTAAAACGATATCCTTGCTGAATGACAACAACATCAAAACTACTTCTTTTTAATTTTTTGTTTTATGAGAAGATAATAAAGAATGGAGAATACAAAAGTTGCCAAGGATTTCATTTACAAATTTGGTGTAGTGCGTGTTTAGTCCCAAGTTCCACTCATTCAAATAATGAAAACTTGCCAAGTTTGATGACTCAGTTTGGACTTGGTATTCAGAGCTGCTGAACTGAGTTAACTTGAACTCCGATTTGGTGGATGAGTCAATAAAGAGAATACTTGGGTAATATAATACATTTATTTTGAAAATAGAAATATAATTGATAACAGGAAATGATTATAATCAATGAGTTAAGGAAAACAAAAAGGGAAATCAATGTTAATTACTCCTTGACTTCATTTCTTTGAAGAGGAACCATACGGCCCATGAACAAATGTATAGTTTACTGACTTTTAGAATCCTGTACACATCAGCCCATCGTTCAGTGATCCAGAGCATTGATCCAATTGGCTCCACTATGGATGGGGGGATGGGGCATGCCCTGAAAATTCTTCGATTAGAAGATCCTAACTCTCCAAACAATGGCCTAGAAATTAAATGTTAACATGAAAATACAATGGCAGACCTCACTCAGTTGAAAAGAGTCCAAAGGTTAGTTGGGATCCTCCAATCTAGGAGATCTCTGCATTTGCGCTAGCTAACTATATGTTTGTTCGATCCCAAATGGCAATGATGCCAAAGCGGATCTTTTTTTTTTTCCTTCTTTCTTTTCCTTTTATTTATTTATATATTTTTATTGGTAGTATAAGCATCTCATTAGCACCAAACAAAAAGGAATTACACCACAAAGCATAACAAGAAAGGGACGCCCCTTCTTGAAATTAATAAACAACACAATTTGACCACAATCTAGGAATTGAAAGTTAACAAGAAAATACAACGGCAGACCACATTCAGTTGAAAAGAATCCAAAGTGTTAGTTGGGAATTCAAGTTCACAAAAACTTCCCACTGTCCAAATCTTTTTAGTAAAAGACGTCTCTACTACAACTGAATATCAGAAAATTGAAATGATGAATGTAGAGAAGTTTCTTCTTCTTCTTCTTCTTTTCTTTTGCATTAAAGGAATTTCAGTTCAAGCCATGCTTGAATCCAAGGTTACTTCAAACATGAGGAATTTGAATTCACAAAAATATTGTTGCTCTGTGATTTTCTAAGTTGTGAATCAAATCTTTCTTAGTACAAGACTTCTTTAATACAATGGAATATCAGAGAAGTGAAAAGAAGAATGTATCCAATCAAGTTTCAAGCCAACTAGGAGCAGTCCCCTTATCAGGTTTAAATTGGGGTTTAACCATAATCCTTCGCGAACTAAATGAACATAGTTGGATAAATGGTATAAAGATTACTGAAAGAGTAAAACTTTTTGCTTTTTTTTTTAATCCTGTAAATATGCCGACTGAAATACATACACCAGCACTTACCCAAGTACCAGCAAAACCACTGTGATAACAAGTGGATGGAGTCCTAAATAAATGCAGCTAAAATCCCGTGAATGCTGCAATCACTACATGAAAAAAATGCAATGATTGTGCTCAATACTCACCTTGTTGGAATAGATAGTCCAGTTTGTAAGAAGCTTTGAAAGCATTGCTCCTAGCAGTCCAAACAGGGCACCAGATACACCAACGGAAATACTGTTTCTAATGAAAAGTGAAGAGACGACACTGCCACGAAAACCTGATATGAGGTAAATTATGGCAATCAGCACTGCAAGATCATGAAAAACAATTCGAGGATCAAATATTATTTTACAGTCAAAAGCCTGAAGAATGGGAAATCCAACCAACTCCATTGACATCAACATTCCGGAAGTATTAAAACTGAGATGAAAGACTAAGGCACTATTTGTTAGATGCCTAAAATGAGTTCATCTCATATTAAGATGAGATGAAGTCATTTTTAGGCATCTACCAAACAGGGCCTAAGAATTTCCAAATTGAATAAGTACAAGCTTGCAAAGAAAATAATCTTCTAAATCCAGCAAATTGCTACACAACCAATCGCAACTAATTTGGAAAAAATAGAGGAAGAAAACCCCAATAAGAGGAATGCTAATATCAAGCATAAAAAACCTACCAAAACCAAATTGTTGTTTAAGGCGAATTCCAATGAAAACCAAGCTAAACATATTGTTGAAGACGATAAGAAAGGATAGTGCAATTGTTAGCAGGACAAGTTAACCAAGAGGTAAAGCATTGCACCATGCACAGCTACTAGCAGTACAATGGATGTAAAGCAAGTGTGATTACACAAGTTAAAAGCCTTTCTCAAAAATTCACCAATTTTGGATGTTAAATGCAGAGCTGCAGAAAGATACCTGTTTCAGAGGCATGAGCCTGTAATGCTCACAACACCGTCCGTGCTCCAACATAAGTATAACGACATTGAAAGGTCTGCTAAGGTGGAGTCCGAACTCAGTAGCAGCAAGCTTGAGGCCAATCACAAGACAGATTCTCCACAACCTCAAGCACAGGAGAATAAAATCAGTCAAAACTTCGGAGAGCAGAAAATAATTCCAAGCTTCTTAGAACGCCAAACTCAGAAGAGTGACAAAAATAATGATGATATTCTTCATAGAAAGCATGCGTATTAATGAATAATGATGATATTCTTCATAGAAAGCATGCACTACAACTATACCACGTTTTACGGTTGAGGAATCTCCGCCATTTTTAAGTTGTGGAAAACTACGACTCCATTCCTGAGATTAGATAAGTAGACGATCGATACCCCCACACGCACTATCTCCACAGGCATCTTTACATGCGACGCACTTTCCCCCCCACATGCTGTATGTCTTCCCAGCTCCAGTCTGTTCCAAATGCATTATTTGAAGGTTACAATTTGTAAGTATGACATGAAAGCTTTACATTACTTGCCGAAACAAACAAAACGCAACATCTATCAGTTTTGCTGTTTTGTCAATATGAATATGGAAGCTACATATTGCTCACTGGATGCATATTTTGTAGCCTGGCCTCAAACAGATCAGGCAATTCAAGGATATATCTTCGCACTTGCATACATGTGTAGTACAGTGCATGCATGTTTGCATTTGTGAATTGGATGATATTGATTGGAATGCAATCTGGCAAGTATTGCAACTATTGTAGACAGATGCAGCATATGGTTATAAGTGTGGAAAGGATCAAAATTTTGCAAAAGAAAAACAAAAAAAAAATGCATATATGATAAATAACAATTTTACAACAAATGCAGATGCAATAAAAAAAAATGCATGATTGCATTCAATAAGAGCTTGCTACACTCACTCCACTGATGCACAAACCTCTCACATGCACTAACATGATTGATGTCCAAGGCTCAATTCGTATGCAGTCAAAGAAGCATGCACCAAACCATCTAAAATTATACCGCATTTGGCCATCTTGGATGGACAGGGAGGAAAGAGGGGTGGGTGGTTGAACAGAACATATGGATGTCCTGGGAAGGAAATAAAGACTATACATTGCCCTGATTTAGAGGTGGAATAAGGACCATTTTACTATGGTTTGTTGGCCAAAAGGACTTAACAGAATTACATGGAACCATCCAATATTACAGAATCCAGGCAAACAATTGCCATCGATTCAGATGGCCATTTATTCCAATCCAGAGACACATCTCCAACAAAATGCACAAGTGCAACTAACTGAGTTCACCCAAAGGGGTGAACACGTACAATGGATGTCCAATAGTAGGAATTCAAATTACCCACGCGCAAATGGAAAATCAACTTTCCACCACAAATTACTGGTATGGCAGCATAATTTCACCGAATTCTGCACCATTGAGTTTAATAAATTGGCTTTCTTCCATAATAAATACATAATAACATGACTCAATCGACATCTTTGCATCTGCAGTACAAGAAAATGCTGGTTACTGACAACCCTAAAGATGGGAAGGCAAAATCCATGAGATCAATTTGCCATCTCATCTTACACATGCAGCCAGCTCAAAACCATTGCTTCTGATCCAGATCATTAGCAAAGTTAGTGCACAAGCAGATACAAGGGAAGACCTCGGCTCTAGCCCAGCTCATGTACTGATCTCAGTATCACCTCAGAAGATTAATGTAATCCAGAAACGGAAAATAATTACCACATAACAACCATGTGGAAACAGTTTTAATGCAGCAGCAATACTTGAGAAACGAACTTTGGCAGCTATTCCACAACAAAAAACCCAACAGTTTGGTATGGGGGCACAAGGCCCCAACTTTCCAATCTAGCAGAAACAGATGTGTCAAACAACAAGTTTAGGTCTAGTGTAAACTCAGAGATGAAACTAAAAGATGGGAAGCTATTACCCCATCTTAAGAAAAGATGCGTGACCAAATGCCAACGACAGATGAAAAAACAACAACAACATTTCAGACAGCACAACAGAAATGTAGAGTACATAAAGCAGCAGCTGGCTGCAGAGTGACACCTACAGAGAGCTATTGGAAAATGAGAAAACGAACACACTTCATACAGAGAAGAAAACAATTGTGGTTTATGGATGCATTTATTCTATTCATCAAACTCCATTACAGTGTTTAATCCCCTGAAGCAAACAGATCAGAAAACTTACATTATTGTGATTCAGTGTCTGTTCAAGTGGGGCACATGTTTTTGTGACCCAGACCGTTGATCTGATGTTTCCCACCATGGAATGACAGATGTTCAAACAATCTTGTTAGGGAGATCTCACTTCAATAGGCTACAATCAACTGCCAACCATTGAGAATCAGTAAAACCCATAGTTAATAATAATAATAATAATAATATAACAATGGAAATTTGGGCGAAAACAATCTTATTAGGGACATGCATGAAAAAACCTCATTCATTGCCACATCAGATTAACAGTCTGGAACATGCAAAACGATTAAAACCAAAATCTATAGAAATTTGGGGGAAAACAGAAACTGCGTAAGGAAAGTCATGGAAATATGGATTCAAACCTTATGGATGGACTGGATGCAATCCCTAAGCGCACGGACCAGATCTGAACTCCAGCCTCTCCACACTTGCGAAATCCGATCCGAACTCCAGTTGTTTCTGTTGAAGGGAGAGGGAGAGGGAGAGAGGGAAATAGAGAGAGAGAGGAGAAACAGAGATGGGGAGAGAGATCGTGACGGAGGGAGACAGATGGGGAGAGAGGGGAGAGATCGTGCGCGAGAAGGCCGGGAGAGAGGGGAGAGATTGCACGCGAGAGGGCCGGGAGAGAGCGAGAGATCATGCGAGAGGGCCGGGAGGGTAGAGAGTGAGGGGATTAGGGCTGGAATTAGGAATTTGTACTTGGTTTTGGAAAGGAAAAAAAGAGTCCAATATTTGATACGGCTTTAAGCCGTTTCCGAACCAAATACATATCTGTTCCTAAATGGCATTTTTGGTGTAGTGACTTCTGTTGGGGGCCTTTGCACAAAACCTTAGGATCTAGCCTCCCCAAAACACCAGAATTATGGGATAATAAAGCAATGAAATAAATCAAAGCATAAACCACACGACACGAGATTTTTATGTGAAAAACCCTCGAAGAGGTAAAAACCACGGGACCTCGTCCAGATCAACAATTCACTATGAAGTAGAACGTTACAACCGATCACAAGCACACACCGCTTGGATCAAACCTTCTTCACTCACGCATGAGCGGATAAACAATAAGAAAATAAGAAAAACAGAGAGATCTCACCGATTACGAGGATGTAGAAGCGCTGAGATGTCAAGTGTACAATAGATCACCTCTATGAGCATAACCTCACTTCCACAAGCTTCCTCTCTCTCTTTCTATCACACGCCTTTGATAGCCCTAAACTCTTTAACAAACCCTTGTAAAGCTTTAGGAAACCTTCTCGCATTACTTAGAAAAGCCCTAGGAACCCCTATTTATAGTTTATGCAACTCCCTTTCGCACCTCTTGCAAAACCGCCTCCAATTTATGCAGTCCGCACAAATTCCGGAATGAATCTGTGTAATCTCGACTAGTTGAGCAGAGTCCTCAACTGGTCGAGCATTGTTCACTCGACTGGTCGAGCACTGTTCACTGAGCTCGCTGGACTTTGAGTCGAGTGACCCTCGATTGGTCGAGTACTGTTCACTCGACTGGTTGAGCAGCGCGGTGATTCCACTGTTTGTGGCATCTGAACTGCACCACATCTCCTCTGACTTGAGGAGGAAAACCCCATCAACTTCAAATAGATTTAGTGTTTAATTTATAGAACATGGAGGAGATGAAATTTATCTTTAGAGGGAGCTTGAAATGCTCATTCAATTGATAAATCAAAAGAAGTATGACTTGGATATCCCTAGTATTAAGTTTATAAGTAGGATATTCAAAGGGAAAACTCCTAAGCTTCATTTGCACAAAAAATCCATCAAAATGCCTAAGGTCCAAGTGCCCTTTATAGAGGAATTGAGTTCTAGTATCCATCAAATGGGCAAAAAAAAATGATACTATTCAATTGATCGATCAATGTATCAATCGATCAAACTTCGTTCAATTTTGGACAGAAATGTTGCTAGATTGTTTTGGCTATTCTCAGTTGATAGAGGATTCGCTTGATCGTTCAAGTATCGATCGAACTCATCTATAGTTTTGTTATTTTGGGTTGTTTGGTTTACAACAGCTCTGAACCCCTTATGACCTAATTTATTTTGTTCTAATTGAGCTCTTGGGGCCGATGGATGATCAAATAAGGTTTTAACTATCAGGGAATAGATTATCTAGATGTTATGTCATTTCGGGTATAAGGTTAGTGTCACCAAGACACCTTATCAATCTATTTGAAAGAGAAATCCGACATATCTTGTTAGTTTGAGTCATTGGAAATGGTGTGGACTGATGAGACCCGATGACACTATAATTTCCCGATCCACACTCAATCATAATTTATAACTTATATGTTAGGGTTGGATCAATGAGTCACTCCTGACTCAGCCTTGTCAGCTGAGTCAACGTCTTAATCCATTTATGTATCTTTTGGGCCAACCCGACTGGTCTAAGCCCAGCCCGTTGTTAGTGGGTCCCACACCCGAAAAGCACACTCAGAAATTAACGGTCCTAGTTGAGAGTGAGGTCTTATAAATCCCCATATGCCGATCATACGAACGTGCTAATTTGGCACGTGTGGTGTGCATCCAAGCAGTTCTTTCGTGGGCCTCACTGGGTAGACAGCCTCATTTTTTTTTTCTAAAAAAAAGGGCATTTTATTTGTGTCGTACATTGTGGCCCCCTGATGAACAGAGTAGTCTACACGTTAGACGACTCGGATCTTGCACATGTGAGGGACCCACCTAATAGAGGTGTCAGATATATACATTTTGTGAGGCCCAGGCATGGAATTCAGACCCGAATGATGGATGGGTTATGTTTCGGCTCATATATTCATAACAATTTCTATTGAGGCCCGGCCCAAAACATGTGGTTTGGCCCGATTAAAAACAGGCCAACCCAATCCGTTCCGGCTTGAGTTTTGGTCTTGCATCTACTGAAAGGCCCAACGAGTATGTCGTGTATGTGTTATATCCACACCATCTATCCATTTTGGGAGATCATTTTAGGGCAGGAGCCCACAAGTGAGGCATATTCAAACCTTGAGTGGACCACACCACAGAAAGCAGTGGGGATTTCGTGGGGGCCACATAAGTTTTGGATGGAAAAATAAACATAATGGTGGGGCCCAGGAAAGTTTCAACGAGGGACGTCATTGTCCCCACTGCTCTCCATACTGTGGTCCACTTGAAGTTTAGATCTGCTTCATTTTTGGGCAAAATGGATGGACGGCGTGGAGGATATAACACACGTTAGCCACACAGCTTTGTCAACATCAACCGTCCGGGGCAGGGATCTGTGGGGCCCACCGTGATGTAAGTGTTTTATCCATGCCGTTAATCATTTTTCTCAGATCATTTTAAGGTGTAATTGTTGAAATTAAGCAGGTCCACAGCTCCGTGAACCACACCAAAGGAAGCTGCAGTGAAAATGACACCCTCCGGTTAAATCTTTCCAAGGTCCACTTAAGCCTTATACCTGCCTTTTTTTTTTTTTTTTTTTTTTAAATATTTTTTAATTATAATAATTTAAATTGTATATGACTGTATTTTGGAATATCCCATAAATTAAAGGAGACCCATCAAATGCACGGTGTTGATGTTTTATACACATCATGACCGGACAACATATCTCAACTTTATGGGAAAGTTTCAGTTGAGTTGGTTTCCGAAGCTTCAAAAAATTTCTTGCCCGAGCTCGACTCAACTTGGATCAAACCTCAACTTGAGTCAAGCCAGTTCGCTGACTATGCTTACTTTAATATTAATGTTGCCCACAAGTGTACGATGACATGATTCAACGAAGTGTTAGATGGTGGCAAGGAAATAATGTATATAAAACAAATAAGTTTATTTTTTACTTTTGATGTTTCCTCCAAAGTGTTTGATGAAAGATCTGTAAGCAGTTGTGACTGTTTTACGTGCAATAAGAAATTAAAAGTGTACTTCATGCATATGTGAAAATGCTGCACAGGCTTAAACTTGGATCGAATTGTCGAAGCTGCTGACTGAACCAAGCCAAGCTGGCCAATTGGCTCAAGTACTGGGCCAAGCCAAGTTCCAACTAGGGTCAGATAGCAGCCGAGCAAGTCTAAGCTGTGGTTAGGTGAGGACGTGGCCGCACCCAATCTTGTCCGAACCCAATCCTACTCAAACCCGACTACAACACCCAAACGTAAAAAGCTCAAACACAATGCTTTCTATCCTAGTCTCCCACACGTGACGAGAGGGCCCTTCATCAGGTGGGCCCCACCTGATTCAAACTGCAGAAAAAATCAAAACGGTACCTCGTCATGGACCACTAGACTTTTTTTAAACCGCCGATCATTTCATGCAATCGTGACCACCTGATTTTTAGACCCCAACATACTTAACAGGCTCCAACGGATGAACGGTTCGGATCATTTGCAACAGCGTGGGAGAGTGGGCCATTTAGACTACTCACAATGCATGGCTTGGATTGCCTTCATCGCGCGTCAGAATCCTGCGTGTGTCGCCGCCCACTGGGACCCACAAGCTAAGTAATATATTTATCTGGACTGTTCTTATTTTGGATTCTATTACGTAAATGACAGCTTAAGAAAAATAGAACTAGAAAAGTAGATTTTCAACGGCTTTCATTCAATCCTCAAATTCAAAGTCCAAGATCATTTCTGAAGCGAGATTATAGAAAAATAGCTTATTCACAGCTGTAAAAAGAATACGAACGGTTCAAGTCCATCTCAGCATGCGGCCTCATTAGATGACTATCTACGCTATTTTCCGCATCGCGACAGACGCAAAAAAATCTCTTTAAAATATTCGAATCTTTCTTTCTCAGCGACATCCGGTTTCATTTTGCTATTTCTTAGGAAGTCGTTAAAGTAGTTACTCCCTTTGTCTCCCTTTTTAAAAAAATAAAATAAAATTCAAGGAGCTCTGTGGGGCTACACACGTGTAGATCCAGCGCATCAGCAGATCCACACGTGCCAATATGCACAGCTGGGTCACGCTGATTAGATCTTTCGCCCGCATGATATCAAGCTCGGATCTTGTACATTTGTGCCAGATTGACACGTGTGCCCGCGTGTGAATGAGTAGGACTGAACACGCGCGATTTTAGCTACGTTTGTTATCAGTTAGGTTGAGGGGCGCGGATTGCCTGCGAGTGTAAGCTAGATGGGCCCACCTTGAATGTATGTGGTTTATCCACGCCGTCCATCCGTTTTTCCATCTAATTTAAGGGTTTTAGGCCAAAATTGAAGCATATCCAAAGATCAAGTGGATCATACCAAAGGAAACAGTGGGGATAATGATTTCCACCGTTGAAACCTTGCTAGGCCGCAAAGTGATGTTTATTTATCATCCAACCTGTCTATAAGATCATAAGGACATGGATGAAGGGAAAACACAAATATAAGCTTGATCCAAAACTTCTATGCGCCTCAATAAATTTTCAACGGTATACATTCAATTCAATTGTTTCCTATGGTGTGGTCCATTTGAACATTTTTCATTTTTCATTTTTAGGCTCAAACCCTAAAATTATTTGGTAAAATGGATGGACGGAGAAGATAAAATATATAAATCATGGTGGACCACACGGAGTTTACTCATTACGCTAAGCGTGGTGCGTTACTCACCACGCAGTCCGCTTCCGGTATAAAAGATCTGCATGCGTGTATGTAGCCCTAAATCACGGGTGCGGATTAGGTGCGGCCCTGCCTTACCCGACATGGTGCGGTCCTGACCGTTGGGCCTAACTTGATGAATGTATTGAATATCCACACTGTCCATTCATTTGATCAGATCATTTCTTTTCAAGAGTCCAAAAGTAAAGCAGATCTAAGTCTCAGATGGACCATAAAAGAAAGAAGTGGTGATTAACCATTAAAATCTTTTGTTGCCACAAAAGTTTTGAATGAAGCTGATATTTGTGTTGTTTTCCTTCATGCATGTCTGAGTAACATTATCAACAGGTTGGATGGTAAATGAAAATTACGGTAGTTATTAATGTAGACCCTAAGATGTTTTCAACGGTTAAGTGTTCAATCTCCACAATTTCTTTTAATGTGATCCACTTTAGAATTGGATTTGATTCATCTTTAGGCTTATATTAAAAAATGAGCTAGAAAATCAGATGGACGGTGTGGATAAATGATAAATATATCAAGGTGGGACCCATGATCAGGGCCGCACTATGGTAAGTGAGGCTGTGGTCTCACCTAATTCAATTCCCCAAATCAGGGGTCAGCTTTGAATTTTTAGTTAGACCGTCGACGTGAGCAGATGTCAGCCAGGAGAGAACTGATTCCGTGATGCTGGGTGAGGCGTGGCCGTGGGTCCCACTTTGATGTATGTGTTGTATATCAATACTGTCCATATTTTTTTGCCAGCTCGTTCTATGGCATGAATTAAAAAAGAAGCAGATCCAAATCTCAGGTGGACCACACCGCAAGAAACAGTGGTGATTCAACGGCCACAGCTAATTAAACACTTCCTAAGAACCTACAGTAATGTTTATCTGCCATCCAACCTGCTGATAAAGCCACGCACGGCTGAGATTAAGCGGGAAGATAAATATAAGCTTTATTCAAAACTTTTGTACTCCATGGAAGTTTTTAAAGGTGGGCATTCAATCACCATTTTTCGGCCAATCTGTCTTAAAATGAGTTGCAGATGGAAGCGGATTGGGTGGTGTGCCAACACTGACCTCGGTGATGCGTCAACGTCACATCATGTATGTGTTATATCCACAGGTCCATCCATTCGGTGAGATTATTCTAAGGATCGAGACAAAAATAAATAAAAAATAAAAAAGACATATCCATAGCTAAAGTGAAACACACCATTGGAAAAAAATGGGAACCTTTCTTGGACAATGATTCTTTAATTTCAACTTTGGAAAAAAGATGAGAACCCTCCCGTGGACAATGATTCTTGCAGTTGAAACCTTTCCGAGGCTTACTATGACATTTGTTTACTATTTAACTTGTTTATTGTTAGTGCATTTATTTGTCAATTATATGAATCCGTGTGTCAGTGAGTTGATTAAGTCTTTGAAAGATAAAGATTTAAGACTCAAAAGTACATGAAACATAAGGAATAAAGAAGATGTAAATCATGAGGTGCCTTAATGACCCTTAATTTTATACTCAAAACAATCTATCTTCTATATTATCAATTATTTAATAGGCAAATTACCTTTAATTGAAAATCTCTGTCTTAAGAACCAAATTGAAACATAATAGATAGGTTAGAGATGTGAAAATTTGTTGTAAATTAAACAGTTCAAAACAAGAAATTTTGAGCGGTTCTCAATTTTATCAACATGCTATCTAGCTATAAGTCTTGTTAGAATTGAAGACCAACTTGCTGTAATCGAAGAAACGGTCCAACAACTAAACATAAAATTTATGGAGTTTCTCGATGGGATCAAGGGACAACTCAATCTGATCGAAAGAGCCGTTAACTAGTTATTTTATAGCCACTTCAACGCGACTTATATAAAATGGACATTCGGTATTTAAGCATTTTAATGGGTTTTTGGTACAAATAGAGCCTATGTGATTTCTCACTCTTAATTTTTCTTATAGACTCTATACTAAAGAGTTTCATGCTGATTTTCTTGTGATTTATTACTCAAATGAGCGTTCCATGCTCCATTATGAAAATATGGATACTCTTTCATTTTTTTAGAGAGTAGACTCTAAGCCTAAGGGTATATCCTAGTCTAAATCCTCTAAAATATCCATGTCAGTGAATCCTACTAGGAATCAACTAAAACCATTAGTTATAGGAGATTCAACCCACATCTCATGACCTTGGTCATCTCATTGGAGCATCGCATACAGGGTGTTTGATCGTGGAGTTGAACTATCAGAATTAATGATTGTGACTTGTGAGAGCAGTTGAGAAGATAATTCAAGCACGATAAAGCATTGAAGAAGTATCTCAAGAAAACACTACAAAATGACTCAATTCATAAAACTCATGGTTAAGAATGACTTAGTACTATAAAACTCATTGTTAAGAATGACTTAATCTCATACAATGATAATGAGAATGATAAATGTGAAGCATACATATGGTTTAAAATAACTAAGAAACCATTTCCTAGTGTTGAGAGATTGCCTTAGATATTAGACCTGGTGCATATTAACATACGCGAGCTAAATGACAATCTTACCTGAGGAGGCAAGATGTACTTCATAACATTCATAGATGATTGTTCAAGATATGTGTATGTGTATGTATTAAAATTTAAAGATGAGACATTTAATGCATTCAAAGTCTATAAATCCGAAGTAAAAAATCAATTAGTTGAAAAGATTAAAATCTTTCATAGTGATAGAGGAGGGGAATATTTTTCTAATGATTTTTTTGCCTATAGTGAAGAATACGACATAGTACAATAGTGCACAACACACTACACACTATAATAAAATGGTATGACCGAGAGAAAAAATATGACATTAGCTGAAATGGTCAACTCAATACTAATACAAGCAAAGTTTCCATCGGGGAAAAGCACTATTAGCTGCGTGCTACGTTTTAAATAGAATTCCATTAAAAAATAAATCAAGACCACTCCATATGAAATATGAAAATGAAGGAAACTTAACAGAGGATATCTTAGAGCGTGGGGGTGTCTCACGTATTGCAGAACTCCTGAACTTAAAAAAACTAAGTTAGGACCTGGAGCTATCAAGTATATCCTTGTAAGATATACACAAAACAGTAATGGCTATAAAATTCTGGACTTATATTCAGACTCTTTATTCATGCAAAAAAAGAATACCGAGATTCAATCTCCTAATAAAACTTTTAAAGGGAACTCAACAAGAAGTTGAAACTCTCATCAACCTTGTGGGAGTCAAAGAACAAGAGTAGAAAATAGTCTTAATACTGATTAAATAGACTTTTAGCGTCACTTTTTTCATCTTGTAGAGGGTGATAGAGAGAATGTCATTAGAAAAATTCCCATGGTTTTAATTGTAAAAGACAAACCTAAAACCTTTAGTGAAGCCGTGTCTTCGAGAGACTCTACTTTTTGAAAAGATGTCATTAATAATAAAATTGATTCAATTATGTCAAACCAAACATGAGAATTGGTGGACCTGCCTCTAGGTTCTGAGCCTATAGGGTGTAAGTAGGTATTTTAGAAGAAATATCATACTGATTTTACAATACAAATTAACCTTTAAAACAAGTTTAGTTGCCAATGGCTTGTGACAGAAATAAGGAATCGATTATTTTGACATATTTTCACTAATTTTTAGAATAACATCGATTATGATTCTATTCGCTTTAACATCCATACATAATTTTTCATATCCATCAAATAGACGTGAAGACAACATTCTTGAATGATGACCTCGATGATGAGGTATATATGAAGCAACCAGAAGGGTTTGTTCTACTAGAAAATGAAAGAAAAGTATGTAGACTCATTAAGTCTCTATATAGATTAAAACGAGCACCTAAACAGTGACATGATAAGTTTGATTTTAAAGTACTATCTTAGAGTTTTGTATATAACATTATTGATAAATGCATATACTCAAAAAGTTTGTAATTATTATATTGTAATTATATATTTATATGTAGACAACATGTTAATTATCAGTAATAAAATGGAAGGTGCAGCTGAAATAAAGAGGTTTATCTCTTCTGTTTTCAAAATGAAGAATTTTAGATAAGTGGATATTATATTAGGTATCAAAATTAAAAAGCATAGTGGGAGTTATGCAGTTTGTCAGTCTCTTTATATTGAATAAATTCAATCACTTAAAAATCAAAAAGGCAAAAACCCCATTGATATAAGTATTAAATTAAAAGAAAACAATGGAAGAGCAGTTGCACAATTAGAGTATGCTAGTGCTATAAGCAATTAATCTTATATATATTATGCAATACACAAGACTAGATATAGCATACACTGTGAGTAAACTAAGTAAGTTTATTAGTAATCATATTGTAAAATACTGGAAAACTATAAGTAGAGTTATAAGTTATATAAAAGAAACCAAAGAACTAGAGCTATTCTACTCAAAATTTTCAATCGTGTTGGAAGGATATATCGATGCAAGTTAAATATCGAGTGCAGGGGACAAGAAGTCTACAACAGGGTGAATATTCACCTTAGGAGGTGCTGCTGTATCTTGGAGATCCAAGAAATAAACCTGTATAACGCACTCAACAATGGAGTCCGAGTTCATAGCATGGTCTGCAACTGACAAAGAAGCTAAGTGGTTAAGGGATATTCTATTATAAATTCCATTATATGCGAAGTATATACTGGCTATTTCACTTCATTGTGATAGTGAAGACACTCTAGCGAGAGCCTATAATGGTTCATATAATGAAAAATTCAGACACATAAGTTTAAAACATGACTATATAAGGAAGTTGATTCAAGATGGAATCATTGCGATCTCATTTGCGAAGTCAAATAATAATTTGGCCGATCCTTTTACTAATAATCTAATAAGAGATGTAGTAAGGACAATGAATGGGGTTAAAACTCTTCAATCAAAGTTTCACTAGTGATAGAAACTCAATCGTTTAATGGATAAAGACAAATCACTGATATGTGGAAAGCTCCAACACTACATTTAGAAATAACATCATCTAAGATGAAGAGTGTTGACCATTACATCTAGAGGGTTGAGTCTTATAACTCTTAATGAAATATAATTAATAAGACAAGCTTTTTAAGTAACGAAAACATTGGAATGATTTCACTTATATGAACGTAGAAGTAGTGCCACTTCTCATGAAAGTTAGAGCTCTCTTAGGATTATTCATTAAACTGGATAAACACATGGCCATTAAAAGTGTTAAACGAGTAATGTAAAGGAACTCACATAACACATGATATTATGTGTGTGGTATCTTCGGTTGTGTCATTTAGGAATAACTAATTCAAAGCTGCGGCTATCAGGAATTTCGATAAAACTTCAAAATACCTACACTAAGGAAATATTCAAATCGTGAGAGATATTTCTCTCTGTATAAGAGCTGTCTTTTATTTATGGCAAAATTTTTTACTGTTCATTTTAAAATTCAAATGGGGGATTGTTGAAATTTTTGTTTTAAAAATAAAATGTTTTTGAAAATTTTGTTTACTCTCCAAAAATGATTTTGAAATTTTCAAATGAAAAGTTGTGTTTTCTTTAGTCCTACATCGAAAGAGTGAAAGAAGAGTTATAGTTTACAAGTGGTTGAGTGGACAATATTCTTACATGGAGAAATGGAAGATGAGATGCTTAATTTGCGTGTTATAGTACGTAGCAATGGAACACACGCATGCATGCGCGTGCTCAAGCTCCGGCATGGGCACGGGTGTGAGTAGTATGGTTGTAGTGGTGCTAGATGACGCACTTCGCACGTGCCCATCGTGTCACAAAGTGGTCGCTCCCTCGCGACATTATGCAAACCGCTGCGAGACAGTGCGATCACAGTGCGAGAGGTGTGAGATGAGCCTGTGTTTCATAGGCTACTGGAAACGATTGAATCTATGAATCCAAAACCGTCAGTCGTTTTGAGAATGTGTAGTAGCCTTAATAGTCAAAATGATCCAAAAACAGATGAGCTTTGATGATCCAACAGTTAGATCGTTTGATCCAACGATATGAAACGCTGAAAATTTAGTGCCAACGATCAGAAACATTTTACAAATGTTATGAACGATTGATGACCACCCAACATTGGTCCACTACTCAGATGCTAAAGATGTTACCCGGGTAACACGTTACTGGGTGTTACACTGACCGTGTGGAGCCCACCTTGATGGATTTTTTTTTTTTTTTTTTTTTTTGTATCCACTTCATCCATCCATTTTTCCAATTTAGTATAGGATGTGATCCCAAAACTTATGTAGATCCAACTACCAAACCACTGGAAACAGTGATGATTGACCCTTAAAGACTTTTTTTGTGGGCCACAAGAAAGTGGGATCAAGTTGATATCTGTATTTTCGCTTCATCCAGGTCAATGTGACCTTATGAACAAGTTGGATGGCAAATAAACATCATAGTGGGCCCTAGGAAGGTTTCAATGGTGAATGTTATTTTTCCACTGTTTTCTGTGGTGTGGTCCACTTGAGATATGTATATGCTAAGTTTTGGGAACACCTCCTAAAATGAAATGGAAAAACAGATGGACGATGTGGATATACACCATATTCATCAAGGTGGGCCCCATGGTCAAGGTAACACCCACTAACCTTATGGGGAGCAGATTAGGTGCAGCGTCGGCGTCACCCAAGGCGGTGCAACCCTTACCATGGGGCCCACCTTGATGTATGGATCCCTAGAATAAAGCAGATCCAAACCTTAATGAGACAATACCAAAGGAATTAATGGTGTTTTCTTCTTACACGCTTTGTCAGCCACACTCACCATGACGAGTACTTGAACCCATGACTTTTGTATTGAAACCCATGTGAGTCTATCATTAACTACTAAAAACTTTCCATGGGCCACAAAAGTTTTAGATCAAGTTGTTTTTCCTCTTCATCTAGGTTTGTGTAACCTTATCAATAGGTTGGATGTCAAATAAACATTATGGAAACATAGCCCTAAGATGTTTATAACGGTGGGGCATTCGATTACCACTATTTCCTATCATATGGTTCATTTGATGTTTGGATTTGCTTCATTTTTTGTCTCATACCCTAAAATGATATGATAAAATAGATGGATGGTGTGTAGAGCCGAGCATTGAGTCGAGTCAGACCGAGTTAGGGTTGACCTGACCCGATCCGGTTTTGAAATATACTTGACCCGAACTCGACCCGATTCGGTACTGAATCCAACACGCTTGACCCAATCCAAGTCCGAGTTTGGCTTGAACTAATCTGGACCGAGTCCGATTCGTTCACGAATACTGAGTTGGGTCGAGTCGGCACTGAGTTGGGTTGGGTGCAACAGGTATCCACGGGCTGAAATCACAACTCGAAGCCTAGGTGCACTTGCCAGAATTGCAGCCTCTCCATTAGTTACATGATATCTCAGATATTGAACGTCATATATGAGTTTACACACACACACACACACACACACACACACACATAGAGGAATGCTCACTTGCTCTGTTGCGCACCTTTGCACAGTGTCATGGGCACATAATCTTAACGATCCACGTGATGCGACATCCCTTGAAACCTTAAAATCCCAACTTTTAGCCTAATCCAAAACTCTAGTGGGCCATAGCAAAGAGAAATGCAGATTAAGAGAGGAAATTGTTTTCTTTTGCCATGGCCCACCAGAGTTTTGTATTGGGCTGAAAGTTTGGCTTATGAGGTTTCAAGGGGTGTCGCATCATGTGGACGGTTCAGATTTTGTGCCCAGACACGTGTGCAAAGGTGCACACAGGTGCTCGGGTAAGAAGGTGCGCAGGTGAGCATTCCTCTCTCTTTATACATACATACATATAAAGACACACACACGAGTGAGTTTCAGATCGAGTCGAGTTAGTACCAGGTTGGATTTTAGGTTGAGTCGAGTTACTGGGTGACCTGAACTCGACTTAGTTTGAGTTCGGATCGGATGAAGTCTACTTGGTTCGGATCGACTCACCCACTCAGTTCGGATCGAGTTGGGTTTGAATGAGTCGAGTTGTTCCATGACCAGCTCTAATGGCATGGGTATAGAACACATATAGAACTGGGCATCGAGTCGAGTCGGACCGAGTTGGGGCTAACTCGACTCGATCCAGTTTTGAAATAGACCTGACCTGAACTCGATCCGACTCGATACCGAGTTCAGCATGCCTGACTCGATCCGAGTTCGGTCTGACATGGACTGATCCGGACCGAGTCCGATCCGGTCAGAAGTACTAAGTCGGGTCAAGTTGGCACCGAGTTGGATTGAGAGATGAGTGAGGGAGGGAGTGGAGAGGAGAGGGAGTTGGAGGAGGAGGAGGAGGAGGAGGGTGATGGTGGTGGGTGGTTGCCGGGCTTGGAAGAGGAAGAGGAGGAGGATGAGGGAGGGAGTGGAGAGGGGAGAGAGGAGGAGGAGAAGGTGATGGTGGAGGGTGGTTGCTGGGCTTGGAAGAGGAGGATGAGGGAGGGAGAGAGAGAGGTTGGGATCGGGTTGGGGTATGGTTAGAGAGTCGGGTTGAGTCGGTTGAGTCTAACCGGATCGAGTTTTGTATCGAGTGGAATCGAGTTACCAGGTAAGTACATATCCAATCCAATCCAATCCAATCCAATCCAATCCATCCATATGACTCTCTTCGGCCAAGACAAAGGTACCCTCCAAAAAATCACGCTATTATGAATATCAGGTAGACCACGCCACATGAGTGAATTTAAAGATTTTAGGTAGACTTTACTTTATTTCCTATGGTGGGCCTACCTGAGCTTTGCATCAGTGTGTAGTTTGGGTGAAGGGCCTGAAATGTGGATCTCATCCACATGAATCTGTCCATCCAAAGTGCTCCAACAATGTTGGCCGTGCATGTGAGCCCATGTTGATCACTTATGTTTGTGGGGGCCACTTTGGATGGCCATAACCGGAATATCACACTTGAGGCTTGTTTAGATAGCGTGCAGGCTTGGAATTTTGTATTTACACGACAGTTGCACCTGGCAACATTACAAAAGAAAAATATTTGTATATACTTTCCCTTGTTTGGCTTGAAACAAGGTTGTATGATATGTGCTTGCAATGAAAGTCTAGAGCTTGATGTGGCTCAATATTTGAACTGAATGGATTCGACCTCAAGCATTGAAATGGACTGGGAGACTGAGAACGTAACGGCTTGATTGGCTATTTAGTCACCAGTAATAAAGATAAAACAATTTGTGAAGGGAAATGTTTATCATTCTAATGTTTTTTTTTTTTTTTTTTCCAATCAAAATGAATTTTTCTCACCGTGATAGTAAAAATCAATCAATTAACAATTTAGCATGAAAATAAATAAAATAAAAAAATTTATATTTATCAAATATAAACACTTACAAATTAAAGAGAATTTTTCAACAATCTAGCAACTGTGGCATAGATAGCAAATTTCTAAAGTTAAGGTTGTCCTTAATCAAGTGACTTGGATGTTGATGAATGGAATTACACTAAAACTAAACTAAAGTTGGTCCAACATAGATATATTGGGTTACACTATATTTAAGCTAAAGTCGGTCCAATGTAGCAATGTACATAGACTAAATTACACTAAGAGCCAAGCTAAGAGCTGAAATAAGATAGACATCATTGTAGTGTGGTTGGGTTGGGTGGTCAAGGGCTTAGAGTTCTTTAACCTTCCTCATATTTAGAAAATTTATGACCGGTTGATGGAGAGCAATCTTTGTAGCCACTGCCCACGTTTCTTGATGTGTAAATAACTGTTTGGGCCCGTAAACAATTGTGGCTTATCACGTAATGCCATGTGTATCAATTGTTTACTATGCATTGGCCATTGGTCATGTGGACGTTTTCAATCCACTACATGAGTAAGAGTTCTCTATAAGTTGGCACATGTAGACAATTGTTATTCTTTCTTCTGCTTGAGCATGCATTGCGCGTTAAGAAAATTGATGAACTTGGCATTGTTGTTATGCCACTGCATAACTCTTTAAGTGGTTTTGATTGTAGGGGTCTCTTATGCATGATGCTATAGTACGTCGATTGAATCTGTCATTTGCCATGATCGTATTTCAATCATTACTCGTTATCAGCTATGAGGCCGCCAAGGTGAATGGCTTATTCTACCACATGAGCAAAATATGTGATACGTGTCTCATGATAGGAGTGAGTTGGGCTCACCCTTTTTGTGTTGCTCATGACCTATTCGGACCACATTTGATTATTGGAGCAGTGAAAAAGATAATTTGTTTGTTTTTTGTTGAGATTTTATTGCCATATGTCATAATTTGTGTCACTAGACCTGACATGCTCAAATGAGCGGTAAATAAAAATACAAAATTTAAGGAAACAAAAAAAAAAAAGAATTTACCTTTGATGCAATGGCTTTAACTAACAATTTTGAAAAAAAGAAGAACACATTCCATTATATAGGAAAATATTTAAGTTAGATTAAGTGAGACATTTTTGTAAATGATGAATCTACCAATTTTCTTGTAAAAAATATTAAAGCTTGTGGAAAACTTTGAGGAAAATGGCATGGGAAATGTCATTTTTAGAAATTAGTGAAAATGGAAAAGTCATTTCCCTTGATTATTTTTCGATATATAAATTTTTTTTAAAATTATTTTATTTTAACATCAATTGTAAAAAAAAAATAAAAAAAATCATGAAATTTTTACTCAAAGACGAAAGGTGACACATGTATGCATTGAAGATAGATTGTGAGCAACTTGTGTCACTTGGTCACATGTGACACATTGGCACATATGACCAAGTGTCACATGTGCCACTTGGTCATATGTGGGATGCTTAAAGATGGATGACGACATATGTGGGTGAGTGAGCATGGATACAGAATCTTGGTTGTAACCTTTGGACACTCTCATTTGTAGGATCAAGATCAATTCATTGGTTTGGACCAGATGATCATAACATCGGGACGTGATGTACCATGAAAGATGGTCAAATTTTAAACTTGAATATGTGTATTGGTTATGTCATTGATTGATTTGGTCCATTGGCTTCTAAGAGGTCCATGCATGAGCCGTTAAAAGTGAATGTACGTGGACTTGCTATTTCTATCTTGGGATGTGATTTGGCTAGCTCTCGATTTGAGAAAATAACCCTCATAAATTTCTAGTGTGCGATAGGCTGGACTTAATTTCCCGGTCCCTGGGCCGGACCTGATTTTCCTGACCCCCCGTGGGAGAATAATATATTAACGAGGCATATTTGCTGCTCTTGAGATTTGAACATAGGACCTTCCGCTCTGATACCATATCAAATAACCATTCACTCTAAAAGCTCAAGCTGTCAGAGTGTGGTGTATTAATATATATCAAGGGACTTTATCACTTCAACAATTAAAGTGACTACATTGTAGGACTTGTTGTTGCAATATCACTACATTGGCCATTGGTCAATCTGAAATTTATATCTGCATTGATTTTAAGACCATGGCAAAAAATAAGATAAGAAGACATAAACAACATAGGTATACAATGCATATATCAAGGTAGGTCATACGGTTAGGGTCTCACCCATATCACTAGTCATACGGTTAGTATCTCACCTATATTGCTGGTTTCAACATTGAGATCATGGGTTCAAGTAGCCATATGGTACGAGTAAGTGTTTGTAAAATAAAAAATAAAAAAAATCAGTAGCTTAACGAAACTTATTTAGGTTAATGAGATAGTTTTATAAAAACATTAAAAAAGATTCTACAAAAATCAGGTATTACTTTATAAAATTCAAAAAAAGAAAAACAAAAAAAAATGTTTCCCATCTTAATTTCGTAATATATATATATATATATATATATATATAATATATATATATATATATATATATAATATATATATATATATATAGCCTGGCCTACTCGTTTACAGTGCAAAAGGGGCACGTTTGTGTGAAGTCCAAGTTACTTATCTGGCAGGTTTGATGGGACGTGGGTTTGGTGGATCCGGGCCCACCGTGATGTATCAGTATTGAATCCATTTCGTTCATGTACTATCTTGAAATTTCATTTTAAGCCATGATCCAAAAAGTGAGCAGATAAAAATCTTAGACGCACCGCATAAGAGTAAACAATTATGATTAAATACTTACCATTAAAAACTTCTTTGCGGCAATCGGAATGTTTACTTGCCATCCAACCCGTTGATACTGTCACAAGGACATTGATGATGGGATCATACAAATATCAGCTTGATCCAAAACTTTTGTGGCCCACAAGAAGTTTTTAATGGAAAATAACCATGGTTTCCTATGGTATGGCCCACCTGAGATTTGGATCTACTTCATTTTTGAGATCGATGTGAAGAAAACGGATGGACAGCGTGGATGTAAGGCACATACATCACGGTGGGCCCCACAGTCACGGATCCACCGAAGCTAGGTACGGTTTGACGCGTATACGATCTAACCCCAAAATCAAATAATTGAGCGCAAGAGGCGGGGGACAGAAATAAGAAAAATCGAGAAGGAATTAATAGATGGCAAACGGTCCGCATTGAACGTTTATGTGGGGCCCACCAGATGAGCCGAGCAGCCTATTTTTACGCCAGATGATCTTCGTGGTCAGTCCCACTGTTTGAATGGCTAGGATTTCCAGACGCTGATTGCCTGGAGAGGCCGTCACCATGGTGGGGCCCACCGTGATGTATGTCGTACGAGTTAGCTGATATCTGTGTTTTTCCTTTGTCCAGGTCCGTGTGATACTATTAACATGCTGCAGGCAAATAAACATCATGGTGGGTCCTAGGAAGGTTTTAACGGTGGGTGTCATTATCTCCACTGTTTCCTGTGGTGTGGTCCACATGATCTTTGGATCTGCCTTATTTTTGGTATCATGCCCTTAAATGATATGAAAATAACGGATGGACGGCGTGGATAAAATACATACGTCACGGTGGGCCCCACAGTGACCGGGTCTCCAAGTAATCCGCGTCACGGATTTCCTCCGCAGGTGGCACGATGGCGGGAAAGGATGCTGCTTCGCAACAAGGCATCCCCGTCCCGTTCCCAGCGGGAGCGGATTAGGTGCGCCCCGGCTCACCCAAGACGGTGTGGCCCTAACCGTGGGCCCCAACTTGATGTATGTGTAATATATCCATGCGGTCCATCCATTTTTAAAGATAATTTTATGGCTTTATCCAAAATATGAAATAGATATAAATATCGAATGGACTACACCACAGGAAACAGTGGTGATTGAACGCTCACCTTTTAAAAAAATTCCTAGGGCCACCGCAATGTTTATTTTCCATCCAATATGTTGATAAGGTCAAAAATACAAGGATGAAGAAAGAAAAACAAATATAAACTCAATCTAGAAATTATGTAGCCCATAAGAAGTATTTAATGGTCAATCACCACTGTTTTCTATATTGTGATCAACCGGAGATTTTAATACGCTTTATTTTTGGTCTCAAGATCTAAAAGAATCTGTAAAAACGGATGGACGGTGTGGATATGATAAAAATTTATCAAGATGGGCTCCACTTCAGGGCCGCACCTAATCCGCTCCGTTCCTGGCTGCACGTGACGAATTTGTTTTGCGTATGTAGTTACTTAGGCGTGTGTCGCCACCCACTAGGCCCCATAAACTAATCCAATGATCGGAACCGTCTACATTTTGGAATCTATTCTGCAAAGTCCAATTTAGGAAATTCACGGTGAATGGATGATTGTAACCATCACTTTCGGTAAATAAATTAGAACAGTTCGAAAATTATCAGCGGCTCGAAAATATCTTTTTCTCTAGCAGTGAAAAGAATATGAACGGTTCAGATCATCGGATCATCTAAGAATATGGCGTGGCAACGCACGCTGGATGCCGTGTCGCAGCGGATGCAAAACGAACTCTCCTTGCATTTATACTCCGGCTCTTGCTTGCCGTACACGTGCCTCCCGAACTAAAGAGGTGCATGCTGTGGCTACTTTCCAGTCAGCAAGTAACTCTCCGGACACGTGCAGAACACGTGTCTGGCTTCTGTATATCGTACGCCGGGTGTGTAACAAACTTCCCTTGCGTACCAGCCGCCAAGCACAGACGCTGAAGAGAAAAGCTCTAATACTGTGGCAGAGTGTGATGGATGATACACAGTCACTTAAAAATTCAATAAATTGGCATTTAAATAGACAAAGTAAACCATCCATATTATGATACAAAGAGTAAATGTATCATAAACCAAAAGTAAGTTTATTTGATTATTCGACTATTGGATTGGTGGAAATTTATTGGACGGTGGAAATAAAAATATCCAACGTTCCTGTTTTCACAAACAAGTGTCCACAAATCAATGGTTAGGATTGTTCAACCAATCTAATCTTTTTATTGTTATTATTATTATTATTATTATTATTATTATATATATATATATATTTTTTTGCAGTGGGATGCACAATCCAATTGTTATTTATTATTATTATTATTTTTGTGATTTAATATATGCCACGTATACAATTTCAGAGTGCCTGCATATGAAGTGTTTTATACAGCCTAAGTATCATATAAGCCCTAGAAAGAGATTGCCTCTGCTGTTCGTTTGCCAGCAGAATTGACTTTCCTCCTGTTTTATCCATCAAGGAAACCACCGTATTTCATAGGAAATCCACTCCGTCCATTAGGTGATTAGCGGGTTTGATGAAAGATCACCACATAAATCTATGGGTGACATTTCAACACCATTGATCCTTGTGGTGTGGCCCAGCTGAGTGTGGATCTTGCCTTTTTTTGCCACATGTAATAGAATTGAGGACAGAACCTTATGAACGGAGTGGATTTTACATACCTAACATGGTCGGTCCCACAAGCTTGGGTGAGCTGCGTAAAACGCAGTAGAAGTGAGGTTTGCTCTGATACATCCCGATGTATGGAAGAAAGATATGTCCGGACTCCAGCCGCTGGATTTAGTCTATCATCAACGACCCAAACCGGTTATTTGATAGGGATCCGCTTGGATGTGAGATTACCAAAAGTAAATCTCGGATTGAATATTTTAAACTGTTGATTATAGAAAGGTTATGATGACCGTTCGTATTCAAAACAAAAGAAAAAAATCACTAAAGCCTTTATGGTTGATTTCCAAAGTCAGAATCGTCATATGAACGGTTTGGATCATTGGAATATGATCCATATTCAAATGTAACAGTCCCCATATGTCGTACTACAATACATCGGGTTGTATTAAAGAAAACCTCAGCATGAATCCGGTCGGGCAAACTCATCCACGCATGCGAGTAGGATTTTAGAATCTTCATCGTACACGCGAGTAGCTCCCTCACAGCTTCTCAACTGCCATTGGCTCTGTGTCCACATGTGGCGCGCTTTTGCTATACAAATGGTTGTTTCTCGTCCTCCTCCGATACGAGAGGCGCGGGCTCTCCCTCTCTCATTCACGAGAAGAAATCAAAACCCTTCTCTTTCTCTCTGTTTTCCGCCATTCACGCCCACAAAACAGAGCCCTAGAAACTCAAAAACTCCATCCAAATCCAATCGGTTTATGGATAATATCTCATATCTTGTAAAAAAATCTCATCTTCTTCCTCTTTTACTTCGATTTTCGTCCCAGTTTCTGCCTGATTTGCTTCTTTAATCGATCCATTTCCGATCCTTTCATCGCGAGAATGCGGAATCATTCGGAACTCGCTGCGTCGGCATCTTTATCAACGAGGAAGCTTAATCCCGAGGGATCTTCTTCGATGAAGAAGCCGAATTTCGAGATGCGCAGTGTCAGCAGTGCGGGAGATCGGCGGGAAGCTGCTGTGGAGAGGAAGAAGTATCCGATCGGGGCGGAGGAATATATGCTGCTGGAGGAGGTGGGCCAGGGCGTCAGTGCGTCTGTTTATCGTGCGCTTTGTGTCCCATTCGATGAGGTTGTCGCGATCAAGATCCTCGATTTCGAGCGGAATAACAGCGATCTGGTAAATTCATGGGCCTTCATCTTTCGTTGCCGCCGCCAATCTGTTTTGTTTTGATATTTTCAGCTTCCAAGCGGTGGTTTTATATACATTTTATTTAAATTAGAGTTTCTTGAAATTACTTTAATTGGAGGGTTTTTTGTGACCAATTGGAATTTCACTGGTAAAAACGGGTGGTGAAATCTTCAGCTGAAATTGAAAATTGCGGATTTTTATTTTTATTTTCCAATTTTGCTTGATTGTTTTGGGATAATGTTGGGGTGTCCCTAAGGATATTGATTCAGGCTCAGGCCAGACAACAAAGGTAGAAAAATCGCATCCAGGGGAATGCAGTTCTGGTTCTCTCAGCTGCCTAAAAGGTGCAATTGAATGGATGGCTGCCCATTCTGCTAGAATATTCAGTTTTCCTGAGATTCGGGGCATCCCCAAACTCACCCTCAGGCCCTGTTTTGTTTCCACTAAAAAATGGTTTAGTATCATTTTAGTTAACATTAATTGTGTATTAGAGATCATAGTTTATATTAATCATGGTTTATCAATATTATTTTTAATCATTTCCAAGATCTCTAATACATAATCAACGTAAAAAAAAAGAAGAAAAAAAAAGAGATGAACTCATTTTAAGTGGGAACCAAACAGCGCATAGGCATTTTTTTTTTGGACATTCCCAGATTGGCATTGAATTTGGTCTCCGTGGTGATTCCAATAGATTTAGATAAACATAAAGCAACAAGCGTGTTTGTGTTGGGGTTTTCTTTAAAGGTCATCTGGTAACGTGCAATTTCTGCCCCTAATTCAACATTCATGTGAGTAGGAATGTAGTCCGCCTGAAAGTTATGAAACTCCCAAACGCACCCTTAATATCTCCACAATATTGGGTAGGGAATGGATTGGAGTGGACCTGGGTTGGTTCAGTGTTTGGGTGGTGGGCCCAGCCTGTCCATGACTCCTAGGTCATGGGCTGGGCTGGACTCAGGCATGCCTTAGCCTATCCTGTCCTGCCTCTATTTGTCAACGTGCAGATGTGCAAATTAAAACAGGCAGCACATTTATGTCAACAAATATACTGTTTGGATCTACCTCAAATCGCCACTGGATCAGATATGACATGGTGATTTGGAGATTCTTTCGTATTTGCATCTGGAAAGGTCTGACTCTACCCCCAAATCCACATGTGGATAACTCCCAAGTCGTCCTTGAAGTTCTCGTGAAGGAGATTTGGAACACGCATCAGCTGCAAGAAGCAGTAACACCGAAACAGGGCTGTAAACAATTTCAGTCGTCAATTTCCTTGTCTCATTGTTCTATGATGATGTAAACAGCTTCCTTTTAGTTTGATTTTTGAGTTGGTGCATGTCAGATTCCATTCAATAAATGGTACTGACCTATTGATAATTAGTGGTACCAACCTGACAAACTGTTGACTACTGCACATGGTGATTGATCCGGACCTTCCAATCAGCAGGCCACACATTGGATGAGGTACATCAGAAAAACTGTCCCAATTGGAGATTCAAATGTTCAGTAAAAAAAATGGAGTAACAGTGAAGGAAAAAGTCCACTGATAGAAAGATTCAAAACACTTGACTACTGCAGTTGTGTGTCAACCAATTGATGAGTTGCCCTGCCAAAATTTCTGTACATGTCATATTTGCAACTCTTGAGTTATAGAGGTGGTGCCAATTAAATCATACATTTATTGGATTTGGCCAATGTTTAGTTTATACAGGTGTAATTGAACGGTTGAAGTAGTTGAGTTAATATTTTGTCAGTTTCTGAGATTGTGTTGCTAGTTTCTATCAACATTAGGACTTAAGATGGTTTTGGCGACACTTGATTTATCAATTAAGAGAGTTTGCAACTTAGCTAGAGTATATGTAAAAGCTATAACCTGATTCTGCAAGAATGTTCTGCTACTGCAGATTCATGATTAGAGAGTTGATAAATGTTGGCCTGAATGATTTACCTTGTGCCAATAATTTTAATCTATGTGAATCATAAATGATTGATGAAGGTTATTTTTGTTCCTGTATTGGATAGGGTCCTGTGTCTGGACAAACAAATATTTTGTTGAAATGCATGATCTGTACCCGTGGGGCCAATAATTAGGTGATCTGGGAACATTGATCTGGTAGGCCCACCATGTAAGGGAATGGGCTCTATTGGAGTGAGTGATACTCTGAAAGAAGATGCTGTGACATTGAGAGAAGGATTGTGGTTGCTAATGAGTTCTTTGGCCTGTTTTTTTTTTTTTTTTTGAAAGATAAAGAACTTTATTTAGCAAAGCCAAGATAAATGGAAACAAAGCACAAGAAAAAAATAAAAAACAAGAACACAACAAAAGAAAAGGCAAAGTGATGAGGACATCACATCACGCACGCCTTTATGCACGTATCAGAGGAGGAGGCATGCCCTGGTCTCTCTGTTGCCAGGGGAGTATCCGTGCTAAAGACCCCATATTGCATGTATATGGGTATTTTGAGGGAGTGATTCAAACCATCAAATTCGATGGACGCGACAATTGGATCATCGGATCACATGGAGTACATGATTGGGCCGTTGATCGTGGGTCATCTTTCATTAGAGGACATTATATATATTTAGGATTGTTTTATGAGTTATTTTCAGCTTGAGTTGTGTTTTTTGGACTATTTGAGGGGTTTTATATGTTTTTCTTAGAGTAGGAGTCAAAATACATGAAGCAAGACTTTATATGTTTTTCTTAGAGTGCGAGTCTTCCAACTATCAACCATTGAGTTTTTCCTTCTCCATTTGAGGTATTTTGTTGAGATTTCATCTTCTTCTTGTTCCAAACCTCCAATAGCCTTCCAAAACCCCTTCTTTGCTTTCCCTTTGACATTCCCCAATCCCCATCAACCCCTTCCACTACAGACCAAACCCTAGCCGCCCAAGCCTCACACGTGTAACCTCATCTCTAAAAACAATGAAGGCTTCTTCATTTCTTCTTCATGTGATGTGAAGACTTGTTCCATGTAATTTGGAACGAAGATCGGTGCGATGCCCTTCTTCAACCACAAGAGTGTGAGGCTTCCAACTATCAACCATTGATTTTTTCCTTCTCCATTTGAGTTATTTTGTCGAGATTTCATCTTCTTTTTGTTCCAAATCTCCAATAGCCTTCCAAAACCCCTTCTTTGCTTTCCCTTGACATTCCCCATCAACCCCTTCTACTGCGGACCAAACCCTAGCTGCCCAAGCCCCACATGTGTGACTGTACGGCGTACGGCCACACGTGTGGAACCCGTGGGCTGGTTCGTATGGCCACCCTCTTCCCCTTTTGTTTTCCTTTAGATTCTCCATCAAAACCCTCTTAATCCTAGACCTAAACCCTAACCCTAACCCTAAGTTCCCAAATTTCCCAAACCCTAAAACCTTAATTCCCTTAATTCACTTCAATTCCCAAACACTCAATCATCCAAACCCTAATTCCTTTAATTACGACCCTAAATCCCCAAAATTTTCTCATCCAATTGGAACAATTAAGCCCTAATTTCATTCTTCCCCAAATTTCTCTAACCCTAGACTTACCCTTGTCTTGATTTAACAAACCCTAGGTAGTATTAGGTTGTCCTCCTTGAATTAGATGTAACCCTATGCTATTTGGATGCCCCTACATCCATTAGATCCTAGTTTTCCGTATTTAATGATTATGTAGGATGATGCTTGACATCTTAGCCTTGAACTATATATAAATTCTTCTTAGAATCTTGAGATTTGTGGTGATGTTAACATAATTTGTGATTTTTATTAATTAATTTAATTTTTCTGATTGATCTCACTCATTATTTGGCTTCATATATTGGTCCTGCATCATATTTGGTATCATAGACCTAGGTTTAGCAAAGGATTTTTGTGTTGCACTTAGGTTAAGAGTCACATTTAGGGTAGAATTTACATCTAGGGTTGTTAGTGCATGCATTGCATATAGAATCTGGGTTCATCTTTCTGAATTTTATTCCTAGTTTGGAATATCCCATTGCTGAATTTTCAGCATAGTAATCTTAGGTTGTCACCTTGCTGAATTTCTAGTTTGTAATTTTCAGATTACACTCTTGCTGAATTTTCAGCTTGTTACTCTTAGATTGCCAACTTGCCGAATTTTGGCGTAGTACTTAGGGTTAACGACTTTCTGAATTTTCAAATTAGTGTCTCTAGTGTGTCCAGTTTGATATCTAAGTTGGTTTTAATCTTTGTCATAACATTACCCTAGGATTTATGTTTTCCCTTTTAGAGTTTCCTTGTGTATGCCCACTCGTTTTGGACGTGGTTTTCGTCTACATCTCACTATAAATCTAGAGCATATTGCTGAGGCCCTTAATACTATCAACCACTGTCTAATGGCCATTGAAGCGCACAATAGGACCACCGCTACTCAATTAACCGCGACCACTGCGCGTGTTAATCAACTTGAGGCCTCCCTTTAGGCGAACCTCGACACTGGGGAAGATGTTCAATCTTAAGCTGGGGATCAAGTTGATAGGCGAGGATGTGATCGTGGTCAAGGCGTTGGTCGTGGTCGAGCACAAGTGCAACCACAACTTCAGGACCATCATGACCATCATGACCCAGACGTGCAAGGCATGAAGAGTGTGAAAGTTGAGGCTCCCAGTTTTGATGGTCACTTAGATCCCAAGGCATTCCTTGACTGGATGACAGACATGGACCACTATTTTAAGTAGTATGATATATCTAATGGCCGTCGAATGAGATTTGCCAAGATGAAGCTGGTGGGCTAGGCCAAACTTTTTTGGACCAATATAGAATGTTAGATTAAGAGGAGTGGAGAACCCTCAGTGGCGCACTGGGTTGAGAGGAAAGAAGTACTTAAGGAAAAGTATCTCCCTCTCTCTTACCGCCAAAGGATCCTAGACTAGTGGCATGCCTTGCCCTAGGGGTCCATGAGTGTGTCAGAATACATTGCCAAGTTTGATGAATACATGATGTGATGTGACGTTGATGAGGACACGATGATTACACTGTCTAGATTTAGGATTGGCCTCTGATTCAAGATACAATGAGAACTTTATTCTTGTGACATTGACACCTTGGGGCACATGTACCAAGTGGTGCAGGACATCGAGCACTATCTCAAAGCACCAGTTGGGAGGCGATTTGACTCTCGGGATTGAAGTGTTACGACTATTCTTCAAGGGACTAAGTCTAATGTAGGGAGTCAATCCAAGCCCGAAGTTGGTTCCCAATCCAACCCTAGAGATGTTAAAGGAAAGTGAATAGCAAGTGCTAGCTCTAGGGAAGGTGAGCCAATGCGGTGCTTCAATTGCCATGGGTTGGGTCATTATGCGCATCGGTGTCCCTCGAAAGAGAGAAACAAGGCCCTAGTGATTGGCGAAGGTGAGAATGAGGGAGACTAATAGGGCGACTATGAAGAAGAAGTTTATCAGTCCAATGTCACTGGTGCTCGTGACGAGGAGGTAGAGGGGAAGATGAGACCACACCACTTGCATTAGTCAGGTGTACCTTGACCAATGCTAAGGAGACTGATGATTGGCGTTGGACTAAGATTTTTTACACCTACGCAAAATGTGGAGAAAAGAATTGCAAGGTGATTGTCGATAGTGGTAGCTATACAAATGTGGTCTCCATCGGCACTTTATCCCGTTTGGGTTTAAAACCCAAACCTCACCCTCAGCCTTTTAGAGTTTCATGGATTGACTTATCTTCCTGCCTGTCACCCAACGATGTCTCATGCTTGTTCATTTCGGATCCTATTCAGACTCGTTGTGGTGTGATGTTTTGCCCATGAATGTCGGACACATCATTTTGCGGCGACCTTGGTTATTTGATTGCGATGTGACGATATATGGCTGCTCGAATGCATGCTCATTCATGCATCGGGGCAATAAGATCACTTCAGTTCCTCTCCCACCAACAAGCCATGCAGAGAAGAAAGCTGAGGGGAAGTCAAGTAACCCAAGGGATATGAGGAAATCCCAATATAAATCTCTCCATGCTATAAACGCCAAGGATTTTGAGAGAGAGAGACTGAGGTAGATTCGATGGTGTATGCCTTAGTGGCTAGAGTCACACCCGAGGTTAGTGTAGAGGGACCCCCTAAGGTAATTCCGATTATGGATGAGTTTCACGATATATTCCTAGAGGACCTACCAGATGAGCTTCCCCCATGAAAGACATCCAGCATGCCATTGATCTTGTCCCTGGGGCGACCCTACCAAACCTTCCACACTATCGAATGAACACTACGGAGCATGCAGAGTTGAGGAAGCAAGTTGGTGAGCTCCTTAGGAAGGATTTCATTTTGGAGAGTTTGAGTCCGTGCACCGTGCCAACGCTCCTTACACCCGAGAAAGATGGGACGTGGTGCCAAGGTGTTCCTTATCGGTATCGGTGGGGGTAATGGTGCCCACCGTTACCGATACGGATACACCCTGTATTGGCCGATACGGGGTGTGTAACGGTGCAATTTTTTTTTTTTTTTTTGGTCAAAAAATTATGGAAAAATATCCATTAAATCCGGAATATTCTAAATATGCCAAATATGCATTCATTTATAATTTGGAACATGTTTATGGTGGTGTAACGGTCCACTCTTTGGTGAGAATGCTATATCGGGTTGTCTGGTGGATTTATGAACCTGACAACCTGGAATTAATTGCAAACCTTTTATATTTAGTTTTCTAACTATATAATATCTATATAAATTTACTATAATGAATGTAATACCAAAACATCTTATATTTTCAAGTTTTCCTTTTATTTATAGTGTTAGCGCATTGCATACTTCGTGACTCACATGCATTTTATTTCAATATATAAAGTTTAAGGACTTTTGCATCCTATTATGTAATTCATATACCTAATAATTTGATATCATTTTCCCCCATAAATCTTTAAAAAATTTAAAATTAAATTGAGGTAAATTGTGTTGTCGATTCGGGGCTGGTTTGGGGACCATTTGATGCCCCAAACTAGCCTCAAATTAATGCAATCTATTGGCACTTATTCCACTAATGGATTGGTGGACATTTATTGGACAATGAAAAATGAAAAATATCAAATGGTCCTATTTCAAAAAACAAGTGTATGCAAACTAATGGTAAAAAATGTAGGAGTATTTAATTTTGGGATTGTGACTTAGCAACAATGGTCCCAAAATTTAATTGGTTAATTTTGAGTTGATATATACGTCGTGTATAAATTTTTAGGCCATGTACTGGGGTCCACTCGATTATGTATTATATATCCATGTCATCCATCCGTTTTGGCAACTCATTTAAGGGCATTGGAAAAAAATAAGGTAAATCCAGATCTTAGGTGGACCACTAGTGGGCCAGGCGGGCCACCTCGATGTATTTGTATATCAATGCCATCAATATGTTTTGCCAACTCATTTTAAGGCCTGGTCCAAAAATTCAAGTAAATCTAAATCTTTAGTGGACCACTAGTGAGTATCCCTTTAAAAGTGGGGCCCACCTCAATGCATTTGTTGTATATCCATGTGGTCCATCCTTTTTGCCAACTTATTTTAGGGCATGGTCCAAAAAATGAGGCTGATCCAAACTTAGGTGAACCACAAAATAAGGATTTAATTCCCACCATTAAAAATTTGTTAAAACATTTTTTTTTTTTTGGATCAAGCTATTAGTTGTGTTCTCCCTTCATCAAGGTCAAAGTCTATGTGATCTTATGAATAGGTTCGATGGAAAATAAACATTATAGTGGACGACATGGATATACTACACATAAATCAAGGTGGGGCCGACTTAACAAAACGGTGCAAGTGCACTGTGTAGCATGTACCGCAGGTCCGCCGGACATTTTAAAAATGAAATTTGAAACCATTCGTTTTTCAAGAACGAAATGAAAAGAAGAGAGAGAGGGAAACCGAAAAAAAAGAGGGAAAGGAGAGAGAGAGAAGAAGAAGAAGAAGGGCCGCAGGGCCACAGCAACTGCTGCTGCCGCAGCAGGGCCGCAGCCGCAGCAGCCCGTGAAGAAGAAGAAGGAGAAGAAGAAGGAAAAGAAGAAGGAGAAGGAGAAGGAGAAGGAGAAGTAGGAGAAGAAAAGAAAGAAAGAAAAAGGTAAGTTTTTTTTTTATTTTTATTTTTATTTTTTTTTAATTTCTTATTTTCTTTAGGCCTGTAACAGTTTTTACAGTACTGCAACAGCCGTCATGGACTGTAACGGCCATTACGGGCACAAAAAAGAGGGGGTGACCGTTACAACTTTGTAACGCGTAACGGTCACGACCGTTACCGTTACGTATCGGCCGTTACAGCCGAAATGTAACCGTTTTTGAACACCTTGCGTGGCGTATGTTTGTGGACAGTAGAGCCATCAATAAGATCATGGTCAAGAATCGGTTTCCCATACCACATCTTGACGATATGCTAGACATGATGGTGGGTGTCACCATCTTTTCGAAGATTGACCTCAAGAGCAGGTATCACTAGATACGTATTCGCACAAGAGATGAATGCACTCCACTTTCTTCTGCTTAGAAGCCCGCCTCACTTGCATGCCAAGAATAGAAGAGACCATAGATGGAGGCTGGCATTACCCAACAAACACCAACCAACTCTAACACTCGATCCAAATCTCCGAAGAATAAGAGCAATGGAGGAAGTGGTAGTTGACGAACTCGGCATCTTGGAGATAAAGGAGATAAGCATTGGGAAGAATCAATCCCTTTTCCTTAGATTATCAATAGAAAGAACCTGATTCTTGTTGACCAGCTAGCAAAAGTTGCCACTTTGAGGAGAGCCCCATAAGACCACAAGGCACTCGAATGACAGCAAGTGACCGGGAGCTACATGCCGCAAGAAGAACACAGAAAGATCCAGAGAAGGCTCTCGAACCAGCGTGGCTCCAAACCAGATAATCATATGCTCCCGGAAATGGGTACGTGCCCTGCAAACGAGAGAGGAAGGCCATTAGGTCCAAAACTTCCTCATCTAAGAGATTTCTCCTCAGCGACGAAATCTAAACCCCACCCTCCCCTTGCCAAGAAAAACATTCAGCTAACAATATGTTTTCGACAGAACTGATAGCCGATAAGGTAGGGAAAGCGGACCTAAGAGAGGAATCACCACACTAAGGGTCCTCCCAAAATCTAGTGTGCTCTTCTTTACCTAGAGCAAACCTTAGATTCGAGAACACATTTGGGGCCAACCTAGCAATCCCTTTCTAAAGGAAGAGCGATAAAGGGAGGACGGTTTAGTTTGACACCTCGACGGGGCAAGGCCATACTTGGCCACTAGGATTGATCTCCATAGACTATAACTCGCGTAACCAAACCGCCAAACCCATTTCCCCAAAAGGGCCTCATCGACCAGATCGAGGAGCCTTATAACACCCCCCCCCCCCCCCCCCCACCCCCCCCCCCCCCCCCCCCCCCCCCCCCCCCCCCGCATAGGGGGTATAGACCTCCTTGCCACAAGAAATTTCTTCGAAGCTTGTCAATACAAGTGATAACCGACTTAGGCAAGAAAACAACGACATGTAATATTAGGGCAAGTTGGAGAGGGATGCCTTAATGAGGGTGATTTTATCCCCTAGGGAAAGTAACTTGCTTTTCCAGGGGGAAAGTTTTCTTTCCATATTCTTGATGATTTTATCTTACAAGGGTAAGGCCAGTTTGCTAAAGAGGGAGACCCAAATAAGCTGTAGGGAAGGGAACCGACTCCACATCCAAAAGACTCTGCCTGGGAGGTTATATCCTCACTCGACAAATTGATCTTGAAGAATTGACTTTTGGATATGTTAATCTTTAGACTTGAAATAACTTGGAACTAATAGATGGGCATACTCAAGAAATTGACCATGAAATCCATCGCTTTGCAAAAAAGTAAGGTATTATCATTGTATTGGAGATGACAAATTCGTTGCAGATAATTCTCTGTCTTGAAACCCTAGAATGAACCCACCTTCTGTCCCATAAAAAGCATATAACTGAGCGCTTCTAAAACAAGAACAAGGGGGAAGGGAGATAAGAGATCACCTTGTCTTAGATCATGGGATGCTCTGAAGAAACCAAAGGGGAATCCGCTTATAATCATAGAGAATTTTGCAGAGGAAACACAGGTTCTAATCCAAGCTCTCCATTTTTCCTGAAAACCCACACGATTGAGCATATTATCTAAAAAAGGACCATTCAACTGAAATTGCGTGGAATAGGATCCACAGGCTATGCGCGGAAGCTTGGCGAGGATATGGAATGAAGGCTATGTCCCAAATGGGGGAGTGATTAGGACCGAATAAAATTTGTCTTTTAAACACACAATTGCTTACTTAAACTAATGTGCAATTAAACTAAGTAAGGCAATGTAACAATAAGGCTTCACATAGACTACAAATGCTACGCCATTCAAGCAACTAGTCTATAAATGGTAGAGTACATGTGTGTGTGGGATGTCCTAGCATTCATCTAATCATACATACATATAATTAAACATTCATCACATAAGCATAATTAAACAAGTGCTCAAAGACAATCCCAAACACAAGCACATATAGTGGTTTGGTTTCCCTATTCCACTCCCGACGGAAGCACTCAACCCATGAATGTACTGAATTTCACTATCAGAGGTTTTAAATCAGGTTCACCTCTAACCTTTAACAATCCTACACAAGGATCGGCTCCTTCAGAGACTTGCGTGGTTTTCTATAGCCTTGCCACGAACCTCGGTCCTAGTCCAAGGACTAATGTTTACTCCCGCCGGAGACTAACACGCACACACCTGTGTCCGGTGGCCTACTCATGGACTTTGATTTAAGTCCTACACAAGAACTAATATCCTACACAAGAACTAATGTCCTATACAAGAACCTAGTCGAGTTTGGCAATTCAAACTCTACACTCAATCCTACACAAGGAATGAGTGTGCATGGACTCACTCATTGACACTTATTGAATAGAGCACCATTGATGCGCCATCTTGGGTTGCTTGATCGATGCTCTCCCATGCTTTAATCATCTCCCCTTCGCTCTCCCGATCATGATGCCGGTGCTTTGCCAAGGCTTTAGCTCCAAGATCAAACACCTTGCATGTAGTGCTCATTTGAGGTGACCAAGGTGATGGGAGGTTGGTGAATTCTCCTACGACAGGTGGGAATGTTGTAATCCTATGGGATTCGCCTAGATGAGTCTTCTAGAGGATTTATATAAGGATATTCTTATAGAGGTTGGGTCTAAACTTTAGAAAGTGGTAGAGTTCAAGTACATCTTCAAGGCAGAGGTTGAAATCCTCATTAGAGTGTTAATCTCAAGGAAGATGACTTAGAACTCATTGGTTTAGAGGCTTGGGATGAGGGATATGATCATGGAATCACCTAAGCTTCTATTGCACCAAAAACCCATCAAAATGCCCAAGAACTGAATGCCCTTTTATAAGAAACCGTGTTCCAATGGCTATAAAACGACTATGTTGATGGGATCGAAAGACCGTTCGATGGGATCGAACATACTGTCGATCTTATAGAGAAAATTCAAGAATATATTTGTTGAGTTGCTGGACTGTTTCTTCAATCGGATCTTCAATGGCATCGAAACCCATCGACAGACTATTGATGGGATCGAAGTCCACTCGAAAACTGCTGTTTTGGGCATGTATGTTTATAGTAGCTATGTACCTCTTTTAGCCTTATTTATCATGTTCTAATTAAGCACCTAAGGCTAAGGGATGATCAACAAGGTTTACCTATAAGGTCAGGGATCATCTAGAGCTTCAAGGGTTGTTTTGGGTCAAGGGTTAAGGTCACTAAGGCATCTCATTTACCTGACTACATGACACATGGACTCACGTGATTGACAAACAAGGTGCACAAATCAATGCACTAACATCAACATGATCGTAAGCCTTTTCAAATTCAACTCACTCATTTATTGTAATTCACCAAATTGCTTCGAGGCTAAAGGCTTTATTTGACCATTTCGGTATATTGTGGTTGATGAATTGGCCAAAGGAGGGTGGCATCATTTTTCTGTTGTGTTGAGAACTTGTTCCTTCATCCTTGATTTGTCTTTTTTTTTTTTTTTAAAAAAAAAAAATAAAAAATAAAAAAAATCTCTTTTCTTTTTAAATAAATCTCTCTCTCTCTCTCTCTCTCTCTCTCTCTCTCTCTCTCTAAAAATAAAATAAAAAAAGAAGAAGAAGAAGAAGAAGAAGAAGAAAAAAAAAGAAAAAAAGAAGATGGTGGATACCCCAAATTAGATCTGATCCCTTGGATCATTGGAAATTTTACAATGAATGTGGATGCTTGCTATATTTTTTCGACTTGTCATGTTATTTTAGGCAATTGATCTAACTTTTATGATCTTCGAATGAGGGTAATTTTTGGAGCAACCCCCATCCAAGGTGGGGCCGTCAACAATCTGGATAATTGAACAATGGGCTCCACATGCATGAAATCCTGCAAAAACAAGCATATTTTCTGATGTGCTGAACCCTATGTCTCCTTTGTTTTGGATGCCTAGGCATGCAACTGTTTCATATTATTGAATTATGAATGATTTTACTTTTTTTTTTCTTGCTGGTTATATCGATACTATTTATGTCGAAAGGTTGATACAAGGCTAGTTTATCAAGTGGTGTAAACCATACTTTTATCTAAGGAGATGGGAAGGGTTTTAAACCAACACTGAGGGTATTTAGGTAATTTACAACCATTTACCACATCCTAACGTCCTCCAGAAATTGCCTTCGCGCCCTTCTCCCATGCCTGCAAAGAATTTCATACATTGAAACATATGGTAATTACCAAATGTCTGAGGTGCGTGGGTGTACCCATTATGTGAACATGAAATCCAAACCACAAATTGGTTACTAATCTTCATGTTCACTGGACATAAAAAAAGCTTATCCAAAACTTAGGTAGGACCCTCCACAGGGAATAATGTACAATCACACCTAGCCACGTGGTTTGGCCCACCTGTGTTTTTGTAAAGGCCTGATGTTTGGTCTGTCTCTTAAGGTCATGTTCTCTTGATGACTGGGTTGGATGGCATATACATAGCACAGTGGAACCCAGATTCCATCCAGAAGTTTGTATGGTGGGTGTTATCCTCCCCAATTTCCCCCATTGTTCCCTTTGGTGTCACCCACTTGAGTTATGGATCAATCTGATTTTTAAGATACAGGCCTAACATGGGTTGGCGCATCTAATGGACAGATTGCATGGTACTCACATGTCACAAGGGGCCCCACACAGCTACCATAATGCCAATGTATGAGAGTATTCCCCCTTTGGCAACTCACTTCTCCTCTTTCTATGTTTGTTGCATGTACCCTATCTTCTAGTTTCAATAAATGTCAATTCATGATTTGGAAACTAGGATCTAGAAGTTGTGAATATCTTCTTATTTTGGAATTGTTGATTTCGTTACTGTTGAACTTCTAACCTGTGGCTATGGTGTGGCAATGTACCTTGTGTGGGGTGTTTGTTGCTTCCCCTTGCTTTGTTGACAAGTTTGCTGGGGCATTATGAACCTCTTTTGTTTAATTGAGGTGGGAAACGATATGGCACCTATTTCTCCTGTTATTCAAGTGGGCGTTGTCCCTCTTCCCTTTAATTAGGTGGAACCTTTCTTCTCCCTTAATCTAGGTGGCGGGTCACATGTCTTTATAAGTCAGGTAGAGCATTACAATCTCGCCCCACCCACTCACCCCTTAATGTTACTCTCTTGGAGGGGGTGGTGGTATTACGCTTCCCCTTCCTTGGGATAAATTAGGCAGACTTTCACATTTTACTATGCTTTAACCATTGCATATCTTGATTTAAGATATTGTTGATACTGAGTTTGCTTGCAGAGACTTGAACCAAGCATTTCCTACAATATGCGAAGCATTAAGGGAGACAGTTTCTCGTAACTTAGCTACAAGCCTAACTACCCAGCCATGTTCTCAATCAGATGTCAAGTGTATACTTCTAGAAATCTTTCTCAATAGGCAAAACATTAAAGGGATACCTGCTTCTTTCTGCCTCTTTTGAGTCTTTAGTCGACTTGCATTGACCCAAGAGGTACGATTTGGGGGTCTGGTTAAAAGAAGAGACCACTCAAATTGGATGAACTTTTGGGACTTGTTCGGGCTCAGCTAGATTGGACTGCATGACTTGTCTGTGTCAGTGATGTGCACACTGCGACTTGTCCGTATTGGCCAAGTCAAAGAGGAGCCATTCTAGTTAAACTTTTGGACTGACTTGGTCCAATTCATCCAAGTTGTATCGTTATCATCAATATGACCCATAATTGGCGAGGGATGAGCAGTGTCTAAACCGGCACTTTCATATGCTGGACATATTAATTGGATAAGATGACATTTGGGTTTCTACTTATTGAATATAGCACCACAGCTTTTGAACTTCAGTGTCATACGGTAATAGCAGTACATATCTTGGCTTCATAATGTAGCATCAACCTCTATTTTCATTGGAGCTCAGTGTTTATCTGGTTCTACTTGCTAGATGCAGCAATATCGAAGTCCATATATGTGGTGCCACAATCTCGCATTCACATGCTGGCACCAACTTTTATTTTCACTGTAGCAGCATAGGCTGTCTTAAACAGCTAGGTGTTCTGGAGGTGTTTCTGTTAATGAGATCCAAGTGCTGCTGAAGTGGTTGACGATATTATTGCTAAGGCTCGCTAAGAGAAACTGTTTGGTTTACTGATCTCTTTCTCCAACAATATTTTTGCTGTTGGGACATCTGGTTTGCTGGTCTCGCGAATGAAGGAGATTCCATTAGATGATTGGGTGTTCCAGGCAATGTGTTCCATAACGGTAATGGTGGCCGTAACGGCCACCACCATTACCGTTATGATATGGGCTCTAACGGCTGTTATGGCCCTTTTTTATTTTTTGAAAAAATTGTTGCAGGACCGTTATGGGCTGTTACAGGACTGTTACGGGTCCTTTAGGACCTGCTTTTTTCCTGTAACGGCCATTACGGCCCCGTAACACGTAACGGTTATGACCGTTACTGTTACGTAACCGATTTTAAATACCTTGGTTCCAGGGCATAGATATGATTTTTGAGATGTTGATGTTATTCTTAATCCCCTTCTGTTTTGAATTGAATCGTATTGCAAGTAGGACATGCATTAGGGAGAGATGACAAATGTGAGGACCACTAGTGGACAAACAAGTTCCCAATTACTAGGGGCTTGCACCAGGTGTAGCCGTGTAGGTATTGAGCCCATACCTTTTCGCTTTGGTTGTAGAAAAATTGATGAGGACGGGGCATTTGCAGGAAGACATCCCATGGTGTATGTTGTTTGCAGATGACATTGTTTTGATTAATAAGACTAGGGAGGGTGTAAACACAGCTAGATTTATGGAGGGATGCTTTAAAATCTAAAGGATTTAAATTAGTCGGACTAAAACAGAGTATATGGAGTGCAATATTAGTAACAATAGGAGTGAAAACAAGGAATTAGTTAAATTTCTGACCAAGAAGTTTCCCAAAATGACCACTTCTGATACCTTGGGTCAATATTCATAAGAGTGGAGAGATTTAGAATGATGTTGCCCATAGAATTCAAGCTAGGTGGAAGAAATGGAGATGTGTGTCTGGAGTTTTATTTGATCATCATGTACCAGTCAAATAGAAAGGGAAAATTTATAGGATAGGTATAAGACCAGCCATGCTTTATGGGATAGAATGTTGGGCAGGTAAGGAACAACATGTTCATAGGATGAGTGTAGCCGAAATGAGGATGTTGACATGGATGAGTGGCAAGACGAGTAAGGGCATTCGAGGGAACTTAAGAGTAGCGCCAATGGGAAGATGAGGGAAAGTAGACTTAGATGGTGTGGTCATGTGCAACAGAGACCAAGAAACGCGCCAGTTAGGAGTGAGTTGGTACAAGTTGAAGGCTCTAAACTTGGTGACATATGGTTTTGACTGAAGGTATGGCCCATGATAGAGTGGAATGGCAGTACAGGATTCGTGTATCCAACCCCAATTATTTGGGATAAGGCTTAGATAATGATGATGATGATGATGATTTGGGTGTATCTTCAGATGCATTAAGGACCTCATTTGTTCTTCTTAGTGGCTATTTCTCTTGCTTACATTGGCTTCCCATAGGTTCTAGTGGTTTTTGAATTGTTGTCCAATTGTTCAATGAAAACATAATGTGAAGAAACATGCGGCAGAAGTGTTGTGAGTGGATAAACTTCTCTCATCACATTTAGTGCTCATGCAAGACTATGTGCGTTATTTCTTTCTAATTTCTGTTGCTTAATTATTCACTTTATCAAATAACAAGAAAGTTGCTTCTCATTAAACATCCTTCTTCATGAAGGTGACAGTGTCTTCTAAAATATGGTAGATCTGAAGCAGCAGATGAAATTATCTCCCACCTGAAAGCGAAATATTTACTGCTAGTGTTTGGCAACTTGAGAAAGAAAGGCTCAAACATATATTGGGACATGTGAAGAAAGAAAAGGACATTTGGGTTTCTGGGGGAATGAACCATCTTGAAAAAAAATGCAGTTATGTGCAGTTTCTGGAGATGGCAAAAGGAAAAGTATTGTTAAGAAATGCAGTCAGATTTAACCAGGACTTGAGAAAATCAGTTAAATCCGCGAAAGTTTGTCCTTGTTGAACTGATTTTGTTTTCCACCAGAGTTAGATCAGTTGATTCAATTTGATTTAGTCATGAGCTCAGTTGGCAAGTCATCAAATTTTTTTCATCTGAGAACTATATCCTGTCACTAAATTTCAGTTTTCCAAATTACTGTTCTTAAATTATTACAGCCACTCATGTTCTTAGTTTGTTAATGCATGCAAAACTTGCTTCATGCACTCTACCTGCATGTGTATACATGCTTAGGAATGTGTTGATAAATGTATAATGGGGACAGTCATTTTTTTCTTATCATATTTGGGGAACATTGTCTGAAATAGTTTTATACTAGAAAGCATTGTCTAGAATATTGCTTGAAGAACTTGGATACTAAAAGTCTTTTACAAATATTCTCAGTGTGGTTTCATTAGCTACTTCTTCATGCATTTATATGCCATGTAGAGATTTTTTAGTTTTGGTTGTTTGGTTGCCATCCTCCCTATCTTCTGATTGACTACTAAAATTTGCATGATGTTTTACTGCCTTGCCCTTGTAATTGGCCTTACACAAGTTTAGTTTGACATTAAATTTTTTACATTTTCTATACAGAATAATATTTCTCGTGAGGCACAAACTATGATCTTGGTTGACCATCCTAATGTTCTTAAGGCACACTGTTCCTTTGTACATGAGCGTAGTCTATGGGTTGTCGTGCCCTTCATGGCTGGAGGATCTTGTCTTCATATATTGAAGGCTGCTTATCCTGATGGTTTTGAGGAGGTAATCATTGCAACTGTCTTGCGGGAAGTGTTAAAGGGATTAGAGTACCTTCACCATCATGGGCATATACATCGAGATGTCAAGGTTAGTGATTGTTGGTTTATCATAAATATCCTATTTAATTTACTGGATAAATCATCATCGTCGTCATCATCATCAAAGCTTATACTGACATTCACTATATACATATGATGAATTTATTTATTTTTTCCTACATGAATATTTTGAAGGATAAACTTGTCAAGTTTATACTGACGTTCACTGAATAACTATGATGAATGTGTTTGTGCATGTGTGTGTTCCTTTATGAATATTTTGAAGGATAAACTCGTTGATTGTAATCCACCTATGGCCTCACTGAAAGGGCAAGGGGAAGGGGAAGGCCCAAAAGGACATGGGTGGAGGTTGTTAGAAAAGACTTCATGACCAATTGTCTAACTGAAATTATGCAAAATTATGCCCTTGATTGAGTGGAATAGCGGAAGACCCCGATTTGTTGGGATGAGGCTAGGACGATGGTGATGAATATATTGAAGCAAAAATCAAATGAGATGTCTTTACTTATTTATTTTCTTAGAAAGCTCATGGTGAAGACATTAGATATTTATTGTTTCGCCAGCTACAATCGTACCCCAAAGTAGTAATTGTTTTCTAAATCGATCATGCATATGGAATTAACAATTTAGATAAGCCTTCAAAACTTGTTAAGGTGTTTATTTATACACTTTGTTTATGTGCATTTTGTGGTAGGAGTTGCATATAATCACCCATAAAACCTCGAGGAGCACTCAAAATATCTTAATAAACTTTCTGTCAGTATATTGATCAACTGCCAAAACTATTGTGAACTGTTGCCTTTTGGAATGTTCTTGGAGGTGAGTAGAGAAAATGGTAATGATGAGGGGAGAGTTGTATTTCTCTCTTTACCAAGATGATTTATATATAGCCCTTTAAAAGATACAAAAATAGGCACAATATTAAAGAAAAGATATATAATAAGATACACAAATATCTTATAGTTTAAATACTTTGCAGGAGTACATAGATTTGTACTCCTAACGCCCTCGAGTTGGAACATAGAGTACATAGATTTGTACTCCTAACACCCTCAAGTTGGAACATAGATGTTAGACATCGCCAACTTGCTGATAGTGTAGTTTAAATGAGCAGAAGATGGTGCTTTGGTGAAGATATCGTGTACTCTAGAGCAAACAAAGGGAGCATGTAACAACTTGAATGGAACTTTTCCTCGCAAAAAGTGATACTCAACTTCGATGTGGTTCAACCTCTCATGGGAAACTGAATTAGAGGCAATATGAATGTGGCTTGATTGTTATAATGTAAAGGGAATCAATAATGACATACTGATACTCATCTCTTGAAGAAGTGTTCTGATTCAAATGATCTCACAAGTTATGTGAGCTGTAACATGATACTCTACCTCAGTTGAAGAATGAACAACAATAGAACACTTTTTTGCTTTTCTGTGAAATTGAGTACCCTGAACAAAGTTACAATAACCAAAAGTAGATTGATGATCCATAGAGCCTGCTCAGTCAATGTCACAATACCCACATGGATTGTATCAGTGTTGTTACATGTATCACTGATCGGGGATATGGAAACATGTATTAATATCGCCGAAACCAGGAAATGCATTGCTAACTGAGGGAAACATTGGGGAAAAATGTGAAAACGTGAAAATTTTCGGTGAAATTTCAGGAGATGCTAAAATATACATGTTTACATATTTAGGAACAAAAAATTGCAAACAGAACCATATATATAAGTTTCTATTTAATAGGGGCCTAAAGCATGTGTCGTCGTAAAAAATCAGTGTAATAGTAACTAAAATGAGTTCATATCATACAAACATTGTTTGAAGTATCCCCGATATTATCTGTATCTCTAGCTTGACAATATCGATAACACTAGTAGTGATACTAGTAACACTGGTAGTATCAGAAATTCTAGGTATTGGCGATGTGTCCCTAAGTATCGCTAATGTATTGGAATTGTTAATATTTTCAACTGTGTAAAGTCCAGGCGTCGCTTGTATTGCCAATATTTTCAATTGCATAAATTCCATGAGTCGTATCGCTAGTGTATCGACGATATTTTGATAATATTGCCAATGTATCGATGTCACCAAAAATCTATTATATTAAAAAAAAAAATCCCATTAAAATTTTATGGCCACATGGTCTTATGCAACTTTCAATTTGTCGACGATAATATCATGATATTATAGTTATCAAAACATAGGCAATATTGAGACTATAATCTTTCGTTTCGTTTCCAGTTGTCGACAATTTCTCGGCGAAATATTGTGCATTGTCGATATTATGAAATATTGATGGATGTTTGGATGGAAGGTTGGATGGTTGGGTGGATAAATGGGATGGTTGGATGGATAGATGGAATGATGGGATGGTTGGACTGATTTCTTATGACAACACATGTTTTTAGGCTCCCATTAAATGGAAGCTTATTATGCATGCATTCTTTTTCAATTTTTTTACTTCATAAATGTGCAAGTATGTGTATTTTAGCTTCTCATGAACTTTCACTAAAAAATTCCACCGTTTTCCCCATGTTTCCCTACATTTTTGGGTATCGGTGATATCGATATAGTTTCCGTATCCTCAGCTAGCGAAACTTGTAGCATTACCGATACTTCAAACACTACATACAAATGCAGGTACCAACAATAACTAAAACATCTAAAATCTAAAGGAATTGAAAAGCATACCTTCCAGCCATCCCTCTTACTCACATGGAGTTGTGAAGTGGCTCAAAGTCATCATCTCTGTCCCCATTCCATCCATCCATCCATGCATCCATACAAGAAACTATCCATCTATCCATCCATGCATGCACACACACATGATCCATCCATCCATCCATCCATGCACGCACACACATGATCCATTCATCCATCCATGCATGTATTCATGTACATATATACATGCATACATACATGTCCATCTGATGTGGACATCATGCGCACACGCGCACGCACACCATCCCCCCTACGCACATATGTACGTATGAAGGAGGGCCCCACCATCAATCTGGCTCGATGACGGCGTCCAGGGAGGGCCTCCTAGATAGAAGATGAAGTTTTGGTTCAAAAGGGTGGGCCCGATAGTCAAGAAAAGCCTATCATGGGATCTCATGATCGTGGCCCACTCGTCGGATTGATTTCATATTTTAGGTTTTGCTTATTGTTATTATTTAGAACATCATGAACGCTTTAGATTTCTTTGTTTGATTTTTATTTTAGTTTACTTCATCGCCAAGTAATAGGTTGTGCACATGGTGCGAGTTTTTGGGTATAGGGTTTTCCCTGTAAATAGGCACCCCTTGTAGTTCTTTTCATTCATTCAAGCTTAATAAAAAAAATTCCTGCTTTATTTTTCTTCTCTCTTCGTGAGTTGTGGAAGAATTGAAAAGTGGGTGCGAAACCCTCCCTTTTCGAAGGGCTAAGTACGTGGCGTGAAGCCACATCTATCCCTATCCATCCCTACCCTCTCCCATCCATATACCTCATCTTTTATTATCATTATTGCTTTGAAATTTCCAGCCTTTGCAGCTATTCATCCCCCTACAGCCAGTTTCCATAATCTGGACCTGTAGGAGGGCTGAAACTTCGGCGGAGCACTACGCCTCGACCTTACGTCGGATCATCATCAAACTTTGAGGGATTGGAGGTCTCCCCCGACTGACCAAGGCGTAGGTGTCACTTTGAGGAGGCGGGCTTCCATCACACGTGCGACCAGCCCACCCGCGCACGTGCGTCAGCTCCGGGTCACCATCTGCACGTATGAGCTTTTTCCGGGTCAGGTTTTCCTCTTTTCATTCCTATTTCCTAAACCCTAGCCTTAGTTTGCATTAGCCCTAATTTATTCCCCCCCTCACCCCACTTTTTTTTTTTTTTTTTTTTTCCACCCTAGGGTTCCTTGAATTGAAATTGGGGAATCCCTTGGATTAGAGATTGATTTTTATGCATGTGTGGTTGATTTCTATTTCCCTTTGACATTGTTTGGCTTATAATTTTTATTGGTCCAGCCCTAGCGTGTGTCGGCTTGGACCCGCATAGATTCCCCTTTCATTGAATGTTTGGACTATCATGTGGGATGTGGAATTTGTGTAATTGTTTCTGAATTGGTATGATCTAAGCCTGAATTCTTGCACATCATACTTGAATTTCATGTCCTACATCACCATCCATCCATCCATACATACATTAATACATCCATCCATCCATGCACACATACACTGATACATCCATCCATGCATGCGTGCAAACGTGCATCCATCCATCCACGTGTACATAGTACACACACATGATCCCCAAACCACCCACCCATCCATCCATCCATCCACACACACATGACCCATCCATCCATGCATACATACGTACATGACCTATCCATCCATCCATCTATGCACACATACACACATTTTATGATATAACCATGCATCCATCGAAAAATTAATTTTTGAAATGGAAAACATTTTTTATAAATAAACATATTTTTATTTATCTTTGAAAATGTAATATTTTTGTCAAGAAACGGAGCCTACTAAATTATAAAATTTTTAAATGTATTTTTCTAAAATTTAAATAATTTAAGATTTTTTTCGAAAATAAAAAAATCTACAAGAATTGATGATTGGCCCACTGTAACACCCCGGATTTTTGCCAACTTGGCAATGGATGCCCTTGGACGTAGAACTGCCCTAGGACCTTATTCTGTTGTAATTAGGACGTGATTTAGTTAAGTATTAATAGCTTGGATCACTTTCTATACAATCTATACAAACTACAAAGGTCCAAGTACCACCTCAGGTAGAAATCAAATAGGACCAAATCCTTTAGAAACTAAATGAGAATTAATTTAGCGCTAAACTAGATTCTCTGTGCAATTGGCCCTAATCACTTTAAATACGATCTGCAAGACCCAAAACTTGTAGAATCATTGATGCTAGGTTACCCTAAAATCTAGGATCAATCTCATTACCCAGTGGCTCTCAGGAGCACATTGAAACTCCGTATCGGATCTGGACCGCACGTCGAAAGTCCGTTTTCTACGAACTTATATAATTAAGACCGCCTTGCTGGGCTTGACAACCATCTCGGAAATCAAGTCCAGATAGTGTCCCGAAGCCATTCGCTTGAGCCCGGAGCGGAGAGTGTGAGAAAACGTGGTTTCCTTTAGAAATTAATTCGAATTTAAGTAATCTGAGACTTGTTGTTTGCGGGCCAGATATAAGCAATCAGATCGTCAGAATCTGACCCAAATACACCCTCGGATCAAGGGAAATTTCATGCACAGTCCCGTGTACTTGTAACCCTGATCGAGTTTCGGTAACCGTTGAATTGAAACTGGTCCGCCACGTGTGATTTGGGAACTCAACTGGAATGAAAACTTAACTCGACCTAGATCCAAGGTCGGTGAGCTTAAGTCCGACCTTTGGCTCAAGGGGGGGGGGGGGGGCTCCGGAAGTGCTCCGTTGAGCTGAAATAGTCTCTCTTTGGACATAACCTAAGTATACTTTGGCCCTGGGGCCATTCCCATCAGTTTTGGGCTATATAAGGACCTTAAGCCCTCACTCTCTCATTCCATACGAATTTGGAAACCCTAGGAGAGAGAAGAGAGGAAAGAGAGAGGGAGAGAGGTGGAGTTCATCCCTGGGATTCAATCCCATCCTTCCACGGGCTGAATCAGCTCTTCCGTACCGCTCTACCAGTGATTCTGACTTCGTTCTTAGGTAAGAAAACCTAAACCTAATCTGTTCTAGGGTTTCACTGGTTACAAGTAGCGAAATAGCTAACATAACTCGTGATATAGGTTGCCATATCATCATTGACAAAGACCTAGAGCCTTTGTCGAGTTCGTTACGGTTCTACGGCATAAGGTGCAGACTTTAAACGTATAGGTTATGGTTTTCAAGGCTTTCAATGTCAGTTAATGATATATTACTGACGTGGATGCTATTGCACATGTACGAAGTGTTGTCCGTTTCGTTTTTCAGATATACGTTAACTATGTTGAATATACTGTATTCCTCGTATTTGTAGAAAATACCGTATACGTATGAAATACGGATTTGTGTTTGCCATGATTAATTGTTGTCTATGTACGCTAGATGCATGTGTATTAACTTCTGGGTGAACAGATTTGCCCTAATGCATGTTATATCAACATACGTTGCGTATGTTATATTGTGTAGCCTGTGTTTGTGAAAATGACTGAATGAGTATAGAATTCGCATTTGTGCTCGCCATGACCAACTGTCATGGATATATGATTGTTGTATAGGTGATAACCCTTAGTGAAAGGATTTGCCCTAAATCACGCTACGGCCAATGCACGTATATATGTCTAAGTGTGTAGCCCACGTGTTTGTGGAAATGATTGAATGAGTATGGAACCCGGATTCATGCATGTCATGATTATCCATCGTGGGTATATGCGTGTGGTATACGGGGCAACTCCCTAGTGAAAGGATTTGGCCTACTACCTGTGTGATCAACATACGTCATGTATGTTGATGTATGTGTAGTCTAAGTGTTTGTTAAAATGATTGAATGAGTAAGTGGTTAGTAAATTATAATTTATATGGGTGTTGAGCTATGATTCCCAACTCCCTTAACTATTGTATGATTTCCTCCATGTACCGTATATTATAGCGTCTGTTTTATCTATGAAATGTATATGTGTGGATTTATGTTTAAGTCGTAGTCCATAAAATGCAGAAACAAAGCCGTGAAGGGTGATGGGGGAGTGGTGTAACGATTCCGTGCAACAGCCCTGACAGCCCTAAAGCGAACATTATTGGACCTTTGATTATATGATTTGCAATCTTGATTCATAACTGTTTAAACTATCTTCTAAGATATTTTGTTGTAATTGAATGTGATTGGGGCTATTGTATAGTCCAGGCAATCGGTAACAGGCCTTGATTTTGTGGTTGAGGTCATGTCGCCACAAAAGACACGTTCGATGAATCCGAGTCGTACGATGGTTGTCAACAGTGGTACCTTGTCGGTTACTTCAGCGTACGCTTGTACCAGTCGAACTTATCTAATAACCCGATTGGCCATTGTATTTTCACCATGTTTGGACACTACTGCTTGAACCTAAGGTACCAAACTTACCAGTGAAACCCCGTTAACCTTGGTAACTCGATCCGCTAAGACTCATGAGCTGGACATGGTGGTATGGGACACTGTGGTCGAGCTGTTGGCCTACGCTGGGGCGACGAGCCTCCCCGTAGTGACCAGTGAGCAACCTAGACTCGTGAGCCGAATACGGTGGTATGGGACACTGTATTCGAGCTGTCGGCCTACACTGTTTTGATGACAAAGACGTGATGGGTGATGGGGGAGTGGTGTAACGATTCCGTGCAACAGCCCTGGCAGCCCTAGACGTGCCCTTTGTAGTGACCTCGAGCATACTCTGAGTCTACGTGGAGGTGATGACCCTTCCATAGCAACAAGAGTATAAACTAGGCCTACACTGATTTGGCGACGAGATCTTTGCAGCGACCTAGAACCGTAACATCGTATGAGACTAACTAGGACTGATGACCCTAGAATGGATCAATGTTTGAGAAATGATATAAGTGAGGTACCTTAGTTTTTCAACCCTGTTGTATGAAAAGGACTAATAAGAACTTGGTAATCATATGCATGCATCGTATTACGCGTGCGTTCAGGCGTAGCAGGTCAAGCACTGAGGCAGTGTTGTTCATACGCAAACGTGAGATGAAGTCGTTGAGGGAGCGAAGGCGAGAGCATGCATCATACATTCATACCATTCTTGCATTAACAAGTACTTAGGGATGTGTGATTTATTGCTTTATCATTACTGCTTGACTAAATTGATAACATGTTAACCTTTGCTTTATTGTTCCACTGAGTTGATCACTCACTCCCACGTTACGGGACGGTGTCGTACACACCAACCAGACCCTGTTTGAGTTTCAGATGATGGCGATGCTTGCGAAGCGGAGCCGGACTTTTATGATGATGAGGAGGGTTTCTCCTTTATGCAACTATCAGACGGGTCTATGTAGACCATCTTCTAATCGACGGGGTTACAGGGTTGCTGATTAGAAGCCATTACACTTTAGTTTGCTCTTTTGGAACACCCTTGTATATTCATTTTGTCCATTTTTGGAGTATACATTGATATATTTAACCTGGTAACGTGTTCACACTTTGGAGACTTACAACAGTTTATATATTTTATATATCTATCACAGTCTTCCGCTTGCGTAAGTTAACTGTCTCTAGAGTGTGATATGCTGTTTTGGCTTAATCCCATTCATCTTTAATGCACTAACACGGATAACATTAAATCATCATTATTTATGTTGCATAAGTGATGCGTTGGAACTCGGGAGTTGAGTCTATGCTCGACCACCGATTTTCAGGGCGTTACACCCACTTTCATAATCATATTAAAAATTGGGCTTGCAATTAGTTAATTTAGGCCAGAAAAAGGGGGAAATTTGGATTTCCCCAATTTCCTCCAAAATTTCCCCATTTCGACTCTCAAATCTTTTGATTTTCCACTCAAATCCATGTCAATGCATGAGAATCATGCATAGACATGGATTTATAGTGAAATTCATGCAAAAAGAAAGGAGAAAAAAGACACGCTTTTTCATTTTTTCTTACCTTAGGTGTTCTAGCCCACAAAGCTTTTAAGTGTTGATTTCTTCCCCAAATAATTTTGAATCACGATACGCTTGAAGAGGAGTGGTTGAAATCCACCGCCCTAAAAGACGAAAAAATATTTTCTAAGTTTTTGATATTTAAAAAATTTTCTGGCTATTTATGCACTGTATCAAGTGGTATTGGCGATAAATCGTTGATACGAGGAGGGCTTAGATACAAACTTCGGCGACACTGTAGGGATAATGATACAAATGCGTACCACAATACCAATGATATTGGCGATAATATTGATCTTGATATCTGGTACGCTTATTGGAATATAAAATTCTGTCATTGAGTGTAGCTTTGTGATATGGCAAATTCCAATTTTCTACATTGAGATGATGAGGGTAAGGCACATTCTTGAATCGAGTGACCACCTGAATAACATAAGTAATATCAAGGCTAGTAATTGGCATATAGATTAGATGACTAACTGGATGACAATACATACCAGGATTTTCAATTTCTTATGACTGTCTTCTACCTAATGGTTAATGTCAATGTGAGCCTTCTAGAGAGTGTTAGTGTATAGTGTGTGTGGTTAGTGGCTCTTTTAATGTAAGTGCATGTGCACACTTTCCTCTTCTCCTGCAGTGTACTATATGCTTTATTCTAATAAAACATTGTGCGTTAGAGCATGTTGGAATACACACAACATTTCCCCCAAACTCTCTTCTTTCCTCTCCTTCTCTTTCACTCTTCTCCTTTTTTCTCCACACTATAATCATCGAATCATCTTCTACTTAGTGTAAGAGAATATATCAGGGCATTCCGCTTCTAACAAGTTGAGAGGCGATATGTCACCTTGCTGAAGTCAGCAGCCGTACGGCTGACGTCATTGTTGTACGGACACATGGGCCCCATTTGAGCTAATAGTTTAGGAGTTTGATAGATCTTGATTTTAGAAGATTTGTCATGATTTTTTTAAAGAATTTTTTAGACCTTCTTTAATGGTGTTTTGACCGAAATAGAGAAATTAAAAAATCAGGTCCTTAATCCGTTTTTCTTCGATTTACCTCAAATCGGTAAGTTTTTCTTTAATTTCTTTGCTCAAGATTGACTGAAATCTTGCTCCCAAGCTACTCGTGGAGGATTGTTTTAACTATGATTCATGTTCGAGTGAGTTTTGACCGCAAATGGACGTGCGACTGGGCCATTTTTCACTCGTTTGTGTCAGATCTGACTGGATTTGGTTTTGGAGGATTACTAATTGTTTGGTGTTTATCTCTCACTCCCTTGAAGGACTGAGTGAGAAAGAGTCGTTTGAATCAATCCTTCTTATTTGGAGTCTCTTATGGACGACAGAGGGCCCTCATCTTTTAGCGTGGGCTCTCTTGAATCCAACCCTTGCAGATTACCTCCATTAAGTTGAATGGTGGCAACTATCTTCAATAGGCACAATATGTAAAAGTGTTCTTAGGAGCCCGTGAGAAGTTGTCGTATATTTTGGATGATCATCCAAGCTCTATAGATGCTACCTATAAGTCTTGGACAAAGGAGAATTATTAAATTGTTGCATGATTGTTGAATAGTATGGATTCTTCGGTTAGCCACTCAGTGATGTTTTTATCCGTGGCTAAAGTCATTTGGGATGTGCTTCATGATATGTTCTCGGAGTTTCAGAATTTCTCACGGGTATTCCAGCTTATTCAAGAAATCGGTTGGTTCCAACAAAACTTAAGATCATTAAAATATTACTATTCAACACTTCAGGGCATGTGGGATGAGCTGAACCTGTATCAACTTCTTCCTTCCAAATATAAAGAGGATCATGAACATGCCATAAGCAGTGGGATGATATTCGTATCATGCAGTTTCTAGTAAGGCTGAAAGTTGGGTCGGTTCGGTCGGGTTGGTGCTCAACCCTAGCCCAACCCAAGGTTCCTATACCTCAACCCTAACCCAACCTTACCCAACATCGGGTTAGGAATTTTCAACCCAAGCCCAACCCAAGCGGACTCGGTCAGGATATACATGCTAATATTTTCGTTATTACATTAGTCGGTATATTTTCAATACACGTCTTATTTTTTGTAACTATGATTTTATTAATTATATATGTAGTTATTTCTCATAAAGAATTTCATTTTTAATAAACAAACAAGCTAAAATATAGGACAACTACTCCTTTAAAAGTCGTATTGTGTAGCACGCAATCTATTTGGGAGAGAGATGTGTCATATCTTGTTAGCTTTAGTCATCGGAAATAACGTGGACCAATGAAACCCGATGGCACTGGAATTTCTTGTGCCTTCAACAAAGATGATCCACACTCAATTATAATTTAGAAGTAACTTATGCATCAATCAGGTTCGAGTTCAGTTGGGCAACCCAAGACCTCAACCCGAGTCTGACCCAAGTTTTATCGGGTTGGTGTTTGTATAGCTCAAGCCTGAGATTGAACCCGATACATCCTGCCCAAGCTCAACCCAATGTCTGGTCGGGTTGAACCCGCCCGACTTTCAGCCCTAGTTCCTAGTCGGGTTGAACTCCAATTATCTTCATGTTCGGGATTAGGTTATTGTATAAGATCCTCTCTCCCCATTGACAATAGTTTATGCCATATGCCAGCGCGTTACTATCTCCGCTCTTCCTTCCCATTCATTTATGCTACCAGAGCGTTCGACACATCTTGCTGGCAATCAATCTTCTCTTCTTCTTGGCTTTCGGGCACCATCCTTGAGTTTATGACTCATTTTTTGGTTATGTGGTCGTGGTAGAGGCGCGAGGGAGATCGCAGTTGTGGCGGTCGTAATCTTTGTAGTTGTGGTGGATGTGGACGAGGACATGATGGTTCCTGCATTTGTTTGCATTGCGGGGGAACCAATCACACTGTTGATTATTGTTGGCAGCTCCATGGTTATCCTACGTGTGCCGCTGCTTCTGTTGTTTCTGCAGTTGCTCCTAAGGGCAGTCTTCCACCCTGATAGTTGAGCAGTCTTCTTCAGGGGAGTTTTTCATCATTTTTCAGGCTGCATATGATGCCCTAATGCGGCTTCATGTTCGTGATATTCTTTAGCCTTCTCACACAGCTTCGGCCCAGTCAGGTACTGCTCTTCTTGCGTCATCCTCTCCTACCTCCTGGGTCATAGACTCTAGAGCTTTCTCCCGTATGACTGGTAAGTCATAACTCTTTTCCTCTTATTCTCCTTCTCCCCACACTCAGTATGTCACAGTCGCATATGGAACCTAAACTCCCATCTCTGGGATTGGTTCCATCTCTCTTTCTCCTTCCTTGCCTCTATCCTCAGTCTTTCATGTGCCTCGTTTTTCATTAACTTATTGTCTGTTAGCTCTCTTACTAAATCATTAAATTGTTTCATTACTTTCTTCCCTTCTCATTGTTTGTTTCAGGACCCACAGACGAAGAGAGTGATTGGTGGTGGGCATGAGCGAGAAGGCATTTATCTTCTCAATGATATACCCATTGCCGCTTCAAGTACCCTTTCTCTAGATCGAGAGTCCATGACACGGTGGCACTGCCGCTTAGGCCATCCATCAATAGCTAGATTGAGAATTTTGTTTCCCTCCTTATTTGTCACTAAATCGTTATACTGTGATATTTGTGAGTTGTCTAAACATCACGTGCTATGTTTCCTCCAAGCTCTTTTGGGAGGAAACATCAACCTTTTGTTCTGGTTCACTCGGATGTCTGGGGACCAGCTCCGGTTACTTCCACTTTTGGATTTAGATATTTTGTCACATTTATTGATGATTATTCGCGCATGACTTGGGTCTATCTTTTGAAATCTAAAAGTGAAGTGTTTGTGTATTCAAAGTGTTTTATTATGAAGCGTTCACTCAGTTTCAATGTTCCATCAAAACCCTCCATTATGATAATTTGGGGGGGGGGGGGGGGGGGGGGGGGGGGTTTGTCCTTCTTGCAGGAGTATGGTATTTTGTTTCGGATGTCGTGTGGTCGCACACCTCAACAAAATGGTATCGCAGAACGAAAGAATCATCATCTTCTTGAAGCTGCTCACACCCTTTTCCTTGGTATATACTTACCTAAACATTTTTAGGTTGATGCTCTTCTAACCGCTACTTTTCTTATTAATCGTATACCCTCACGTATCCTGTCTTACAAATCTTTATTAACTATATTGTATCCTCATGGCAATCCATTTCCTCTACCGCCTAAAGTTTTTGGTTGCACATGCTTTGTTCAAATTTTGGATCGACATAATGATAAATTTAGCCATAGGGTAATTAAATGTGTCTTCTTAGGGTACACTCGAAGTCAGAAAGGGTATAAATGTTATGACCCATTGACCCACAAGAAACGTCTCTGCCGATGTAACCTTCTTTGATGATGTTTCTTTTTTCTGAGCTCTAGGCCGATCCCTCTGTGATCCTCCTGTGAGTCAGGGGGAGCATGACTCTTATCCTCTTCCTCTTTCCACTAGTGATCACGGGAAAATTCCTCTCCCCTCCGTTCAGAATCCCGTTGGTGATTTTTTTTTTTTGGGCAGGGGGGGGAGATACAAGTCTACTGCCTTTTTGTCCTTCTTGCAGGAGTATAGTATTTTGTTTCGGATGTCGTGTGGTCGCACACCTCAACAAAATGGTATCGCAGAAGGAAAGAATCGTCATCTTCTTGAAGCTGCTCACACCCTTTTCCTTGGTATATACTTACCTAAACATTTTTGGGTTGATGCTCTTCTAACTGCTACTTTTCTTATTAATCGTATACCGTCACGTATTCTGTCTTACAAATCTTTATTAACTATACTGTATCCTCAAGGCAATCCATTTCCTCTACCGCCTAAAGTTTTTGGTTGCACATGCTTTGTTCAAATTTTGGATTGACGTAATGATAAATTTAGCCAAAGGGTAATTAAATTCCTTAGACACTCACAGAAAGGGTATAAATTTATGACCCATTGACACAAGATGTCTCTGCCGATGTAACCTTCTTTGAGGATGTTTCTTTTTTCTCAGCTCTAGGTCGATCCCTCTGTGATCCTCCTGCGAGTCAAGGGGAGCATGACTCTTATCCTCTTCCTCTTTCCACTAGTGATCACGGGAAAATTCCTCTCCCCTCCGTTCAGAATCCCGTTGGTATTTTTTTTTTTTTTTTTGGGGGGGGGGGGGGGGGGGGGGGGATACAAGTCTATTGCCTTTTTGTCCTTCTTGCAGGAGTATAGTATTTTGTTTCGGATGTCGTGTGGTCGCACACCTCAACAAAATGGTATCGCAGAACGAAAGAATCGTCATCTTCTTGAAGCTGCTCACACCCTTTTCCTTGGTATATACTTACCTAAACATTTTTAGGTTGATGCTCTTCTAACTGCTACTTTTCTTATTAATTGTATACCCTTACGTATCCTGTCTTACAAATCTTTATTAACTATACTGTATCCTCATGGCAATCCATTTCCTCTACCGCCTAAAGTTTTTGGTTGTACATGCTTTGTTCAAATTTTGGATCGACGTAATGATAAATTTAGCCATAGGGTAATTAAATGTGTCTTCTTAGGGTACACTCGGAGTCAGAAAGGGTATAAATGTTATGACCCATTGACCCACAAGAAATGTCTTTGCCGATGTAACCTTCTTTGAGGATGTTTCTTTTTTCTCAGCTCTAGGTCGATCCCTCTGTGATCCTCCTGCGAGTCAGGGGGAGCATGACTCTTATCCTCTTCCTCTTTCCACTAGTGATCACGGGAAAATTCCTCTCCCCTCCGTTCAGAATCCCGTTGGTGATTTGGGTGACCCTAAGCCTCTGCGGGTGTATCATCGTCGAGATAAATCTTCACACGCTTAGCCATCCACCCTTCCACTCACTTTGGATGTTGGCTTAGGTGACTCTCTTACCTCTAGTCTGGATCTCCCCATTGCCTTGCGCAAATGGTCATAATCTTGTACTCAGCACCTCATTAGTAATTTCGTTTCATATGTCATCTTTTAAGTCGTTCGCAGCTTCCCTTTCATCACAGACTATTCCTCGGTCTCTCTTATATGCTCTTCAAAGTCCTGATTAGACGAAGGCGATGATAGAAGAAATGTCTGCTCTTGAGAAAAATAATACTTGAGAGCTTGTGCCTCTTCCTTTAGGGCATAAATCTGTTGGATGTCGATGAGTTTACACAATCAAGTTCCCTCTAGACGGCTCCATTGATCGCTATAAAGTACATCTTGTTGCTATGGGCTACACGCAGACTTTTGGTGTGGATTACTTCGAGACATTCTCTCCAGTGGCTAAGGTTAATTCTATTCGTGTTGTGATCTCCTTGGCCGTCAATTTGCCTGACCCTTGTTTCAACTTGATGCTAAGAATGCATTTCTCTACGGGGACCTTGTATAGGAAGTCTGCATGCATCAACCTCTTGGCTTTGTTGCTTCCCACAACCCTGCGCTTGTATGTCGGTTAAAGAAAGCTCTTTGTGGACTCAAACAATCCTTACGTGCATGGTTCAAAAAATTTAGTCAAGCTCTCATGGAGTTTGGCTTTATTGGTAGTCATGCCAATCATTCCCTCTTTATATGTCATCGATCGATGGGCATCATGGCTCTCATTGTATATGTGGATGATATTGTTCTGTCCGGTAGTGATTCAATTGGAATATGGGAGGTCAAATAATTTTTGAAGACCAAGTTTGAGATCAAGGATCTTGGTCCTCTTTGCTACTTCCTACGAATTGAAGTTGGTTGCTCCTCATCTGGGTTGGTCTTGTCACAACGAAAATATGCACTTGATCTTCTCATGGAGACCGGCATATTAGGATGCAAACCTGTTACCACCCCCATGGATACTTCGCAAAAGCTTTGGCTAGATGATGGTCCTCTCTTTTCATATCCCGGGATGTATCCACGACTCGTAGGCCGACTCATTTACTTGACTATTACTCACCCAGATCTCTCCTTTTCAGTGGGTGTTATTGCTATTCATAGCCCGTGCTTCATATCTCACAGTTGTATACCGCATACCGCATACTTCGGTATCTAAAATCAGCCTCGAGTCTTGGCCTCTACATTCGGTCGCATGGTCATTTTCATCTTTTTGGCTATTCTGATGCCGATTGCGCAGGTAATACTTATGATCGCTACTCTACATCCAACTTCTGTACCTTCCTAGGTGGCAATCTTATCACATGGAAGAGCAAGAATTAACCGGTTGTTGCTCAGTCATCGGCTGAAGCAGAATATAGTGATATGGCTCATGCGACGTGTGAGCTCATGTGGCTTCACACACTTCTTGAAGAACTTGGCTATCCTCCTTTGGCTCCTATTCCTCTTTATTGTGACTACCAAGAAGCCATCGATATTGCTTGTAATCCGGTTTTCCATGAGCGCACCTAGCATATTGAGGTCGATTGTCACTTTATTCGGGAGAAAGTTGCCTCTAAGGAAATTATCACCCATTTTGTTTAATCCGGAGATCAACTTGCTAATGTTCTTACAAAGTCCTTGAGTTGAGATGCTCTTCATTTTGTTCGTGACAAGTTGGGCATGATCAACATCTATGCTCCAACTTAGGGGGAGTCTAAAGAGTGTTAGTGTATAGTGTGTGTGGTTAGTGGCTCTTTTAATGTAAGTGCATGTGCACACTTTCCTCTTCTCTTGTAGTGTACTATTTGCTCTATTCGAATAAAATATTGTGTTAGGGCATGTTGGAATACACACAACATTTCCCCCAAACTCTCTTCTTTCCTCTTCTTCTTTTCACTCTTCTCTTTTCTCCACACTATAATCATCAAATCATCTTCTACTAGCCTATGTTGGACGAGCTCCAAGTAATTAGGGGTGACAATGGGCCGTGTTTTTCCTGGACTAGGTTAGGCCCGCTTCTGGCCTGACACATAAAGACCTGAGACCTGAGCCCAGCTCGAGCATGACACGTGCCTAGCACAACAAGCCTAAGCTCGAGCCTGAAAAAATTGGTTGGGCCTCGGCCCTACTCTAACTGACTTGACCTGACATGAAAATTGATAAATCCCTATTTCCCACTTAAATATTCATAATCTATCCATTGATCAATTGGGCACACATGTACAAAGAAATAAACATTAAAGAGGAATGTAATTGGCAGTTTACATTTAAGATGGATTGATTGCCTAATTAAGGATTGGAATTGCATACCATAGGGGATATAACACATGAGCATATAAAGTCAGTGTTGGGTTGGATGGGGCTAAAATGGCTTTAGCCCATGCTCGACCTAAAATTGATCAGGCCATCGATACAGGCCCAAGCCAGACCCACGACCAACCTAGTAGGCCCAAGCTTGGCCTAAATTTGAGTCAGGCTCGTTAGGTCATGTGGGCTATTGATGCAGGACTGATGCATGAACCAAATAACATGTGAGATCAAATAGCAGAATTAAAATAATTAACAAAAAAAAAACACAAACATTACCATAATCATCACGAACACCATGAAAACCAAAAGAACATCACGCATAGTCAGGCCTAAGTTACCAATATCATCACATAAGATAATTAAATAAAAGGAAACTATGATTTAATGGATGTAGGGACATCCAATTAGCATAGGGTATAGTCTATTTCAAAGTAGAAGACCTAATACAACGTAGGGTAAAATTATGGTTTTAGGAAATTTGGAAAAGCTAAAAGGAAACTATGATTTAATGGATGTAGGGACATCCAATTAGCATAGGGTATAGTCTATTTCAAAGTAGAAGGCCTAATACAACGTAGGGTAAAATTATGGTTTTAGGAAATTTGGAAAATCTAGGAAAGTTAAGGATTTCTAGATTTAGGGTTAGGGTTTTAGTAGAGAGGAAAGGGGGTCTTGATTTAAAGGTGAAAGGAAGCCAAAAGGGACAAGGTGTCGCCGTACGGCCAACTCGGAAGGTTCACACGTGTGGCCGTATGGTCACACGTGTGGTGTGGGATGTATGGGTTAGGTCTCTTAGGGTTTGGGATTGTAGATAGGTAAAAGAAAGATGGGTTTAGGAAAAGATGGAAGGCTTAGGATGAGAGAATTGAAGAGCTTGAAGAAAATACCTTGATGGAGGGGAAAAGAGATGGTGATGTGGGGATAGATGGAAACCTCGCACCTCCATTGATGAAGATTAGCCTCACACCAATCTCCATCCCAAATCACATGGAAGTATCTTTAAATCTCATGAAGATGGAAGAAGAAGAAGAAAGTAAGAGCTTTTTCTCTTCTTAAAAAAAAAAATAAAAAATCACAAAATCCAATGAGGGAGAGGGTCGCATGCCCACCCTCTTTTATAGCTCTAAGAAAGTTCAAAAATTACAATAAACACCATGTTTTGTGAATTTTGACGAAAATAGCCATAATCTAACTAAAATCAATTAAAAACACTCATAATGGTGTCCAAACATAACATAAACAAAACTAAATCCTATAAGCTGATAAAATCTAAGAAAAACTAGTGTGGACGATCCACGATCAATGGCCCGATCATGTGATCCAACGGCCCGATCGTCACGTCCCTCCAATCCAACGGTCTGGATCACTCCGTATAGCAGCCCATGTGCATCTTCCTAGTTTGAGGTCTTCCAGATGCTCACACATGCACATGGGGTCTTCAGCACAATCACGGGTACTCGCCTAGCCACAGGGAAATCGGTGCGGCCTGCCTCCTCTAATATGAACGCAAAAGTATACGTTAAGTGATGTCCTCATTAGCTATCCGGCACATTTCCTCACAAGTAATTCTAATTGAACAATCAAATCTAAATCTTTCATCAAGTTTATGCTAAAAATATTTTGATAGTTTGTTGCTAGTGAGGATGATATCGTTCTTATAAACAATGGTTGTCATTGTGCTGTTATTTTCTCTTTTTACGAAGACATTATGGTAAAAGGAACTCTAGATGAACCCTATTCGAGAAATTGCATTATCAAACTTTTTTGAACTGAGTGTGTGGAGTCTGTTTAAGCCATAATTGAGTTTGGATACCCCTCCCTTAGACATAAAATTGGGAGGCGTAGCCATTAATATCTTTTCCTGAAGATCCCTGTGAACACATGCATTCTTCACATCAAGTTGATGGAGCAGTTAGTTACATTACGCAAGATGCCTACTAAGAGTATGAATTGACTTGTGTTTAGTCATCAGAGCAAAAATCTCCTCACAATCTACTTCGTATTGCTGCATAAATCGTTCCATGTTGAGCGGAGTCGAGCCTTGTATTTATCAATGGATCTATCGGATTGAAATTTTGGGGTAACTCGAAACTCAACCAAGTCAACTCAATTCAACTTGACGAGTTTCTTGGAAACTTGTTGACGAGCTTGACTCGGTCGAGACTCGTCTAGCAGACCCGACATTACTCGGCTTGACCTATCTAGTCACTCTCCCAATTCACTTAATTTTCTCCCAATTCACTTAATTTTCAAAATAAAAAGTGAGGAGTCGAGAGTCAAATGGAGACCTCTAATTGAGTTTGGACTTGCTACCAGTGAGCCATGCATCACATTCATGTTAAGCTGGTGCATTTTATATATTGTATCTATTTCGGAGTATTTTAGAATTTGAATTCCAATTGAATACATATGTTAGACCCATTTGCAACCAACTACATGTTTCGCAGTTGGTAAATAAGCTTTACCAACTAGGTCCCACTTGTCTTCCCAAGGCAGACACCTTCTTCCATAGTTGCTTTCTAGTTTGAATCAAGGTTGGTAAGCTCAGGACTCGGACTCGACTTTGTCAGCTTGCAAAATGTGACTCGAGCGAGTCACATTTTTCTAATTAAATAACTTTATAATTATAAAAATTATATATAAATATTAAAAAATATGTAATTACTTAATTAATGGCGCAAGATTCCAAGTTTTCTCTTAAGTCTATTCGACAAAGAGAACGAGAGCGAGAGAGGGATTTGATAGGGTAAGGCATCCCTTACCATACTTATCGGCAAGATTCCAAATTTTCTCTTAAGTCCAATTGATAGAGAGAACGGGAGCGAGAGGGGGATTTGATAGGGTAAGGCGTCCCTTACCATAATTACCATACGGGGTTGATTTCCACTTGGTATTGCATCCTAGATTATGATTTGAACGGTGCATGTTCTGGACTCCTTGGTACATGGACCATTGGAAGAAACATTTGTTGAATGGGTGATTGTGTGAATGTGGAAAATGGAAAAATAACTATTTAATGTCTCATATTTAAATCCAAGATTCAAAGGTTAGGATAATCAATGAAGCATGATTATAAGACCATAGCTTCCATATATTAGCAATGAGAACATGAATGGTTTAATCTAAGCATGCAATCCGTGGTTGGAAACAGGCCAGTGTAAGGTATTGTGTTTTGTTGCGACAACATACTCTATGAAAACTCCTATTAAAGAGGAGCAAAGAGTCAAAGTCGAAGTCCTTGCGTTAGTGAGCCAGTGTTTTAAGTATCGACGATATTGGCCGATATATCCCACAATAAATCTTATATCCCACCCGTGCGATAGAAACACACAAGTAGTGGGATATATCCCACATGTTCGATTTGGTGAGGATTTTCGATCCTTTTTTTTTTTTTTTTTTCCCCTGTAAATCATGTTAAATCAGTGTCAAATTGTTACAAATCCATGATTTTTCATAAACCATAAAAAATCATGGATTGGGAGCTTCAATTTCGAGATTTGGAGGAGATGGGCCGAGTTGTGGAAATTTGAAAAAAATAAAAAATTCCAAATTTCTCGCAAATCGGTTGCATTCTTTGTGTCCAAACATAAAATCAAACATTTATGTAACCTGATCTAGTGATTCTCCTTTTGAATGTATTGCTTGTGTTTCCACATGTCTTTTTACATTTATAAATTATATCAATAGACTTTGAGTATAGTTGCATCAATTCAGTTAGACAACGCATAGATTAGGACCCCATACAAAGAAAACCTATTATGTGCACTTGTTTTTTGTAATGTTTTGAGTTTTAAGTGTGTATTGGTGTCTTTTTTAACAATCATTGAAGTTTCATTGAAAAATTCGACCAATTTCCTAATGTTTCCCCATGTTTCCAACAACAACGATACATTACGCGATACAACCGATATATCATTACAAACGTGATATCCCAATGGTGCGATACGTAACGTGATACTGATATTTTAAACGCTGTAGTGAGCTATATGATACTTGACTATGTATGAAGGTTGATATTCACATACATAGAAATGGTATGTGTAGCATGTATTAACTAAATTTTAGTGACTAAGTGTGCTGCCTATTGTCACTTAGTGCCCTCCAAAAATCAGATTTTTTGAACAATCCTAATCCCTAATCCGTGGATAACCAGTTTGTTGAATTAAGATCATTAGATATTTTTATTTTAATTGTCTCAAAAAATGTCCACTAATCAGATAGGTAAAAATCAAATAAGCATGAGTTTTGTTCTACGGTATTAGTATATAGGTTTAAGTTTTTTATTATTATAAATGTATGTGTATTGTTATGGGTAAAACTGAGCTGACTTGATGTATGAAAACGAGACTGTTAAAGTGAATCCTGGGTTAGAGGAGATGGGCCGAATAAGGTGACTCTATGGCCGAGCCCGAATAAGTCAAGGATAGGACTCATTAGCAAATATGCCGACCTTGACTCCGGGTATTAACCCCGACCTCTGGGACCGACCTCTGATCCTAACCTCAAGGACTGACCCTAGATCCCGGCCATAGATCTCGACATCAACTTCCGATCTTGGCCCCCGACCTGACTTCGAGGTAGGGAGTTAACCTCGGACTCAGAATAAAAATATCTGGAGGAAATCCTGTGCTGTGTTTAAATGGGTTCTCTACGAAGATTTAGCCGAAGATCACGTAAATGGAGGAATAATCGGAGTATCGGAGAAATATCTGAGAACAGAATCCGACCCCAACATGGGCCCTCCCAGCGTATCGTATAGATCTACTTGGATACGCAAGCTACCAGGCTAACTTATAAATACACCGCTTTATTAAAAGAAGAGGTACGCACTATTATCCCAATTCAACTGCGCCTACTGTGAGTCCATGCGCTTGACTTAGGCATCGGAGGGTCCCCGGCCACAACTGCCCCACTACTAGTGTCTTCTTGTTCACTGTTCCTGTATAGGTATCTAAGAGGCTCGCAGGAGGTGAAGTGGGATCGATCAGGTTTGAGCATCAACATGTATCATTCATCACGCCTTGCTAGAGTATCAAAGATTTTTTTAAGATTCGCATTAAACAATTGAAAAACCCTGAAAATTTATGAGTTCACACCGTAAGCCTGTAACGTTTTAATTGGCAATAATCAACTCACTGACCCATTAAAATTTGATTGGTTCTTCTTTCTTAAACATAAAATGTACCGCTTCACAACTTGCATATGTTCTACCAATCTAGTGTTTTAACTTGCATGAGTCCACTCAGTAATCCCTAAGACTCGATCGGTTCATCTTTTTAAAACATTACGTGTACTGCTTCATGATTCACTCTATTTTTGCCACTCAGATTAGTTGCCAAGTAACTAAAAAACTTGGGACAACTTTCTGAGTAATGCCCAATTTTTACACCTACCGAGTCGACACCACTTTTGACTCAGTAGGGCATTCAAGCCAGGTTGCAAGTCCCGACTCTACTTGCTGAGTTGACTAACCTCTGTTTGGATTGGCCAAGGCATATGCAATTTTGGTGGGAATAGAAACAAGGAGATGGAAGACAAGTGTGTGTGGTAAGAAGGGATAGAGATTGTTAGGACACAAAGTTTCCAATGGGATGTGATGTGAATGAACTGGTTCCTTTGCAGATAGCAATCGTTTATTTTGAGTTACTGGGTTCTAGTTTGAGAACGGATGGTGATTGGTAAGAGCCTCAAATTGTTTCTTTCTTCGAGCATATACCTTCAATTCCATATCATGATGTGGAGTGTTATCTGGAAGGGATGTGATGGATGGATTCGCCAACGGAGGAGTAAATAAGGTATCGAGGGAGTTGTTGGATGTAAGGGATTGCTTTGTGCAGGGAAATAAGGTATATTTTCAATGAATATGACATCTTTAGAAAAGATACCCTTTTGTTTTGTTTTTGTTTTTTTTTTTTTTTAAAAGGTAACACTACTAGGGATTGAGCCCTGGATCACCCACACACACTACACTGTCTCTTGAGAATGAGAAGAACACAAAAATACAGGTTTAGTTGATTGAGGTCCTAATTTGTTTAGGGATGGAGCAAGAACATGTATAAAGCAAACACACCAAAAAATCTTATGAAGTATGGAAAAGAGAGGAACGTTGAGCATAGTCTTAGGTGTCCTATTGGTCACATAAGTTACAATAAGAATAGCCTCATCCCAAAAAGTTTTTGGAATTGGCATGTTGACCAAGAGGGAGTGTGTGACCTCTAAGAGGTGATGATTCTTTCTTTCTACAACACCATTTTGTTGTGGAATGTAGGGACAAGATTGAAATTTCACCCCATGTTCAAGAAAATATCTTTACTAATCATTGTGATGGTATTCTTTGGAATTGGTAGAGCAAAAACGTTTGATTTGGTATAAAATTGAGTTAAGATCATCTTATGAAAAATCTTAGTAGTTATAGGAACCTCCTTTACTTCTCATTAGGTAGATCCATTTGTATTGGGAATTGATGTTGATGAGTGAAATAAAATATCAAAAATCAATGATGGAAGTAATTGGGGGCAGGCCCTCAAATGTCAGAATGAATAAGATGAAATGCGCTAGTAGTACTTTTATTATTGTTCTAAGAAAATGAAGTTTTAAAATGCTTTGCTATTGAACTCCACACGGTTGGTGTGGTCCATGGTCATGATTTGCACATTCATAGCATCATAGGATTGGGCTCCACTAAGTATGGGCTCACGACCATCAAAGATAAAGTGACAGATCCCTTGGACCGCTAAAAGAATAATATTATACATATACTTTGCCAATGGGCCGAATGAAAGCATAAATTAAAACCATCTGCACATAAGAAGCATCATAAAACATACATTAAAAAGGGCCCAATTGTTGGTAACACACAAATCAGATGGCCCATGTATTTAGTAATACCGGGCCTCATTTTACTTGGAATTTACCTCAGTTTGGGTTCCTCACATATCCCACACACTAACCCATAATTTTGATCCCTTTGGGCCTTGAAACAACTTCATTTTCGGGCGTAAACGGACCTTGCCATATGACCCACCACACTACTCAAGAAATTTGCAGTGTCGGCCTAGAATACATACATCAAGGTGGGCCACATGGGCTGCCAAAACTGGTGGGCAACATGTATAAAACAAATACATCATAATATAGAACACATACAGCCTAGTGGGTCACATATTGAATTGGCCTCAAATTTAGTACATACATACTCTATCAAGTCTACTACCATCACACAAAATGAGATATCCTTGGATCCCACAAATCTGGGCCGTTCTAAAGGATGTCAGTGCTGTTCATTGCACTGGACAGCAAACCTGGACCGAATTGCATTAATCGGATGAAGGGGTTAGAAAGATTGGATTTATCCCAAATTTGGTACTGGTACATACATGCTCTATCAAGTCTAATATCATTATACAAAATTTGGGTCCAATTACATATCTATGGACCCCACAAATTTGGGCCGTTCAGAAGGGCGTCAGTGCTGACCATTGCACTAGAAAGCAAACCTGGTTCGAATTTTGCATTAATCAGATGAAGGGGTTAGAAAGATTGGATTGACCCCAAATTTGGTACATACATGCTCTATAAGTCTAATATCATTACACAAAAAATTTGGGACTAATTACATATCTGTGGACTAACGAACTCTCAGCCGTTTGGAAGGGTGTCATGCTGACTAATGTTTCCAACGGTATGACTGACTTGAACTTTGGGTCTGCCTGATTTTTTGGGCTTATGCTTTAAAATAATCTGACTCATCAGATGGGTGGATTGGATACACATACATCATAGTGGGGTCCCATGGTGGCACCTGCCTTCGTTTTCAAGCACGTTCAGCAGTAGCATGTTGCTACATGCAACGTGCAGTGCAGGTTTCACATTCTTAGTTATGAATACCATCGAATTTATTTGGAAATAGCTAACAAAGTGATCTTAGAGACAAATGGTCTAATTGAGTATGCCATTGAATTACTCAATCTTTATTGCTAGAAATAGATCTAGACATCGAGGCAGAATTAACACAATGAATGAAGAAAGTAGAGACTACGATTTTCACAACTACCATTAATCCTCGTCTTCATTGCTAGATATTGAATGACACAATGAGAGTTATAGAACAGAACAATCTACTTGTTTTCTTAAGATGTTGACAGTTAATAAATTTTATGGAAAAGTGAGACAATAGGTTCCATTTCCAATGGCTTTGGAGTTGGAAACTGAAGAATATGAGGTATAACCACTCTCCATACTAGTTATGTGATTAGATGCTCCTAAACTAATGATCAAGGACGAAGGTTGTGAGATGTGATTGGTAGTTGTAAATGCACCCGACTCCTCTCCCAGATTAACAGTAGTATGGCAGCCTTAAGAGCTACCACCTATTGTTGAAGATCGCTCATAGCTCTATACCGTGGATGAAGGTTAGAACTGCTGAGAATATGGTCTTTGGAGATCTCATCTTCATCTAATAATGAATTGACTAGTGGCTTCGAGCTGAATTACTTGGGATATATGTTTGAATTTGGAATCCGACATTCTTCTCTAGGATGCAGTTTTTTGCCAAAGTGATTGCAACAAAAATTATTTTTATCCGTGTATCCTTTTCCCAGTCTTGTTCCCTTAAATGGCTTGGATTTGGCGGCGAGGGCAGAACTCTCTGGCATCGCATGACTTCTAATAGTAGTGGCTCATCTACTAGCTTCAACCCTTATGTAGTTGCATACTGATTCTAAAGTAGGTACGGTTTCCCTCCCAAGAACCTGCTGCACACATTGTAACTCAAAATCAGGGTGAAGACCCCGAGAAACTGAAAAGTTTTTTAGCTGTTCTATCTGTTTCTTAATATCCTCAGGGTATAACGAGATGGTTTGACAGTGATCCAACTCTTCCCATTTCTATCACAATCTGACAAAGTACTCCTTCCACCTTTCTGAAGGTTGCCAATTTCTGTGTGAAGGTGACATAGGTGAGCAAGATTGTGCCATTGGGAATGAGTTTTTTCCATTGTATCCCAAATCTCGTTTGCCTTTAAAAAAAAGAAAAAAAAAAAAAACAATCCATGGATTATGTTTGGTTGCATTAAATGCACAGCCATGTCATGATGGTCAGATTTTTGCTTTCCCACTCATCGTGGGATTGATCATCTGCTTTGGGTCCTTTTTCTTATTTCCGTTATGAACCCTAACCCTAGTTTCTTTTCGGTTTTGATGAACAATTTTGCTGATCTAGACCATTCCAAGTAATTTGTGCCATCCAATTTGACCATAGTGATCATAAGACCATGATGATCTTTGTGTCTCACCATCAATTAAGCCTGTGTATCATGTGTCATTTCCAAAGTAATAAAGAGAGAACGAATAGATTAGTGAGAAACCTTATCTTAACATCGCAAAAAAATCTGAAGGACCAGATGTTAATGCTGCAAGTCCTTTTAGGGCTGCTGGTGATGGCAGCAAATCTTGTGTACCTTACGAATAGCACCTTCGATATGTTGCCATCCACCGATGGTCCTCTGGACCTTACAAATAGCACCGTTGGATTCTACTGGATCTGCAATTGAGAGGGAGCTACTTGAGCTGCTCTAATACCATGTTCTTACTTCCCAAGGAGTAGTAGAGAGAATGGGAAAGTCGATGGGGAGAGAGTTGTATTTGTAAGGTCCAGAGGACCATGGGCTTTCCTCCCCAAAGAAAAAGTTTCTTGCTTCACAATTGCATGAAAGGGTCTAGGATCTAAAGCTTGAATACCTTGCAACTGTTAGGGATCCCCATTTCTAAAGCGATCTCTTGATGGTGATGGTATAAGGCTGCCATCTTTTAAAGTGATCTGTTTGAGGAGGTTTTGCTGTATTGTTTCCTGAATCAAAGCATCCTCACATGGATAAACTTTTCTTGGTGTGCTCATGTTTTAGTAATATTTGCAAGGACTCATTTTGTGCAATTTCGTACTTTTTTTTTCTGGTGTGTAGATTCGATACTAGAATCTTTAGCTTTCCTGATGCAAGATTAAAAATCTTTAGTTGTGTGCTGCCATCACTCTCAATTATCTCACTGTTTCATGTAGGCTGGGAACATCCTAGTTGATTCTCGTGGTGCAGTTAAGCTTGGAGATTTTGGTGTTTCTGCTTGCCTTTTTGATTCTGGTGATAGGCAACGCTCCAGAAATACATTTGTGGGGACACCTTGCTGGTATATATTTTTTAAATAAGGAGCTGGAGCATATTCAATTAAGCATGAACTTGTTAAAAGGGCCTTAAATTCAATTTTCTTGTACGAATTGTTCTACGGTAAGGCGTTTCTTTCTATTTGTTCTTGGCAGGATGGCGCCTGAGGTTATGGAGCAATTGCACGGTTATGATTTCAAGTCAGTTGGCTACTTTCTAGTCCTGTTCTTTGCCGTCAATATATAGCTTGATTTCAGATACTGATTTTTCTTGGACAATGGTCCTGCAGGGCAGATATCTGGTCTTTTGGGATTACTGCCTTGGAGCTTGCCCATGGGCATGCTCCTTTCTCAAAGTATCCTCCAATGAAGGTACATAAATCACGCACTGTTGATCACTTTGAAATTGTGTGGACACTAAAACAGAGCTCCTTTTGCAGGTTCTGCTTATGACCTTGCAAAATGCGCCCCCGGGCCTTGACTATGAAAGGGACAGGAAGTTCTCGAAGGTATTCCTATAACATGCATGTTTCTGTCAAATTCCATTCTTTGGGTACTAGCTTTTATTCCTTACAAACTTTTTGGGAGTTTCTTTTAGTCTTTCAAGCAAATGATTGCTATGTGCTTGGTAAAAGACCCATCAAAGCGGCCATCTGCGCAAAAGCTGTTAAAGCATTCCTTTTTTAAGCAAGCTAGGTCCAATGATTACATTGCCCGGAAAATTTTAGAGGGGCTGCCTACTCTTGGTGATCGCCTTAAAGCATTGAAGGTTAGGGACCATTCTGTTGTTTGAGCTTTATCAATATAGTTTATAGATTATTATTATTATTTTTTAATATTTTGAAAGGCAACAGGTCTGTAGATTTTTTCCCCAGCCACTAATGAATTGTTCCATCTTTGGCGCAGATCAAGGAAGAAGACATGCTTGCGCAGAAGAAAATGCCAGATGGGAAGAAGGAAGAGATATCCCAGGTCTATTTATTACATCTTAAGATGCAGTTTGGTAGTTACTTTCTACGATTGGCTCCATAAGACTGTTGTGGTTCCAAAATTTGATTTCTTTTCACTTCCTTTTAGATTGGCTCCAGAAGACTGTTGTGGTTCCAAAATTTGATTTCTTTTCGCTTCCTTTTAGATTGTGTATATACTGTTTTCTTGAATACGAATCTATCTGAATTAAATGAAAATTAGCTTTTGTATCCTTATATTTCAAGTTGGCCAGCAGTCAATTTATCATGAAACTTCCTCCCTTTCTTATATGAAAATTCTGCACTACTAATTGCTTACCTTGATAAAATTCAAAATAATAACGGTTACAAGACAGGAGAAGTAAAAATAAAATAAAAATAGTTTCTCTCTTTCCTTCGAGTGCTTCAGCATAGGATTACCAATAGCATAAATGATCACTGTTTATTTTGAAATTTGGGCGGAGTTTCCATTGGATGAAGTTCATTATCAGGCATAAGAGTTTATGATAGTCCACCTCATACTTTGGAGAATCAGTGTTCGTCTGTACTAGCTTGGGAATAAAAATTTAAATATATCTAGGGCATGTTAACCGGTTCCCAATTAAATGCTAGAACCAAAGGCCATACTAGATGAGGAGGAATCACTTTCATTGATTTCAACTCACTAGAGTGAGGAATTTTTCAATGTATGCTTCCTTTTGATCTCTGTTGAAAGTTTTTTCATAAAGGACAAATTTTGTTGAAAGAATTAGAAACAGCCTCATCGATAGGGATGTCAATAGGTACTCGGATCCTTCGGTGCCTAACTTGATTTAAATGGGCATGGGTCCAATTTTTAGACCTGTTTTTTAAAAAAAATGGGTAAGGTTTGGGTCCACCATCTTGGACCTGGCAAAAATCAGGCCAGATCAAGTTCCTGTTTAATTTTAATCGGGTTGGTACTTGGCTAATTTAAATGGTAGTATATACTTATGTTATGGAAATGATCCCCTGGTAAAGCACCATAATTACGTTGGTAACGGCTGGAAATGGGCCCCATATGAAGCGTGCATGACATCTGACCATCCATCGGATACGCCTTCTCACGTTCAGGCCTAAGCCCAAAAATCAGTCCAATCCAAAACTTGGGTGGGCCACACTATAGGGAACAATTGAGAGGGGACACCCATTCTTGATTGCATGTGGGAACCACCATACTGTACATATGCCATTCAATCTCCATTCGATGCATCCATCTGGATCATGGACACCTTAAAAATAGGCCATTTTAAAACTTTGGTGGGGTCCAATGCTAGCCAGTGGTGGGTGTCCCCTCTCAACTGTCCCTGCTGGTGTGGCCCACCTTAATTTTGGATCACCCTGATGTTTGGGCTCTTGGGCAGAAACAAAGAGACTCATGTAGTTGTAGTTGACGGGTTGGATGTCATACCTACATCAATTGAGGTCCATTTTCGGCCGTCACCACCATAATTGTGGTGATAATGTTATTATTGGATCATTCATATATATATATATATATATATATATATATATATATATATATATATATATATATATATATATATATATGAGAATGCTCATGTCCAAATAAAATTTTGGGCGGGTTTGATGTCGCGCACAAATAACAGGATGGAACTTATCTACTGCTTGGACAACAATTAACTGTCCAACCCTTTGGAAATAACAGCATGACATACACAGCACTAGGGGGTATGGCACGTGCAGCGCACGTGGAGAGAGATGAAGTGGTTTTAGGGGGAGAGGGTGGAGAAGCGGGGATTATTTTACTCTTAGAATTTGGACCATTGGCTTCCTTCATTTGCTGTCCATTAACTCATCATCAATCAGCCAGTTACAAATATATATATATATATATATATATATATATATCCATTTAAATCTCAGCTTGGCCTGGCAGTTAAGATCTAAGGCCTGAGTCCGGCCTGGCCTGACACTTAAGATCTAAGGTCCAAGCCCAGCCTAAGCCTGACATTGGTTCAGCATAGTGGGCCCAAGCTCCAGCTCGAAGAAATTGGCAGGCCCGGACCTGACCCTAAGGAACCCAACCTTGTCTGAAAATTGACAAATCCCTAGTTCATACTCAAATGGTCCTAATCTATCCATCAAGGCATTCCATATCCGTTACGAATGGCCGTAAAGTTTGATACGTATTGGTAACGGCCATGACCGTTACACTATATGGGGGTGAAATGGGGTAGTTGTTTTTTTTTGGGACTGTGTCGGCTGTTACGGGGCATAATGACCGTTACCCTATAACGGTAAAAAAAAAAAAAAAAAAAAAACGGCATTTTTTTTTTTTTCTATTCAATTCCATTTTTCTTCTTGTTATTATTATTATTATTTTTTACTTTCCTTGTTCCAAAAACTCTCCTAGATCATTCTACAGGAGATTTCGATTGCTCTTACTATAGTTTTTAGGATTAAAACCATAGATTGAAGTGATTTGAGGGAATAGAAGCTTCGAGGGCCATTTTTTTCAAAAAATTGAAAAAAAAAGTGATATTTATGCCTTTTTCTGATTTCTAATTTTAAAGCTTGATTGTGATGTATAAACAAATTAAAGACACAACCATGTTCATAAATTTACTAGATGGCCCGATACAACACTCTCACTAAAGGGTGGACCGTTATGTTACCATAAACATGTTCAAAATGAAAAATGAATACATATTTGGAATATTTACATTATTTTGGGATTCCTAGAAATTTTCGGGCAATTTTTTTTTCCCAACCATTACGGAGGTCGTAATGGTCGTTACGCCCCCCATATCGCCCGTTACAGCTGATACCCGCATCGGTAATGGTGGTGACCATTATAGCCACTGTTGCCGACATGGAATACCTTGCCATCTATTGTTCAAGTGGGCCATGCACGCATAAAGAAATAAGCATTTTAGAGGAATGAAAACAACATCTACATTCAAGGTGGATGGTAGCCTTAAATGAGGATTGAAATGGCATACCTGTAGGATATAACACATCTACATACAAAGTTGGGCCAGGCCGGGCTGGGCTAAAATGACTTGAGATCAAGCCCGACCTAAAAATTGATTGTGCCTTGTTGCAAGGCCCAAGTCTAGCCCACGGGCCAAGCTAATAAGTCCAATCCTAGCCCAAAGTTAGGTCGGGCTCATCGGGTCGAGCGGGCTGCCAATCCATTGCTGCCCTTAGCCCTGCTAAAGTATCAAGGTTTCTCTAATTTTAAAAGCAACATAGGTTTGTTGAATAGATGGTCAGATGCACACACTTATTGAAATGACTTAAATACTCTTTTCTTTTAGGTAAATTCATCTCCAATATTTGGCCCAAAGCCCAAAAATGAGATCCAAAACTTAGGTGGGCCGCCTAACATTTACAAAGAGGGCGATGCCGACATGATTGAATAAGAAATGAGTCAAATGACCCACAACATGGCTTTTTATATCCATTCGTATGTACAAACATGCATGCATACATAAATTATCAACATTTAAGCCTTATCCCAACTAGGGCGATACACAAGCCAAGCTAGCTCGAAAAGCTCGCTTGGCTTGGCTCGGCTTGGCTCGATTTAGCTCGGCTTGGCTCGGCTTGAACGACAACTCGAGGCGAGCCAAGCTTCATATGACCCAGCTCGTTTTGAAAACGAGCCGAGTTCGAACATTGTGGAGTTTGACTCGACTCGAACTCGACTCGAAGCTCGAGCTCGTCTCGACTCGAATATTTTATATTTAAAAATTTAAAAAAAAGTTAAAACTTAAACCCTGCCTTACCTTACTCGTCCGTCCCTTTCTTACCCTTTCCATTCTTTACCCAACCCGTCGCGCCCGAGCTCCTCTCTCTCTCTCTCTCTCTCTCTCTCTCTCTCTCTCTCTCTCTCTCTCAGGACCAATAACAAGGTACCTCTATGGCTCTATCTAATATTATATATATTATTAATTGAATATTTGATTTAGGGGTTGGGTCAGTTGTGTCGGGTGCAGGTTGGACCGGTGGCTAGGTTGAGTTAGGTGCGGGTTGGGAGCAGGATCGACTCGACTTGAGGTAAGCTCGCCTCGACTCGATCCACTAGCTCGTCTCGAGCTTGACTCGAAAGGTTTGGCAAACAAGCCAAGCTCCAATAGTAAGCTCGAGGCCGAGCTCGAGCTCGAACTCGAGGAGAGCAAGGATGAGTCAAGCCAAGCTTGGCCCACCTCGGCTCGGCTCGGCTCGATGTAAAGCCCTAATCCCAACTAATTGGGGTTTGATTACATGAATCATATTCTGCCAACCCACTCTATCAAGGCTTGTATCCTCAATTAAACCATGATCATTAAGTCTTTTCTTACTGCTTCCACCAACATCCTTTTGGGCATTCCCCTCTTTCCCCCCTTGAGTCTCCAACATGAACCAACTCACTCCTAATCGATGCATTTCTTGTCTTTGTTGTGCATTGCCAATATAAGTGTATTTTCCCTCATCTTATTACCTATTGCTGCTACTCATAAGCATTGTTTTCAATACCTTACAATATTATCACGATATATCTTTTATCCCAGCAAGGCAATACAAAACCTAGTTGTAATATCCATTTTTCATGGTATCGTGCAATATATCGCAATATATCATGGATGTCACGATATCGTGTGATATATCCTCACTCCCCCTTTATAAATTCTTAATGTATCGTGAGTTATATAGATACCCAGTGCGATATCGAAAGGGATAAAAGGAAACTAACGCTATTTTGTATGGAAAATCCGAAAAAATCACAAAAAAACTTCTTTCTAGTATATCGTAAGGTAATTTCAATCGGTTCACTCTAGTTAGTTGGAAGAAGATCTTCAAAATTTGTTTGATTTCGCGATCGGAAGCTTCTTGAGGCCGGATTCTAAAATGTGTGTATTTTTTAGTTTCGATTCTTCTTCTTTTTTTTTTTTTTTTTCATTTTTATGTGCTGTAAATGGTGTCAAATGGTAAGAAATCTATGAATCTTCATGTTTTGCATGAAAAATAATGTATTTGGAGTTTCGATTTTGAGATTTGGGGGGATGGGCCGAGTTAGGAAAAATTGGAAAAAAAAAAATCCCAAAATTTCCTAAATCGGTTATAATCAGTGTTTTAAATATCAACAATATCAGCCGAAATATCCCACAATATCTTTTGTATCCCACCTGTGCGATACGAAACGCACAGGTAGTGCTGATATATCCCACATATTCGATCCAATGAGCATTTTCAATTTTCGATCCATGTTTTTGTTGTAAATCACGTTAAACCAGTGTTAAATGGTTACAAATCTATAATTCTTCATGTTTTCCACGAAAAAATATGGATTTGGATCTTCGATTTTGAGATTTGGGGGAGATGGGTCAAGTCGCGGAAAAATTGAGAAAAATCAAAATCTCTCAATTTCTCGCAAATCAGTTGCAATCTTAATATCCAAACACGATTAAACATGTATGTAACCTGATCTGGTGATTCTTCTTTTGCTTTTGAATGTATTGCTTATGTTTCCATACATGTCTTCTTATGTTTATAAATTATATGAATAGGTTTTGAATATACTTGCATCAGTTCAATTGGAAAGCGCATATATTAGGACCCCATACAAAGGAAACCCCTATTATGTGCACTTTTTTTGTATTGTTTTGATTTCTAAGTGTGTATTGATGTCTTTTTTAACAATCCTTGAATTTTCGTTGAAAAAATTGATCAATTTCCCAATGTTCCCATGTTTTCCAACAACAGTGATACATTTCGTGATACAACCGATATATCTCATGCGATAACCAATATGTATCTATATCCCAAGGGTGCGATACATTACTCGATAACGATATTTAAAACATTGGTTACAATCTTAATGTTCAAACATAAATCAAACATGTGTGTAACCTGGTCTACACATTCTTGGCAATTTAGGGATTAATTTTTTTTTTTTAAATTAAAAATAATTTAAAATTGTTAAAAAATATATATTTTCGAAATCCACAATATATTTCTAGTTTTCTACTCCATTTGCTTTTGAATGTAATGCATGTGTTTCCATAAATGTCTTCTTACATTTATAAATTTTATGAATTGACTTTGAATATAGTTGCATACTTGCATTAGTTTAGTTAGACAATGCATAGATTTGTTGAGATGTGGAGCCACATCTGGACAGGGCCGCTCGACCGGTCGAGTGGGTTGCTCGACCGGTCGAGGGTTCGCTCGACTCAAAGTCCAGCGAGCTGCAATTTTTGGTGTCTGAGGTGCTCGACTAGTCGAGGCCCATGCTCGACCGGTCGAGGGTCCACTCGACCAGTCGAGGAGCCTGCTCGACCAATCGAGGCTACGCAGATTCGTTTGCGGATTTGATGTGGACTGCGTAAATTTGAGGCAGTTTCACAAGAGTGCAGAAGGGAAGTTACCTAAACTATAAATAGGGGTCCTAGGGTTATTCCAGGGTATGGAAAAGGGTTTTCTAAGCAAGGCTAAGGGTTTTCTCTGTGCATGGGAGCATCGAGAAGGTTAGTATATTGATTATAAGATCGGTTTCTCTTCATAGTGGAAGTTTGCACCCGTGGTTTTTTACCATTGTTAGGGTTTTTCCATGTATATTCTGTCTTGTGGTTTATTTGGAATGCTTTGATTCTTCTTATAGATTATATTTCTTTCTGTTTATAGTTCTGTGGGTGAGACCGGAGATTGGATCTCGGTTCACTGCGTTGTTGGCGTGCTGCGCAACAACTGGTATCAGAGCTATTGGTTTAGTTCAAGTGGGAGCGATGACGGAAGAAGGGAAAACTAGAATTGAGAAGTTTGATGGTTCAAACTTTGCCTTCTGGAAGATGCAGATGGAGGATTATCTGTATCAGAAGGACCTCTATATTCCGCTAGGAAGAAAAGAGAAGAAACCAGAGAAGATGATAGATGATGAATGGTTTTTATTGGATCGGAAGGCTTTAGGAACGATTTGACTCTCTTTGTCTAAGAGCGCTGCCTTCAATATATCCAAGGTAAAGACCACAAAAGAATTAATGAAAGCCGTAGCTACGATGTATGAAAAACCCTCATCGTCCAACAAGGTTCATCTTATGAAACAGCTATTCAACATAAAGATGTTAGTGGTGGGAGCGTGGCTGAATATCTAAACGAGTTCAATACAATCAAGAGCCAATTAGAATCCATTGGCCTCACTTTTGAGGACGAGGTCAGGGCGTTATTGATCTTGTCCAGTTTACTAGACAGTTGGGATGGTTTGGTGATTGCTGTGAGCAATTCTTTAGGGTCGACAAAGCTGAAATTTGATGATGTGGCCGGTCTAATTCTCAGCGAAGAATCTAGAAGAAAGACATCGGGAGTTTCAGGGGATTCAGGGAATGCTCTAAACGTTGAAGGAAGAGGAAGATCGCTGAACAAAGGAGGCAATAAACACGGACGTTCTAAGTCGAGGAAGAAGTCTAAGGGATCGAAAAACAAAGACGAGTGTTGGCATTGCGGGAAGAAGGGGCACATGAAATGTGATTGTAGGGCGCTTAAGAAACAAGAAGGAAGCTCTCAAGGCGGGAAGGATTTAGTGAATCTATCTGAGGAGAGTGATACAGAGTCGTTGGTCTTGTCTCTTGATGCGATGAATGAGTCTTTGGGTCATAGACTCGGGTGCTTCGTTTCATGCCACTTTGTGTAAGGAAGTTCTGCGTGATTATGTGTCAGGTGACTTCGGGAGAGTCTACCTAGGTGATGATGAGCCGTGTAGTATTGTTGGAAAGGGAGATGTTCATATAAGTCAGAAAGACGGAACGACTTTGAAATTGAAGGATGACAGACATGTACCGAGTTTGAAACGGAACTTGATCTCAGTGGGGCAGTTGACCGATACCGGATATGTGATGACATTCACAAGTGATTTCTGGAAGATCACAAAAGGTGCCTTGGTGATATCTCGAGGCAAGAAGGAAGGTACTTTGTACGTGACTTCAGGATTGTATAGTTCACTCGTAGTCGCATCACTTGGAGTGAATGGGCAGTTATGACATCAGAGGTTGGGACATATGAGTGAGAAGGGGATAAAAGTGCTATTGTTAAAAGGGAAGCTAACAAGGCTAAAGTCTATTGACTTGGAATTATGTGAGGATTGCATATATGGCAAGCAGAAGAGAGTAAGTTTCAAGAAGACAGGACGCGCTCTAAAGACGTATGTATTGGAGCTTATACACATTGATGTGTGGGGACCGGCGCAGGTATCATCTCTTAGTGGCTCACGTTATTTTGTTTCTTTTATTGATGATGGTAGTAGAAAACTGTGGGTCTATTTCTTAAAGCATAAATCTGATGTATTTAATGTATTTAAGAAGTGGAAAGTAATGGTAGAAAACGAGACAGGAAAATGTCTCAGATCAGATAATGAGGGTGAGTACTGTGATAAGAGGTTTGAGGAGTATTGTGCAACAAATGGAATCAAACATCAAAAAATGATTCCAGGGACACCGCGACAGAACGGTGTAGCTGAGCGCATTAACAGGACTATCCTTGAGCGCGCCAGGAGCATGAGGTTACATGCAGGGTTGCCTAAGACGTTTTGGGCAGATGTTGTGAATACTGCCACATATCTCATCAATAGAAGTCCCTCAGCACCATTGGATGGTGGGCTACCAGAAGAAACGTAGACTGGGAAAGAAGTGAACCCTGCAGATCTCAAAGTGTTCGGTTGCACTTCATACGTTCACATTGATGCGGAGCACAGAAACAAGCTAGATGCGAAGTTCAGAAAGTGCACGTTTATAGGCTACGGGCAGTATGATTTTGGCTAACGTTTTTGGGATACAGAAAACCGAAAAATCATCAGAAGCAAGGACGTAGTCTTTAATGAAAAAGTGATGCATAAGGATAGTGTGCAGCAAAATAAGGCCGATGGGAAAGAATTCGTAGAGTTGGAAGAGTTACCGGACACGGGTGTTACAGCGCCACAAGATGAACATGCACAGGATCATAATGAGGCAGAGCCGCAGATACCGGTTGTGAGAAGGTCTACTTGGGAGAGGAGACCCACGGTCCGATACTCACCCTCCTTACATTATCTAGTGCTGACAGATAATGGTGAACCAGAGTGTTTTGAAGAGGCATTACAGTCAGATACACGGGTTAAGTGGGAGCAGGCCATGAATGATGAGATGGACTCTCTTGAGTCTAATCGTACATGGGAGCTAGTCACTCTACCTAAGGGTAAGAAAGCTCTTCATGACAAGTGGGTTTACAAACTGAAGGAGGAGCATGATGGTTCAAAATAGTACAAGGCTAGATTGGTTGTGAGAGGGTTCTAACAAAAGGCAGGTATCGACTTCACTGAAATATTTTCACCAGTAGTGAAAATGTCTACAATTTGCATGGTCTGGAGCATAGTGGCTACATAGGACTTACATCTAGAGCAACTAGATGTTAAGAGAACCTTTCTTCATGGGGACCTTGAAGAAGAGATATATATGCATCAGCCGACAGGAAACGTGGCACCAGGAAGGAGAATAAGGTGTGTAGACTGAAGAAGAGTTTATATGGCTTGAAGTATGCCCTGAGGCAGTCGTACAAGAAGTTCGACAGTTTCATGTTGGGAAACGGTTTTAGGAGATGTCATGCAGACCACTTTTGCTATTTGAAGAAGTTTGATACGTCGTACATCATCCTTCTTCTGTACGTTAATGATATGCTTGTGGCCGGATCAAGCATGAAGGACATCTCAGATCTCAAAAGACAACTGTCTAGAGAATTTACCATGAAGGATTTAGGAGCTGCAAAACAAATCCTAAGCATGAAGATAAAGCGTGACAGGGAAAACAAGAAACTGATTTTGTCACAAGCAGAGTACATAGCCAAGGTACTTGATCGATTCAGTATGGAAGGCGCTAAGCCGGTTAGCACTCCATTAGCCAACCACTTCAAGCTTTCTAAGGAGCAAGGTGCAAAGACGCAGGAGGAACGGGACTACATGGTTAAAGTCTCATACGCGTCAGCTATTGGGAGTCTCATGTATGCTATGGTGAGCACGAGGCCAGACATTACTCAAGCAGTGGGAGTTGTTAGCAGGTTCATAAACAAACTCGGGAAGGAACATTGGGAAGCTGTGAAATGGATCCTCAGATACTTGGTAGGTACTGTGGATGTAAGGTTGTGTTATGGAGGATCGGAAATCAAGCTACAAGGCTACGTAGATTCAGATTTGGCAGGAGATATCGACAGTAGAAGAAGCACTACAGGGTATGTCTTTACTCTGGGTAGTGCTGTAGTCAGTTGGGTCTCTCAGTTACAGAAGATAGTATCTATCAATACAATGGAAGCAGAATATGTTGCAGTTACGGAAGCTTGCAAGGAGATGGTGTGGATGCAAGGTTTCATGGAAGAGTTGGGAAAGAAGCAAGCAGATTGCAAACTGTATAGTGACAGTCAGAGTGCAATACACTTGGCGAAGAATTCAGCCTTTCATTCAAGGACCAAGCATATTGACATCAGATATCACTTCATACGTTTGTTACTGGAAGACGGATCGATTGCTCTGGGGAAGATTCATACAAGTGAGAATCTTGCAGATATGTTGACCAAGGCGGTCACACGGGAGAAGCTGAAGCTCTGTTCAGCTTTGATTGGTCTTCAGGCTTGAAGACAGGGAGGTGGTGCACTCCGAATGTAGAAGACGAAGGATTATGACAATGTGTCTCCAAGTGGGAGATTGTTGAGATGTGGAGCCACATCTGGACAGATCCGCTCGACCAGTCGAGGGTTCGCTCGACTTAAAGTCCAGCGAGTTACAATTTTTAGTGTCAGAGGTGCTCGACCAGTCAAGGCCCATGCTCGACCGGTCGAGGGTCCACTCGACCAGTCGAGGAGCCTGCTCGACCTGTCGAGGTTACGCAGATTCGTTTGCGGATTTGATGCGGACTACATAAATTTGAGGCGGTTTTGCAAGAGTGCGGAAGGGAAGTTGCCTAAACTATAAATAGGGGTCCTAGGGTTATTCCAGGGTATGGAAAAGGGTTTTTTAAGCAAGGCTAAGGGTTTTCTTTGTGCATGGGAGCATCGAGAAGGTTAGTATATTGATTGTAATCTCGGTTTTTCTTCATAGTGGAAGTTTGCACCTGTGGTTTTTTATCCTTGTTGGGGTTTTTCCACGTATATTCTGTCTTGTGGTTTGTTTGGAATGCTTTGATTCTTCTTCTAGATTATATTTCTTTCTGTTTATCATTTGTGGGTGAGACCGGAGATTGGATCTCGGTTCACTGCGTTGTTGGCGTGCTGCGCAACAAGATTAAGACCCTATACAAAGGAAACCTATTATGTGCACTTGTTTTTTGTGATTTTTTTTTTCCAGGTGTGTATTGGTGTCTTTTTTAACAATCCCTAAAGTTTCATTTAAAAATTCGACCAATTTCGCAATGTTTCCTCATGTTTCCCAACAATAGCGACAAATTACGTGATACGACTAATATATCCTTTACGATAACCAATATGTATCCGTATCCCAAGGGTGTGATACATACGTGATGACGATGAAGAAAACATTGCCCATAAGTTCCCTCAAAATGCATTCATGTGCAATGAAAATGTGTTTTCCCTCACTTTAAGTCACTTGCGGTGTAGACAATCATTGATCTAGATGGTCTTTGCAATAATTGATCCTTGAAATGCATTCGTCTAGTCTACACATGTATGCACGAACACATGGGAAATACTAGCATCCCCAAAACATTTAAAGAAGATGTGGTATTCCAACTCACCAATCCAAACCATTCATTCATTCATACCATTGGAGGTAAGCCATGGTGGAAAAAATCATGCCAATCAGATGCCTTAACCTTCTGATTGTGGCCAATTTTTCACAACCATCCATCTTTTGCAAGCCATATATCAGATGGTTACAATCGTCAAGCCATAGTGCTTATGTGGACCATTCAATCAAACTATTTCGAGCAAGCCGTGGTGCAAAATTGATTGGATGATCCTAAAAATCTGATCAATAGCTTGAAAAGTAGATGATTAAGATCGGGTAGAGAATCAAAATACGCCCGATCATCATCTTGAAGCACCCATTCAATAGATACCATTGTGAATTGCTTATGATTTAAAAGATGAACTTCGGTTTGATGATGCTAACCATCTGATCCATGGCTTATCATCAAGCCAAAGTGCTTATTTGGGCCATTCAACCCCACTATTGGGAGCAAGACATGGTGCAAACTTGATTTGGATGATCCTACCACCTGATCAAGAGCTTGAAAAATAGACAATTAAGATCGTGCAGAGAAACAAAATATGCCCAATCATCATCTTGAAGCACCCATTCAATAGATCCCACTGTGGATTGCTTATGATTTAAAAGATGAACTTTGGTTTGATGATGCTAACCATTCAATCCATGGCTTATAAGAAATAGATAAGTTATAACAAAATTGTTCACATTCAAATCATGGATTGCTTCCGACTCTATAACTGAATAGACTGTGGATCAATGATTGGCTGTGGTATGTGTGACTTAGAAGCTTTGGGGTCATTGCAACTTCCTCATGAAGGTGGGGACATCAGTGTTTCAATACACATGTATACACATACACATACACAAACACATGCGCATACAGATGCATGCATGCTTGTGTGCAAGCATGCATGCATGCATACATCAGATGGGCTACACCTGTATTTTGTGTGTGTGTGACATGCGTGCATTCTTTCATCCATACGTACCATCCAACTAATGAATAGTTTTCATCCTTTCACGTGCGTGTGTGACATCCAACCTGTCCAAAACGTTGGATGCCGCCATGAGGATCACCTTGTGAAAATATCAGCCCTATCCACCCATCAGGTGGCTATATATATATATATATATATATATATATATATATATATATATATATATATATATATATAGGGAAATGGTTCTATGCGGTCGACCTCATGGGAACTTCGCATGAGGTCGAGTTGTGTGGGCCCCACCGTGATGCGTGTCGAATATCTACCCCATCAGTGACTTAAAAATCAAGTCAATCCATGACTTGTGTGGGAAACACCACATACAAAAGTTGAGAGGGGTTACCCTCCCATTAAAACATTCATAATCATTTGTTGGGCCCACCGAGATGTGGTTCACAAATCCAGACCATCCATTATGTGTGTCCCACTTGGATGAGGGATCCGACCAAGTTTCAGACGCATCCAAATTTTAGGTAGGCCCCACCAAGTGCTTTTATATGTTTTAGGCATGTCTTCACATGATTTTAGATGGTATGGCCCACCTAAGTTCCGTATACGGCTGATTTTTGGCATATCCCATAATTTAAAGGGGACCCATCAAATGCACGGTGTTGATGTTCGACACGCATCACAGTGGGGCTATTTTTGCACTAGTGTGAGGTCATCCTATTGGACACTGGGCACATGTGCGTGAACTTTATTTTTTGGTCTTCACAGTGGTATCAACCTAACACCCCCAATCCACATAACCTTGGATGGGGTGACCTGCTGGATGTGTGGGATGCTATACACACACCATGGTGGGCCCACATGCAACTAGTTGCATGATTTTCTTGTCTACAACTAATTATTTGTGAGACTCTCTGTGTGTGTGAATTATTCTAGTAATTGAATGAGGTTTTCTAGGACACAAGCATGTATTAAAGTGCATATACACAACATGCATATGTGAATGCAGCACCTGTGTGAGATCCAGTCTGTCCATCAGGTGGATCTGACTGTGTAGATGACTGGAAGGACCTGAACCCAACACGAAGCCAAGTACCTAAGACCTGATGTGTACCCGAACATGACTGGATCTGGGTCCTGAAATATCACACCTTAATTCTCCAAATAAAGAATTATTTTTCTTAGTTTCCTGGTAGCATTGGCTGTAAAAGATTATCTTGAACACATGGGTATTTGTTGACCTTTCAGGGTAGTTTCATCTGATGGATCTTAGATACCTAATGTCATATATCAGTGCTTGGTGTGGAGAAGTCTGGATTCTAAGTTTGAACCCTGCTCAAGGTGATATTATATTGGCAGCATATTTTGATTATAAACACCGCACCACTTGTCCAGTTCTCTTCATATCTGTGGCAGCAGAGAACAATAAATGGATACATTACCTGATTTGTTAGTACTCAATGATTTTCAATTATAGAAATCATAGACACATGCTTACAGTGTGCTTGACAGTTTCATCTTTACTTCAATTGAGCGCATGTTATAAACTTCATCCCTGTTCATTGTGGTATATAAAACAATTGAACCCATGTTACAGTGAGACACTGTTATCTATTATTGTTGAATTGAACCTTCTGTTTTCTTATCTTTACAGATGGATATTGTGTTTAGTGGCATGAAAGATCTTTTGGACATGTTTTCTTTCTTCCTTCCTTCCTTTTTTTTCCTTCTGTTTTTTACCTCTCAAGTCTGCTGCTCATTTTCTTTTATACATAACTAACCAAATTGTTTTTAATACATGGAGGGTATTTCTGATCTAACTTCTCTTTTGTTTGCCCATGTTTTATACATTAACAAGATCTGCATCTTGACACTATACCTTGTTCCAAAATTACGTGTAGAATGAATACAAACGAGGGATCAGTGATTGGAATTTCAACATTGAAGATGTGAAGGCCCAAGCTTCACTGGTATGGGCTATTTATATATTTTGTTTCTTTATCCAACCTACCGAAACTTATGTACTTCATATTACTTCAATGTTTTCTCACCTATTTATGTTTGTCTAGATTCAAGATGTTGACGAAACTATCCCAGAGAAAGATCAAGGAGGTTGCACAAAATCCTTATTTCGAATAGATAGCATGATGGAAAGACAGTCGGAATCTACACTATCTGTGAGCAGCTCCTCCAAGGATGATGGGGTTGAAAAAGTAAGTCCAGAATAGTATACTTTTCTTGGATGGAAGTTAATGTGAGATTCAAGGTTCCTAATGATGTGGGAGGTTGGCAGGAAGATGAGGATGTGATTCAGGAGAAGCTATCTCGCTTTCCATCATTCTACTATACTGGGAACAATTTCAGGTATGCTAACTCCCATGAGAGAATACCACATTCGATTATTATTATAGTTGTTAATGATAATTTAATTACTATTACGTTTATCTTTTTCTTTTTTCATATCCTTTTACTATAATAACAGCTTGTAAAATTCACTTTTAATATCTGCTTCAAAATATAAAGCATAGTATCAATCAATGCTTGGGCCATTTCATTGGATGAATTACCTCATCCTTGACTCAAGGATAAGTAACCTCGGTTCCTTAATTTGTGCATGTGGGGGCCAGCGTTAGGTGGTCCAGACCCTTCTTTGTACGAAGCAACCCCTAAAATTCTCTTCGACGGGACAATCCTATTGCTTGCATTTGTGATCGGTGGCCTTCAAGTAGGTGGTCAAGAAAGAAAAAAAAGTAGGTGGTCAAGAAAAGAAATACATCAATGGTTCACATTTAAATGAAAAATTGCAAAAATTGGATGCCTAGCATTTCACTCTGGCTGATTTTTATGGCATTCCAACGGTGGGGGGACCCATCAGATCAATGGTCTGGCCACTGAACCATGAGCCCCACTTGTACAAACTGAAACTACTAGGATACTGTGCACGTCCTTGGGTTTAAGGTTAACGATCTTATAATCCCTCCTTGAAATATCTTCCACAAGTATTCACTAGCCTGAGCTTTTGTTGTCTATTGACCGGCAGCAGTTATCGTGATTTGCATCCACAGATAGCCATAGGGTACTCCTAATCATACTGTCATTACTTTTGCATTCTCCAGTGGCAAATTAGATGGATCTGAAGATGAGTCAAGTATTGCTGCCTCCACTTGTGAAACCAACATCCTGCAGAATGGCTTGCTCTCTCATGGCAAGAGTACTGAAAATGATTTGAGTGAAAATTGTGAAGTGGGGATGGGCGAAAAGCATCTAGAGAGCATCTTCACTCATTCTCATAATGAGAAGAGACCTTCCATTGGCCCTCATGCACCGGAAACCCCCATCAAAGGAGAGAGGTTTGCTATCACATTATTATCCATGCTTATTAGAGCATGCTTTGTTCTGATTGAAGAATACTAAATGTTCTGTGATGTGCATTAGCTAGCCAGCGTTGCCTTGCTAACATTTCACCTGTTTTTATCTTGAAAATTGAAGTTTGTTATTTTATTTTCTGCCTGCTTGTGTTAAATAGTTACTCTGTTTCCATCTTGAAATTAGGTGCATGCATGTGGTGTCTTGCAACAGCTTCTTTTCTGTTACTGTATGTCACAATTAGTTTTATATGTGACCATTATTTTCCCTGTTTCTATTTGGAAACTGTGCATTTGTGTATATATACAGTACTGCATGCTTGCATGTGTCAAATATTTCCCTGTTTCCATCTTAAAATTCGCTTTTCTGCATTGACTGCATGTTTTTGTGGCTATCGATATTTATATTGCCGAGATTTCGATATTTTCGTGGAATTTTGATGAAACAATATTATCGCAACAATATCACAAGTTTTTCAAAATCTCGGCAGTTTTTATTTTTATTTTTCTTTTTGATTTAATCGCAAAATTACTACAATTTTTTCCACAATTTTAATAGAAAAATTATTTATAAGTTAAAATAATTCACTTTAGACATTTATATTTAAAATTTCAAAATTATTTAGTAATTTATAGTAAATACTTTTAAATATTTTTTTTAGTGAGATTGTCTAGATAATATTGTAAGAAAAATGTCAAAATCTGAAAATGTCCTGAGAAATTCCTGGGTCAAGAAATTGCCGAGAATGAGATTTGTCACTATGGTGGTCACCACATGCCTTTGGGACGTTGACATACATGACAGAGTCATAGGACCTGATTGGTAATTTTTTAATGGAAGGATCAAGTTTCGACATGGGCATGGTCATTTTGCAGGCTTGATGCAAATGGGAGAATCTGAACTCCTCATAATGGCTTGTACATTATCTTTGAACTTTTCTTTTTAATGCAAATGAGAGGATCTTAGTTCCTTCTCATAATGGCTTCTACATCCTCTTTCAGTGTTTTTCTTTTTCTTTTACTTTTTCTTTTTCTTTTTCTATAGATGGTTTCTTCTTTCTTCTGTCCTCTCTGCGGCATTTGATGCTTTTGCCATGGAACAAACAGAACCAGCATTTGTTTTGATTATCTTGTAGTTGAATGTTCCTTCTGATCATTGTGAGAGAAATTGACGCCTGCATGTTTCTTCTGTGCATCCGTTCATTTGGACAGTCCGATTGATCGATCTAAACCATCTATTCACTCTTGAATACATTTTATGGATTGAAGGAAAAAATCACACTGATCAAATGATCCAATTCATCCTTGATGACCTTATTTTCTCTAGCCATCCCATTCCCAAACCATGGATTAGATGGTTACAATTGCATAACAAAAGTAATCCTGTAAAATCATGACCAATTGATAATGGGCCTAACAAATAGATGTATCAAATTGTTGATTGGACCTACTTTTGTGTAAACAATGTTGACTGTACATTTTAGAATCCAATGATTGAAAAGTTACTATTTGTTAGATTAGTGTGATGTTTGCATGTTAGCCCATTAAATGTTTGTTGGATATAATTAATGATTTGGATCAATGGGTTGGAGTGTCTCTGTGTCCCAATGCAACTAGGAGCACTATAACTTATAGTGCTCAGAGAGCATCGGAGCATTTCTCATATGTATATTATGCTAAGAGTTTTGCTAATCCCATGCACACCTCCAGATACATCCTGGAACACATGGGACATCCCTTTGCATTAGGTGGGCAAGCCATTAACTAATCTTGTTTGCCACATGCACGAAAAAACCTAAACAATTTACAGAAGAAATGTCAGCTGTCCACGTTCAACATGTATGCCTGGCCACCTGATTAGTGAACTGGCCTGATTTTCCACCAGGTCTTCTCCATCGTGGGGATTATCTGATGCATCACTTGGATGTCCCACACATGTCACTTGGATTATCTGATGCATCACTTGGATCTCTACACAGCTGTGTAGAGATGCATGTGGGTGTGTTCACACCTCTCGTTGTTTATAGTTATGTCATTGTGCCATTTAGGTTTCATCCAGGGATGATTATTTTTCCAATTTTCTTGTCAATACTAGTCCTGATATTTTGTAAATTCTTCAGTGACAAACAAAAAATTCAGCTACAGAATGTGGGAAGCAGCAATGGACTAGTGGTTTCTCAGGTGATAGATGATTCAGGTTCTGAAGCAATTTCTAAAGCATCAAAGTTGGCAGGCATGTCTAAAATCCTTTTTCTCTCTGACTTTCATGTTGAAGCTATTTTTTCATTTTGGCTAATGTTGGTTCTAATAAGATTTCGTCATTGCATTCACTATTTGCCCCCTATAGCTGACCCATGTTATTGCAGCATCAAATTCTGATGAACATGATGAGAAAACAAAGATTCCTGTTGTCCAGCAGAAAGGGCGTTTCAAAGTGACATCTGAAAGTGTTGAATTAGAGAAGGTGATATGGCTATCATGGATTTGTCCTAATGCTTCTCAAATTCGAAAAGCATCTAACAATCAGTGGTTTCTTTCAGGCACTTCCTTCTCCATCGATACCAAAGAGTCACAGTGTGCAGGTTAGTGGTGTTGAAGCGATGTGCATTTAAGGTTGAAAGGACTTTTTTTTTTTTTTGTTTTGTTTTGTTTTTTTTTTTTTTTTTTTTTTTTTTTTTTTTTTTTTTTTTTTTTTTTTTGTTGGATCTGAAGTTTCAAAGCTCCTTTTTGTTCATATGTGTTGGCTTCATTTATACCATTTAACCTCCACCTCCATCGAGTTTACTTGTGTGCATATATGCAATATTTATTTATGCATGATGCTTTTTTCTTGGAGGATGAATTCCCCCATTTTGGATTATTTATCCAAAGAGATTTGTATGTCAACAATTACTCCCTGCTGCATTCACCATTCACATTCATATTTCATTTTTGTGCTTGCACGATGGGAATCAAGTGGCTCTCACAGTCATGGACTTGCTACTACGTTCGCGAACAAAAAAATCATGGCATTTCTCAACGAAGTGCCATTTGCATGAGAAGGCAAAAGATGATGGAAGAACTAAGTCTTGCGGATATTAGAGAGCCATGCACTAAAAAAAACCAACTCTTTACTTTTCTTCTCACATTTTTACACTGGCACTACGTACATATGTACATTCATTCATACTTTGTATGAATGATCCAGTGGTGTCAACACTACTATAACTTACGATAGTGTCGACCTTTGATGGGTCCACCGTGATCAGTGCATGACATTCCTTTTCTCCATCAAATGTGCCCTTTGATGTTAGGTCATGGGGCCAAAATTCAGCTCCGATTCGAAACTCAGGTGGGCCGTACAAAACGGAACAGTAGGGAGGGGAAGCCCAAGCCCAACCAATAAAACCCTCTAGATTGTTTTTGGGGTGAGGACGATGTGTACATTCCATCCAATCCATTCATCAGATGCCCATCAAGGATAGGGACACAAAAAAATCATGCCTTCTAAAGACTCTAGTGGGCCACACCAAATGGGTTTAGAGGTTTTAGGCATGATTTTATGTTGTTCCCTTTGATGTGGCCCACCTGAGTTTTGGATCAGCCTGATTTTTTTGACTTTGAACTTGACAAGCCGCACACGATGGATGGAGTGGATGTCTGACACATAACAATGGGGTCCACAAAGATCGACACTACCATAAGTTACAGTAGTATTGATGCTATTGGATCATTTTCATATATACTTGAGAAAAAGAGGCCCACTCCACTCAAATTTGTATAAGTAAACCCCCACGACTAGTTGGGATACAACTCCAATTCAAACATAATATACCTTTACTCATAATCTAATGATTCCTAATTGAATTAGAAACCAAATCAACAAGTATGGCCCATTGGTCAAACCATTCTAGGTGTAAGCGCTGGAGTTGCAAGGACTATCATCACTCCCCTTAGCGTTGACTCTCACCAAGCCTATTTTCCTTCCAAACTTCTTAAATGTCTACCGACTTGCCATATTTAGAATTAGGCCTTCGCATCCAGATGGTCTTTGCAGCATAGCTGATTAATGGCATCCTCTTTAGGTTCTTCAACTTCTACTGTCTACGACTCTTTTTGGCTTCTCAACTCTTGTTATAGTTGTGTACCTAACACAACTTGTGTTTCTTCACCACAAGCTCATTTTAGGGCTATCAAAAGTCAGGTCTGGGTCGGGTCCTAGAATTCTTGGACCAAGTCTAATTGGTTTGGGTCTTGTCAGACCAATGTCCTTTTAGGTTTGGATTTCGTTTTTTAGGACCTGAAACCAGATCTCACTCGGTTTCATGTACTGTCGGTACCCATCAAGTCTTTGGATGCTGGTCTTGAGTCAGGTTTGGGTTGGGTCCATGTCAAATAAGGGCATTCACATGGGCCACTTGAATAGATGGATTAGATAACATACTTATGCATGTTTGACACATTAGAGGTGTTGTGTCCATACAATTAGTTTCAGCAGTGTCATTTTCCTTTTTATAGGACATCACATGAGATTTTCACTAAAGATAAAGGGCACTTGTGGGTTTTTCTTATAAATCGATGGCTTGGATCTTAACCATTCAAAAACCACCTTGGATTTTATCTGCCCCCTCCATTTTGCATGAGTACCTTGCTCCCAGGTTTCTTTGCCTTTGCATGTAGCCCATATGAGGGCTTAGAGCCCATCCAACGAAGGCTACGTGGGGCTCATTGTGATGATTATGTAATGTTCATCCATACATCTATTGCATAGCCTGATGTGAGGATGTTGGCACAAATGAGAGGCAAATCTAAAACTCAAGTGGAACACAAAATAAAAATAGTGGGGATGGGTTGACCACCATTAGCGATCTCTCTCTCTCTCTCTCTGCAAGTGAATATGAGCATCTTTTCCCTATGAAAATCTCTCCTGATTCCCCCCCTCCATTCTTCTTTCCATGTGCGTTGCACGTGCCACTTCCGCTAGTTACTATTAACATTAGTAGACTTTACTCAAGTTTAATTGGGTCCAAGATGGTGGACCTAGACACGGATCCAACTAGACTTTTTTTTTTTGCCAGTCCAAAGGTGGACTTGAACCTAACCTGATTTGTAAATGGGATTGAGAAATTGGATTGGGAGCCATTTAAATCAGGTTGTGTCCATCGAGTACCCAAGGGTCTGGGTACCCCTTGATTCCCTTCCCATTTATCTTGTCTGGTTCCTTTTCCTTATATCTATGGGCTCTTTTGCTTGCTAGCGGAAACGTCATCTTGTGACATTGTTATAAGTCTTTTCTTTGCCCTTCTAATTCATCTGGCAATGGTTGAGGTAGGCTCTTTGAGCTTCCTGATTTTGAACCAGTTCATGGTTCACTTCATTGTGTATATATATATTTTTTTTCTTTGTTGTAGCTCTACCAATTCACTCCTCGTAACTTACCTGCAAGACTTGTATCTAGCAATGGAACATTCAATGCCAACAACCATGATGAGGCCTCATTGAAGATCGCGTCTCTAGATTAGGGGTGGCAATGGGCTGGGCTCGCATTTTAAATATTGATAATATTGGCTAATATTATCAATATTACATATGGTTGATATGAAACACAGGTTTGTAAAGCTCCGTACAATTCCCTATGTCACTAAAGGTATTGATGATATTGTTGATATGTTGTGGTATAATGGCGCTGCCCCTTCATAAATATTACCTTGTATCGTTGGTACTTGCGAGATGCATATCGATGATACTTGGACAACATCCTTCCCTCTCCAAAGTTTCAAAAGAAGTTTGAAAAAATCACAAGTAACCTATTTTCTCGCCAATTATTTTCGGTGAATCCGTTCGTGAGTGGATTTGTGCAACTCCTTGAGTTCTTTCAAGAGAAATTAGGTTTTGAGTGGTTTAGTAAATATGTCTGGTTGTGGCGGCAATCGGGCGAAAATTTAGATATGGAAGGGTTGTTTATTTGCAAAAGTTGGATTTTTTGTGTGGGCTCCACTGTGAGGGGTAAAATAGGAAGAATGAAATATGGAGATGTGTGTTGGCTACGGTGGTCAAGTTTTAGATTTTGGAGACCAAAAAGAACACTGAATTGGGTTGAAATAAATTTGATTGGTGGTAAGGTAGGAAAAAAGAGAAAGATGGAGATGGGAGTAGAGGTTACTATCATTTAAAAAGTAGAGGAGAGAGAGAGAGAGAGAGAGAGAGAGAGAGAGAGGAGAGAGAGAGAGAGAGATTGCAATGGAGATTGATGTGAATTTGTGGTGAAAAAATTGGCATTTAAGTGGAAAATGGCTAAAACTCGAGAATCTATTTTCTTCATTATTAATTAATGTGGAAATTTTATGTATTGATGAGTGTTGGCCGATCTATTGATTGGCTACTGAGCTTATATATTTATTTTGTACTGGTTTTTTATCAATAGCACATGGTTTAGGCCCTTATAAAATGGAGACTTATTATGTATAGTTGTACTTTTGCAACATTTTGATTCCTAAATGTGTAAATATAGGTCTTTTAACATTTCTTAAAGTTTCATTGAAAATTTTCACCTTTTTCTTAATGTTTCCCTAGGGCAATGATATTTTTCCTAGTATTGCGATAATATCGGCGGTATTAATAGATGTTTCCATATCCCCGTTCATTATTACATGTAACAATATCAATACTCTGAACATTGGGTTAAGTTGGATTAGGCTAAAGTGACATGAGTCAAAGCCTAGCTCGAAAATTGGTCGGGCTATACACATTAGGTCCAAGCTTGGCCCACAGACCAATCTAATAGGACTGACCAAGCCTGGTCCAGTCCAATAGGTCCTGATCCAAAGCTGGGCTTGGCAGGGCAGTGCTGGGCTCTTCTGACCACACGCGCTGCCTGACCCGCTGCCACACCCTTACTCTAGATGCACAGATCTTTCCATTGGATGGATTCAAACATCTACACTCCTTTGTTCATTGTAGTCAATGAGCATTAGCCTGTATTGTCTTCTTTTCTGACTAGTTCCCCTTTTCCATTGGCACCATCGTGTAACAAACACAACCAGAAATCTTGTAGTAGGTTGTGAACCTTCTTCATCTTAGCTTTTGATATGGCAACTTGAAGCTAAGATGTGGTTGTGGTAGTCTATTTATAATGTGTGCCATAGTTCGCATACTCATTATCTTTGCTTTTGATTCTTTCTACAACTCCATTTTTTTGAGGGGTATATGGACTTGAGAACTGCCTTCGAATTTTGTGGTCCTTCAAGTACTCACCAAACTCTTTTGATCCATTCTCACTACCACCATTGGATCTCAAACAACTGACCTTGTAATTGGCAACACTACTTACAACCAACTTAAATTCTTTGAATTTCTCAAAGACATCTGACTTTCCTTCAAGAAATAAATCTACACATATTTCAAGAAACCATCAATGAAAATAAGAAAATAATGGCACTCATTTACATACTTAGTCTCCAATGAGAAAATAATGGCACCATGTACTGACTTTGGCTCCATTGGTCCCTAGACATCAAACTAGATGTAAAGGTTTTAACCTTGCCCAAATTTAAATATCTATCTTGTTTCTATCATCCTTTTTTGGGGCTTCATCATCTTTTAGGCAGATACGTTTAATATCATCCGAGTATTCCATTTCTTGTCAAAGACTGCGGAGTTTTGTGTAATATTTAATAATAATTCTCTTAGATTACGAAGAGATGCAATATCTTAATGCAATTGATCTAATGGGCTCCTTGGTCTTCGTTGCTTGAAGGGATGTCTCTTCGAGGTTTAGATGGCTATTCACTGTGGTGTACAGGCCATGTTTGGTTGTGCGGAGGTCCAACTTTGGGAAGAGCTCTATGCTGTAAGGCTAATGTGGGGATTGCCATGCTACGTTGGGGTGACTTCAACGTGATCAAGTTTACTATGAGAAGTCAAACGGTAGTCATGTCGCTCATAATATGAAGGATTTCTTCGAATGGGTGAATCGTCATGAATTGATCAACATCCCATTGGAGGAGCCCGTTTCACATGGTTGAATGGGCGGGAGGCCATTTTGTCCTGTCTCGACAGATTTCTGCTTTCCCTGGATTGGGTAGAGAGATTCCCATTAATTTAACTATGTGCTCTCTCAAGGCTAGTTTTTGATCATCAGCCAATCCTTCTTACGGTGGAGGAAGAGAACTGGGGACCTAACTAGTTAGAAGTGGAAGGCTTTTCGAACATGGTTGAGGAGTGGTGGGAGTCCTTTGTGGTGGGGGTTTTGCAGGGTTTAGGTTTATGGAAGCTGAAATTACTAGAGGGAAGATTAACTCTTTGAACAATGTGGTTTTGGGGAATAGGGAAGCCAAGGTTGATAGCATTTCAAGGGACATCCAAGTCCCGGGTGATAAGGAAGAAGGGGGATATGGACCTGGCTTTGCTAGGAAAATGACTATGGAGGTTTTGGGATAGAAGAAAGGAGAATATGGCAAGAGGTTAGCTAGTGAGTACATGGTCTATTAGGGGGGTGGAGGTGGGTTTGGGGGTTGGTAAAGGCTCCTCCCATGATAGGGCCTCGGGCTTGTGGAAAGTAATCTCTAGTGTAGCTTCATAGTTTTAAGGAGGGGGTTTCTTTTGCCCTAAGTGAGGGAGGGGGCATTTTCTTTTGGGAGGATGTGTAGTGTGAGGGAAGAGTGCTTCAGATGGACTTTCTCAAGTTAGCTCACCTCTCCCCGGAGAGGAATGTCAATGTGGCCCACTGTTATTCCCTATGTGGCGGTGCTATGGTATGGACTCCTTTGTGTCAGAGGATCTTCAAGACGAGGAAGTGGGGGATTTCATTAGACTCCTGATTTGGTTGTAGGACTGTTATCCATCTTTGGGAGAGAGGGATGAGATGGTATGGCATAATCACAAGTTAGGGCGATTCCTAGTTCACTTTTTCTACAATCTGCTTAGGAAGTTACATTGGGGGAGCAGGTCTATGCTTATTGTTCATGGCAATATGAAGCCCCTTCTAAGGTTGCAACCTTCGTGTGATTAGTGGGAAGGAAGAGGGTTCTCACAGTTGACAATCTCCCAAGACGATCCATGATTCTCCAAATGTATGCTTGATGTGCATGAATAATGCTTGGACACTTGATTATCTCTTCATTCATTGCTCTTTGACCCGTATGGTGTGGGACTCCTCCCTCTCTTCAACACCTCTTGGGAGATGTAGAAGTTGATTGTTGACTTCCTTTTGTCCTGGTACGCAGGAGAGAGCGGAAAAGAAGGCAAGGTGTTTTGGTAGTTAGTCCTAATGGAGGTGCGTTGGGCTATTTGGGGGAAATGAAACAACCATTCTTTTACAAACAAGAGTGGTTCAATGGAGGATTTGGCGAGGAAAAATCAAGATGGTTGCAGTGGAGTGGGCTCCCATCTTGGAAGCCGTGGAAGTTTTTAATCTAGTTTCTTTGTTTGGGTTGTAATTATTTCCCGCCTTAGCTTTTGCTTAGGTGAGCCTTATTAATAAAACTTCTTCACCGTGAAAAAAGAAAAGAAAAAGAAATAAGAGTATTCCAATTCTTTTCATATACTATGAAGAGATGCAACATCTTGATGCAATTGATAGATATGTGCCAAATTATTTTGGTCAAAATATAATTCTTGAAGATTACCTTAGATTTCTTTTGCGGAGTAATGTGTGCATAAACCCCTACTGATTTCTTCACTCACCAAATTTAACAACCACAACACAACAAGCTGATTATTGGCTTACTATTCTCTGTATTTCGAATCATCTTCGGATGCGTTGGTTATGGACCCATCAACATATCCTAACTTCTGTTTGTCTCCCATGAAGAATTTTGATGGCCAATCAGCATTGTAGGAAGTTGTTTTCATTCAACTTGATTGTTGAGATTTTTGAATGATGTATTTCGAAATCCTTTCATAAATTCCAGAACTAATTAGAGAAGAGGAGGTCGCCATAGATGAGGGTACAAAATAAATCATCACAGGAGAGAGGGGGGAGGTGATGACAAAGGCGAAAGTCCATCTAAACTTGCTCCATTCCAAAATCGGCCTTGATAGATGTGATGACAGAGGCAAAATTCCATCTAAACTTGTTCCATTTGAAAATTGGCCTTGATTGATGTGTTCACCATAAAATAAAATAAAATAAAATAATTGGCAAGGGGTCCAAAGATTGAGATCCAGATGTGATCTTATTGCAAAGATATATGGTCCAGGAATAAAACTGGATAGTTGTCCAAAAAAAAAGAAGAAGAGAGAAATGGAAGAAATTTGACCCCTTTGGAGAGTAAAAAAAAAATGGAAAAATGCCTAAAAATCTTGTGTTAGTGTAAAATCCACAACAAATCAAACTCATTGATTAGCAGAAGATGGCCCCATAGATCCAATGATGAACAGCTACGAAAGAACATCATATGTAGACCCTTGTACCATGTTGCAGGAATAAAATCTCACAAAGAGAGAAGAAAGGAGATTTGAGAATGAATCTCTGTATTTAATTGATATTCTTCAAAGAAGAGACAAGCATAAACAGAGACTACATACTTTATCAACTAGTTTACAGTTGGGGGATAAGAACAAAAAGAATCTTTACATGATATTGTACAATTAATGTAGACATGATCATGAACATAACGATAGGGCACTTCATAGGTGTTTTCATTCTCCAACAGCAAGGGACTGCATCTGCAACAAGTGAAGACACAAGGCAGTACTATGTAGGGCTGAAAGTCGGGTGGGTTCAACCCAACCGACCCGTGACCGACCTAACATTGGGTTGGGCTCGGGCAGGATGTATCGGGTTCGGTCTCAGGCTTGGGCTATACAAACACCAACCCGATAAAACTTGGGTCGGGCTTGGGTTGAGATCTTGGGTTGCCCGACCCAACCCAAACCCGATTGATATATAAGTTACTTATAAATTATAATTGAGTGTGGATCGTCTGTATTGAAGGCACATGAAATTCCAGTGCTGTCAGGTTTCATTGGTCCACATCATTTTCGATGACCCAAGCTAATAATATACGCCGAATTTCTCTCTCCCAAATAGATTGCGTGCTACATAATATAACTTTTAAAGGAGTAGTTGTCCTATATTTTAGCTTATTTGTTTAGTAAAAACGAAGTTCTTTATGATAAATAATTACATATATAATTAATAAAATCATAGGTAGAAAAAATAAACGTATTGAAAATATAATAGACTAATGTAATAACGAAAATATTAGCATGTATTCACCCGACCAACCTGACTAACCCGATCGATCCCGCTTGGGTTGATAATTCCCAACCCGAGGTTGGGTTGGTTTAGGTTAGCGTTGAGGTATAGGAACCTTGGGTTGGGCTAGGGTTGAGCACCAACCTGGCCAAACCCACCTGACTTTCAGCCCTAGTACCACGCCAACGGGTGAGTCAAGTACAACTGATAACATGGGCCGGTTGAAATCCTTCATGTGAGGTTGGAGTGAGCATTAAGTCGAATAGTTTGCGTTCATCAAGCAAAAACAAGGTTGGGACTCGTTAATACTGATGATGCTTGGTTATACATAAGATTGTAATCCATGGACTGATTTGCTGCTCCAACTTCAACATAGAGTGCCTGGACACATCTACATCAACCCTCACAATTCCCAGAAGAACCTCATGAAGCATCATTGTGCTGAACACACCGCCGAGGAATGGTGAAATTAGAAAAGTGAGGCACGACGACTAGCAAAAATGGTTTTAAACTGTGGTGGACAATGGCTCTCACTTGGACAACAGTCCGCCATGAAGATGGGTTTCTCGAAGGATTATCAATGTAGGGGCATTTTCACACCGGGCTCGAGTGGGGTTGCCCGTGGGATGCAGGGGCACACTTGGGGTGGGCGGCCCATGTGAGGCGGGTGGTTCGTGTGAGGCGGTACCCATGTGATTTGGGGCCCACGAGGGGGGGTTTGGCCGAGGTCCTAACCCATGAGATGTGGGGCCTGGGCTATGAGATAAAGGGATTGATTCGCCATGCTCTAACAGTTCGAGCTTTTAGAGCAAGTGGTTAATTGCCCTGCATCAAATTGGTATCAGAGTGGGAGGTCTCAAGTTCGAAACTCCTCACCGGGGGTGATTAATGCAGGAGCATTTTCACACCGGGCTCGAGTGGGGTTGCTTGTGGGATGCAGGGGCACACTCGGGGTGGGGCGGCCCGTGTGAGGTAGGTGGCTCATGTGAGGCGGGCCCCACCCGTGTGAGGCGGGTAGCTCGTGTGAGGCGGTACCCATGTGATTTGAGGCCCACGAGGGGGTGTTCAGCCGAGGTCCTAACCCATGAGATGTGGGGCCTGGGCTATGAGATAAAGGGATTGATTCGCCATACTCTAACAGTTCGAGCTTTTAGAGCAAGTGGTTAATTGTCCTGCATCAAATTGGTATCAGAGTGGGAGATCTCAAGTTTGAAACTCCTCACCGGGGGTGATTAATGCAGGAGCATTTTCACACCGGGCTCGAGTGGGGTAGCCTGTGGGATGCAGGGGCACACTCGGGGTGGAGCGGCCCGTGTGAGGCGGGTGGCTCATGTGAGGTGGGCCCCACCCGTGTGAGGCAGGCGGCTCGTGTGAGGCGGTACCCATGTGATTTGAGGCCCACGAGGGGAGTTCAGCCGAGGTCCTAACCTATGAGATGTGGGGCCTGGGCTATGAGATAAAGGGATTGATTCGCCATGCTCTAACAGTTCGAGCTTTTAGAGCAAGTGGTTAATTGTCTTGCATCAATTATGGTGCCCTTGTTTGCAATGACAACAAACTTCTTGCCCAAGGGTCCACAATTTGTTGATATTGATAGGGGAGTGGATGGCGATGACAATGCAGACCTAAGAAAAAAAAAAACCCCATGGATTGGCTTGGTGCAAGGGACTAACGAAGCCTCCACTTCACAATTGCCTATGTATCCTTTGGGATGCCATCATATGGACCACTGGCCTTTTTCTTTTAAAGACACGCATGAAATCAAAATTTCATGGTCTATGTATGCGCAATATATCCATTATTTGATTTTGTTATTAGACATGAACAGGTTTCCCAATCCATTATTTGATTTTGTTATCAGACATGAACAGGTTTCCCAGTGTAAAAGAACACCTCATCAAGGGTTTAGAATGTGAAACATGAGAAGCTGTAATTCCCAGCAATAAAATTATTTCCCATCATAATGTCGCATGTTCTTTCAAAGAAGACCTTTGCTAAGCCCACATGCAATCACGCATCCGTGGGACATACAAGCCATGCATCAGGTGGGCCCCACTATGTAGATGAACTTGTCGCTAAAATCAGGTTTGTCAAATGCAAACCCAAACAGATTTTAGAAAAACAAATAGTCAATTGTGCAAATCCAGTCTACATGTTTACATCCCTCTTGATGATTGGGTTGGCCTTTATTTGGGGTCAGTCAGACGCATGGTGGGACACGCCTGATGCAGAGTCTGGTGTTCTACATGCGCCAGGCTGGCAAGTGTGGCCACATTTAGAGGTATGTGTGGGCTTCTGCAAAATTCTTCCAAGGAAGTTTGCATGCATCTTGCTTTTCAATCTTGTTTCATTGAATGTCTTATATAGAGGTTATGGATTATGTAGGTGATTACTCAACTTCCTCAAATGTTTCCAACGTCACCGTCTGATGCTCCATCATCAAATCTTCTTGGATGTTCCCTTTTCCCGCAATTGCATTCTATTTTGCAAGCTAATATTCTTCAAAGGGTACGGATTGCAATGTTTTACATCATCTTGATGTCTAATTTTATTTAGGATTTCTTTACTGTCATCCTTTTCTTAACAGGAGAACATTCTAAATCTGATGAAGCAAGTGAGCGTTGGTGATATATCAGGTACTTGTCCATGTTGTCCCTTAAACCTGCATTTTTTTCTTCTTTCTTTCTTTCTTACTTTTCTTCTTCTTCTTCTTCTTCTTCTTCTTCTTCTTTCTTTTTCTTGTTATTTCTTCTTCTCCTTCTTCTTCTTCTTCTTCTTTTGCTTGAGATAACCTACCGCATCTGGTTTCTATCCCTTAAGCTAATCGAACAGCAGATGGAGTGTCCACGCCAGTGTCCACCATTGCAGTGGGGTCCACGCCAGTGTCCACCATTGCAGCGGAGAGGTCTTTGGTAAGTAACTCCACGTTCCTCAGACACAATTGCTCTTGCTATTTTCTCTGTATAATTGATTGAAACTGTTTTCATTAGTGATTTTTTAATGCCAAGTATATTCTCTGTTTATTTGGTGATTGAGCACTAGACATGGTTTGTGATTCACAGTTAATTTCTGAAGGGGGTTACAGTGTTTTCATATGGGTACAAGAAGTTTGGTTTGTGATGTTCAAATGTTTATAAATCCCTCACGCAAAGGGTGTGTTTGGATGCATTGAATTGAATTGTGATTCTTAATATGATGAAGTGGAAGTAACAAATTGCTTGATTTCCTTTGCATTTATATGAGCTCTGAACTGTTATTATGGTAGTTGCAAGTTAGACTATGAAAAGACAGAACTGCAATTTGAGGTACTTCCACAATTTGAATACTAGGAAAACATCATAAAATTTTCACCATTTTCTCATATTAATCTGAATGTTGGCAATTTGATCCACTTGTATATCTGGGCACAGAAAAACCATCAGAAGTTTATAAATCTCTCACAAAAACGTCATTTTGAAGGGCATGGTTATATCATAATGCATGATTAGATCCCAAGTCTAATGCTTCATCTTTGATGTATTTTTCCGTGATGTGAACCGCAATATCCTTTACATTTTAACATTGCAGAGATAAGATCAAAAGGTTAGGATCCATCTGTCAGGGAGACTTTTGGGGCATCTCCCATCCATTGTTGGCCCATCTGATCAGTGTTCTGGATGCTTCCAACTATGGGTCCTACCATACTGAAATCTGCACCCCGGCAAATTATACATCTGTTGATTACTGAGACAGAGCTGCGTAGTAGTTGGGGTTGTCCAATTCCAAACTATTACCACCCATAAGATTTTTCTCCATCTGATGTCTGTCCAGGTTTGGTTTTACATAGCCTCCTGATTATCAATCATCTAATGGCCTAAAAATTTTGATTACATTCCTCAGAACAATCTCAATAAGTGTTTTTTTTTTTAGAGTGTGAAAAGCTGTAAATGCGTTCTCATTTTTCTTTCTTGGAGGTTGTCGGTGAATTTCTTTCATTTTCTTCACAGCTGGAGTCTGCACATGATAGGGAGAAGGAGCTACTTCAGGACATTACTGATCTGCAGTGGAGGTATTCATGTTCAGATAAATTGAATATTGATGTTGGGCACTAAAATCTCAATGTCTTTTTTTTTTTTTTTTGTGTGCCCTTTTATGTTTGTTTTTTGTGCTGCCGCAGGCTCGTGAGTGCCCAAGAGGAACTGCAGAGACTCAAAGCTAGAAATTCTCAGGTCAGTTGCTTACTGCATGTGAATTTTCAGTCAGATACGTTGTCAATAGCTCCGATAAACCTGTACATTTAATATTCTATTATGCTGTTAAGGTTGTTTTGCTGGAGCGAACAGTCCTTTAAAGGACACAGTCCTTTACATCCCACTCATAGGAGATCTGGGTCACTCGCCATGTGGGTCCCATGCCTACATGCTGTGGCCAAAAAATCAGGTTGGAGCAGTCATCAGGTGGGCCACATGTGCATATCAGATGTGAGCTTTGGCAGATTTTTTTAATCATTAGTTTCTATTTCAGGCACCTGCAGCCTGCCCGATGACTGGGCTGACCTCTGATTTTTAAGGCCAAGCCATTTGCATGGTATGTGTGCATCTCACGCAGACTTTCTGCATTTCTTGATGCTAACACATGACAATCCAGGTTTGATGAAGCTCAAAAAGTTCCACCTGGTCTTTAGCTACAGCTCTGCCATGACTCCCCAGAACAAGATGAAAGGTGTGGAAATGCAGCTCGTCAGTCCATCTAAGATCAACTTCAAGTCTTTCATGGGCTAGTTACCGATAGGTCTCCTTGTATCATGTTGGAAGGCATGAGTTTCTTAAGTTCACGACCAACCTGTTTAGACGGTCTGAAATCGTGGCGGTGAGGGCCCTGATTTCTGCACCAACTTGTGCAGAGGTAAAAATGAGTGTTCATATAAACATTCTTCTATTGCTTCTTTTGTCGATATATGGCTGGCTACTATGTATATATTGGATGCAGATATGCTCTGTGTTATCTATGGAAGCCATGTTAGTTTGTATATTCTGTGAGGTATTGATATGGAGGTGCGGCTTGGATTGAATTGGATTGAACGAATTCCAATTCGCACACTCAATTCCTCTCAGATAATCAGTCTGATTTTTGTTCTGATTGTAAGAGAGGCTTTATCTCTGGCCCAGCTCTACTTTCTTAGTTCAGGTGGATTCCCAGGGAACATAAAAACCATTAAATAAATTCTCCATTAATGAACCAGGCCCTAACTTTCTGTTTTAATTTCCTAGGTTTTCCACAAGAAATCTCGTTATTTGTAAAAACTAGGGAATTGCTAGGCTGAGAAGCACCTCCAAGGTGTTTGACTGTGCTTGCTGTCCATCATTATCATCATTGCTTTCTTGTAAGCCTTATCGCAATTACCTGGGGTTCGGCTACATGAATCCTGTTCGGCCATTCCCCTTTATCAAGGGCCATACCTTCATTTAGATGATAGGTCATTAAGTCTTTTCTTACTACCCCATCAATGTCCTCTTGGGTCTTCCACTTACCTTTTTGTAGCGAGGGTACACATCGTTTTGTGCTCATTGTGTGGATGCGATTAATGAGATTATGCCATGTTGTCAATGGGTCTAGGGTCTCATTCTTGTGGATCTGGACTAGATCCAATCCAATTTGGGTACTGTCATGTCTTTTGATCTACGTTTTCAGTTGGGTTTTTAGGACAAATAAAGAGTATTTGCACAGTCGGCCCACTTGATGGATGGATATGATGGCACCCATTTGCTACTTTAGCACATGCATTGTATATAAATAGGTCCTTGTGCACTTGTGTCGTTTACAAAGCCTCATTTTGTTGCCTGGATAATCAATATATCTTTAATATATATTATTCTACTATTAAAACTAATTGGACCTTACCTGGACCTAACTTGACCAAGACCCAGAGGTGGGCACAATGCGACTCGATCCGGCCAACTCGACTCGTTCTGATCTGACTCAACCCGAATCGAATGGGTGAGTCGGTCCGAACAGAGTTGGCTTCGCCCAATCCGAACTCAAATTGAATCGAGTTCGAGTTACCTAGTAACTCGACTCGACTCGACCCGAAATTCGATCCGGTTAGACTCGACTCGATCCAAAACCTGACTCGACCCAACTCTCTAACCCTACCCGCCGCACCCTACCCTGACCCGATCCCAAACTCCCTCCCTCCCTCCCTCATCCTCCTCTTCCAAGCCCGGCAACCACCTACCACCATCACCCTCATCCTCCTCCTCCTCTCTCTCCTCTCCACTCCCTCCCTCCCTCCCTCATCTCTCAATCTGACTCGGTACTTCTGACCGGATCGGACTCACTCCGGATCAGTCCAGGCCAGACTGAACTCAGATTGAGTCAAGCATGCTGGACTCGGTCTCGAGTCGGATCGAGGTCGGGTCAGGCCTATTTCAAAATCGGATAGAATCGAGTCAGCCCTAAATTGGACTCAATGCCCAGCTCTACCAAGCCTGACTTCATTTTAATGGGGTCCAAATTGATGGACCCGTCAACCTGAACCAACTCAAAACCTGACTAGACCTGATATTTTAGCTGGGTCCATTGAAGTTGACCAGATGTGAACCTTTTCTCATTGGCTTGAAAAAGTAATCTCACGTACCTGTTAAAATTGGGTTGGGTGCATTGGTTACACCCATTCACATCCATAAGACTATGGACATGTTATCTTGTATGGGTCGATTATGTGCTGTTGAGTTCCCCCAAAGAAAAGGGGAGACTCGGATCCTCAATGGGTCTCGATTACCGTAGGACCCACCTTGATTATATGTTGTATGCCGACACGGTCCAAAAAAATTAAGCATATCCAAATCTCAGGTGGACCACACAACAAGAAACAGTTTTGATTGATCGCTTACCATTAAAAAGTTCCCAAGGCCCACTGTAAGGATCTAATATGTAATGTTTATTTGCCATACTTGCCATCCAACCTGTTGATGAAGTCAACTAAAACTGGATGGAGGGAAAATACAGAGATTAGGTTGATCCAAAACTTTTGTTGGCTACAAAAAGCTTTTAAAGTGGGCCATGCTTTTTCATTTAATTTGGATCCTTTTTAAATAAATAAACGGTACATATATGTGATTCCGACTTATAAACCTCCCCTAACAACCCGGCATCGCAAGATATCAAAAGAAATAAATTTTATTTGGTAATCGGGTCCTACTCCTGAATACTGAATGAATGACACGTGTTATCAATCTGAACCATTTATTAGGTTGCAGGCTCTCTTTTTCTTTTTTCTTTTTTCTTTTTTCTTTTTTTTTTTTTTGTTTCACTGGAAAAAAATAAATCAGGACACTTAATGGGCCATGCATTTATGTTGAATTTGGACCATTGGACCCTTTTGCTAACCGTCCATTTTTACAATAATCTTCCTTATCAGCATGCCAATATTGTCTTTTGGTCCATGGATACTCACATCTTATAGATCTCTGACATAGCTGTCATCCAACGGTGGAACCGAGGCCAGCATGGTAGTGTGATGCGGGACCCAATTTCTACCAAAACCACTTTGCAGATATTATGAACCATGGTATGATGTTGAATTCCAAAATTACTTCACGACGATACACACATACATGCAATGCTTTTAGACACACATTTCCATGTTTCCACGTGGACTACTGTTGCGTGGCCTGATGAATTTATTGCCATATATTCAGATATTCTCGACTTTCAGTCGTGACTTAATTAGGTGGTCCACTACCTAAGGTTTACATCGTATAGCCAAATGAATTATTATAGTACGTCTCGATATTATTGATCCTTGATTTTGGGATTTTTTTATATATATTTAAATGTGGTCCACGCCATACCCATTTATTATTTTACGTCTCGAAGTTGTTGACCATTGATTTTGGATTTTTTTTATGTGGTCCACCACATATCCGTGTCGCTTTTTGGACGGTTGCATCGTATCTAGAGATGAATTTATTACGGTAAATTCGGCTATTTTGATAATCGGTCTTGGGACGTATCTATGGGCCCACTACATGCTTCGCATGTTCTCCAAACATTAAAGTCTTGTACAATGAATGTGGAAGCGGATTATACATCCTGCCCTCGCCCGGACAGACGCGTTCCAGACAGAGGATCTATGGGGCCCACCGTGATGTCCATCCTATTTTTTCTAGGGTTTGAGAAAAAAATGAATCAGATCCAATGCTCAAGCTGACCACAATGTGTGGATTGAACGCCTACCATAAAAAATTCTCAGGAGATGCGGAAGTTTTGATTAAGCTTATATTTGTGTACTCCCTTCATCCAGGTGTAAGTGACCTTATGAACAGGTTGGACGGGAAATAAACCTCATGGTGGGCTTAGGGGAAGGTTTCAATAGTAGGTGTTTGTCTCTATTGTCGTCAATTCCTACGAAAGTCAATCAGAATAAGTTAGGTGTGATCAAAGTAAGTTGTGTGATGTAGATAGATTTGTGTGGTGTATTCGGAAATTTACAGGGATATACGAAGAGGATCCTATGATAACATAGTTGGAGCATATAGAGCGATGCCACAATATATATTAAGCATCCGATTGAAAAACGATCGCGTAGAAGCAGTTACATCAACCTTCAGAATGTGGGAAGCATCTAGAAAGTCAAGTAGTGTTGAACGGTTACAATAATTATCAAAATGTGGGAAGTATCCAGATGATCGGACTAAGGCTATAAAATAGTAAAAAAAAAAAAAAATTGTAAGAAGATTTGTCTCATACCAATCCAATCAAACCCCTAGTACCTCTCAATTATCTTTCATTTATTCTTTCAATTACCTATCATTTTACATTTGTAATCACTCTACTTTTACACCCAATCAATTACATTTCCTAGTATAATCTTTTGTTTTCCGCTTGCTATTTGCATTTTATAGTGTAATCTATAGCGTTAATCAAGTAGGTGATAATCTTAGCTATAATTTGAATTTACGCTCATACGTTGGATTTAGTTCTCTATCCAGAAAGGTGCTTTATAGTCTCTTATCTGTATTGAAAAGTACTTTTGTATGGAAGACAAAAGTATAACCCATCATCAGAAGATAAACCATACCCTATGAATATCCCATTATCGTATTTACACACTGAGCGAGTGGTTAAATAGGCAGTTGATCTTTTCCGATGTCGGTTATATACTACGTATTTGCTTGTCTCGAGGCTTGGGTCATATTTGTTTGGATTGAATTGAGCCGCAAATTCAATTTTGGCATGCCTGCGCTTACCATGTGACAAATTTGGAAAGAACAACTAGCACAACAGGTGTCACTACCACCGTTGCTTCTTGTGTGTGGTCCGCTTGAGCCTTGGTTCTACCTTATTTTTAGGCTCGCACCTAACTAAAATGTCTTGGAAAAAGTGGATGGAAGGACGCAATCAGCTTTTGATGACTGTTGATATGAATGTTTTCCCTTGATATTTGTTTATATTACCTTATGAACAGGTTGGATGGGAAACAAACATCATGGTGATATTAGGATGGTTTCAACAATGGGTGTTGTCATCACCGTTGCTTTGTGGTCTACTTGAGCCTTGAGCCTTTGATCTATGTCTTATTTTTTGCATTCTCACACTGAAATGATCCATAAAAAGTGGATGGACAGCCTAGATAAAAAATCATACATCACAGTTGGCCCCAATGAATGCTAATGTGTCTTCCTTTCATCCAGGTCCATGTGACCTTATGAACAGGTTGGTGGGAAATAAACACCGTGGTGGGCCCTAGGAAGGTTTCAACTGTGGGTGTCATTGTCACATTTAGTTGTTGCTTCTTGTAGTGTGATCCACTTGAGCCTTTCATCTGACTCCTATATATGAGTTCATATGATCTGGAAAAAGTGGATGGACAGCGTGGAAAAACCTTATACATAACGGTGGGTTCCATGAAGGCTTTATTGGACCGAGCCTGTCCAGGTGTGGGTAGGATGCCATCTGCTTCCAATGAATATTGATACACGTGTTTTTCCTTCATCCAAATCTATGCAATCTTTTGAACAGGTTGGATGGAAAATAAATATCATTGTGGGTATTACAAAGGTTTTAATGGTGGCCATATGTATTTTTGGGATCACATCCTAAAATGATTCAGGAAAAAGTAGGTGAATGGCACAGATAAAACCTATAGCCCTACGGAGACTCTGTCTGGACTGATTCTGTCCAGGAAGATAGTACGCAATCCGCTTCCGATGAATGTTGATATACGTGTTTTCCCTTCAGTCTATGTGACTTTATGCAATCCGCTTCCCATGAATGTTGCACCGTGGAGATCCAAGTCCAACCGGTTGGATCACAAGCAGTGGATGTAAAATCCAACCTTTGGGATAGATTGGCCCCAAAAATGCTAAAATGAAGTTCACCTACTGCAAAACAAGCAGCATCAACCCATCAGGTGGGCCACAACATAGAAAAATTTCTAGCCATTATATTTAAATACAAGTATGGTCCACTTGATGAGTGGATATATCTGATTTTTGCAAAAAAGTGATCCTTATGATGGGTGCTAACCTATTGGATGGATTGGATGTCTCACATAAATAAAGGGTGGATCCAATCAGATGAACTTATTACCTTCTCTGCTCTCTGAACATTGTCAGAGCACTTTAGGGACCCAAACTGACCTACACCCAAAGTGCTCTGGGACCCATTTTGTATATGTGAAATCCAATCCATCCATCCGGTGAGAACCACCATGTTTACCATATATACAGAATATTAGCATGGTAAAAAGCTCTTTTGGGCCACCAGAGTCGTGGATCTGGCTGAATTTTGATCCTATGGCCTAGAATCAAGGAGCACGCCTGCTGGACGGACTAGATTTTACATAATTGGGATGATGGGACTCAAAGAGCTTGCGTGAAAATGTAATTGAACATATTAAATTTTTTATCATATATAAAAGTTATAGCACTTCACGCTCAAAGCAAAAGAGCTAAATCATCCATTCATTCAATTGAGAACCTTAAAAATTTTGTACCTATTACCATGGGGTAAAATTAATGCCATGCTTTGTTAATGATAGGGTGGTATATTGAACGAATATACCCACTATCATTTGAAATTACTGAGAATAACACATGTGTTATATCTAAACCGTTAATTTGTTTTGTAACCTCATTTTATGGCATGGGCCTAAAAATGAGGTAGATCCAAAACTTATGTGGCCTCAAAGAAGTTTTCAACGGTAAGTATTCAATCCCCATTGCTTTCTATGGTGGGGTCCACTTGAGCTTTAGATTTACCTGATTTTTTGGCCCATGCTCTAAAATAATCTCGATAAATGGGTGGGTGGTGTGGATATAGCCCACACATCATGGTAGGACCTACAAAACTTGCTAAACATTGAGTGAAATTGGCACAGGACCAATGCAATTCCAAGCTTTTCCATTCTTCCCAAACATAGTGGAATTGGCACGGGACCAGATGAATACCATCCCACCTAATCCCTTCTAATCCCACCGCCTAAACAGAAGAATGATGTCGGGTCCGATTGACATGTCATACCATACACTTGCTGGCACTTCAATTTATATTTTTTTGTCAATCCCAATTTCTTGAAGATCTTTTCTTCCATCTCCTGATTATCATGTACTTTTCTTTTGACTTTTTTCAAAATGGTTGGAAATTGAGTATAACAATACTAAATCTATTTATGAATTTATGGTGCAATTATTGCAATGGCCATGCATTTATATTAAATTCATAAGTTTTGATCCGAACAAAAAAACAACTACAAATAGGAGAGATTTTAAATCCCATGAATTTCACAAATCCCTGATCAAATCCCACGGAAAAACTTCCTACTCTGGTAGGGTGTGATGTTATGATACACGTGCTCATGGCGTACAAGTGCATAAAGGTCACTTTGATTAATGATAGGGATCTTTCAAAAACTACTCTACAATTCATGTTTTGATTCATCAAGAAACTACAATTGTTCTCATTAAAATGAATAATAATAATAATAATAATAATAATTTAAACCCTTTCTTTAATGGACTAGAGTAGGCTATTTAGCCCAGAAACCTCCATCGAGCTTCAGGCCCATTGTACAACGTTAAGAGATTGGCCGTCGATTTTTGGCCAATGAGCCTCGCATCGATAATTTCGGGCCTGGGCAAGCTTGAACTCCTTTTACTTTGAAGCCCAACCCAAGCCAGGGTTCATCCCCAATGGCTGCTGCCATGAGCTAGGGAGGTCCATTTTCAGGCATGGGGACTGGACCCCATCAAACATTCATGCCATAAATAAATAGCACCAGCCATGAGCCAGTTTGGCCCAACAGGTTTCAGGTTGCAACTCAATACATATTGGCTTGGACCATGCATTTAATGGTTAGTCTTGGGTCTGAAAAATGGGGTCATGGGTTGGAGCACCTATTGTGGTGTGAGTGTGTGGGCGTGCGTGATAAAATAAAAAAATGGTTTGGCTTGAGTCTGAAAATGAAGCCATGGTTACCTAATTAGGCCGGCCGGTCCTGATTTTTAGGTCTAAGTAAAATCTGATCCATTCAATGCCTGGCCCATGACCACCCTTAACAAATAACCGGGCCCGAGTCACACTTAGACCAACCCGGCCACAACCCACGACCGGACCGACCCCTCACAACGTTATCCTGGGCTTACCATGCGCGCCACGGGTGCCAGCCACTGGCCACAACGACAAAAAATATCGGCACAAATCATGCAGTTTTCCACAAATGTTACATTTCGATACACACGATGCCATGGCGTTCTATATATTCAAGCTATGATCAAGTGTGGCCCACAACTGATCGTCAATTGACGGTCGCCGTCGGAGTCCTCAACGGCGAATCCAGTGCAGTTCCAGCTTAATCTCAGTATTTAAAGACTAAGGTATGTAAATGCTTCTTACATTTTAAGCATAAAATCCAAGTTAAAATGGAAAGGAAACCCTGGGTTTAGTTGCTGCAATCATGATTACAAACTTCATATTTGGAAACCGATTGGGCTGCGTTTGGATGTGCCGGTCAATTGAATTACAAATGTTGGTTTTAAATAAGAGGAATTTTACCAAATTAAGTTTGATTTGCTAGTATTCCTAGTAAAGAAGTGGCCACAAATTGCAATTTGAGTTCCTTTGGAGTCTATCATGAATGTGAGACATGTTCATATACAACATTGTATGAGAACATTTACATACAATTTCTCTCTCTCTCCTCTCTCTCTCTTGTTTTTTTGGTTGACATGTCACTCATGTAGGACATTTGAGCCATGCAAATGGTGGGCCATGATATAAAGATAGACATTTGAGTCTACCATCAGCGGTCCACAGATTTCCAAAAATTTTCCTCGCGTCGTGCTTGATGAGTGGACCATCCTGGTTTTGGGCCCAGGTCATCTTTGTGGTATGGTCCACCGTTTGCCTGCTGAGGTGATTCGCAGAAAGGAAAATAGTGGCCGCAGTGGGTTGGGTTGGGTTTGGGTTTGGGTCAAGTTAGGATTAGCCCGGGTCCAACCTATTTATTAAATGAGCCAGACTTGTGGGCCCGACTCGACCCACTTGAAATTCATCGAACCCGATCCCACCCATTTAGTTATAATCAGGTCTGACTCAAGTGACCCGACCCAACTAGGCCCATCAAGACCCAATTAATAAATACATACATACATACATACATACGTGTATACCATGTGTCACGCCCTAAAATTTAGGTACCCGAATAAGGTCTTCGAGATCCGAATCCCAAGGTTCATGAGTTATAATATAATGTTATTTATTACAATCCACGTGACTCAATCAAATTCAATAAATATTCAACGTCATCTAAAAGAAATTACAGCTGAAATGTTTATTAAATTCAACTCTCTTGATAGTTTTCCCTTTCTACATTGAAATTTGAACATAAACTAAACCTAAATAACCAAAAAACTGAATTAAATTAAAGCAAAACCTAATTTTTTTAAAAAATAAAACTAATAATAGAGGCCCGCCCGCTCGTAGTATTCCAGCTCTGCACATGTGCATTTTTTAGTAGGATGAGCATAGCAGCCCAGTAGAGTCATTTCTTACTCAAAATTTAACATGTTCAGATAATATCATTTTTTTAACAATGGAGGAAAATATACTACAGAGAATGAATTTAAGCAACAGAAATATGAAAATGCGATGCATGTGATAATTTCCATGAATTCTCATAACAATTGTATCATTTCTTACAACACCGTATCCAAGTGGATGGTCACGTTACATTAACGCCCACGCACTGGTACCTCATGGTGATGGACCCATTTGTACATTAGCTGGTCAGACTACTGCTCTAGTTGTACCTCTGACGTATGTCCACACACACAATTGTACTCATACACCGTACATAAAGGAGACTCCAAAGGATCTAGTGGGTTATAGGGTCTTTCACCCAAGGGACATAATTGACCTACTTGCTAGCTTTAGGGTCTCTCACCCAAGGGACGTGATTGCTCTACTTGCTAGCTTTAGAGTCTTTTACTTAAGGGACACGATCGCCCTACTTGTTGATACAACTATATTTTTTTCTCACAATTAAATAATCAATACAGAAGTATGAATAATATGAACAATTCTAAAATCAACAAAAATAAATAAATAATAATTTAATAAATTAAATTTCTACACTATAATGCAGGTTTTATACGAGGTGCATAAATTCGATGTTATTAAAATTCAGTTTCTGAAATTTGTTAAAATATCAAGTTGATTTCTATAATAGTGCTGGAAATTTTAAAAGAACTCCTGAAAATACTAAAATACCAATTTTGTCTCAAAATTTGAATTTTGAATTTATTTACTTATTTGCAATATAAATAATTTATTTTATTTGAAATTTAAATTTTTATTTATTAATTTATAAAAGTTTAGTTGTATCTTACATTTAAATTATTATTATTACTATTATTATTTTATTTTTATAACTTCAACTAGAGTTTAAATTAGAATAATAATTAGAAGTTTGAATTAAATCATATTAAACTTCGACTTAATTAATTTAAGAAATCATATAAGTCAGAGTTCATAATACTTACCAAATAACTAAAATTTTGAATTATAATTAATTATTTTTAAAGCCTTCAACGTCACCTTAAATTTAGATTTACATTAATTTAATTCTTACAATAAATTAATAATAATAATAATAATTTTTAATTCTCAATTAGTATAATTAATATTAAATCTCAAACTCTAAAAATTAAAATTTTCATTTAACTGCTTGTTAACAATTTAATTGTAGCCACTTTACTTTAAATTAAATTAATAAATCATTTAATATTTGAAATTTCACTCGATCTAGATTAATTTAATTAAATTAATTATTACTAATGAAATTAAATACATATATTAAACAAGGCTTAAAATTTACAAATTAATTTAAGTTATTAATTCTATTTTTTTACTAAAAATATTTCTGAGTTAAATTTAACAATTCTGATATAAAATAATAAAATCTATCTGTATATACTATTATTACATTTGACTAAAAAATTTCATAACTTAATTGAGCATAATCTATTTTTAATCATTTACCTTTATATAAATAAATTTTAAAATTTAGGAATAACTCATTTTAATTTTAATATTAACAAATAATTTTTTATATATAGAATTTCTAAATTAAAATATAAACTTAGATAAATTGTTTATTTTATTCTGTAAATTATATATATATATATATATATATTATATAATATATATATATATATATATATATATAATTTTCAACATTAAATATCAGAAATATATAAAATAGAAATTCATAAATGAATAGAATTCCCTATATAATAATCAACTGATAATAATATTCCTATCAAAATTTTGGATAAAAAAGTATAAAATATTAACTGAAAATGATAAACCTCAAGATAAGATCACCTACCTTAAAAGTCTGATGATCCGGCCCCGCTTTAATCTCTCTCTCTCTCTCTCTCTCTCTCTCTCTCTCTCTCTATTTTTGATTTGATTATTTCCTTCGTTTCTTTCTTCTTCTTTAAAATTTTTTTTTTTTTTTTAATAAAAGGGTGCATAATGGAATGGAAGAGTGGGGATTATGGGACGATTTCATTTAGTGGGAGGGTTCGGCGCCCATTACCGTACGAAAAGGAAGGAAGAATGGAGAAAGTGGTTTAGTCGGCATGCGGAAGATATAATTTTGTTTTTATTTTATTTTATTTTTTAAAGATATGGTGGGTCCTACTAACAATAATATAAATCTACTCCGTTCATCATCTCGGCCAGGCCAAGAAAAGATATAAGGCAAAAAATGAGGCTGATCCAAAACTCAGGTGGGCCACACGCAAGTGGACGGTGGGGTTAATTCCCACAAAAGAAAAAGGGTTGTTACACCATGGATTTAAGACTCGGCGACTAGGTCTGACTCATCCAATCTTGAGTTGAGTCAACTCTGGGGTGACTCGATTCATCCAACTGAATTAGGTCCATCTGAGTCTGAGTCGACAGCATCGTGTTGCATGCAACTCGTTTGATTATTTTGTCTCATGGGCCGGGTGGAGTTGGGTCTAGCCCATTGATATAACCTATATAGGCGGGCTGGGTTAGGTCGGCTCCGGTCGGGTCAGGTCTAACCCGATTTCAACCCATTTACTTAAATGGTCCACATTTACTTAAATGAAAGAGTTGCATGTGAAAGTTCACACAGACTACCATAGCGTGGAGATTACAATTTGGTAAAATTCAGCTTTATTCCATTAGCAATTGCGATTCAATTCACTTGTGCATAGAGTTGTACACGAGTTGAACTGAGTCGAGCTTGGCACAACTCGACTTGGCTCGGCCACTAGCTAACCCCAGTTTGAACGCGGCTCGATTCGATTAGTAGTTCGGGCCAATTCAAGCCAGCTCAAGCCTGTACGACATTTTCACAAATACATGGAGTGCACCTTTAATGTCTCACGTTATGTAAAACGGCAGTAGTAGTTTATAGGTATTTCATCAAACACTCAAGTAGGCAATATCAAAATCAAGATACAAGGGTATTTGTTTCATATTCATACCTTCATCGCCACCAGTCGATACTTCGTTGGGTCATTGCATTGAACACTTGGTGAGCAACATCAATATCAAAATAACCGAGTCACCAAATTGGTTCAATCTGAGTCCAATTTGAGTTGGGGTTTGATCCAAGTCGAGCCGAGTTCAAAATTTTTTCTAACCTAAAAAAAATCAGCCTGACTTGGCTTGAAGTTTCTGACAATCCAGCTTTTTTGAGTCCAGTTGAGTCGAGCGAGCTAACCGAGCTAACTCGGTTCGTATACCGCTCCTTGTGCATCCAAACGCACACTCATCATGCATAGTATACAAATTGATTAACGGTGGTCAGAAACCTCCATCAATTCCATGATTATGGAGAGATAAGCGAACAATCCACATAGATTGTGGGCCATTTTTCGGGTCCCATGCATTTGACCACTGGCCAATCACAGTGCGAGTAGGGTTCCTGACAATGTTTGATGGTGAATTGTGGTACTTGCTCAACACATTAGTAAATGTATTCATGTGGGGCCATAAATTGAATGATCTAAACCTTCAAATCATGGACTCCCACTCAAACTCAACCAAGACCGTTGAAAAAAAAAAAAGTAACAACGACTTGCTGTGTTGTATGGTCGGCTTATGGTCTGCCTGAGGACCCGAGTATCTACAGTACGCTTGGGCCTTCAATCTGCACAAGTGGGTCACATTGAATTAAACCGTTCAAGTTGTGGGGCCCAACATCGATGTTCGACCTGCATAGGAAGATCCTGGCCATTAGATCACTAACCTCCATTCGACCACCAATTGAAGGGTTACTATTTTCCCAGCTGGGAGATTTTTGGGGATCGGAATCGTCGACAGTAGCTGCTTTACGCAGTGCGTAGAAGATCAAATCTCTTTAGGTCCACCATAGTGTATATATGAAATCCACTCCGTCCATCAGGAGATAATCCTTACTTTCACCGTATATTCTAAATATCAGACTAATACAATACTCAGATGGTCCACAGCAATGGGAACAGTGTAAAATTCTGCCTAAAACGTATAAATTCAAAAGTTGTGGCCCACCTGAGTTTTCGATCAGACTGAGTTTTGTATCTTTCTCTTCATGTTATTTATTAGTATCTAGTGAACGGATTTGATGAAAGATATACAATGGTGGCCCCACAAATAGACCTATTGTTTGCGTCCGGTTCCATTGTTTCCTGTTGTGTGGCCCACCTGAGTTGTGTATTTTTCTAATTTTTGTCCCCAGTACTTAGCATTGAAAATTTCACTTGATGAACGGAGTGGATTTTACATACAGACCCCAACATGGTGGATTTTACATATAAAATGGTGGCCCCACAAACAGACCTAGTGTTTTAGGTTCTGTTTTTTTTTTTTTTTTTTTTTGTCCATGTGGGACTAGGCTACAAATCATAGACCCCCACTGGAAACGGATTGGCTACTCCCCTGCAACCAGCCATTGGCTAGTGGTTGGTGCTATATAAGCCCACCATGATGTATGTGTTTCATCCATGCCGTCCATATATTTTTCTAGATCATTTTATCGTATGAGATAAAAAATGAGATATATCCTAATCTCAAGTGGACCGCATTACAGAAAACAGTGTTGAATGAACATAGACCATTAAAAACCTTTTGGGAGCCATAAAAGTTTTGGATCAAGCGGATCTATGGTTTTTTCCCTTCATCTAGGTCTGTATGATCTAATCAACAGATTGGATGTCAAATAAACAGTAGAATGGGCCTTAGGAGAATTTTAATGGTGGATATCCAATCACTATTGTTTTTCTGTGGTGTCGTTCACCTTGGATTTATAGCCCTCTCATTTTGGGATCATATCTAAAATGATCTGTAAAAATGGATGAACGGAATGGATGAAATACATACATCAAATTGGGGCCCACAAAACACAGACCACCACCAGCCACCAGGCTGGTGGCGGGGGAGTAGCCAATCCATTTCCACTACGATAGGCCAAGAGGCTTTTTTTTTTTTTTCCTAAAAAGAGGGCATGCATTCTTGTCCCATCATCGACTCGAGTATTTACACTCGAGTATTTACCATGCGCTCGGCCTTTCAACGGGGGGTGACTCAACATTTTTGGGGGACTTAGGCAAGTTATAAATACGAGGCTTTTAAGTTTAAAAAATAAAAGAAAATAATGAATTTAAAATTAATCATAAATTTACTTCTTACCTTTTTAGATGCAAAATTACTAATTAAATTTTTATATTCAAGTTTATTCAATAAATAAATTTCGATAGATAAAATTGTTAAACTGTTTAATCTATCTTGAAACATAATTGTTTGTAAATAATTTTTTATAATATTTAGTTTTGAAAAACTTCTTTCTACATATGCAACTGTAATAGGTATGATAAGTAGTATTTTATATGCAATAAAACAATTTGAAAAACAATCTGATTCTTTTATTAAATTAAATATTTCAATTGGAGTATTAATTTCTATTTTTACAACTTCTTTTAAAACTTTTAATCTTGTAAATAAATTCAAATAGTTAGAAAAAATGAAATTAAAATTTAATTTAGAAAAATGACGTTAAAATTTAATTTTCTGAGAATTTAATTAACAATAAAGTAAGTAATTGTAGTCCTAAGTTTTAGGAGAAGAATTTATTAGGAATAATGCTATTATTTTAAAAAGAGATGATAGAGTTATATGGCTGTTATTGATGGTGCTAGTTTGTATGATTTATTTTTTTTTAATTTTCAATTCTAAATTTATAAACTAATTTATAGATGTTTCTAGGTTGTAGGTTTTTCAATCAGTTTTATTTTAAAAAATAAGCTTTTTTTTTTTCTTATTCTTAATTTTAATTTTTCTATAATATAGGACCTTTTAATTAAGAAATTTTAATTTTGCTATACTATATGCCTTCATGATTAGAGGGCCTTAGGCGATTGCCTCACCTGCCTATCCGTTCGAGCCGCCCCTGCCTTTCAACAGCGCAAGTGGGTCCCATTGACTTATCCCAACCGTCCAATCATGGGCCCCAACGTCTACGTCAGAAAACTTAGAACGATCCTATCCATTAAATCTTCTACCTTCATTTTTTATTGTAATATCTTCGACCTTCTTTCAACCCAATGGAAGGACCACTAATTTCTCAACTAGCAGATTTTTATCTTTATAATTTTTTATTAATAGGCTATCCATGTTTAGAACCGACACATCAACGGTTCGGATCTAACAGAGAAAACTCGGAGATGGCGTGAACGAAAACTGGGTGGATTCTCACAACCATCACGGTGGGCCCCACCTAGCTTCCTAGCACAGTAAATCCGCGTCCGCTCCAATCCAAGCTGGCAGACCGCTCCCACTATAAAACGACCGTACATGAATAGCATATTACCTGATAGGAAGAAATAGAGTCAAGCACCGCCCCACGCATTCCAAACCAGCGACGACCAATCCTGACCACCGGTTCTTACGGTCACTTCCCGGTTACCCACGACCTCCCGTGCCCTACGCGACCGGTTCAATCGGTGGTCATAAACAAATCATTCGTTGCTGCTGATGGGACTCCTATGTTAGTTGTGGGCCATTTTACAAAATGGTGGTGACTCTTCAACCGCCCACGTGGGGATGTTTGTGTGGAAATCCAGACCATTCAAATCAATAAAACAACTGCGTTTGGAGGATGATATAGAAATCGTACAGATGATTTTTAATTCGAATCCGGACAAATCAGTATTTTATTTTGAAGCATTCACATGAAAGAAATTAATTCGACGGTTGGGATTTCTTGATCAGTGTGATATTATCCATGCTCTACTTGGGATAAACTATTTGGATGGCCTAGATGCCTGTAGATCATTGTTACATGTGAGGAAGATTAGACACAACCATTTTTTAAAATATACTAAACTCACATAGGAACTTGGAGGGGAGCGGATTAGGTGCGGCCCCGGCCTCACCAAAGACGGTGCGGCCCTTACCGTGGGGCCCACCTTTATGTAATTTTCTATATCCACTCCGTCTATCCGTTTTCCCATATCATTTTAGTGAATAAAACCAAAATGAATCAGATAAAAAATCTCAGGTGGACCATGAAACAGCGGTGATTTGAAAGTTCCACCATTAAAAACCTCCTAGGGCCCACTATAATGTTTACATGAATATTATTTTCCATCCAACCTGTTGATAAGGTCATAAATAATTGGATGAAGGTAATAAAAAAAGAAACCTTGATCCAAAGCGTTTTTGGTCCACAAGAAGTATTTAATGCTCAATCATTACTCTTTCCTATGGTATGGTCCACCTGAGATTTGGATCTGTTTCATTTTTGGTCTAATGCTATAAAATCATCTGAAAAAAACGTAAGGACAGCATGGATATAGAATATATACATCAAGGTGGGCCCCACGGTAAAGGCCGCACCAATGAGATCAGGGCCGCACCTAATCCGTTCTAGTCTTGGAGTCTCTGTCTCTATACCATCTGTTCCAACTTCCAATCCGAAAGTCGTATTTCTTTGGACGCGGATTTCCTGCGAAAGCCTTTGGCAGGAGGTTCCTGCGATGGGAACCCAGGTGGGGCCTGCAGTGATATTTTTCATGAATCTTCTCCTTTCATCCATTTTGTGAGCTCATTTTAGGATAGAAGACCAAAATTAAGAAGAATTCAAGACTCAAGTGGGCCATAATAAAAGAAAAGGTATTTAGGGAAATTACTACTGTTGGAACCTCCCTGGGTTCGACAGTGATGTTTACATGCCATCCATACCGTTAATAATGTCATTACTATTGGGATGACATGAAAACATAAATATTAGAATGATTCAAAACTTCTGTTGGCCCACAAATATTTCAACTGTGGACGTTCAATTATCCCGTTTTCCACCTACTTGAGCCTTGGATATGGCTCATTTTTGGCCTCACTTCCTAAAATGCACTTAAAAGACGGATGGATGAGGCGGATTTCTCACAAACATCATAATAGGCCCCACCTGGGATCCCAGCGCAGGAACTTCCTGCGAAAGGCTTTCGCAGGAAATCCGCGTCGTATTTCTTTACACGATCCTATACTTTGATTCGTCGACACTTTTTCTCTTGAGTAGCCCCTCATTTCTAGCCGTCCAATAGGGACGCGGATTGCGTCCTACCCCCGCCCGGACGGTAATCCGTCCGGGCATCGCTCTGTAGAGCCCACCGTGATGTAACTGTTTCATCCTGCCGTCCAACGGTTTTTTCAGAAAAGTTTAATATGTGAACCAAAAAATGAGGCAGGTCCAAGGCTTGAGTGGACCCCACCAAAGGAACCTGCACTGATATGACACCCACCGTTGAAACCTTTCTAAGGGCGCACGTGATGTTTTTTTAACCATAAAACCTATCCATAAGGTCACGTAGACGTGGATGAAACACAAATATCAGCTTGATCCGAAACTTACCTGGCTCCCAAGAAGCTTTTAATGGTGGACGGTTAATCCCCACTTTGTGGTCCACTTTAGCCTTGGACCTGCCTCATTTTTTGGTTCACACATTAAAATTTTTTGAAAAAATCGTTGGACGGCAGGATGAAACAGTTACATCACGGTGGGCTCTACATAGCCACGCCCTGACGGATTACCGTCCGTGCGGGGGTAGGACGCAATCCGCGTCCGTCCAATAGATGTCCTCCGATCCGACAGTCGGATCATTAAATAACCGTTATTTTTGGGTTATGAGACATCTACACTGCCATCATAATTTTATGTAGTTTAATGTGAATTACCTGTATGCGACGTATGCAGTTTCCAAGGGGAGCGGATTAGGTGCGGCCCTTAGCGTGGGGCCACCTTGATGTATGTATTGTATATCCATACCGTCCATCTGTTTCTCCAGATCATAATAGGGCATGATCCAAAAAATGAAGAGTATAAAAATCTTAGGTGGACCAAACTATAGGAAACAGTGGTGATTGAACTCCCTACGATTAAAAACTTCCTAGGGCCCACCGTAAGGTTCTGAGTTTATTTTCCATACAACCTGTTGATAAGATCACATTAACCTGGATGAAGGAATAAAACAAATATCAGCTCGATCCAAAACTACTATGGCCTATTAATGGTCAATAACCACCCTTTCCTGTGGCATGGTCCACCTGAGCATTAGATCTTCTTCATTTTTGGGTTGGTGCACTAAAATGTTCTGGAAAGTCTGATGGACGGAGTGGATATAGAATAGATAGATCAAGGTGGGCCCCACGGTAATGGCCGCACTGTCTTCCGTGAGGCAGGGGCGCACCTAAATCCTTTCCCGTTTCCAAGGTCACATTGCGCAGAGTTATTTAATACTCTGGCTTTGGATGACGCTTGATACGCAGGCACTTATAAACGGTATATTTGGAAAATAGCAACTCCAATTAAACAGACTATATATTGTGGCTCCCACTTTTTATAAGTTACAATATAAACATCATATCTTTCATCAAAACTCGTGGACAGCTGGTGTTGAAAAATAAATCACAGGGCTTTCATTTTCAACCATCCAATAAATGTTTAAAAATCTTAAATTTCAACAAGTAAATAAGATTAAGTTTTCGTTCATGATACATGTAAAACTCTTGAACATGATTTAGACGGTTTATTTGAATTATTTTTTTACGATCCATATATAATTTATAATCGCCGGTGTATCATCTATTAATATCTGCCAGAGTATCAAAGTATTTCTCCTCCTCTTCCTCTCCCTCTTTAACGCGTGCTCGCTTCTCACGCCTCTCTGGTGTATTCCCCCCTATAAAAACCTTACCTCCGCCAACTCATCTCTTCTTTGCAGGTGCGATCCAGAAAATCCCATTCTACCCTTGCATCTGTTTTCCCGCCATGCGGTCCGGAGAAGACGAGCTATTCCCTTCCACCCCAGGAAAAGTGAAGATCGAGCGTTCGCACGCCATGAACCGTCAGTTCCACCGGTTCTTCTCATCAACGACCACGATGTTCCTGTGGGCCCTCTTCCTGATCGCCCTCACGGCATCCTACCTCTCCTTCCAGAGCTTCATGGACACCGGTTCCAAGTACTTCACCGTGTCCTGGGGTGGCATACAGTGGGAGAAACGCGTCCGTTCAAGCGCGCAGATCACCCGTCCCAAGGGCATGTCGGTGCTGGTGACCGGCGCGGCCGGTTTCGTCGGTACACACGTGTCACTCGCTCTAAAGAAGCGCGGCGATGGCGTGGTGGGCCTCGACAACTTCAACAGCTATTACGATCCGTCCCTTAAGCGGGCCCGCAAAGCCCTCCTCAACGGCCACGGGATCTTCGTCGTGGAGGGCGACATCAACGACGTGCGCATGTTAGCCAAGCTCTTCGATGTTGTGGCTTTCACCCACGTCTTGCACCTCGCGGCGCAGGCCGGCGTACGATACGCCATGGAAAACCCCTCTTCTTACGTCCACAGCAACATCGCCGGCCTCGTCACCCTCCTCGAAGCCTGCAAATCCGCAAATCCTCAGCCGTCCATCGTCTGGGCTTCGTCCAGCTCCGTGTACGGTCTCAACGAGAAAGTCCCCTTTTCCGAATCGGACCGCACGGATCGCCCCGCGAGCCTCTACGCGGCGACGAAGAAAGCAGGGGAGGAGATCACGCACACCTATAACCACATCTACGGACTCTCGATCACAGGGCTGAGATTCTTCACGGTGTACGGCCCGTGGGGCCGGCCTGACATGGCCTACTTCTCGTTCACACGCAATATCCTGCAGGGGAAGCCGATCACCGTCTATCGCGGGAGGGATCACGTGGATCTGGCACGTGACTTCACCTACATTGATGATATCGTGAAGGGATGCTTGGGATCGTTGGATTCATCGGGCCGATCGACGGGCAGCGGTGGGAAGAAGCGGGGCCCAGCGCCGTATCGGATTTTCAATCTGGGAAATACGTCGCCGGTGACGGTGCCGGCATTGGTGGGGATTCTTGAGAAGCATTTGAAGATGAAGGCGAAGAAGAACGTTGTGGAGATGCCTGGAAATGGTGACGTGCCGTTTACACACGCGAATATCAGTGCTGCGACCAACGAGTTTGGGTATAATCCGACTACGGATTTGCAGACGGGGCTGAAGAAGTTCGTGAAATGGTATCTGTCTTATTATGGTTATCCGAGCAAAATTGTACATTGAGGTTTTGGGGGTGGGTGTTTTTGGAAAGTGAAAGATACTTAAAAAGAATTTACTTTTAACTTCTGTTATATTGTATATTTTATTTTTGTAAAGATGTTTTTTTTTTTTTTTTTTTTTTTTTTTTTTTTTTTTTTTTTTTTTTAAATATTTAAATGATAGATGTTGTTTTGTTTCTTTTTTGTTTTTGAATGGGAAATTACTAAATTGCCTTGATTATATGATTTCTTTTGTAGCGATGGGTCCACGTTGTATTTTTTTGGTATCCAATCCGTTCAACCCAAAAATCTGGCGGACCAACTTATCTATAAGTGAATTTTGATGTTTTGAGGTGTGGCCCACCTATGATTGGAACGGTTGGATGTCCTCTACATACCGGGTGGGCCCCACAATTCTTAAGTTTATCAGATTTTTAGAACTAGATAATTAGAGTATTTTGGTTATTTCATTTCTCCTATGCATCATTTGGTAAAAATTCCTTTTTATTTTATATGTTTTTCCTTTTGGTTTCTTTTCTTTACCAAAAGCTTAAGCAGGGTGTTTCTATCAAAACATGTGGGTGATGTTTTTGTTTTTTTGTTTTGGGAGGAATTAGAGAATGCCCACGTCAGCTGGTTGGATTATAGCTTCCAATACTACATCCAAGCCGTCTAGTAGGTTGGCCCCATCATGAGGATGATGTTAGGTAAGAATCAGCCACATTCACTCATTACGTGGACCATACTTGTATTTTATTATTTATCAGCGTTTATACATTATTTTCCATGGTGTGGCCCACCTAATTAGAGGATGGAGCTAAGCTCTGCGTGAAGTGATTATCATGGTGGGGCCAACCTATTTGACGGGATGGATGTCGCACGGATAATAATAGGTTGGAAGTCTTAGCTGGTTTGGATGTGAACATTCCTCAAGGGATTATTATATGATAGGATTTTCAGTTCGGGGCCATGGTTTGGGAATCCAGACCGTTGGTGGGACATTGCTGCAAAAGAATCCAAATTAGAAGATCCCAGCCACCCATCTTGGGATTCTTTTCAGTTGAAAGTTAGCAAATGTAACTATTTTGTTGGCCACATTCCAAATCTTTGAAATATCAGTTGAATGTTAGCAAATATAACTATACTAAGGGAAAGATATTTTATTCAGAGGGGTAATTTGGTCATTATGGTGGTTGAATTTGATAATCCTTTTTATTCAAATTATAAGGATGGGCCACACTTGATGGACGGATGGTTAAAATATTTTTTGATGGATGGATCAAAAGTGGGTCCCACTGTGTATGGATCACATCTCTAAAATCACACTTCCCAAGCAATCCTAACCATTCAATTAATGGCTGTTAGATGGATGGTTTAAAATAAATTTTGAGTGGTCCAACTTCACAGGTAAGAATCAATGGTTAATATTGTCTCTTCATTGCATTTTTTGGGTTATGAATCATCCTCAGCTGGGCCAGTGATTTAGACGGTCTAGATGGCCTTACGCTAATGGCATGCATACTTCAAATGGACAGCTGTGGATGGCCGTGATTTACGGTCGGAATGGACCCAAATAAGGGCTTTGAAAATCGTACGGTCGAAAATCTCTCCGTAGGCGGCTCCATCGGTACAGCTGCATAGTCACGGACGTTTCCGAATTTGTCGCCGACGATAGCTGTGGCATTGGATTGGATGAGATCTTTTTAACCACATGAAGAAATGCTATCTGCAGATCGAAATTCACAAGCGCCACACGTGTAATTTCCACTTTTAGTGCTTGTTTAAGAAATAGACCGTTCAGAATGTGGGCCCACTTTGGATATGCTCTTTAACTTAAATCAAGACCGTACATTCTCCTATTTCAAGGTGGTAAATGGTCATATCCAGGTTTACCGTCGGTTGTACTTGTAAACGTGTGGCCCACTTGAAAAGCGTGATGGCATGATCTTCCTCGTACACCCCACCTAACGATTGGTCCTGATTCGTTACAGAAAGACATATTCGCGCGTTTGCAAGTACGCGCTTGAAAGTAGCTATCCTCTTCCTTCTGTCTCCTTTCCGTTGCTGGATTTCATCACCTCCAGTTCACTCTCCCCAACGTCTTGTAATTTAATGCAGCCACGTGTAACTTGGAATTCATCAGTGGATTCGTAGTCTGCGGACGAGTGAATGAACTCGTAATCCTACTAGTTGGACCATTCGTACGGATGATCTGGACCGTTCAAGATGTAGGTATTATTATGAATAAGTCAAGGAAAAATCATGAATTCGAATAAACATCTCAGCCGTTAAATCTATAGACATAGAATTAGGCAACGGTCAATGGCTAATGTAAAACGGATGGACGGTGTGGATATACAATTCATACATCAAGGTGGGTCTCACTGTCAGGGTCCCACTCACATAGCTGGTTCATACACCAAGTCGCGTCCTTCTCGCCCCTCAACGTCAGGTAATTTAATGCAACGACTTGTTGCTTGGAATTCAACAGTGGATTTGTAGTCCGCGGACTACAAAATGAACTCGTAGTTTCACTAGTTGAGCCATACGTACGGATGATCTGGACCGTTCGAGATCTAGGTACTACTGCGGATAAGGTATAGGAAAAGTATTAGTTTCAATAAATACTCTCAGCCGTTAAATATTTCGACATAGAATCATGCAACGGTCAACGGCTAATATTGAAATCTATTTTTCTAATTGGCAAGTGTAAAAACCCGACTGAGTACTTACTTGACACTACCGGTATTTATAAATAAAATAAAATATTTAAATATAAGGTCTTAAGTCCAACTAGTCGGACCGGAAGTTACGATGCGCCCAGTAGATAATTTCCAACCTGTTGTGTTCGTGCAAAATCCAACCCGTCCAATGGGTGGGTCCGTTGTGAGGATCACTTTCTACAAACAGCAGCAGATCCACTCGATACTAATAGGGCTAGAATTGTTTTCTATGGTGTGTGGCTGACAAAGGGATGAATGTAATGAGGATAAATACTCCGAATCCACGGAGCTTCTCTGGACTCCTCGTAGAGACTTCTTGAATCCACGAGGAAAGAAAGCAGAAAATAGAAATAAATTCGAAACTGATTAATTGATTGATAAAAACGAATTCACAATCCTTTAAATAGGAATACCAAGCAATGAGAAAGAAATCAGAATCAAACTACAACTAAAACTCCTAAAATTCGCGACTTACTATAAATAGTAAACTTACTATTTATAGACGGACATGATGTCTACTAGTGTGCAAGGTTATCGGCCAAAAATAGTAAGTGTCCTATTTGGCTTCAGCAAACTGTTTCCTAATTATTCTAAGCTCTTTTCACATGGGTGCAACTCTAAAGCCCGACGGATGAAGAGTTATAATCAAACTAAAACTTATATTTATAGTTATAAAAACGAAATTAAAGCAAGGAAACGACCGTCGATCCATGGGTTTTTGCAATTCCGGGCGTCGCAACCCGATGTAGCGGGGTTGGTTGGCTAAAGTAGCTCATCTACCCCAAAATCATACATTTTACGTCAGATAACTCATTCCGGATTGCGAGATACGCTCGATCTAAAGTCCGACGGTCCGGATCACTTCTATCGTCGACCAGGCCTTTTCTGATCCATCTTAGCCATGAAACTGTCTGCGAGCCGCTCTACATCAGTAGCCCACCTGATAAGAAGATGAGACATTTTTTAGCTAAATGATCCTTATGGTGGGCCCAACCTATTGGAAGGGTTAGATGTGGCGTGCACTCAATCAGTTGGAGGTTCTTTCTGCTGGATGGACCCTAACTTAGGGTCCAAGTGGGTGTAGAGCTGTACATCGATGTCACGCCCCAAACTCGGAAACCAGGCCCACAAAATTCCCGATCGCCGAATCCGGCGCCGACAGCCTCCGTAGTATCCCATTCTCGGCTCCCAGCGCCCATACCCCAGATTTCGATCCTGGGATCCTACAAGGAGGATTTTCAGTATGAAATTTTTTTTTTGTAATGTAATGGAGCATAACCAAAAGCATAACCAAGTCACAAAACAACATCACCACATATCCACTATATCAAAAACTTTTAAGTACAATGCAGAAAGGGAAATACAAGGTGATCAAAAAGCTCCAAAAAGATCTGATACGCGCTCCTGCCTCAGCGCGGCTGCTGTCCAATGCTACCTGCACGCAACGGTCGTGCATAAGCTTACAAAAGCTTAGAGGGTGGTGTAAGTATGTGTACCAGGCAAACGCCAAGTGTACAATATCAGAGTAATGCGAAAATATGTGGTAAGTCCATGAATACAACCAGAGCTATGTAATGTAAGGCATGAATGATATCGGCCATACCAAGGCCATGCGATGCGAAACATGAATGCTATCGGCCACACCGACACAATGCAAGGCCTACGTAGCCGAATGCCATATGGGAGATGCAATACAAGCATGTCAGTTTCATCATGTACACATATCAGTACGGTTCCTCTCTGGATATCACCGGGGTCTAATACACCTCACACTGACTGCCTCCTCCCGAGCTGCACAGTCAAGCAAGTGGAAGAGACCACACTATCCGCCTGACCAGTAGTCTGCCAATACCTACCGGCTCGTCGATAGCGGACACATTTGCGAGCTGGTCAAACTCAGCCTAGCTTATAGCCCCCTCACTCAGGCGGATAAGGCCACACCCCCTTCCAACCGACCACGACACAGTGGGAGACGCGGCCTACTGGTATTCGGCACTCGGGCGCTCGTGTCCACTCGGTCTAGACGTTGGAGCATCTCCTGGTACCAAAAAGGTTCTGGGACTCTCACCCAAGGACATCCTAAGTGCCCACAGTGCTAGAATAAAGTATTTCCGGTATCCGATACGGCCATCCATGATGTGCCTGTGGAGCCACGGCCCTGATGTCGCTAGGCGTGCAGCAGGATCAAGTCACACATATGCGAGATGCATGAATCACACCGTCAAATCATGCAGCAACCCATGCGCGTACAATGCGATAATGTGGGGCACTCCGCCTCATAAGGAGTCCCCTAAGTGGTCTGCCCAATGGCGTATGCTATGCTCAGTCACTACTCATATCAAGCATACATATGATGCGTATGGGTATGAATCATGGAGCTATACTAAGCATGTTATAAAGTGGTGAACTATCAACAAATGTGGGCCTACTAATGGGCCCTAGGGAGAGTTATAATGCGGACATTAAACCAACATTATTCTACAATGTGGACGTCAAACCAACATTGCTCCCAAGGCATAGCCCGCTATAAGACATCATTACACAAACCATGGGGAAATCATACATTGCAATGGACCCTAAGGACCTCCTGTGGGGCCTCGACCTATGGCCTTATATTCATCAAATGGGCCGCATCATAGGCCTTTATAAATCAAGTGGGCCACATCAAGGGGCCTTATGTACATTGCAATGGGCCATATCCCACGGGCCTTTGATACATCACAATGGGGCTTGACATGGGCCAACTTGACATGGGCCACAATTAATTGAATGGGCCTAACACACGGACTATATATACATTAGGTGGGTCTCAACAACGGGCCACAAATACACAAGATGGGCCTCACAACATGGCCTAAGTGGGCCGTATACATATCAAATGGGCCACATCAATGGGCCGCACCAATGTAAGTGGTGATAAAGAATTCCACCATTAAAATTCCTAGGGCCCACCATAACATTTATTTCTCATACAATCTGTTCATAGGGTCACCAAGAACTTGGTGGCCCAAGGGTCTAATGGTGGACGTTCAACCGTCACAATACAGTGTGGTCCACAGGATAACTAGATCTATCTTATTTTTGGCCCCAAGCCTTAATACAAGCTTGCCAAATGGTGGACTGTTGGGATGCAACCCAAGTATCATGGTGGGGCCCACATGAAGGCCCACCATCCCTTATAATATAAATAATATAACATATAATTTATATATAATATATATAACAATATTATATATGATATAATATAATATATATATATAATATATATATATATATTATATATATATATATATATATATATACACACACACACACACCTCACACACTCACACACACGCACACACAACACGGTGGGAGTGGTCCCACCGTCCAGTGTGGACGGTGTGGATAAACACATAAATCATGGTGGGGCTCCTAGCCGTCCAACCCCTGGACGGCATTGATAAAACACACACATCTGGGTGGGATCCACCGTCCACAGCAGTGGACGGTGTGCCTAAAGCACATACATCGTGTGGGTCCACGTGGGGCCCACTATGATGTTTATAAGCCATCCAATCCATAGTAAGGTCACGGACCATATAAAGGGGAAAAAACAAATTTCACTTGATCCAAACTTTGTGGACCCAGATATGTTTTCAATGGCAGCCAATTAGACCCCACTGTTTCCTCTGACGTGGGCACCTGAGCATTGGATCAGGCTGATTTTTGGAGGAGACCCACATTACGGGGTGGTCCACCTCATGGACGGTGTGGATACAACATATACATCATGGTGGGGCCCACGGCTGGAGCCGTGGGACCCTGTCCGCTCGCCAGAAACGCAGCAGCGTTCTGCTGCTGCTGACGCAGCAGCAGGCGCTGGCTGCCTATATTTTTTTTTTTTTTTTTTTTTTTGAAAAGTGTTTTTTTGAGGTTTTTCCTATGTGCGGCCCGCCCCTGATGAATCCACTCCCGCCATTACTTTTCATTGCTCAATACCAACCAAACAAGCCCAATATGGGTATCTTTTGTGTGTATAGAAAAATCCAGATGACTTTACTTTAAACGGTGGAAATCAGTGTTTTCAATGTTATGGCCCACAAGAACCTCGGATCAACTTCATTTTTCGGCTCAACGCCTAAAATGGTCTGAGAAAAATGGTGGACGGCGGTGGATTCAATACATTCATCAAGGTGGGGCCTACATGAACACCCACTTCCAAGGCTTGAAAAAGGCAAGCCAACATTTGTGTTTTTCCTTTCACGTCCAGAGAGTCCCTGGACTCTCTTTTATATATATTATTTTTTTTGGGCATGCAATGCCTTTAAGGTGGGTCCTTTGTAGGTGGGCCACCACATGGTGAGGTGGTGTGGTCACCATACGTATCTAAAGTGGGCCCCACCTTTAGATGGTTTGGATCCAATACATGCTCCATTGTGGGGTCCATCCAAGTGGGCCATAAAATCACATCATCACAAGGAAAGGAGGAAAAAGAAAATGGAGAGAGAGAGAGAGAGAGAAAAGGTGGGACACACGTGTGATGGAGGGACCCCGACACTATGGGCCCTCCTTTGCATTCCATCATACATAAAAAGGTAATCAAAGTGGGCCATTGGCCACATCTTAGGGTCCCAAGTGAGATCCATACCATTGATCGGTAGGCCTCACTTGGCCCATCATAAAAACATAGAATCTATCCTATCAAAGCACCCACCGTCGATCCTCTTCGGTCCGTTGGAACGCCAACCTTCTTGTGCTCCTCTTTGACGGTGGAGATGGAAAATCAAGGGCTAAGATGAGAGGTTTTGGGAAGGGAAAGGTGGGCCTTACACATGCATTATTTTCTTTCTCATGGAAGGCTCCCAACGTGGGATTTTCTCTCACTTGGGTTGCTTGGAAATATGTGAATGGAAAGAGAGGGAGAGAGAGAGATAAGGAGAGAGGAAGAGTGTAGCTTAGGTAGGTCATGATTGTTTGTAAGAGAGGGTGGCTAGCATTAAATGCTTGTAAGAGGGCTAGGGGTGTAGGGTGGCTATAGCTTAGGCTAGGGGTGTAGGGTGGCTATAGCTTAGGCTAGGGGTGTAGGGTGGCTATAGCTTAGGGTGATGTCATCCATCCCCCTCATAATTACCTAGGGATTGGTGCCACATGGGATGGGTGGGTCCCGCAATGTGCGGTCCACGGTTATTATAATGTATGGTCCGCATCTTATGATTAAGCGTCGGATTGGCGCATGAGACGCGGCGTTAGAACCGTAGCGACGGTGCGGTCGCACTGATACAGGTCTCGGATTAAACCGACTCGAATATAAAGGATACGACTTACGATCGATCGCAACGTCAATTATCAGTCACGGACTGCCGAACTTCGACGGAAAGGATCGCAGGATTCATCGGAACAGTACGAACTAGGATACGGGTTTTACAGCTCTCCCCACCTAAATAAAAATTTCGTCCTCGAAATTTGTACTACCATCACGGCTAAGCGTAACTCTCAAGGGAATAGAAAACATAACATCATATATAATCACAACATAGTACAATATACAATCAAACATCGAAAAGATGGGGATAGCGCTCGCGAATCTCCGCCTCGCGCTCCCAAGACGCCTCATCTACACTATGATGGCCCCACTGCACCTTCACTAAGGGGATGACCTTGGTCCGCAGGACCTGCTCCTTCCGATCGAGGATACGAACTGGCTGCTCAATGTAAGAAGCGTCCTCACGAACCTCCAACGGCTGCCAATCAATAACAGGAACGATGTCTGACCCACACTTTCTCAACATAGAGACGTGGAAAACGTTGTGGACGCCAGACAACTGAGATGGCAAGGCAAGCCGATAGGCCACGGCGCCAACACGCCTGGTGATCTCGAAAGGTCCTATAAATCTCGGGGCAAGCTTGCCCTTCGTTCCAAAACGAATCACACCCTTCATGGGTGAGACCTTGAGATACACATGGTCCCCAACGACAAACTCCAACGGACGACGCCGACGGTCAGCAAAACTCTTCTGTCGGCTCTGAGCTGTGCGCATCCTCTGCCTGATGATATCGATAGCCTCTGATGTCTGCAACACAAGCTCAGGACCTAGGAGACGGCGCTCTCCAACCTCGGTCCAACAACTCGGAGATCTGCACGGTCTGCCATATAATGCCTCAAAAGGAGCCATGCCAATGGTCGCCTGATAGCTGTGTTGTACGCGAACTCAGCCAATCGCAGGTGCTCGTCCCAACTACCCGAGAAGTCAATCGCGCAAGCCCGAAGCATATCCTCAAGGATCTGGTTGACCCTTTCGGTCTGCCCATCGGTCTGTGGATGATACGCGGTGCTGAGCTGCAAATCAGTGCCCATCGCTCTCTGGAAGCTCCTCCAAAACTGAGACGTGAACCTCGAGTCTCGGTCTGTGAAACGATCGAAACAGGAACACCGTGCAATCTCACGATCTCATCAACAAACATCTTGGCAAGCCGGTCCGTATGCCAACCCTCACGAATCGCAAGAAAATGTGCCGACTTCGTCAGACGGTCCACAACAACCCAGATGGCGTCATGACCGCGCTGAGTCCTCGGCAAACCCATGACAAAATCAGTAGATATGTGCTCCCACTTCCACATCGGGACGCTCAACGGCGGCTGTAATAGACCAGGGGGTCTCTGGTGATCGGCCTTGACACGCTGGCACGTGTCACACTCGGCCACAAAGCTAGCTATCTGGCGCTTCATCCCCGACCAATAATACTGACGCCTCATATCGCGATACATCTTCGTCGACCCAGGGTGGATAGAGAAACGCGATCGATGTGCCTCGGTCATAAGATCTCGGCGTAACTCAGGAGTATCCGGGACACATAATCGGCCTCTAAAGCGAAGTCCACCATCAGAACCAATCTGCCAATCTGTCTGACTCTCAGATGCTGCCTCTACTCGGTAATCCTGTAGTGAATCATCTGTCTGCTGAGCCTCGATCACCCTTGTGACAAGAGAGGGTTGAATCGACAGGCTCGATAGCTGAACGATAGAAGACTGCAGACCAAACTCGAAGTCATACTCCGCTACATCCTCGAGCATCCTCCACTCCTGAATCATCATGTGTGCCACCAGGCCTCGTGGCTGACGGCTGAGGGCATCCGCCACCACGTTCGCCTTGCCTGGGTGGTACTGGAGGTCAAAATCATAGTCCTTCAGGAGCTCCATCCAACGCCTCTGCCTCATGTTCAATTCAGACTGAGAGAACAGATACTTCAAGCTCTTGTGGTCGGAAAAGAGCTCGAACCTCACCCCATAAAGATAGTGCCTCCACACCTTCAGTGCGAAGACCACTGCCGCCAACTCCAAATCATGCGTGGGGTAGTTCAGCTCATGCACCTTGAGCTGGCGAGACGCATAAGCCACCGGCTTCCCGTGCTGCATCAGGACAGCACCCAAACCAACTCGTGAGGCATCGGTAAATACAACAAATCCATCACTCCCAGAGGGAAGAGTGAGGACAGGAGCGGACGTGAGGCGGTCCTTCAGCTCCATAAATGCATGCTCACAAGTGTCACCCCATACAAACTCGGCACCTTCCGAGTCAACCTGGTCAAGCGGGGCTGCAATACGAGAGAATCCCTCGATGAAACGTCGGTAGTAGTAACCCGCCAAACCAAGAAAACTGCGGATCTCGGATGCGTTCGTGGGCTGGCCCCACTGACGCACGGCATCAATCTTCGAGGGGTCCACCGCGACACCCTGCCTCGTCACCACATGACCGAGGAACTTCACCTCCTCCTGCCAGAACTCGCACTTCTCCAGCTTCGCGTAAAGCTGGTGTGCACGGAGGGTCTGCAATGTAATCTCTAGATGCCGCTCGTGCTCCTCACGGGTCCTCGAATAATCAGAATGTCGTCGATGAACACCACAACAAACTGGTCGAGATATGGACGGAAGACCTCGTTCATCAACTGCATGAATACTGCTGGCGCATTGGTCAGTCCGAAGGACATGACCTGGAACTCAAAATGACCGTAGCGAGTCCTGAAGGCTGTCTTCGGGATATCCTCATCTCGAACCCGAACCTGATGATAACCGGATCGCAAGTCAATCTTCGAAAAAAACTGCGCCTCCTGCAGCTGATCAAACAAGTCATCGATCCTTGGAAGCGGGTACTTGTTCTTGATCGTGACCTTGTTGAGCTCGCGGTAATCTACGCAAAGCCTCAACGAACCATCCTTCTTCTTCACGAAGAGTACCGGCGCTCCCCACGGCGAACTGCTCGGTCGGATAAAGCCTAACTCACGTAGCTCGTCCAACTGCTTTTGCAGTTCCCGTAACTCCAATGGTGCCATACGATACGGGGCCTTTGAAATAGGCGCGGTACCGGGCACGAGATCAATCTGGAACTCGGTGTGCCGACGAGGTGGTAACCCCGGAATCTCCTGGAACACATCGGGAAAACCACAAACAACCGGCAGCTGGTCGATACACAAAGCAACTGGCTCCTCAATGGCACACGATAACAGGCAAGAAAGCTGCACTCCTCTGGGCTCGGCAACAAACTGGAACTCTGGCACGCCGGGTATACAGAACGTGACTATCCTCGCGGAGCAGTCCAATATGGCGTGGTACTCGGCGAGCCAATCCATGCCCAGGATGACATCAAAATCGGACATCGGTAATACGAACAGGTCAGCAGGCAAAAAGATATCCCCAACCAGAATGGGACAAGATGCACAAAATCGGCCAACACTGCAGTCTTCCCTAAGGGCGTCGATACTGACAAACCCTCACGGGCAGACTCCATCGGCAAACCGGTCGATCGGCAGAAATCATCGGCCACAAAGAATGCGATGCACCAGAATCAAACAATACACGTGCAATGCATGTAGAAACAAGGAGTGTACCCTCGACGACCCCTCCTGATGACTGTGGGTCCTGCTGTGCAGCATAGAACCTGCCCTGGGCCTGCTGGGGAGGTGCAGGTCCCCTCTGAGGTCTCTGCTGCTGCTGTGGCCGCTGTGGGGGCCTAACCTGCTGTCTCTGCTGCTGGGGGGGAGGTACAGGAGGCTGATGCTGCGGTCGCTGCTGCTGCTGTGGTGGGGCGTCGTGGAGGCTGATGCGGTGTCCTCGGCTGCTGTCGCTGCGGATGGGGACACTCGTGCACACGATGTCCCGTCCTACCGCACCCAAAGCAAGTACCGGTGAATGGTCCTGAAGGTGGTGCTGGGGGTACTGCTGGTGCTCGGAATGCTGGGCGAGTCGTACGTCGCTGCTGTGAACGATGCTGCTGCGGCTGCGAACTACCAGAGGGCGCCTTCCTCTTCTGATCTCCCCTCTGATCACGGGCTCTCTGCACACTAGCCCAATCTGTCTCATATATCATGGCCCTCTCTACAATCTGCTCAAACGTCGGAAGCATGTGTCCGATCACACGACTCCTGAGGGCAGGACGCAAACCGTTCTCAAAACGGCGGGCCTTTCGCCCCTCATCATCAACAAGATACGTCGCGAATCTCGATAATGCGACGAAACGTGCCTCGTACTGGGACACGGTCATGTCCCCCTGGACCAGAGTCTCAAACTCTAGTGCGCGCTGCTGACGCACATGCTCAGGAAAGAACTTCCGGTCAAACCGGTCCGTAAAGTCCTCCCAGGTCCACTCAAAATCGGCCGCTACCGATCGGGCTATAGATGCCCACCAATACTGAGCCTCACCCTGTAGAAGAAATACGGCTAATGGGACACGCTGCTGGGTAGTACATCTCATGGTGTCGAATATCTTCTCCACCTCGGAGCACCATATCTCGCTGCAGTGGGGTCTGGCTCACCCCTGAAACGTGGAGGATCGTGCCGTCGGAAGTCCTTAAGAAGGGCGCTCGCTCGCTCCTGCTCGGCCTCGGCTGGTGTAACAGTGGGACGCCTACTCTGCCCCTGAAGAATGGCAGTCATCGCCTGAAGCATCTGCTGCAACTGGGTGGCACTCACAGGTACGGTCGGATCCGCACGGTCTCGGGTAAAGGAGTGGCATCTACAGGCTGAAAATCAGGAATATCCGGTGATGAAGCGGGAGTCACAGGTGGTAGAGCAGGAGTAGCAGGTGGTGGAGCGGGATTTGCTCGGGTCGGTATTCTAGCCATTACGTCCTACAGGAAGCAACAAAGGCCTATCAGCCTTGAGAATTCTCGAAGGCATAAACGTCAAGAGGATATGTCAAAAAATTGCTAAGTTATCAGTACTCGAAACCTATTTATTCTAAGTTCATAACAGATATGTGTTGTGATCTCAGGTATTCCCAAGTTATGCTCTGATACCAACTTCTGTCACGCCCCAAACTCGGAAACCAGGCTCACAAAATTCCCGATCGCCGAATCCGCGCCGACAGCCTCCGTAGTATCCCATTCTCGGCTCCAGCGCCCATACCCCAGATTCCGATCCTGGGATCCTACAAGGAGGATTTTCAGTATGAATTTTTTTTTTGTAATGTAATGGAGCATAACCAAAAGCATAACCAAGTCACAAAACAACATCACCACATATCCACTATATCAAAAACTTTTAAGTACAATGCAGAAAGGGAAATACAAGGTGATCAAAAAGCTCCAAAAAGATCTGATACGCGCTCCTGCCTCAGCGCGGCTGCTGTCCAATGCTACCTGCACGCAACGGTCGTGCATAAGCTTACAAAAGCTTAGAGGGTGGTGTAAGTGTGTGTACCAGGCAAACGCCAAGTGTACAATATCAGAGTAATGCGAAAATATGTGGTAAGTCCATGAATACAACCAGAGCTATGTAATGTAAGCATGAATGATATCGGCCATACCAAGGCCATGCGATGCGAAACATGAATGCTATCGGCCACACCGACACAATGCAAGGCCTACGTAGCCGAATGCCATATGGGAGATGCAATACAAGCATGTCAGTTCTCATCATGTACACATATCAGTACGGTTCCTCTCTGGATATCACCGGGGTCTAATACACCTCACACTGACTGCCTCCTCCCGAGCTGCACAGTCAAGCAAGTGGAAGAGACCACACTATCCGCCTGACCAGTAGTCTGCCAATACCTACCCGGCTCGTCGATAGCGGACACATTTGCGAGCTGGTCAAACTCAGCCTAGCTTATAGCCCCCTCACTCAGGCGGATAAGGCCACACCCCCTTCCAACCGACCACGACACAGTGGGAGACGCGGCCTACTGGTATTCGGCACTCGGGCGCTCGTGTATCCACTCGGTCTAGACGTTGGAGCATCTCCTGGTACCAAAAAGGTTCTGGGACTCTCACCCAAGGACATCCTAAGTGCCCACAGTGCTAGAATAAAGTATTTCCGGTATCCGATACGGCCATCCATGATGTGCCTGTGGAGCCACGGCCCTGATGTCGCTAGGGCGTGCAGTGATCAAGTCACACATATGCGAGATGCATGAATCACACCGTCAAATCATGCAGCAACCCATGCGCGTACAATGCGATAATGTGGGGCACTCCGCCTCATAAGGAGTCCCCTAAGTGGTCTGCCCAATGGCGTATGCTATGCTCAGTCACTACTCATATCAAGCATACATATGATGCGTATGGGTATGAATCATGGAGCTATACTAAGCATGTTATAAAGTGGTGAACTATCAACAAATGTGGGCCTACTAATGGGCCCTAGGGAGAGTTATAATGCGGACATTAAACCAACATTATTCTACAATGTGGACGTCAAACCAACATTGCTCCCAAGGCATAGCCCGCTATAAGACATCATTACACAAACCATGGGGAAATCATACATTGCAATGGACCCTAAGGACCTCCTGTTGGGCCTCGACCTATGGGCCTTATATTCATCAAATGGGCCGCATCATATGGGCCTTTTATAAATCAAGTGGGCCACATCAAGGGGCCTTATGTACATTGCAATGGGCCATATCCCACGGGCCTTTGAATACATCACAATGGGCCTTGTAACATGGGCCACAATTACATTGAATGGGCCTAAACACACGGACTATATATACATCAAGGTGGGTCTCAACACGGGCCACAAATACACAAGATGGGCTCACAACATGGGCCTAAGTGGGCCGTATACATATCAAATGGGCCACATCAATGGGCCGCACCAATGTAAGTGGTGATAAATAATTCCACCATTAAAATTCCTAGGGCCCACCATAACATTTATTTCTCATACAATCTGTTCATAGGGTCACCAAGAACTTGGTGGCCCAAGGGTCTAATGGTGGACGTTCAACCGTCACAATACAGTGTGGTCCACAGGATAACTAGATCTATCTTATTTTTGGCCCCAAGCCTTAATACAAGCTTGCCAAATGGTGGACTGTTGGATGCAACACCCAAGTATCATGGTGGGGCCCACATGAAGGCCCACCATCCCTTATAATATAAATAATATAACATATAATTTATATATAATATATATACAATTTATATATGATATAATATATATATATATATATAGATATATATATATATATATATATATATATATATATACACACACACACACACACCTCACACACTCACACACACGCACACACAACCACGGTGGAGTGGGTCCCACCGTCCAGTGTGGACGGTGTGGATAAACACATAAATCATGGTGGGGCTCATAGCCGTCCAACCCCTGGACGGCATTGATAAAACACACACATTGGGTGGGATCCACCGTCCACAGCAGTGGACGGTGTGCCTAAAGCACATACATCGTTGTGGGTCCACGTGGGGCCCACTATGATGTTTATAAGCCATCCAATCCATTAGTAAGGTCACACGGACCCATATAAAGGGGAAAAACAAATTTCACCTTGATCCAGAACTTTTGTGGACCCAGATATGTATTCCAATGGCAGCCATTAGACCCCACTGTTTCCTCTGACGTGGGCCACCTGAGCATTGGATCAGGCTGATTTTTGGAGGAGACCCACATTACGGGGTGGTCCACCTCATGGACGGTGTGGATACAACATATACATCATGGTGGGGCCCACGGCTGGAGCCGTGGGACCCTGTCCGCTCGCCAGAAACGCAGCAGCGTTCTGCTGCTGCTGACGCAGCAGCAGGCGCTGGCTGCCTTATATTTTTTTTTTTTTTTTTTTTTTTTTTGAAAAGTGTTTTTTTGAGGTTTTTCCTATGTGCGGCCCGCCTCTGATGAATCCACTCCCGCCATACTTTTCATTGCTCAATACCAACCAAACAAGCCCAATATTGGGTATCTTTTGGTGTATAGAAAAATCCAGATGACTTTAAACGGTGGAAATCAGTGTTTCAATGTTATGGCCCACAAGAACCTCGGATCAACTTCATTTTTCGGCTCAACGCCTAAAATGGTCTGAGAAAAATGGTGGACGGCGTGGATTCAATACATTCATCAAGGTGGGGCCTACATGAACACCCACTTCCAAGGCTTGAAAAAGGCAAGCCAACATTTGTGTTTTCCTTCTCACGTCCAGAGAGTCCCTGGACTCTCTTTATATTATATATTTTTTTTGGGCATGCAATGCCTTTAAGGTGGGTCCTTTGTAGGTGGGCCACCACATGGTGAGGTGGTGTGGTCACCATACGTATCTAAAGTGGGCCCCACTTTAGATGGTTTGGATCCAATACATGCTCCATTGTGGGGTCCATCCAAGTGGGCCATAAAATCACATCATCACAAGGAAAGGAGGAAAAAGAAAATGGAGAGAAGAGAGAGAAAAAAAGGTGGGACACACGTGTGATGGAGGGACCCCGACACTATGGGCCCTCCTTGCATTCCATCATACATAAAAGAGGTAATCAAAGTGGGCCATTGGCCACATCTTAGGGTCCCAAGTGAGATCCATACCATTGATCGGTAGGCCTCACTTGGCCCATCATAAAAACATAGAAATCTATCCTATCAAAGCACCCACCGTCGATCCTCTTCGGTCCGTTGGAACGCCAACCTTCTTGTGCTCCTCTTTGACGGTGGAGATGGGAAATCAAGGGCTAAGATGAGAGGTTTTGGGAAGGAAAGGTGGGCCTTACACATGCATTTTTTCTTTCTCATGGAAGGCTCCCAACGTGGGATTTTCTCTCACTTGGGTTGCTTGGAATATGTGAATGGAAAGAGAGGGAGAGAGAGAGATAAGGAGAGAGGAAGAGTGTAGCTTAGGTAGGTCATGATTGTTTGTAAGAGAGGGTGGCTAGCATTAAATGCTTGTAAGAGGGCTAGGGGTGTAGGGTGGCTATAGCTTAGGCTAGGGGTGTAGGGTGGCTATAGCTTAGGGTGATGTCATCCATCCCCCTCATAATTACCTAGGGATTGGTGCCACATGGGATGGTGGGTCCCGCAATGTGCGGTCCACGGTTATTATAATGTATGGTCCGCATCTTATGATCTAAGCGTCGGATTGGCGCATGAGACGCGGCGTTAGACCGTAGCGACGGTGCGGTCGCACTGATACAGGTCTCGGATTAAACCGACTCGAATCTAAAGGATACGACTTACGATCGATCGCAACGTCAATTATCAGTCACGGACTGCCGAACTTCGACGGAAAGGATCGCAGGATTCATCGGAACAGTACGAACTAGGATACGGGTTTTACAATCGAGTTGGCTCAAGTCTACTTTTACCTACTCGGCTTGGCTTATTTCATGACTACCTCACTTGGTGCTTGGCTTAACTTCCCAGCTCAAGACACTAGCTCAGTTTGACTTGTTCAAGCTGAGGTGAGTCGAGTCGAGTTCAGATCTTCTCTTTTTTGTTTTTTTCAAAATTTCTATTTTCAAACGTTTATATAAATAAAAAATAAATAAAATAATAAAAATTAGAAGCATATCTTACTATTGAGTTGAGAGAAAGAAAGATGACAAACTTTAAATAATTGATCAGGCGAGTTTTGAGATGAGCAAGTCGAGTTGAGCAAGTCGATTGAGTCAGGCTATGAAATTGAGAGAGATGAGATGAGCAAGTCGAGTTGAGCAACTCGATTGAGTCAGGCTAAGAAATTGAGAGAGAGAGAGAGAGAGAGAGAATCCAGCGGGTGCAGCTGAGTCGGGGCAGACCCTCCACTCTCGGTGTTTAGGGCCCGTTTGGATTCCACCAGATAAGTTACTTTTTCTACTTACAGTAGTACATAGGAGGATAAGTAACTTATTTAAGGTAAATTAGGTTTAAGATCAATTATAAGTAACATTGTTTACTTAAAGTTTCTTATTCACTCCAACTTAATAAGTAGAAATCAAGATGGGCTACTTCAGGCATAAGTAGCTAAAACACTCCCTTTTGATCAGGCGAGTTTTGAGATGAGCAAGTCGAGTTGAGCAAGTCGATTGAGTCAGGCTATGAAATTGAGAGAGATGAGATGAGCAAGTCGAGTTGAGCAACTCGATTGAGTCAGGCTAAGAAATTGAGAGAGAGAGAGAGAGAGAGAGAATCCAGCGGGTGCAGCTGAGTCGGGGCAGACCCTCCACTCTCGGTGTTTAGGGCCCGTTTGGATTCCACCAGATAAGTTACTTTTTCTACTTACAGTAGTACATAGGAGGATAAGTAACTTATTTAAGGTAAATTAGGTTTAAGATCAATTATAAGTAACATTGTTTACTTAAAGTTTCTTATTCACTCCAACTTAATAAGTAGAAATCAAGATGGGCTACTTCAGGCATAAGTAGCTAAAACACTCCCTTAATACGTAAATAAAAATGTTAGTGATAGAAATAAATATTTGTCCTGTAAAAGAAAAAAAAATAACAATAATAGCAATTTGTTAGTACATCTATGGATGATAACTCATCCAAAAAGGATTCTTCTTTTGTTATATGGAAGACTATTCTCTACATTCCTTTTGTAACTTGAATTTAAATACTTTCACGTGTATCTCTTTCATGTGCTCTCTATGTATGCCCAACTATTTAAAGACAAGATACAAAACATGCAACTTGATACAAACTCATTTAAGAGTGAAGTTTTCCTTTTTCTCACCCACCATATAATTACTCCATCCCAATCATCCAAAGCCCAACCAATGATTCTGATTCTTTATTACCCAAATATAGTCTCATTTTCTCTTTGATATTGAAAAAAAAAAAAAAATGATTATCTAAACCTAATTCTCTTCATGAGTAACCATGATCCATTGGCACTTAGTCGTCTACTTTCTAATCTCGACCACTTCTTTGCTATGAAGGATCTTGGTTTAATCTATTATTTTATGAGAATTGAAGCTTATTGGACTCCAAGTTATATCTCAATCAATCCAAGTATATTATTGAACTTCTGCATAAAATCAAGATAGAAAATGCAAGCTAGTAAGCTCATTGGTAGTTTCCAGTACTTCAAAGTTAACCCATACAATGGTAACTTGGTTGACAATCTCACTCACAATTGAAGTATTGTGGGTACCCTTTACTATTTGTCGACCTTAACTTGGCTAGATATCGCCTTTGCAGTAAATAAAGTCCGTCAATGCATGCATGATTTGTGAACCATGCATTATATTTCAGTTAAATGTGTTGCCTGCTATCTTAAGGGAATGATCTCTCATGGACTTTGTCTTCGTTAAGGGTCTTTGAATATACTCACCTTCTTCAATGTTGATTGGGTAGATGTTGGTCCGGCCGAACGATCTGCAAGTGGATTTGGTATAGTTTTTTTTTTTTTTTTTTTCAATTTAACACCCGGGGATGCCGAAAGGTAAACTACTTTCTAGTGAAGTTTGAGGGCTAGTCACTTACATGGTAGCATAATCATCATGGATTTAAATTCTTTTAAGGGATATTGTGGTCTTTCTCCCATCTCTTCTTCTACTATATTGTTATAGTATTGGCACTATTTTACCAGTTTAATCCTGTCTTTTTATGTCAAGCAAGACATTGAAGTTGACTATCACTTCTTGATGGGGTTTTCCTCTTCAGGTCAAAGGAGATGTCGTGCGATTCAGATGCAACAAATAGTGGAATACCGCGCTACTTGACCAGTCGAGAGCATTGCTTGACCAGTCGAGGGTCACTCTACTCAAAGTCCAGCGACCTTAGTGAACAGTGCTCGACCAGTCGAGGGTCCAGCTCAACCAATCGAGTGAACAGCCTCGACCAGTCGAGAACTCTGCTCGACCAGTCGAGGTTACGCAGATTTGCGTCCGGATCTTGTGCGGACTGCTGAAATCTGAGGCCCTTTCGTGAGTTTCCTAAACTATAAATAGGGATGCCTAGGGCCTTTCTAGGCAATGCAAGAGGGTTTTCTAAAGCTTTGCAAGGGTTTGCTAAAGGGTTTATGGCTATCAAAGGTGTGTGTGTGTGTGTGTGTGTGAGAGAGAGAGAGAGAGAGAGAGAGAGGAAGTTTGTGGAAGAGAGATTGTGCTCGTAGAGGTGATTTACTGTGCACTCGACATCTCAGTGCTTCTATGTCCTCGTGATTGGTGAGATCTCTCTGTTGTTCTTTTATTCTCTTATTGTTTATTCACTCCTGCGTGAGTGAAGAAGGTTGTAACGTTCTACTTCATAGTGGATTGTTGATCTGGACGAGGTCTCGTGGTTTTTACCTCTTTAAGGGTTTTCCACGTAAAAGTCTCTTGTGTTGTGTGGTTTATGCTTTCATTTATTTCATTGCTTTATTATCCCATAATTCTGGTTTGCTTTGGGAGGCTAGATCCTAAAGTTTTGTGCAAAGGCTCCCTAACAAAGTGGTATCAGAGCTAAGTTCATTGAACGGAGTGGGATCGGTTCTAAATTATGGAATGTGGCTCATCAAGGATGATCAGCCTCAATGGTTCTAACTGGACCATATAGAAGGCTAAGATGGAGGACTTGCTTTATTGCAAGGACTTGTATTCTCCAATTCAAGGCATATCAGCAAAATCAAAAGATATGACAAATGATGATTGAAAAAAATTGGACCGGAAGGCGGTAGGGTTTATTAGACAATGGTTGGACGATTCCATATTCCACCATGTGTCTACGGAGACCTCAGCCGCTAGCCTATGACTGAAATTGCAAGGGCTGTATAAGAGGAAGACAACCGGGAATAAAAATTTTCTGATAAGACGACTTGTGATCTCAAGTTCAAAGATGGTGGTTCTATGGCTGAGCACATGAATGAAGTCAGTAATATATTGAACCAACTTTCCGCTATGAAGATGGTCCTGGACGATGAATTACAGACTTTGCTACTACTTAACTCATTGCTCGATAGTTGGGAGACATTGGTGGTGTCTCTAAGTAATTCCGCGCCAGACGGAAAGGTATCCAAGGAACAGGTTACTAGCTATCTCTTCAATGAGGAGACAAGGAGGAAGTCTCAGGGGTCTACTCAGTAAGAGGCTCTTGTGACACTAGAACAGGGGAGAGGAAAGAATAGAAAGGACGGGAAGACCCGAGATAAATCAAGAGGTAAGTCACGTACCAGGAAAGATGTTGAATGCTGAAATTGTGGCAAGAAGGACCACTATAAGCATGAATGTCGTAAGAATAAGAGCGACAAGAAAGGAAAAGGAAAGGAGAAGGAAGATGAATCAGATTCCACTGCGGTCATTTCAGATGGCGATGTTGTAGTTATTCTTTCAGCAGATCATGATGTTTATCTCACGGCTACGAGTTAGGATACCGACTGGGTGATTGACTCGAAAGCCTCTTTTCATGCGACTCCACGCAGAGACTTCTTCACAAGCTACAAGTTAGGTGACTATGTGACCGTGAAGATGAAAAATTCTGGCGTATCAAAGATCGTAGGGGTCGGTGATATTTGTGTGAAGACCGATGTGGGCTGCACATTGGTTCTCAGGGATGTGAGGTACATTCCAGACCTTCGCCTCAACTTGATGTCGACGAGAAGGTTAAATGATAATGGCTATGAAAGCCAGTTTGCTGGTGGGCGCTGGAAGCTCATCAAGGGTTTATTGATCGCAGCCAGAGAAAAGAAGTATTGCACCCTTTACAAGGTAAGTGTCAGTGTGTGCAAGGGTGTGTTAAACGCAACAGAAGATTCAGCTATTGACGTGTGGCACAAGCATCTAGGCTACATGAGTGAAAAATGGCTTCAAGTACTAACGAGGAAGCGGCTCATTCTAGACGTGACAGGTATACCTCTCAAAACCTGTATTGATTGTTTATCAGGAAAATAACGTAGAGTTTCATTTGTTAAATCTGCTTCTCATGTTAATAAAGTACATGCATTAGATTTGGTTTATTCTGATGTTTGTGGTCCTATGAGGACAAAAACCTTGGGTGGGGCATTGTATTTTGTCACTTTTACATATGATGCATCTAGGAGGGTTTGAGTTTATGCTTTGAAATCCAAGGACGAGGTCTTTAGTGTGTTTAAATTGTTTCATGTTATGGTCTAGAGAGAGACAAGTAGATCATTAAAGTGCATCTGCACTGACAATGGTGGTGAATACATTGGCGACTTTCATGAGTATAAGTCTCTGGGTATACGACATGAACAGAAGGTTCCCAAGACCCCCCAGCATAATGGTGTGGCTGAGCGAATGAATTTCACCATTGTATAAAGAATCAAATGCATGTTATCCCATGCGAAATTGCCCAAGACGTTTTGGGAAGAAGCAATGCACATAGTAGTGTATCTGATAAATAGGTCTCCATCAGCCCCGTTGAATGGAGAAGTGCCTGAGAATGTGTGGATTGGACATGATCCATCATACAGTCATCTCGGGGTGTTTAGATGCAGGGCATCCGTTCACGTACCAAAGGACGAGAGGTCCATGCTCAATATGAAGATCAGACAATGTGTGTTCTTGGGGTATGCTGATGAAAAGTTCGGTTATAGATTGTGAGATCCGACCGAGAAGAAGCTCTTCAGCAGCAGAGATGTAGTTTTCTTTGAAGATCAGTGTATAGAAGACATTGGTAAGCTAGAGAAGAACCAACCTAGTTCAGGTGAGCTAGAAAACATAGATCTGATTATTCCTCCCGTGGTGCCTGATGACGAGGGAGTACAGAAAGGTGCAGAGGACGAGGGAGTTCCTTCAGAAGATGGACCAGGGCAGCAGCCCCCACTTAATTCACCTGTTAAGCCACAAGTAAGGAGGTCATCTAGGGACAGACAACTGTCCAAGAGGTACTCACCGCATGAGTACATTATGCTGACTGATGGGGGAGTGCCAGAAGATTATTATCATGAGGCCCTAGCCGATGAGCATAAGGGGGAGTGGCTGAAAGCTATGCAATGGAAGATGAAATCCTTGCATAAGAACTACACCTATGATATGGTGAAATTGCCTAAGGGCAAGAAAGCTTTGAGCAACAAGTGAGTGTTCAGAAAGAAGGGTGAGCAGAAGAATTCACAGACGAGGTTCAAGGCCAGACTTGTGGTGAAAGGGTTTGGTCAGAGGAAAGGCATAAACTTCGAGGAGATATTCTCACCAATGGTGAAGATGACATCCATACGAGTGTTGCTTGGGTTGACGGATAGCATAGATCTGGAGATAGAGCAGTTAGATGTTAAAACTGTCTTCCTCCATGGTGACCTAGAAGAAGAGATCAAAATGCACCAACCAAAGGGGTTCGAAGTCAAGGGCAAAGAGCATATGATGTGTAGGCTGAGGAAGAGCTTGTATGAGTTGAAACAAGTTCCACGGCAGTGGCACAAGAAGTTCAATTCATTTATGTTGAAGCATGAGTATGACATAATGGAGTCAGACCACTGTGTGTTCAAGGACGAGTTCTCGGATGGTGATTTCCTAGTTCTGTTATTATACGTTGATGACATGCTCATCATGGAAAAAGACATCAAGAAGACCGATAGGCTGAAATAGGAGTTGGGCAAGTCGTTTGCAATGAAAGACTTGGGCCTGACTAAACAGATCTTAGGAATGGAGATAACCTGTGACAGAAGCAGCAGGAAGCTTTGGCTGTCACAAGAGCAGTATATTGAGAAAGTCCTAGAGCGGTTCAATATGAATGCAACGAAGCCGGTCAGTACTCTACTGGATGATCACTTCAGATTGAGCGACAGATAGTGTCCCAAGACGAAGGCAGAGGTGGAAGAGATGCAGAAGATACCCTATGTGTCAGCTGTAGAAAGTTCGATGTATGCTATGATGTGTACACGCCCAGACATAGCATATGCGGTTGGTGTTGTCAACCGGTATCTTGCCAATCTTGGCAAAGGGCATTGTGCAGCGGTAAAATGGATACTGCGGTATCTAAGAGGCTCATCCAGATTGAGCTTATGTTATGGTGACGGAAAACCTGTATTAGAGGGTTACACAGATGCAGATATGGCAGGCGACATAGACTCCAGGAAGTCTAAATCGGGGTTCATGTTCACGTTTGCAGGGGGAGCTGTTTCTTGGCAGAGCAAGCTACAGAAGGTCGTAACATTATTGACGACAGAGACCGAGTACATTGCAGTCAAAGAGGCATGTAAAGAGATGCTTTAGATGAAGAGGTTCCTAAAGGAATTTAGCCTGAAGTAGGAGCAGCACGTGATCTATTGCGATACTCAAAGTGTTATATACTTGAGCAAGAATCCAAGTCGAAGCACATAGAGATTCAGTATCACTGGATCAGAGATATTTTTGAACAAAAGGTGTTATAGCTTGAGAAGGTCCACACGGACGATAATGGGTCAGACATGATGACCAAGGCTTTGTTCAAGGGTAAGTTTAAGGTTTATAGAAACCATGCTGGCTTGAAGAATGTAAATTCCTCCTGAGTCGGAAAAGGAGAGATTTGATGGGGTTTTCCTCCTCAAGTCAGAGGAGATATGGTGCAGTTCGGATGCCACAAATAGTGGAATCACAGTGCTGCTCGACCAATTGAGAGCACTGCTCGACAGGTCGAGTGAACAGTGCTCGACCAGTCGAGGGTCACTCGACTCAAAGTTCAATGAGCTCATGAACAGTGCTCGACCAGTCGAGGGCCTGGCTCGACTAGTCGAGTGAACAGTCTCGACTAGTCGAGGACTCTGCTCGATAAGTCGAGGTTATGCAAATTTGAGTTTGGATCTTTCGCGGACTGCAGAAATCTAAGACCCTTTCGCAAGGGGTACGAAAGGGAGTTTCCTAAACTATAAATAGGGGTGCCTAGGGCCTTTCTAGGCAATGCAAGAAGGTTTCCTAAAGCTTTGCAAGGGTTTGCTAAAGGGTTTAATGCTATCAAAGGTGTGAGAGAGAGTGAGAGAGAGAGAGAGAGAGAGAGAGAGAGAGAGAAAGCTTGGGGAAGGGAGGTTATGCTTGTAGAGGTGATCTACTGTGCACTCGACATCTTAACACTTCTATGTCCTCGTGATCGGTGAGATCTCTCTGTTTTTCTTTTATTCTCTTATTGTTTATCCACTCCTGTGTGAGTAAAGAAGGTTGTAACGTTCTACTTCATAGTGGATTGTTGATCTGGACGAGGTCCCGTGGTTTTTACCTCTTTGAGGGTTTTTCACGTAAAAATCTCTTGTGTTGTGTAGTTCGTGCTTTAATTTATTTCATTGCTTTATTATCCCATAATTTTGGTTTGTTTTGGGAGGCTAGATCCTAAGGTTTTGTGCAAAGGCCCCCCAACACTTCTTAAGTGAAAAAAGTTGTTTGTGGAGATATTTCTATGTAATAATCTCATCTTATGATTATATTGTGAATATCTTAAGGAGACATTAGAATATTTAGGGATGAAAACTAATTCAAGAAAGAATTCTCTTAGGTTATTTTTTTTAAATTTTTTTTTTTTTTAATTTACCCTGTAAATGGAGTGTAAATGAGTAATAATGACTTCTCACTCCTGATTGAAAGAGAGAGAATTACCGGATAATTAGACCTCAAAAACCATGGTGCAAATGCATTATAATCAGACTGAATTTATGCTAGTAAAATTTGGGGGGCCCACCATTATGTATGTGCTTGATCAATGTCATCCATCTGTTTTACCTGCTCATTTTAGGGCATGAGCCCAAAAATGAGGCAAATCCAACGCTCACGTGGACCACGCCACAGGAAACATGAGGAATTGAACACCTGCCGTTGAAAGTTGAAATGAGCCTGGAGCTTACAGGAATATATACATATCATCCAACTTGTTCATATGGTCACATAGACATGGTTGAAGAGTAAATACAAATATAGCTTGATTCAAAACTTCCATAGCCGCAAGAAGAATTGAACGGCCGGTAAGCGTTCAATTGCCTTTATTTTCTTTGGTGTGGTCTACTTGAGCGTTGAATCCATCTCATTTTTGGGCTCATGCCATAACTGAAAAGGTAGAATGGCATGGATCAGACACATACATAATAATGAACCCCATGGACCCTACTCAGGGCTTAGTGGTAGATTCACGTGAGTTTTAACACCAAGGTCATTGGTTCCAGTACCCATTGTTGTGTGTGGGTGTGAGAATGCATGTAAAAATTAAAAATAAATAAAATAATAGGGCCCACAGGTTTTAGTAGAAAAAAGTCTTATTTCCTCATCTTCAGCGTATTAGCACACCAACTTATCAACATCAAGTGGAGGCTGCTGAAGGTAATCACAAGTGTAAGTTATAACTACTCATTTAGACCATATTGACCGTGTAAGCTAAAAAACAAATACACCCTTATGTTGCATGCAAGAATAATCTCTACCATTTGTAATTTGAATTTAAATCTTTTCATGTATATCCCTTCAATTCCACATGCACTCTGTGTATATCCATCTATTTAAAGATAAAATACAAACACTCGAGTCAAGATGGTTAATTTACATTTTGAGAATACTTCCACTCATTAGAGTCTATTACAATTCATAGTAAACTATTTAAAAGCCATTAGTTCTTGAAGGAGACGTTTCTTTGCAGCCACAGTCATCTTTTAATTTTCTTTTTAAAAAAGGTTTCATGAGGTGATTGTCATCCATGGTCGCATTGATTAACTCACTGAGCCAACTCAATGATTCTACCTAAAACTCAAATAAGTTACACATAGGGCTGTAGACGAACTGAATTAGCTCGGTTATCTCACTCGACTTGAAAAGGCTCGATTCAACTCAGTTCGAGCTGAGTCAAGCTGATTTTTTTAGCTTGAAAAAATTTCGAACCGAGTTCGAGCTTGCTCGAGCTCGACTCGACTCAAATCGAACTAGTTTGGTGACTCGGTTATTTTGATATTGATGTTGTTCACCAAGTGTTTGATGAAATGACTCAACGCAGTGTCAGCTGGTAGCGAGGAAGGTATGGATATGAAACAAATACCCTTGAGTCTTGATTTTAATGTTGCATACCAAGTGTTTGATGAAATATCTGTAAAACCATTGCTACTGTTTCACATACAGTGAGAAATTAAAGATGCACTCCATGTGTTTGTGATAATACTCTATAAGTGAACTCGGCTCAATCTTGGCTCGAACTAAGCTGAGTTGCTGGCCGAACTGAGCCGAGCTGGCCAGTCAGGCAGGCTCGAGGACCGAGCCGAGCTGAGTTCGAGTTGGGGTCGGCCTCTTTTTTTTTTTTTTTTTTTTTGGGGGGGGGGGGGGGTTAGCTTATTAGTACAGACCCACTACCCACTGTCAGTACACAGTGCACCGTTAGCCCCCCCGCTAGGGTTAGCTTATTAGTACAGACCCACTGTCAGTACACAGTGCACTGTTAGCCTCCCCCGCTAGGGATCGATACCAAGACTTCAAGCGTTGAAACGAGGTATCTCCACTCAGTCTACCAGTTGAGCTATGGATCAGGGTGTAGTGTACAGCTCTAGTTACATACAAAAACAAGCTTTGCCTTGAAATCTCCCGAATCGAGTTGACACTGCCGGTTTTGAGTCGAGCCGTTGAGGTTTAGAATTATGCAGCCTAATTGCAGCTGAGTCATGAATGGGCTGAGTCTTTGAGTCAACACAACCTAGCTGCATATCAAGTCGGGTGGAGCTTTTGGGTATTTGAACCATGGCCCACTTTAGGAACATGGTTCCATCCATAAATAAATGCAGCAAGTTGGTGACATCACGTGGACTTTTATTACGTGATGGATACTATGGATGGATGTGAGTCTACACCAATCAAAACATGATGGTTATGGAAGTGGGACCCACTTGTTTTGACGACTTAAATGATTGGATAATAGTATCCCGTTGGATCGTTTATATTGCTGAGGGCCTGTTTGGCCGGCCGAATTGGACGGGATTAGGATGGATGAGATCAGCTTTAAGATAATAATGGTGATGTCAGTGGATTGATTTAAGATCCATGGGTTTGCTATATCCCGGGACAAGTTCACCGGGTCTGTTTGGCACGTTTGTCATATCCCGGGATTTTACCTTCCAATCCCTTCTAATCCGTCCATCCAAACACGCTCGGGCTTAGGAGGGATGGGATCAATTTTAAGATACCGATGGTGATGTCAGTGGATTCGTTTAATATCCATGGGTTTGGTATATCCTTGACAAGTTCACCGGTCTATTTGGCACGTTTGGCATATCCAGGGATTTTACTGTCCAATCCGACCGTCCAAACACCTCCTGAGGTTTTCGGGGCAGCTTGGGTGGAAGATGTATGGGGCCCACTTATGTGACTACATAAACGCTGTCCATCTGTATTGAAAACTCATTTTAGGGCATGATACAACAAAAATGAAGCAGATCCAAACCATAGTAATAATTGAACCTTAAAAACTTTGTGTAGGCCATAAAAGCTTTGGATCAAGATGATATTTGTTTGGTCTCTTTATATATATGTCTTTGTTACCTTATCAACAGGTTGGATGCCAACTAAACAATCCGGTGAATTTCATGAAGTTCTTAATGGTGGGAATTCAATCACAACTGTTTCTTGTGGTGTGGTCCACCTAAGATTTGGGCATGCTTCAATTTTTATATCAACCCTATAATGAGCTTTGAAAATGTTTGAACGGTGTGGATTTAAGGAACATTCATCACTGTGAGCCCAACAGTCAGGGGCCGGTCTCAACTAATCCGCTCTCCGGACGTTTTCTGGAAGGTTTTACATCATCACTCAAGAAGGATTTACAAAAACTATATGGCGTGTGATATCAGTCTCTAACCGTTTGTTGTCTAATCAGGGCAGTGATGGAAATGGTCTTACCTGCTTCGTTTACTTAGTAGGGTTAGATCATCTGATCTTGATTCCACGGTCACTATCAATTGGTATTTTCGTTGATTGAACAATTCAAATAGTCATGTGCCAAATGGTGACATGTTCAGGCACGTGCTGACGTTGTATGCGTGTGGGGAGCGGATTGGGTACTGAGTAATTCAGTAGGCTATAAGCCTACTTAGTAAACTCTGTGGGGCCACCCTCATGTATGTGTCTTATCCATCTGGTCCATCGTTTTACCAGCTGAGTTTTAGGGCACGAGTCCCAAACTGAAGCATATCCAAAGCTCAAGTGAACCACATCACAAGAAATAGTGGGGACAATGACGTCCACCGTTTAAACCTTCCCCGGGCCTACATAGGACCCAAAGTGATATTTATTTGTCCTGTTCATAAGGTCACATGGATGATGAGAAAACACAAATATCAGATTGATTCAGAAGTTTTGTGGCCCAAAGAAGTCTTCAATAGCAGGTGATCAATTCACACTGTTTCCTGTGGTGTGGTCTACTTGAGCTTTGAATATGCTTCAATTCTGAGTTCATGGACTAAAATGAGCTGGTAAAAGGTATGAACGGCGTGGATAAGACACATACAATACGGTGGACTCAAAGAGTTTTACTCAGCATGCAATCCGTGTGCGAGTGTGAGATCTTGTCCATCCATAGCTCACGTCTGACTTGGTCAGACTTGGGAGTGGATATGGTGTTACCCGGGTAAACACTTTAGTGGGCCCACCTTGATGATGTTTTGTATATATACATTGTTGGGGAAAAAATATGCTAAGTTCGGAGAGAACCGACCCTAACCTCCTTGTTCTCGGTCTTAAAAAAAAGTAGCTGAGTTCGAGATACGAAGTCAGAAGCTCAATAAGTTGACTCGACCAACGAGTTAGCAATATCTATATAAGCCGACTAAGGTCAAATAAGTTATAAGCCTCCCAACCGATAATGAAAAACTGACTCGGAAAGTTGGTTGCGTCGGTTACTGGGTAAGGAAGGATGACGGATAAAAGCCGAGCTTATTCTGCCCGTAAGAAGGTAAAAAGCTTGTATTTTTGAGCCAGTCGAGACTCTTCTAGAGTCGGAAACGGTCGAGTCGAGCCAAGGAAAGACAGTGTGAAATCAAATACCGTCTCGAAAATTTAGGGGTATAAGTGCCCAATCCCAAGGATCTTGGAATCGGGTGAAATCTGTCAAAAGGATCAAATCTCCGAAGATATGGAAAAAGAACCCCTGTACGGCGGGATCTTCCCTCTCCTATAAATAAGAGATATTCAAAGGAAGGAAGGTACGCAAAAACTCTCTTCGAGAGCCCCTCAATACAATAAGACCCAGATTCCTAACCTGACTTTGGCATCGGAGGGTCCCCTGCTCTAGCCAGGGTCTCCTTTGTCTGCTTCCTGTGTAGGTATTCAAAGGTCTATAGAGAATAGATCAAATTTTTGCATCAACACACACCACCCATCCGTTTCTCTAGCCAAATTTAGGATATGAAAAATTAAGTAGATCCAAATCTCAGGTGGACCACACGACGGCAAGCAGTGGTGATTGAATGCCTCACCATTAAAAATTCCACGATCAGTTTAAAACTTTCCTACGCCATCCAAACCGTTCATAAGGTTATTACCACAGGAATAAACTGTAATCACAGATATCATCCTAATCTAGCCCTGTTTGGGCAACGGGATTAGAAGGGATTAGGTGGAATTGGATTCATCTGGTTCGATGCCAATTCCACTCCATGTTTGGAAAAGCTTGGAATTAGGTCGGATGGAATTGCATCGGTCCGATGCCAATTTCACTCCATGCTAGCAAGTTTTGTAGGTCCCACCCTGATGTGTGGGCTATATCCACACCATCCACCCATTTTTTGAGATTATTTTAGAGCATGGGCCAAAAATCAGGTAATTCTAAAGCTCAAGTGGATCCACCACTGAAAGCAATGGGGATTGAATACTTACCGTTGAAAACTTCTTTGGGGCCACATAAGTTTTGGATCTACCTCATTTTTCGGCCCATACCATAAAATGAGGTTACAAAACAAATGAACAGTTTAGATATAATACATGTGTGTTATTCTGGTAATTTCAAATGATGGTGGGTATATCCATTCAATGTACCACCATATTACCAACAAAGCAGAGCATTAATCTAATCCCATGGAATCAGGGGACAATCCCTGCCATGGGTAATAGTGATGTTTTTTTTAATACAATCCCACCTAATCCCTTCTAATCCCGTTGCCCAAACAGGGCCTAAAACTTTTGTGCGCGTTCAATCCCCGCTGTTTCCTGTCTCGTGGCCCACCTGAGTTTAATGCGTGCGTCTATCACCGATTTTAACCCACCTGAGTTTAATGCGTGCGTCTATCACCGATTTTAATTGATAGTGATTCATCTAGTGTCCCACCGACCCAAGTAAAATGGGCGGCTAAAAGCATTCGGTAAAGTCCAAAATCGACTTGGAAAGGCCAATGGTTAATACTGTCAGATCATAGTGACTGTCAATCTGATAAGTGATATGGACGGTCTGGATTTTCGTGCATGCATTCCACGTGTACGTTGGAAGACTAACTACCTGCATCCAATGCAAACAGTAGTACATGCGCGTCATTATAAGAAGAAACCCCACCCTACTATAAATACTCTGGATGTTCCAGTCCATATGACCAATCATTCCCAGCACTGACCGTAGATATCAAACCAGCAACGTGGTTCCCACCACACCGTGAAAACCATAAAAATACAGTAAAACATATTCCATTCTTCGAGAAGTAAGACTGGTACGTAAGTTTTGCACCACTTAAAAAATAGTGGTGACTTTTCAAACGTACACGTGGCATCGTTTTACGAATTCCAGACCGTCTAAATCATTGACCCAATCCTCGATGGAGCATAACTGAGATTTGCACTGAAAAGATAATGCTAATGATCTGATTCTTTCCCTCTAATTTGGACCGCTCACTATTTTGCTTTTAGCCATCCATTTGAAAACGATTCTATTAATGGACAGGATTGCTTGACTACAATGAAACCCACAACTTTGATGGTTTGGATAGCTGTACATCAGTGCCACGTGTAGGTGGATGAGTCACCACCATTTTTAGTCCATGTGATGTGCAGGAGGTTGGATGCACCTCAACGACACATACGTGGCGATCGATCAAGCAATCAGATTGTTTATTTAGTGGGCCATAGCCCAAAAATGAAGTGACAATATGATCTTAGACCGTGTACTTTTGCCAGATGAACGTGAACCGTCGATCATATTCTTTTTCATCTCTTGAACTGCAGATCATGGATCGGGGCCGAGGATATCCGTTCGACACGTGGCCTACATCCGATTGGTTCTTTGTACTCGATAATGACAACTGTTCCGGTATAATTCCGTACATATGATGTGGGACCATGCGACGAACAATATACTAATGAGAAACGATACAGTGTTCTTGGAGCACTGTAAGTTGTAGTGCTCCTAGTTCCATCTGGACGATTGGACAATCGAAACGATTGATCTGGACCGTCCAAGCGTCTATATGCAACTGGAAGACAAAAAGATACATGATGGCCGCCAACAAATGGATGTACAAAAATGTCGACTGTATCTACTTTTAAATAAACGATATTGGCCGTACATTTTGTAAGCGATTGATCGACTGGTTAAAATCGTTCCATTGTATGAATTACGTAATCTAGTCCATTGAATGTGCTTTGGACCTAACGGACGGTCCAGATAAATTTGGTTGGTCTGTTCAGTTGTTCTGGTGCAACTAGGAGGTACTATAGCTTGCACCGTGAGCACTGGATTATTCTCGAGAAATTTCCAACTGTACGACCAGCATATGGGCCAGAACCTTTTTAAGCCCATTTCTTTTTAGTTGCCAAGAATACTCCCTAGGCGTACGGCCCCATTTCTCTGGTCGAAAATGCCCCTGGTTTCCTTCCTGAGGCGGATCGCCTGGTGCTCGAAGACGAGCGCTTACGCTCCTCGAACTGCGAGTTGTACGAACAGTTCAAAAGAGATCAATGTTACATGGGCCCCACAGTTATGTATTTATTATATCCATAACGTTCATCCGTATTTTGAGATCATTTCGGAGCATTATACAAAAAAATAAAAAATAAATAAAAATCATATCCAGAGATCAACTGGACCACACCACAAAGAGCAACAGAAAATTGATTTTCACCGTTGAAACTGTTGTAGGGCCCACCATAACATTTATATTCCATCCAATCTATTCATAAGGTCACAAAGACCTGGATGAAGAGGAAAAACAAATTTCGTAATTATCCAAAACTTCTATAACCCTAAAAGAGTTTCAATGGTAGACGTTCAATTCCCTAATGCCTTTTAAAGTGTGGTCCATTTGATAGTTAGATCTGTCTTATTTTCCGTCTCAAGTTGTAATACGAGTTCGTCAAAAAGATGGAT
>JAJHSJ010000015.1:55458147-55557608 GCA_021015155.1 Magnolia officinalis
TATCTGTTCTGCAATCTGACCAATGATAAGTTCACTCCAAGCATGCAGTGGTATCCCATTTATGCGGATCCACACCCCAGAACAGGTACCTGCATAGCTGGGCCCCAAGCTCTAACATTGGATAGCCCCAGCTTACCCTGAGCGATTTTGTCACGAGAGAACGCTAGGGTGGCTTCCCTGGTTAGGAATTTAAAAGCATAAGCTGACTCCAAAATCTGAAAAATCTCCACCTGAGTGGCCCTAAATCTAGATGATTTAAAGCCATCTCGTAGGGATTGAACATTGCTAATCACATCTGAAGTTTCTCCCACCAGTGCACTGGCAAAATTTACTCTACTCTTAGGGCCTGTTTGATTTTGAGGGAAGAGGGAAATACCCTTGAAAAAGGTAATTATTACCTTTTCCCCTATTTGAAATTTCAAACGCATTTCCATCTCGAAAATTGGTCCGAAAAAAGTGACTTATATTTGTGGACCCCACTATGACGTGCATGACATATCCACACCGTCCATCTGTTTTATCATAAGATTTTAGGGCGTAAGTCCAAAATTGAGACAAATGCAATGCTCAAGTGGCCCATATCGAAGGAAACAATGGCCTTAAACGTCCACCATTAAAAGTTAGTTTATTTATTGGGCCCACATTAATGTTTATTTGTCATCTAACCTGTTCATGAGGTCATAAAAACATTGTTAAGGGGGTAAACACAAATATCAACTTCTGCCAAAACTTCTAAGGGCCACATTAATTTTTATACCGCAAGCATTCAATTTCCACTGTTTCCTGTGGTGTGGTCCACTGGAGCTTTGGATCTGCCTCATTTTTTAGTTCATGGCCTAAATGAGGTTGACGTATAGGATGAACGGTGTTGATACATCATGTACATCACAGTGGGCCCTATATTTATTTGGCAGTCAGCCTCGATTTTAATGCCAACATGCTGAGCAGTCAATGCAGGCGCAAGAAATGATGGGTAATTCCCTGCTAAGTAATTATTACTTATTTACCCAGTAATTCCCATTTCCTTCAAAAATCAAATAGGCCCTAAATCTAGATAGAATGTCTTTGTTAAAAGAATAAACTAACAATGATGATATCTTATACCTAATAAGTGCAATCGTGAACATGATATCCATGTTCCATGCATATTTGTCACACGAAACAGACGTACCACATTTGTGATCGTCTAAGTTTCGGTGCCCCACTTGTGAACAGGTGCCAACCGATCAATCTTTGTTAACCAAATGTGTGTCATATCATTCAACCACACCATTCGCCCTATATGTGCCACTTTATTATCTATTTCGGCTCATTGTTAAAGAAGAATATGTATAGCTAATCTAAGATAGAGTAATCTGCTATACTATAAAAGACAACCTGACCTAAATAGCCTGTGCTGACACAACTTTACTGGCATCCAAAAGGGCCTTAGGTTGAAGACGGCTTCTTCTTCTTTTGCCTTGGGTCCAAACCACTATCATAGCAGTCCCAACACTTGATATTCGTGGTTCTATTTTTAATGACCCAGATGTTATGGAGGGCCCGTCCTAAGCGCAATTTGCGGCTCCCGCAATAAGTGGGCCAGATTGTGTTTTTTGGGCCCATTTGATAGTAAACCAATTTCAACATGGCCCATCGACACCACATTGATGAGTGGCTGTTGGTGTAGAGTGGTTTGATCACATAACAAATCCTTTTTTACCACATCCATGTGTAGGCCCATGATATTAAAAAAAAAAAAAAACCTTATTGTTCCATAAGAAATGCATGTTTAACCCATTCATATTATGCAAAAATAATACATGGTTTATGTTACATGATATCTATTTTATGAACATGTGGACGACTGTTCATCCACTTTAGTCCAACATGAGTGGATGGCCCACTTCTGTGAATTCGATCCAACGGCGATGATACACACATTCTTGAATACATGGTACAGTGCACGTAAGGGAGTCGAATGGCTGAGTTATGGCTCACAGGCCGAAAAAGGCTCAAGCCCAGTCAGTGATGACTATGCATGGCCCAGGCCCAAGTCTGATCCGAGCCTGAGAATGTACAAGATCTGGGCCCTTCATTACCTGCCCAATCAATCATGATATTGACAAGAATGCCCTTGAAAGTTTAAACAGGCCAGACTGAAGGGGTCTTATATACAGCTTGAGCCAGCTGATTAATAAATGGTCTTAAACCTTAGGCCTGGTCTAGCCCTTGGGCCTAGTATTTCAGACCCAAGCGCATCTCGAAACAGACCAAAGTCCAAAAACCCGACAGGCCAGCTCAGTTTTGGAATGTCCTTGGATCTATTAGCTTGACCCATGTCAATTTAACCATTCTAGCTGAAACTGGCTTGGCCTAGCTGGGCCCAAGCCCATTTCATATGTACATGTGTCCTATTCTACAAATACGCTAGTCGAATACTCGGTTAGGCGGACACATGCATCTTAGATGTAGACCGTCGATTTCGTTCCTCTAAACATCTTTTTCTTTGTGCATGGGCCACCCACTCCATCGATGGATGGATGCATGTAAACCTTTTTTTTTTTTCATTTTCCTAAATGTCTACTTCTCTATAAAAATAAGGCCCACTTGATCAAGGGATCAGTTAGGAACATTCACTTCTGGAGATAGGGAAATAATCAATTCTAAGCAAGGTGGTCCAAATAATTTATTTTTTTAAATGGGGATTTGGCTAAGGCCTACTGTTCTAGGCATACACTGGGCTTATTTCAGGCTTGGGCCCTCAATACTCTACTCGGAAATGTCAGGGGCTGTTTGATTTTTAATTTCCCTGGTAAATATAGGGAAATAAGTAATTATTACTTACTCCACCTGTTTGAAAGTCACCGGGAATTACGTTTGAAAGTTACCGGTTTGAATGTAAATTAAAGCTTCCGTGGCCACGAATGTTTTAACATTGAGCATTCAATCCCACTGTTTCCGGTAGCATCTCCCACTTAAGTCTCGCATCTACCTCATTTTTTGGAAACGGACTGGCTAGCGTACCACCTACCTGGTGTGTTCACCAAGTCCTGAAAGTCCCATAATGAGGTATCTGTTATATCCAAACCGTCCGTCCATTTTGTAAGTTCATTGGAAGGCTTAAGTCAAAAATTTTAAAAATAAAAAAGATAGATCTAAAGATTAAGTGGACCACACTGTAAAAATCAGTGGGATTGAACGCTTACCATTGAAACCCTTTTACAGATTTGTAAGTTTTGGATCAATATGATATTTGTTTTTTCTCTTCATCCAAGCCTATGTGACCTTCCGAGGAGATTGGATGGAAAATAAAATTATTACGGTGGGTCCTACGATAATTTTAACGGTGAGAATCATTGTCCCCACAGCTACTTTTAGTGTAGTTCACTTGAGCTTTGGATATGACTCATTTTTGGTCCCATGCTCTAAAATGATCTTGCCAAGTGGATGAACGGTGTGGATATAATAAATACATCATTGTGGGGGCCACGTAATTTTGATGATCTCCTTTGAACCGTTCGTTCGTAGAGCACGGATCTCTTCACGCGACACGTACACACGCCAGCCAGGTCTGTGGTGTGTGGTACACCAGCCGATCCGCTTCCTCATTTTTAGCTCGCGTTCTAAAATGAGCTGACAAAAAGATTGACGGGTAGATATCTGATGTAGAGCGGGTCGCGGACAATTACGTGGCAAAGATGATTAAAAAAGGCCCAGTCGGCGATAAAAGTGGTCTGGACCATCAGACCTTAAATCAGGCGTATCTCGCAATCTAGGATGAGTTAGCGGACGAAAAATATATGATTTTGGGTAGAACGAGCTACTTTAGCCAACCAACCCCGCTACGCCGGGTTTTGCGACGCTCGGAATTGCGAGAAACCCCTGATTTGACGGTCGTTTTCCTGTTTCAATTTCGTTTTTACTATAAATAGTAAGTTTTAGTTTGCTTATAACTCTTCATCCGTCGGGCTTTAGGAGTTGCGCCCAACGTGAAAAGAGCTTAGAATAATTAGGAGAACAGGTTGGCGAAGCCAAATAGGACACTTACTATTTTTGGCCGAAAACCTTGCGCACTAGTAGACATCACGACCGTATATAAATAGTAAGTTTACATTTATAGTAAGTCGCGAATTCTGGGAGTCTAGTTGTAGTTTGATTCTAATTTCTTTCCCATTGCTTAGTACCCTTATTAAAGGTGTGTGAACTCGTTTTTATGAATTAATTAAGCTATTTTGAATTTATTTAGAATTTATTTCTATTTCTACTCTCTTTTTCTCGTGGATTTGAGAAGTCTCTGTGAGGAGTCCAGAGAAGTTCCGTGGATTCGGAATAGTTATCCTCTTGAGGAAGACGGTGCTCGACCTCACGTCCTCCCCTGCGTCAATATCACACAAACGGATGCCGATTAGCTACTTACAGGCTGGGTAGCAAGACTTGCTAGTTGCTACTGAAGTCACGTAACCGAGTTCTGTAGACCCCATCATGACGTATGTTTAGTATCGTCACTGTCCATCTAATTTTAGAGATCAATTTAAGTAATGAGATAAAGAATGAGTCAGATTCAAAGCTCTAGTGGACCCACAACACAAAACAGTGGAAGAGTGACCCCCACCGTTTAAAAACTTTTAAAGGTTACAAAAGTTTTGGATCAAGCTTTTATTTGTATTTTCCCTTGATAAAAAATTATCATAAATTTTTAGGATACGGAAAGAAGGTTTTGGACAAAAATTCTCCTGACTTTTAGGATAAAGCAGTTGAAAAAAGTAGAAATATTTTCATCTTTATAGTTCATCGACACCGTCGAGGTTTAGTTTAATTAGGTAAGTTTTGTTAAGGTCAAATAAAAAAAGGGTGGGTGGTACATCGGGTCTATATTAAAAAATTACCCTTTCCATTATTTCATGTCTGTTTTAACTTATGAGCGGGTTGAATTTCAAATAAACATCAGGGTGAACCTTAGAAAGGTTTCAATGGTAGGAGTCACTCTCCTCACTGTTTTCTTAGTGGGTCTACTTCAGCGTTGGATCTTCCTCCTTATTTGTCTCATGCCCTACAATGATCTGTCCAAATGTATGGACAGTTCGGATACAAAACATACATCATGGTGGGGCCCACAGAACTCGGTGACGTCGCTTCAGTAGCAAGTCTGGCTACTTAACCTGTCAACAGCAAATCCACGTCCCACACAAACGTCACAGTGGGCCCCCACCTAGCTTTCGTACGCAGGAACTTCATCCAACCGGTTGGGGGTCGCACGCAGTCCGCGTTCTTTCATTCCTCTCTCGCTATCTCCCCAACGTTTTGGTACAACCCATCCCATGCAACCCCATGCGGCGAACAGCCTTTCACCCAACCAACACTTACAGACTCTATTCCACTCATGCAACACCCTCTCTCACCTCAATCAAATCCATGCCCACCTCCTCAAATCATCCCTACATCTCAACCCTTCATTCGCGGCCCGCCTCGTCTCTCTCTACTCCTCTTTCAAATCCATCTCCAACGCTCGCTCCGTCTTCGACGCCGTTGAAAACAATAGCATCTTCTTATGGAATGCTATGATCAAGGGATATTCAATGTCCCACCGTACCCATAAAGACGCCCTTGAGATGTTCGGTCTTATGCTTTCTGTATATGATAGTGAAGAACCTTGCTGTTTGATTCCCAACGAATTCACCTTCCCTTACCTGTTGAAATCCTGCGACTTTCTCGAAGAAGCTCGGCAGGTTCATGCCCATGTATGTAAGTCATTCATACATTTGGGTGCGAATGTTTTCGTATGTGCCACTTTGATCGATGCTTATGAGCGATGCGGTTCTGTAAAACTCGATGCACAGAAGTTGTTCGATAAAATGCCTCAAAGAGATGTGGTTTGTTGGAACACGATGATTTGCGGGTATTCGAAGGCGGGGGATTTTGACATGGTCCTAGCTTTGTTTAAGCGAATGTTGGAGGATACTAGTGTTGTGCCGTCATCTACAACGGTTGTGAATGTTCTGGGTGCGTGTGGGGAGACAGGGGCCATTGTGCAAGGGAGGTGGATACATCAATTTGTTAGGAGGGGGAATGAGATGAACATCTTCATTGAGACCGCTCTCGTGATGATGTACTCAAAATGTGGGGATGTCTTGGCGGCACGTCAAGTGTTCGAATGCAGCCCACGGAGGGATTTAGTATTGTGGAGCGCGATGATGAGCGGATATGGGATTAATGGGTGCGGCCGCGAGGCTCTAGAGCTCTTTCATCTGATGGAGAAGGAAGGTTTGAAACCTGATGGTGTGACATTCGTCTCGCTTCTCTCTGCGTGTAGTCATGCAGGCTTGATCGATGAGGGCCTCAATATGTTCCATTCGATGAAACGATTATATGGGGTGGAACCGAAAATGGAGCACTATGCGTGTGTGGTGGATCTTTTGGGACGAGCAGGACGGCTTGGTGAAGCATTGAGCTTGATCAAGGCCATGCCCATGGCCCCAGGAGCGAGTGTCTGGGGTGCTCTGTTGGGTGCGTGTAGATTGCACAGAGACGTTCGATTGGGAGAGAAGGCAGCAAGTGAGCTGTTCAAGATCGAGGGTGAGAATGGTGGGAATTGTGTGCTTTTGTGCAATATCTACACGGAGGCTGGGTGTTTGGCTGATGCTTTGAGATTGAGGAGGAAGATGAGGAAGCAGAGAATCAAGAAGAGCCCTGGATGCAGTTGTATTGAGGTGGGGGAGAGGGTTCATTGCTTTAAGGTGGGGGATAGGGCCCACCATCAAACGGTTAGGATTTATGAGACACTAGAGGGTCTGGCTCTTCAGGCATTTGATGAAGGTTATATGTTTCAGCCAGCTTCCTCTCTTTCCTTGGAATGATCATCTTCTTGGATTGTATACTGTGTAGCTACTTGGAAATTTCTTGGTTGGTATGTAGGAAGGAAATTTATGATCCTCAAGTTCTAAGATTGTACAAGTGAAGCCCGTGATTGGAGGATCTACAATGTTCACTTGGTGGGCCCCTTCATTGGATGAACCATAACCACGAAGTTCTCTCAAAGTGGAAGATCCTTGCCATCCAATGTTTGGTCATTTCTTCATTGATTGTGGAGTTCATTTTGCAGTCTGGAATCCTCTACAACAATTGTTTTATTCGGCGCGCATAAAACACCCAAGCTGTTTGTGGCTCACCATGTTGTATAATTGCAAGCCACTCCATCCATCTGGTATGTTCCTCAATGCTAGGCCTAAGCCCAAGGGTTGATTGTTAGATCAATGCACAGAAATCAATATGTTAAATGGAGAAGTGTAAATTAAATACCAGATAATAGATCAGAAATTCACATAGTAAGTTGGAAAGAAAGCACTTGAATCGAAAATCTAAAAAATAAAAAAATTTTAAAAAAACTTAAATTATATCAGCTATAGTAAACTTAGTAGAGGTGCAGATCCATGTCGCTTTCCTGAAGACTATTTGACCATGTTGGATGACCTGGACGTACGATCCAGATTTCCTACAACGAATGTCTTTGATATACAACCACTTCTCGGTTCAAAGTGACTGACTCAATTATCAAGTGGCTGATGCTCGAAATATCTCTTTACAAATTATAGAAAAGTGGAGTTTTCGATCAAGGGAAAAAACTTATTTAAAAACTGATTACGCTTCTCATTCACTTCTAGGTTTTCCACATTACTATTTATAGAAATTTTAAAAAGTGACGTGGTAGACACCTGGCGCACAGGTGTTGGCCAACGTATACTTCTTTTGTGCCAAAGACTCGGCCAAACGAATATCTCTAGAAGACTCGGTCAAATGAATATCTGCAGAAGACTCGGTCAAAGCTATAGCTGCATAAATTTGGTTAAAGGAAAAAGGAAAAAATATGTAAGTGAAAATGATCATGTAGACAAGCCTGAGCCCGAGTTTTAAACACATTATACCTGAAAAGAGTTTAATGAGTAATTAGTTTATATGTTATTCAATTTAGGTTTTAAATGATAATCTAAACAGGTAAAGAGATTGTGCGTTTGGGTAGCTTATAAATTGTTTTCAATGAATAAAGTATTCATATCATAGAGCTTGGCCGTAAACCTTCTAAAATCCGCAAATCGCACAAGGACTTGATTTTTTTTAAAGGGTTCAAAGAGATGGTTAAAGCATGCACACACTAAATGGATTGGATGTCTTCCACCTATCATAGAGGGGCCCAAATGCAATCTTGAAGTTTTTAATGGCGAACACCCCCATCATTCCCTCGTGTGGTCCATTTGCCAATGGACAAGCTATTTTTGAAGGGCCACAAAAGAGCATCAAAGAAAGTACACGATGGATAGATTGGATGTACCATTCATATTATGGTGGGCTCCGCATATCATGAGTGTATATTAACTATTGTGTTCTAACATGTATAATACATTTTTAGCCGTAAAGACTTGTAATCTGAAACATAATTTTTTACCAAATTTTAGACCACAACTAAAAGTTGTAATCTATTTATACGACTTGTAGAACCTTTATAGATAAATACATGCATCCAAACAGCCCCTGTAATCGGATTGCGGTAATCTATTTATATGTCGAGAACTTTAGGGCATCCAAACGACCTTTCTACCGTATGTAAGGTTTTCTTACTTAGTGAAACACCGGTGCTCCGGCATAATGTGGCCATCCATACACATGCACATGACTAGGACTAGCTGTCAATGGGCCAGGTTGAGGTCGATCCATGCCTGACAGCAACAACAACTAGGCCCAAACCTGGCCCTTGATGATAATGCTCGGCCCAGCTCCAGTGCAACCCAGGCTCGAGCCTTGCCACCCACTATTATGTAACATCCGGGCCATTCATCAAATGTGGCCCATTGTCCATGATAAATGCCCTAGAAATCCTAAAAGGACGGGCTAGGCAGGACTAATCAAACATAGGTTGAGCCCAGCCCAGTTATTAGCCCAGGCCCAGAACATGAGCCTACTATTCCAGCCCAAGCCTGTTATGAAATGGGCCAGACCCGAAGCCCGACAGGCCAGTCTGGTCCATTGACGGCCTATTGCTTGGGTTCATCTTAACCGCCCATTTAATGTCTACCATCTTGAAAGCGATGATCATGTTACTGCAAAATTTTAATTGGGCTCCATCCACGTAAAGAATCACATTTTAAATAGTTAGATTGAGGTAGATATGTGCTAGTTGGGTTTAGATCAGGTCAGCTCGAGCCCTACCCGTTTATTGAATGGGCCTAGACTTTTGGCCCGAAAGTTACCCGCTACCAATTACTCAAAGACCCGACCCACTTAAAATTCACTAAGCCCAAGTTCAACCCAATCTGATCCAACCCATTGAATTGTAAGTGAGTTAGCTTGGACCTCACCCAACCTGGCCCATTTGCAACCCTAGTTATGGAGGAAAATATCATAGGCCAGATTCCTGGGCAGAGTTAGACGGTTTAGATCATCTGATCAGTGAGTTTTTTTTTTTTTAAAACCAATGGACGAATTGGTTTTGATGGTCTAGATATCATGGGCCCACCTGAGACGTTTACGTGGAATCCAAATAGTGCATCTAGTACGCCTTGACGTTTTCACCCTACATCCTGAGACATCACTGTAGCAACGTGAAATCTTGTCTAAAACCAATACATTCACTTTGTTGTGGCTCACTGAAGTTTTGGAATGCATTGAATGTCTGTATGTCCCATCATCCTGGTGGGGGTGTACTGATGAATGGATTGGATGACATATACACATCAAGGTGGACCCCACATTCCATCTGGAACTTTCTACCGTAGGTTTCACCCCACCCAAAGCACCCGTTGTTCCCTTTGGTGGCCCACCTGAGCTATGGATCATGATGGTTTTTGGGATGTAAGCGTGACATGGAGGTGTTTGTGTAATGGACGGGTTGGATGGCACTCACTAATCATGGTAGGCCCCACCCAGCTCCAACATATGGTTCCAACTTGCAACCTATGTGATCGTCCCCCATGAAGAAAATTGTCCCATCCAAACCATTTATATTGTGGGTCCCATCATGGATAGGAGATACCTAAGGAATTTCGCCCATTTTGGGACCGATGATCCTAACCATCTAATTGACTAATCTTTTTCCTTCTAAGCAGGAACGTTTCACTGTCCATTTTTCAATCCACCACGTTTATTCTAATTGTCCATTTGCAATCCACCAACTGGATGGCTATGATCATCTGTTAGGAGGACCACTACGGCCTTGCCCTATCCCTTATGAGGCCCACCAGAAGAGCGGCTTAAATTTAGAAAGGCGGGTCCACCGTCAGCTCGAGGCTGGTCAGGATTCAATCCAATCGAAACGACTCTCTGGAACAAGGAAACCTAAGTGGGGCTATCATTTCAACGGTTTGGATTGTTTACATATAATCACGTGCACTATAGACAGGTGCATGCGTATAAACTATCGTTCTCCGGCGGCGTATCAAATAACTCCTTGCCCTTCTATTCCTCTCACTCTCCAATCGCCCCCCATTATTCGTTCTCTCTTTGAAAATCTCAGCTCTTCCTTCTTCCATCGATCCGAAAATGGCAGCGGTAAGACGACTAGAATCTCCATCTCATCTCTCTCTCTCTCTCTCTCTCTCTCTCTCTCTATCTAGATTTCATCTTTCCTTTCCGTTATTATTATTTATTTATTTATTTATTTAAATTTTATTTTTTAATAAATAATTTGAAATTAGGGTATTATTTGAGTTCGTTTTGCCTGTCTTGACTCAGGATTGCCAGCTTGTGTCGCCCCATCGGGGCCCACATGCTGGGATGATCCGATGATACGAACCGTCCATTTCCTCGGTCCCACCATAAATAGGACATTATCCTATAATTACGCTTCATTGATGATCTTGCCCTGCGATTTTTTATGTGTTGAATGTGAGCCATTTGATATTTAGAAGTGGTGGTCAGAATCATCTGTTTAGTATAAGTTTCTTATGGTTGCTAGTGTAGCATGGAATTCATAAGATTGATTGCTCCGGTCATCGGATCATTTCAGCATGTGGGCCCCAATGGTGGCACATGCTGGCGATCATGAGTCGCAACAGATGCGAGATGAGCTCTTATGTGGAAAAACAAAAAGAAGAGGAATATGGAGAATAAAGAAGGGAGAAAAGGGTCTATGTCTTTTGCAGGATATCTTCCATCTAAGACAAGTTATTTTTCATTGATTTTCTCTGAACATTACGACTCCTTAGGGGTCGTTTGGATGACTGTAAATGGTTTAAGTGGTAAATGATTTACGTGTGTAAATCATTACAGCCTGTCCTGTTTGGCTGTAAGCTGTAAATGATAGTCTGTGTTTGGATAGCCTTTAAATTGTTTAAGTCCTGTAAATGGAGAGCCAATCTTTCCATTTATAGCCATTAGGCTGTAAATGGAGAGCCTATAAATGAAATCACAGCTTTTTGGCTGTAAATCATTTATAGGCATTTTCAGCATCCAAACATAGACCGTAAACGATTTACCTGTAAATCATTTATAGTTAGCCCTATTTGCAGGCATCCAAATAAAGAGAAGAACCTACACAAGAAGTTATAGTTCTCTTATGCACATATGCATTCCTTGTTTAAATCAATCAATTCTGAATCACTACCAAGAAACCTGTCTGCAGTTGTTTGGCTACCTGGAAGCTCAAAAGGTGGAAGGGAAGTGTTTCAAGGAAATAGATTCCTGTAGGTACCTGACCAATATATGCCAAAAGCCCTCGAATTGATGGAATGTGCCAAGTTAGGCTCTTAAACCACTGGGGATTTTAACACACCACCATGCTTCATAGTTGACATCCACGGTGGTCTAGTCTATGGATACACTCACTTTGGCCTCTTGTCCAAGTAGCCTTTTCCACCTCATGGCAGCATGGTGGCTTTCACTCTAGTCCAGGTTGTCCTTTTTACGGGTCGGTCAATCATGACTCAAGGAGGCTCCTACTTCGAGGCACAGCTTTTCGACTCATAGCTATTCGAGGCGGGCTTCCTTGAGGAGAGAATCTCAGAAACACATCAGGAACATAGGAAGAGAAGAACTAAGGCGGGATAGAACAGATTGTCGCGGAGAATCCAGGGAAGGGAGAAATTCAATCTTGCCAAGGAGGTATCCCTCTCGCAGATGGCAACAAGGCAAATGGGCGACCTCTTGTGGTAGTCCCAGTTAGAGAAATCAAGGAGAAGGTCTATATCCACAAGAAGGGAAATGGAGAGGGATGGTTAAAGGATCTTTACAAAGGCCAGGAGAAGGGCAAGAGATGGAACTTAGTTGTGGAGGAGGGCAAGGGTTGTGCTAAAGATAAGGAAGAGGCGGTGGGTTCTTTGAGGGGTAAGGAGGTTGAGGAAGAGTGGGGTGAAGAAAGAGAAGGTTGGGTCAGGGTAAGAAAGAAGGGATGAGGTGCATCGAATCCTCGAGAGCTTTCCCCCACTTTCTTCGTGGAAAACTTCCTAGACATGTGGCTCGACATCCATTTCCGTCGGGTCTTCAAAAGGGAAGGAGAGGTTCAGAAGGTGGTAATCCCTAGGGAAAAGGGTTATAGGAAAATTAGTGGGTTCACTTTTGTGAGACTCTTGAAGGAGCAGGATATAGTAAAGGTGATTTTGGCGCTCCATTGGAAGAAGTTTGAGGGTTCAATGAGCCAAATACAACATGAATATAGCTAAATTCAAGCCAACTCGGAAGAAGTTTGAGGGTTGCAATCTGTTCTGTAACTGAGGGGTTTCTTCTCGCTTTCTCAGTGAGTTTTTTTCCATTTTTCTGCTGTTTTTCTATTTTTGCTTTGCTGTTTCTTTGCTTTTCTTTTCTAATAAAGTTTCCGTTACCTCTCAAAAAGAAAAAAGAAAAAAGAAAAATTCATGCCAACAAAGAAGGGGGCTACTAAAACCCTTGAGAAGAGAGTAGCAGAAGCCAAAGAAGCACTGCCCCAAGTGTTGAGAGGGGGCAGGGCTAGTTCTGGTGGCCAAAGGTCCAAACTTTCTTATAGGGAGGCAATGCTTGGTTGTGAGGAGGTCTTCAAGGAAGGTGTGGAAAAATCCATCTTGAGGAGGGACTCTTCTCTAGTGTCTAAAAGAATATGGAAAGAAAATCTTAATGGAGAGGTGGTCTTACAGGTGGATCCTAAGGTCATCGATTTTGCCTGGGATCTTCTGCGGTGGAGATTTGTGGCAAAGGTGAGGGAGGGCACCTCTCTATATGTGGTAAATAGGTGGCTCTTGGTTGGTGGGGAGACTAGTGAGGGTAACTTTTTCGTAAGATTCTTGTCTAGCTCGGAGGTGTTGATTTCGTTTAGGGTAGGGATGAACCTCAACAAGATTTTAACGGCGGGATCCCTATCGTTTGATGGATTCGTCTTTCGTCTCCGTTGGTGGGAAGAGGTGTTGTTCACGTACTTAGAATATCAACAATAAGTGTAATCCCAAGCAGTAAATAAAGGGTACAGAACGAATTTGTCTTTAGATTGTTGTTCACATACAAGGATATCAATATTAAGTATAATTCGAAGCAGAAAATAATTAAAATTCAAAGGAAAGTAAGAAGTTAAAACGTGTGCACTTGATTTCTCCGGTGAAATAATAATAACAATGGAAAAGAAAAATTAGGGGAGGCGTGGAACTAGGTTGCTCTCCTGAACTAGAAGATTGTTCCAGATTAGTTGTTGCGACTGCCTTTGAGATATAGCTGTTGATTGGCTACAATGGCTGACTTCAACACCACAACGGTTTGATGCTCAATATATAATGAAAAAATGAATAATCGAAAGATAAATTGTAATTAAAAGGATCAACGAAGCTTTTCTTGTTTTCTAAAGAAGGCAAAGAGAGACAGAGAGATAATGTAGTTAGGTTTTTTTTTTGTTAATCGCCCGTAAGTTTTCTCCTTAAGATAAATTATATAGTACTACCCAACACCTACGTAGCAAACACTTGGCGCTGATGTGGTTATCAACGTTACAATGAATGGTCACAACATCGTTACAATAACGTTCATTTAGAATCCACAAGACTAGGTCAAAAGGCACAAAAATAAAGAGAAAAATAAAATAAAATCACTCATGTAGACAAGCCTGACACACATGCACAATGCGGCACGGCCGGCGGGTGCATGTGTGCACAGTCTTTGGCATACTATACCCAAGAACTAACAAAGGCTATCCAAACTTTAATATAAAGGAGATTTTTTTTTTTTTTTTTTTTTCCTTTCTATCCGATGTGAGATTATTCCCACAAGTAACTTTTCAAAAGACAAAATGTCACTTTTCTCTCACACTTTTAGTTTTTTTTTAAAAAAACTAACAAAATCAATAGTTCCCTACTATTTTTTAAAATTAAAAAATATTTGAGCATTAGATATAGCGTGCATAAACAAAGGTGTTCGTAGATTTGAACCTTTGCTTAGTAAAAAGTAATCCCTTACCATAGACGGAATGGACGGTGCCTTACAAAACAAAGCTATTGAATGGTAAGATCAATACTTCACACACACACACACACGTAAGATTACCACTTCTTTCGTGTATATGAACATAATGCACTTTAACGCCATGTGCTAATCCTAATTTCATTAGTGCTCTAGAAAATTAGCCAAATTCTCATAGAAGAGGCCATGTAGAGAGTGATCCAGTTTCATTCAAAGAGGTCATGTCTTCTCATGATGCCTCATTTTGGAAGGAGGCTATAGATACCGAGATGGACTTCATTATGGTTAATCATACATGGAATCTAGTTGACTTACTTGATTGTCTAAAACCACCGAGTTGTAGGTGGGTTTTTAGAAAGAAGCTAAAACTTGATGGTTATATAGATAAATACAAAGCTAGACTAGTAGCCAAGGGATTCAAACAGAAGGAAGGAATATATTTCTTTGATACCTGTTCTCCTATATATAGGATCGCATCCATTAGAGTGTTGATTACTATTGCATCTTTACATAATTTGATTATACATCAAATGGATGTCAAAACTGCCTTTTTATATGGAGATCTCGACGATGGGATCTACATGGAGCAATGCGAAGAGTTTGTAGATCCTGCTCAACCTTTAAAGGTATGTAGATTAGTTAAATCACTGTATGGTCTTAAACAGTGAGGAATTTATTTCTTTGATACCCGTTCTCCTATATATAGGATCGCATCCATTAGAGTGTTGATTACTATTGCATCTTTACATAATTTGATTATACATCAAATGGATGTTAAAACTTTATATGGAGATCTCGACGATGGGATCTACATGGAGTAATGCAAAGAGTTTGTAGATCCTGCTCAACCTTTAAAGGTATGTAGATTAGTTAAATCATTGTATGGTCTTAAACATGCTCCTAAGCAGTGACATGCTAAGTTTGATTCAATACTCAGAGATGATGACTCTAGCATAAATGAAGTAGACAAGTGTATATATTATAAAAATAATGGCTCTATGAGTGTCATCATTTGTTTATATGTTGATGACTTATTTTTGTGTCTAACAACGCCATTATAAATCAAATCAATGCTTTTTTATCAACCAAGTTTGAAATGAAGGACTTAGGAGTAGCTAATGTGATCCTGGTGATCAAAATTATTAGGAAACATGATGAGATAATTCTTACATAATCTCATTACATAGAATCCATTCTAAGAAATACAATATGGCGGACTGCAAACCTATTTGCACTCCTTTTGATCCAAGTATTCACCTATATCCCAATAAAGAGACAAGTGTGGTTCAGAATGAATATGCTAGTATTATATGTAATCTGATCTATGTAATAAACTGCACTAGACCAAACATAGCTTATGTTGTGGGAAAACTAAATAGGTTTACCAATAATTCCGGTGAAGAGCATTAGGAATTTGTTCGTAGAGTGCTTAAGTACTTGAAAAAGACTTCGCACTATGGTTTACACTACAACACATCTAGCAGTATTGGAATGCTAATTGAAATTCCATTTTTGATGGTCGTAAGGCAATCAATAGTTACATCTTTCTCATAGATGGAGCTGTAACTTGGTAGTCCAAAAAACAATCTACTATCTCTGACTCTACTATGGAGTCTGAGCTTATAGCTTTGGCCTCCGTTGCGGAAGAGGCTAAATGGTTAAGAAATACCATTTTGGAGTAAATCGGTTCCTATTGTTAAACTAAATTGTGATAGTAATGTAGTCATTAAGCGTGCTAACAATGCATAATATAATCATAAGAGGAGATCGATAAGCCATAAACACAACAGAATAAGACAACTACTCAAATGAGCGGTCTCCATAAATGAAATTAGATCGCTAGAGAACCTGACGGATCCTTTAACTAAGGACATTGTAAGGGGAAAAATCTATAATACATCGAAGGGAATGGGACTTAAGCCAATTGAATGAACTACCTGTGATGGTAACCCAACTTGAATGACTGGAGATCCTAGAAAACAAGTTCAACGGGACAACGAGTTACCAAGTAGTTCTAGGTGGCACTGGATTAAGGAAATTGGGTTTCCTGTCCCATTCTGATGTTTATCCAGTGCTACTTGTTACATATAGGAGGATGAGGTCAAACCTTTTAATGAGTTTTATAGTCCTTATGGATGGGATGCATGGTCACGAATGTTCATATACGCTAAAGAAGTGATCTTGTGTGTGTGTAAAGTACTGATCTTATTGTTCAATAGTTTAGTTTTGTAAAGCTTTATCCATAAGTCTATGGTAAGAGATTATTTTCCACTAAGTAAATGTTCAAGCCTACGTAACACCTTGGTTTATGCACGTTTATATCTGATACTCATATGTCTTTTAATTTTAAAAAATAGTGGGGGATTGTTGGTTTTGTTAGTTTTTTTTTTTTTAACTAAAAGTGAGGGATAAAAAGTGACATTCTGTCTTTTGAAAAGTTGCTTATGGGAATAATCTCACATCAAATAAAAAGGAAGTTTTTTTTTTTTTTTTTTTTTTTTTTTTTTTTTTTTTTTTTTTTTTTTTTGCATTTATATTGAAGTTTATGTACATAGCCTTTGTTAGCTCTTGGGTATGCCAAAGACAACACGCGTGTCCGCCATGCCGCGTTGTGTCGTGCGTGCCAGGCCGGGCTCGGGCTTTTCTGCATGAGTGATTTTTCTCTTTTTATTTTGTGCCTTTTGATCGAGTTTTGCGGATTTTAGACGCACATTACTGTGACGGTGTTGTGACCGTTCATTGTAATGTTAGTAACCACCTCAGCGCCAAGTGTCTGCTATGTGGACGTTGGGTATTACTATATAATCTATCTTAAGGAGAAAACCTAAGGGTGACTAACGAAATAACTCTAGCCGCACTCTCTTTCTCTCTCTCTCTCTCTCTCTCCACATTCATTGGAAAACAAGAAAAGCTTTGCTGATCCTTTTAATTACAATTGATCTTTCGGTTATTCGTTTTTCCACCATATACCGAGCATCAAACTGTTGTAGTGTTGGAGTCGACCATTGTAGTCAATCAGCGGTTGCATCCCAAAGGTAGTCGCAACAACGGATCTAGAACAATCTTCTAATTCTAGAACAATCTCTTTATAATGCCTTGGATAGTGCTGTTACAATTAACGGGCTGCAGTTTAAGCACATCCGAAAGTATTCGGCTCCTCCAAAGATCTGTGCTTTTGGCTGGCTGGCTGGTAAGAAAAGGATCCCGACGGTGGACAATCTGGAAAAAAGAGGGATGCCTCTAGTAAATATCCGTTTATGCTGCATGAAGAATGAAGAAATGGTCAACCACCTCCTTCATTGCCCCTTCATCACTCCAATCTGGTCTAAATTCTGCAGATGTTTTAATATTAGTTGGTGTTTTCCTGATTCGGTGGATAAGCTTATCAAGGCGTGGCATGGGGTCAATTTTGGTAAGCATAGGACTCGGCTTTGGAGAATGGCTATTCTCGTTGTGTGGTGGTCAGTCTGGGAAGAAAGAAATGACAGATGTTTCAGGGATATTGCTAATTCCGGTCCCGCCATCGCCTCAAAGGCTAAGCGCTTTATCTTAGAATGGGTTGTTCATGTTGAATTTTTGAAGGGCTATGACCTTCTTTTCCTTGGAGTTTAGTTTCTTCTGCTTTCTCAGCAGGCGTTCTATTCTCTTCCCTGTAATATCTTTCTTTTAATACAATCTTTATCGTGACTTCTCAAAAAAAAAAAAATGCGCGAATTGTCTTCAGGAGAGCGACCTGGTTCCTCGCCTTGGTTGATTTTTCTTTTCCATTGTTATTTATTATTTCACTGGAGAAATCAGGTGCACATGTTTTAACTTCTTACTTTTCTTTGAATCTTAATTATTTTCTGCTTTGGATTACACTTATTGTTGATGCCCTGGGTACACGAACAACAAGAGGCCTCTATCCTGGGTTGGGAGAGGGTTTGGTTCTCAGTGACGGGTATTTCCTCTCTAACTCTGGCTTCTAGAGATCTTCCAACGATGGGGGAATGTTTGGGAGAGTTGTTGTTGGTTGATTCGGCGACGGAGGAGGGGTTAGAGGTCAGAGTGGTGAGACTATTCGTTAAGAAGCAGAAATTGGCCCCACCTTTGTTGATGCTCTCAATCCAAGTGGAGGATTCGGAAATGTTGATTTCGATAGTCAAGGAATTGGTTGTGTTCTTTCGAAGAAGACGCGAGTCGACTATCCCGACAGGCGTTTAGTCTCAGAGCTTCTTCCTTGCTTTAATGGCGTTTGCGGGGCACGGTAAGCCATTGTGTAGAGGAGAATCGAATGATAATTGCCAACAGACGTGGCCGTCGTACACTAGTACGGAGGGGCAATGAGCGAATGACACACGTGTCCGGGAGGCCCAAGATAGAGCTTTGGAACCTGGTCTGGTCCAAACCTGGTAGAGGGGACGCGTGGAGGAAATTAAGGAGATCTCAATCAAGGTCATGTACGCGATCATAGCTTCGGGACACCAAACCTCTTCCCGGCCCTTGGAGCTTGGTTTGGGTGGAGGTTCGGGTGGTGGGGTTAGAGCATTGGAGTTTATTCCATTTAACGCGTCCCTAGGGTTTAGCTCCAGTTCTTTAAGTGACAGACGCAGAAGCAATGGGCACGACACACGTACCTTAGGACTCAAGTGAGTTGGATTCTGGGGATCTCGTTCGTTTGGAGTCCAACTTTAGCCCCTTTATTTTAAGTCCCGACTCTATTTCATTTTCTCTTTGACCAGTTACAACGCTGGCTCTTACGACATATATTTAGAATAGTGCTGCGAGGCTAGTAGGAAAACACATCACGGAGGCGTGCATTGTGGAGGAGAATCATCCCTCTTCTCTTAATTTGGATACAAGGCCCTCTTCAATTGTGGTTGGATCGGTGATCAAGGCCCCTGATCCTAGGATCAGAGACTTTCGGGAAGTTTAGACATCATCCCATTGAAGGTGGAATCGGCGTCTTGTGGGGAAATGGTGGTTGGTCAGATCTCAAATAAACCCAGTAGGGTGTCGTCAGAGGATATGGTGGCCTTTCAAGTGTTGTCGGCTCAAAAGAAGAGATGGTTAAGAACCGTGATGAATCAAGTAGGCAGATCTCTCGGAGTTTAGTTTGGGGACAGGGACGATGACTACTTAACGTTATTTTAGTTTGCGAAAGAGAATGGTACAACAATTCCCCCTATTATAGTACCTAAAAAGTCATTGAATTTGACAAAAGGTAGGTGCAAACTTCTGTGTCTCGGTCCTGATAGGAGCCTTTTGTTGCCGGATCATGAAGGTCTTAGAAGGGGAAAGAGGGGTAAGTCTATTTCAAGATGAAGATGCTTTGTTGGAATGTTCACAGGCTGGGATGTCTTAGGAAGAGGATGCTCATCAAAGATATGTGCCGCTGGTGGAAAGCGCTGATTATTTCTTTCCAAGAGACTGCTTCAAAGGATTGATAAAAAGATCCCTGATTCCGTCTAGGGATTGCGGACTGTGGATTGGGTAGAGATCGGATCCATGGGTTCAGTTGGCGGTATCGTTATTGCTTAGGACTCCAAAATCGATCATTCTTCTCGACACATTCTTGGGGTTCAGGTGGTGCTTCACAGCTGCGTATGGTCCAACGCAAGCCATCAGAAGGGGAGAGCTCTGGAATGAACTTGATTTGGTTCAAGATAAGTTCAACTACCCTTGGTGTCTGGGGGAGAGGCATTTCCAGAAGCATGGCAGACTTTTCTTCGTGGGTCAGCAAGCATGAGCTCATTGATTTGCCAATGTCTGGAGGTAGATTTACATGGTCTAATGGATAGGCTAATCCTTCTATCTCTCGATTGGATAAGTTTCTTGTCTCTCTACTTTGGGAGGAGAGGTACTCGCTAGCCATTACTTAGATCTTGCCTAAACCCGTTTCAGATCACAATCCTATTCTCCTATCAATTGATTCAGATAGTTGGGGCCCAAAGCCTTTTCGGTTTGAGCTCACATGGTTAGAGATGGAAGGTTTTCACGACTAGATCGTTGATCGGTGGTCTTATTTCGATGTGAGCAGGCTTTCAGGGTTTAGGTTGTCCCAAAAGCTCAAGCTTCTCAAAGCCAAAATTCTGGTGTGGAAGGTGTTAGGGGAGCAGGATATCCAATTGGAGGAGTTGCTCCACTGCATGTAGGACTTGGATTTGAAAGCTGAGCTAGAGCTTCCATTGGAGGAGGATGCTGACCTTAGAGCCAAGATAGTTCAATCTTATTCTAGCCGCCTAAAGGAAGAGGAGATCAAATGGAAACAAAGATCAATAGCTTCTTAGTTGAAAGAAGGCGATAAAAATACGACGTTTTTCCATAAAATCGCTAGTGCTAGAACTAGGAATAATAAAAAGACGACGTTTCAGATCACAATCCTATTCTCCTATCAATTGATTCAGATGTTGGGGCCCAAAGCCTTTTCGGTTTGAGCTCGCATGGTTGGAGATGGAAGGTTTTCATGACTAGATCATTGATCGGTGGTCTTATTTCGATTTGAGCGGGTTTTCACGGTTCAGGTTGTCCCAAAAGCTCAAGCTTCTCAAAGCCAAAATTCTGGTGTGGAAGGAGGTGTTAGGGGAGTAGGATATCCAATTGGAGGAGTTGCTCCACTGCATTTAGGACTTGGATTTGAAAGCTGAGCTAGAGCTTCCATCGGAGGAGGATGCTAACCTTAGAGCCAAGATAGTTCAATCTTATTCTAGCCGCCTAAAGGAAGAGGAGATCAAATGGAAATAAAGATCAATAGCTTCTTAGCTAAAAGAAGGCGATAAAAATACGACGTTTTTCCATAAAATCGCTAGTGCGAGAACTAGGAACAATAAAATCAGCTGTTTAGTGGTTAGGGAGATGAAGGTTGACAAGGAGGAAGAGATATGTGAGGCTGTGGTTATCTTCTACGAGAACCTATTGTCTGACGAAGGGTGGGAGTGCCCTTCTTTGGATGGGTTATGTTTCAAGTGCTTATCGGAAGCCGATGCATCAAATCTTGAAAACCCTTTTTGGTTGAGGAGGTCGCGGCCGTTGATTCCCTTGGGAAGGACAAGGCACTAGGACTAGACGGCTTTCCTTTAGCTTTATATCCAGTCTTCTTGGTGGTGATTACGAAGGATTTAATGTATATCTTGTGGGAGTTCTTCAAAAGAGGTAGGTTATCAACTTCTTTGGGAGCCTCATTCATAGTGATCATCCCGAAGATTTCTGGAGTTGATTGTCTCATGGACTTTAGACCCATTAGTTGTTCACTCCCCAAGTATAGGGTTGTGATGTAGTAATAAACTCGATGAGACCGAGGTCGAATCCCAAGGGACTGATATCTGTACGCAATCTGAAACTAACCAGAACTAGAACTAGAATGAGATGAAATCTAAATAGAGTGTAAATTGAGGATTAATGATGAAATAATTACCTAAAACTTAAAGAATTCAGGGAAAGGACACTAGGGATTCAGAGGATCCACTTGTAGAGATCAGGAAGATCTTATGCCTGTTTCAAAAACTCAACTCGACGTAGAGTCCATCTTCATCTAGTTAAAGGGTGTAACCATGAAAATCAAACTGAACTTCCCTTGATATAGTTTTCAAGAAGTGAAAGGTATATGAATTAGAATGGATTCCATCACCAAACCATGCCCATGAGACAAAGTAAACAACAGAATTAAACTAATTACCAACCAATCAACATGCTATGAAGGTTAGGAAGGGTACCGTCATCCAACCATGCCCAGGAGACGATGGTGAACAATAGGGCTTCTTGACGTCATAGACATAAAAAGGAAAGGAACATGCTTAAAGTTATCGCAGACCCATTGTAATTTTAGTCACAACAGACCATTAAAAACTAAAAACATTCTCTTAATTAACTCAAATCAACATCAGTTCAATCTAAACAAAAGACACAAGCAAATAGTTCTCCCATCACGCTACAAGCTTCACCTCTTAGCCCTAGCTAAGAGGTTTAGCCCACCATGATTGGGCTAGAATCTCTTAAAAAAAACATAAACAAAACATGAGAATAAATAAATAAAAACTCTCTCTCTCCTTGTGCAGACAGTCCTCGCCGATGATGCCTCCACGGCTTGCCTCCTTTTCTCAACTCTCTCTCTTTCTTTTTATAGCAGCAGGAAAACGGTGGAGAAAGGGGTCGGTTTGGAGAAGAAGGTGGATAACCTACGCATGCTGGAGTCCTGCGGAACTTCTCTACGCAACAAAAGATTTGGAAACCTCGTGTTTGATCCGGATTTGGAATGGCTGATTGTCTAACTCCTCAATCTGACTTCTTGGGAGTGACCGAAATCCTCCTTGCAAGGTTTTGGACGGTCTGGATTTCTGATCCGATCACCGCCAAGATCGCATCAAGGCCCACCGCAGTCAGTTTTCACGGACGCAGAGGCTCGCGCAATTTCTTGCGCTGTTTTGATGGTGGGGCCCATGATTGATATCTTCAAGGAAATCCACTCCGTCCACTGAATGCACGTCGAAAAACCAGCTGGAAATGGATAGTTTCTTATTAGATTCGGTTTGGCCCACAGGATTTTTCTCACTGCCATCCGTCCTGTATTTTACAACAATCCACGTGCATGGGCCGAAAGGAGATCTTGGCGAGGGTCTTGGCCACCTCCTAGACTGTATGAACGGTCCTGATAGTCCGTGTGATGAACAGTGGGGGCCCACTGCATGTCCCAGCGTTCAGTCGTGCGGACGCTGGACGTTTTGAAAACGGAAATTCCGTTTTTGTGAGATAAGGTCGGTCAAACCAACTTTGACCCACTCGGTTGGGCTAGTGCACGGCAGGTGTACACCCGCTGTGTACACCGGCCACGTGAAGTGGAGTCCACCTTGATGTTCGTGAGAAATCTGATCCGTCCATCCCTTTCCTCATCTCATTTAATGGGTTGAGCCCGAGTTTGAAGCATATCTGGATATCAGGTGGGCCTCAGATCAGTGATTTGTGGGCTGATCTGTCTGTTGAGTCACTTCCACAAGGATCCAGCAGCTGAAATTTGACGTGTACGGTTAATTTATGGTCCTCAGGCCATATATGAAGTTTTGAGCCGAACGGATGGTGAGAACCTTGTGATCTCGCATTTTGGACGATTTTCAGGCCACTTGAGCTTCAGTTTCTCGCTTTTCTCGGATCTCTAGCATGCAAATCAGTAGATCTTGGTCCCTTAGAGTCCGTCCCCTTACCTTGGTGATTCCTGAGCGTTAAATTCATGCTTTTAGCATCCTTTTCGGTACAAGTTCCTAACTTCACCTTGCACCACAAACACGATTAAAATAGACCGTTAAGCAGTATCATGTTCGTAAATCCAGGCAATAACTGGGGTCTGATATGCAATATTTGACCCTCAACATTAGTCTAATTGGGGGTCATTATAAGATCCTGGCTAAGACTCTATCATGCAAATTCAGGAGGGTGCTTAACTCTATCATATCTAAGAACCAAGGTGTGTTCATTGAGGAGAGGGAGGCAACTCATTGATAGTGCTCTTATTGCTAATGAATGCATTCATTCGAGGTTTAAGGAGGGTTCCAGTGGTATTGTTTATAAGTTGGATATCAAGAAGGGTTACGATCACATTAATTGGGACTTCTTGGCTTACGTGCTTTGGAGGATGGATTGCTTGAGTGTGTTTGCTCGGCCAGATTTTTGGTGCTAGTGAACGGATCGCCTAAGGGGTTCTTCAAACCTATGAGGGGGATCCGTCAAGGGGTTCCCCTTTCTCCGTTCCTTTTCCTTGTTATAGCAGAAACTCTCCACGGGATGCTAGATAAAGCCCAAGAGGAAGGATTTATAGGGGGTTCCAAGTTAGCAAGGAAGGTCTTCCTATTTCTCATCTTCAGTTTGCAAACAACACCATCATATTTTGTGATACAGATGAAGGTATGGTTGATAAATTACCTATGGTGATTCTTTGCTTTGAAGTGGTCTCGGGCCTTAAAGTTAATGTAGCCAAAAGTGAGATGTTAGGGGTGCACACTTCTCAAGGGTAGTTGAAGAGGTTAGCCGATATTTTCGGTTGTAGAGCAGGATCCTTTCCTTTGGCGTACTTGGGCTTGTCCCTTTGTCTAGGGAAGCCTCCCAAGCACTTATGGGATGTCATCATACAAAGAATTGAAAGGAAGTTGGCTCAATGGAGAGGGCAGCTGCTTTCTCTTGGTGCGAGGATCACTCTCCTAAAGTCGGTTTTGTCTAATCTTCCTCTTTACTTCATGTCTTTCTTCTAGTGCCCGATGGCGATTGTTCACAAGATCAAAAAGTTGAAAAGAGACTTCTTGTGGCATGGATCGGAGATAAGAAAAAATTCCATTTGGTTGCCAGGGAAGAAGTGTGTAAGCCTTATGATGAAGGGGGGCGAACTTTAGGGAGCTTCATGCGATGAATGTGGCCCTCCTAGGAAAATGTTTGTGGCAGTTTGGGGAGGAAGTCAATGCTTTTTGGAGAGAGGTCTTAGTTGATAAATACGATTGCAATATTGGAGGGTGGAGAGTGAGGACTTCCTCCGTTTATAAAGCTTCCTGGATTTGGAAAAACATTGCTCAACTGTATCCGCAGTTCTCTCAAGGAGTAAGCTTTTTGATTGGCAACGGTGATAGGGTCAGATTTTGGGAAGACATTTTGATTGGGGAGACTTCTACCCAAAAGATTTTTTTTTTCCGTTCGTGGCTCACTTAGCCTTGAAAAAGAACATCATGGTGGCTGATTGTTATGACTTTGTTGGCTCACAAGTGGTGTGGAATCCCCCGTGTGCTTGATGGTGAGGCAGTCGAGTTTGCTGATCTCCTTGAGTGCCTTCAAAAGTACGTGCCAATTAGAGACAAAAGAGATTCGATGGTTTGGAGGATGGACAAATTGGGGAGAATCTCGGTTCAGTCCTTCTATAAGTTGTTAACTCACTCACTATGTAGAGAACAGTTTTTTATACCCCCCCCCCCCCCCCCCCCCCCCCCCCCCCCCCCCCCAAGTGGCAGCATTTGGTTGGCTTGTTGGCAAAGGAAAGTTCCTCACTATTGACCATCTGCAGAAAAGGGCTATGCTTATCGGGTTTGGAACTTCTTCAGCCACTTTGGTTTTTCATGGGTCATGCTGGAAACCGTGAAGGATCTCTTCTTTATTTGGCATGAAGTTCATCTTGAGAACTGTGTGGTGTTAGTGTTGCTGGCTGTTTGGAGTGAGAGGAATGGCAGGTGTTTTGGGAACGAATCCTGCAAGGTAGTGGGTGTTATTGCCAAGGTTACGAACTTAGCAGCTGAGTGGGTTTCTTGTAAAGCTCTGTACAAGATTTTTAATCTTTTGTGTTTTCTTAAGTTGTAATTCTTTGCGTCTTTCGGCACTAAATTTCCATTAATCCTCAAAGAGAGAAGGAATAAAAAAAAAGGGACATGGTGTTGGCTTTGATTCTAGTTGTTAAGAATCTAAGAATGTGCCATAAGTCCTAGGATTGATGGAATGTGTCAAGCTAGACCTGTTAAACCAGGTGTGGATTGTAAGAAATTCTTTGAGAAAAGAGCTGCCGTTTTCATGTTTGGGTACTTGGAAAGCTATTTTAAGGATTGCAAATACCATGTTTAGGTACCAGAAAGAGTTGCTAGGAACTTGGGTGTGGGTATTCACACCTGAGAGAGCTTAAAGAGGTAAATCGTGTAATTTGTACATGTCCGATATCTAAGACATTCATCAGGCTGGGCTCATCAAAATTTATCCTTTGCCTGAAGAATGGGCTAACCCAATCATTAGGTGGCCAACAAAAAGGGCACATTAATTCAATGATTAAAGCATCAACCCCAAAAATGCCAATTTAATTTTATTAGTGGGGCCCAAAACTGGGCCTGCCAAAAGTTAAAAAAATGCAATATATTTTGATCAAATTAAAGCCATCCAATATGTGACCCACTGCAAATAGATCATAAAGTAGAAACCCAAAATGTAACTCAAATTTACATTGAATTTAGAACCTTGACTACTTATTTTAACCAAGCTTCGGAAATCTTCTCGATAGGGCATTCCTAACCTTTTAATTTGCAGCCTGCAAATGGATTTTAAGAAGAGGAATGCAGTAATAGTGCAGTAATAGTCCACATTCTACGGAAAAAGTCAAGGCTGGTAGCTTGGCAGGATCTTTCAATTTGGGGAATTTCTGCAGCATGGCCCATCCATGATGGGTCCAAATTGACCACTGGTCTTGATCAACGAACTGATATATAGTGCACAACTATGATTAACCCTTTCTGTTTTGAAAGGTTAATTACTTCGTTCCTGTTTTTTTTAGTGGGGCCCAACAACTTACTACACACTAATTTTGTGTCTTGCACTTTTGTCTTAAGATTGAAATAAAAACGGCACCAGCGGATTTCCGCTTCCCCACTACAAATCAAACCAGGCATTGTTTTACACGCTACATTGAGTTTCACAGGTACAATTTGTCAACATTAGGCAGTTCATTTATTTATAACCCCATGCAAGATCATTTAAATACTGTTCCATCTTTTTCTAATAATAGCTTCTTATGGAACTCGGGACTACTCGGGTATTCAATTTGCAAGTGCAGGTGTTTGGCAGCAAAAGGTGAGCAATCTGGTGAATGTCTTAAATTTGCAAAATACTATCGTTCCCTCTGCCCAGGAGAATGGGTGAGTTCCTTTGCCATGCTCGCTTTGTTTTTTGGGTTATTTTGTTGTTTCTTAGCTGTCTTTGATTACTGGTCAGTCCTGCCCTTCTCTCCATATTTTATTAGAACATGGATGAAATCATAATGGTTTTTCCTGGCTTAGAGATGGTTCTGCAAGTAGTTTGGTAAATAACTGCAATCAATACTGAAGGTATGAGAACCCAGCTCATAAGTACCCTGCTATTTAGACTTGGCTGGAAGCCTGGAACAGAAAAGTAATTGTGCAATCATTAATTGCAAGCTATTGTTAACTGCAATCCACATTTTGTTCAAGTACTTACCTATTAATTAAACTAATTGTGCAATTATCAACATTTAGCACACTGAACTTAGGAGAAAGAATTCGTATAAATTGTACCATGTCTGCCCTGTGGCGTATATGTCCACTCAATTAGATTGAAGATGTGAACTACAATATATTTTGGTTCTAGGGCTTGTTTGGATGGAGAGAAACCAAAAAATGTCATGGAAAACCCCTATGGAATTTTAGGAAATGCAAAGCTGCAGAATCCGAGAATAATTTTGTTGTTTGGTTTGGAATGTTGTTTTTCATGGAAATGTTAAAAATTCGGTCAAACAATGGAAATCGACATTTAGCATGTTTTTTTTTGGAAGATGTTGATATTCACATTTTTCGAGGAAAACCTTGGACATATGGAAATCAGTGTCCATGCTTCTTTTTTTCTCCCTTAAACAAGGGAGAACTATTATTTCTGTGGAAATCAACTTCTTTTACAAGGTTTTCCAGCTTCTCGAACAGCCCTAAAAGGGTTCCAGTAGTGATAGGGCTGGCAATAGGCTGTAGGGCCAATGCATGGGCCCCTAAATTTGGCATGAGGATTGGGCCCTGGCCAATGATGAATGAAACGCTCCAAGCATCGAGTGAGCCACCATTATACAAAAACGATGGACGGTTTAAAGACACTTTTGAGTAGTTTCCATTCAACATACATGATAAAGACATCAAAGCACCATTCAAAGCAATGTTGTCAAACCGCATATGCGGTTCCGTGCGATCGGATATGCTTGTGCGCATATGCGATCGCACAATTGCATATGCGGTCGCATAATTTTTTTTTTTTAAAAAAAAAAAAAAAAAAATTATAACAAAAAAATAAGAAGAAAAATTGAAAAAAATGTAGAAAAATATAAGAACTTAGGAGAAGCTTCCCTAAGTCAATAGATAACTAATATAGTAATTTTACACATAAAGTTAGTTTGTGACTTGTTAGAAAAATGAATGAAGTACATCAAATTCAACATTCAACAATATAGTTAAGTAACAAAACAATCAATAAGCTATTTATTGTACAAATACAATTTTGAAGTTACATCTTAATGTTTATTATTTATACATTATAACACTAACACTACTTACAAGTTACAATTTAAAACTTAGTTACAATAAGTTACAACTTAGTTACACTAACACTAAGTTACATTGAACAATATACTTACACAACTTATAGTTACAAAGTTACACTACTTAGGAAAGTTTGATTTTTTGCAAAAATAAAAAATAAACAAACAAAATAATGTGCCAATAGTTGGTAGATATGCAATCGCATATGTTGTATGCGATCGCATATCCTCGCACATTTGGCATACGCGATCGCATATGCACTGCAATGACATATGCGATATGCATATGGGAATTCGCATATGCAATCGCATATGCGAATTTGCAGTCGCATTTGACAACGTTGATTCAAAGTGTACCAGAGGAGGAGAGCTTTGGCCCTAGTTCCAGTATCTCTATGGTTGGATGATCACTATATGGGGCTCGGATCAAGTACGTAGCCGTGTCGGAAGACCCCACAGGCATGTTTATGCCTCTTTGAAGACCACACACTAGGAAGATGCATGTGGGCTGCACATCAGAGCTTATTGGACACATCTAGACTGTTGGATTAAATGGAAGCTTTCATCAGATTGTTGGATTTCACGCGTTAGATCATTCGGACCGTTGGCCCATCTTGATCATTGGGCCATCTTGGCCGTAGACATCATAGGACATTAGTTTAGACATCATGAGACATTAGTTTAGTTATTTTATTTATTTTGTTGGTTGTTTTATGTTTAAGTTGATTTAGGGGTTATTTTGGATATTTTAGAATAATAAGGAATTTTTTTAAAAAATAAAATAAAATAAAATAAAAACGCCCCAATTAGTCTATAAAGGGGTGGGCGTGTGAACCCTAGAGCATTATTATGCATTGAATGAAATTTCTCTTTTGCTTTTGAGCAACAAAAACCTCCTGTGATTGGAGTTGGTGCGATGATTCCAGTTTATCCTTCTCTCTCATTCTTCTCTTCAAGGTGGTTCTTTCACTTTCTTCTTTCTCATCTTCTCTTTTTATTCTTCATCATCTCTTTCTTTTGTTTCAAATCAACTCAATCAAACCCTAACCCATCCAAACCTTAACTAAATTAAACCCTAACCATTCCAAACCTCAACCTAATCAAACCCTAACCCATCCAAACCTCAACCCGACCTACCCCAACCACCGTCAACCCCAAGTCCCTGTCCGTACGAACACACATGTATGGCTGTCCGTATGGATGCCCCCTTGTTCTGTGGCCCTCTTGCTTCGTCTCATTGTCTCTCTTCCTCTTGATCATTAACCCCAAAACCCTAATTCTCACAACCCTAGATCCTCAATTCTTAAACTTAAAACCCCCATTCCCAAAACCTAAAATCCTAAACCTAAACCTAACCTAGTTTAGCCAAAACCCTAAACCAAGTGAATCTCTTTGAATTAAATAATAATCCCTATGCTAAATGTAAGTTCTATTTTCCATAGATCGTAATTGATTCATATTTTGTTAGATTTGCATTGCGGGATTGTTTACGGCTTGATGGGATCCTTCTAACTAGGTGTCTCAGTGCTTCAAATTGTGCTTCAGACTCATTGCTCCTGCTTCCTTACTCCCACATCCAAATCTTTCTTATTCCTGCAACCGAATATGTGGCTTCTTTGCTTCATGCTTCATGCAACTATAGGTAGAGGCTTGGCGGTTAACCCTAGTCTGACCCTAGTTCCTTGACCCCAGGCCCTAAACTACACATGTAGCTGAATGGAAACTACTAAAAGTTTCTTTAAACCGTTGATTCCTTTCGTATAACGGTAGCCCACTTGATAATTGGATTGGCCAACAGGCTGGCATGGCCATTCATCATTGGTCAGGCCTAGATTTGAAGCCTGGTCACAGCCCTAGGGCCAAATTTAGGTGCCCCCTGGTGGCCCTACAGGGTTGAGGCAGGCTACCTGGCCATTACCACCCCTAATTAGACAAACACATGATTCTTGGTTAGTCCATGTTACCAAATATGCATCACGCAACCGGGATGCAAAATGCTGTAGTGTCCCAAGGATGACTACTACAGATTAAGCTTGGTGTTGATGTGCTCAAGGATCACCATCATCATCTAAGCCTCATCCCATTCCATTCTATCAAGGGCTATAACTATGCCCTAGCATGAGTTTGGAATGTTATATTGTTTAGATTCATGATGAGAGTTATGGCATAAGTTTGACATCAGCTGCCGACCTGGCACAACCTTCTTCCTTTATGCGGGCTTGGGACCGGCAATGAGAAGAGAACTCCTACAGGCACAATGTTACATTTACTCGTGAAGATATGTAAAACTTTGGACTTCTAATAGTATTTTACGTAGGTTGATTACAATGAACGAGTTTATTACAGTCATTGTTGTCAAATAGCATAAGCAATTGTACGCGACCCAAGGGGGCTGTGCGCATATGCGATCACATAATCTCATATGCCATCGTACAGCCCCCCTAAAAAAATTACATTTTTAATGGCATAACTGATGGCATAATCACATAAGCCATCGCGTATGCCATGGCATAATCCCAATGGTTATAAAACCGCATATGTGACTATGGCATATGCGGCATATGCTCCCAAAATGGCATATGCGATCGCATAAGTGCTTATGCAATTGTATATGACAACACGGATTACAGTCAATGAGTTTATTTTTGTGCTCAAGGATGTGGGGGAAATTTTAAAATGTCTCAAAGGCACCTACTACGATGATCAAGATGCATTTACTCCTGAGATACACATTGTAGGAAAGCAGAAAGCCTCATGAAGATATGTAGAACTTTGGACTTCTACAAATGTGCAACGTAAATAAACAATGAAGGCCAACACATAGCCAACAACCGCTATATGGATAGATGAATCATATCATCGAAGAGTAGGCCTCTCACCCATGGCTATTGATCCTATAGTAAATCCCCATTCATATCATCGAAGAGTAGGCCTCTCACCCATGGGTTGAGTCACCATGTGGTGACAATGTGCCTAATGTAGACAGATCTCCCCTCTCACATACTTATTCTCATTTATCTAAGAAGCTATAGTAATTACTTTGATTTGGGTAAATAGCAATATGCAGGAGACTACTAACATATCTTTATTATCATCATTAAGATTTTGATCTGAAGATTCTTAGTACTGATATATTGTGTAGCCTGTTATTGGTCATGTATTCCCTCGTATTTGCTGTACTTTTTTCCCCTTTACATATGTTCTGATTGATTTGTTGTATTTCTTATATACTTTGTTTGCATCGTTATTGCATGGGTGCTAGACATTAAGTGCTAGGTGTTTAGTCCTACGGCTAAGTTTCAAACAAGGGGGTAGAAATAGACTGAAGGTTCAAGCACTTTATATTAGCAAACACCGCGAAAAGGCAGTTTCATAATACAGATAGTTGGGTGTGGTTTTTGCCATCCCAAGCTACACCTGGTTGGCCATAAGAATGGAGGGTCTTGATTGCTTGCCTCCAAGCGCAGAGGTTCGTAAGTAGTATCCCGTGAATACAGGGTCGATCCCATAGGGAGATGAATTGCGAGAAGGAGAAAATCAAATGCAAAACCAACTAAGTAATAAAAACTAAACTGATGATTTGATTTTGGGATTTTTGAATGGATGTAATTCAACTGAATTAAAATAACACCCAAGCTTCAAAGTTCCACACATAGGTTAATGTTCCAAAATCATGATGACTTGGATAACACAACTAGGATCTAAGCACTATGGTCAGCCTAGTCGGAAAATAAAACAGTTTAAATATTTTAATAAATGATATAAAATATTATAAAATAATGGATTTGCACCATTGATATATATTCTCAAGCGTCAGTGATTTTAAGAATTCAATATCAACGAGATAATGAAAATCAAAGAAATATAACAGGTTGAGAACCTCTCCTATCTAGGAAATCTGATTGATTCAGGGTAAGCCTATCTATCAATGTGGATCTCATATGATGGAAACATATGAATCTCACAAGAGGATAAAAAACAAAACCTAAATAATAGATAACATGCATATACAATTATTCTCATCATTAAAACAATCAATCATCATAACTTAAAGAATTATTAAACCCATATGTTTCCCTTCTGGCTTGGGCTAGAAGGAACTTAGAAAAACATAATTAAAATAAGAAAGAAAAAACAAGAAGAAAGAAATAAATGCAAATAGAAAATATCTATAAAAAATTAACTTATAGAACTTTAATAAAATTAAAAACTCTTAAAAAACCCTAATTCTTGCTTTGAGATGCCTTGAATGATGCTTAGGAATGCCCTAGGAAGCCCTATTTATAAGTAGGGAACTCCAATTTTTGTACAAAGTTGAAAAACCCTAGAAACCGCCTCAAATATACGGAGTTTTCCAAAATAGACTTCTCGCTGCATAGTTTGTTTAAAATAGATTTCCTGCTGTGCAGTTTTCCAAAATAGACCTCAGAGCTTCAAAATACACTTTTTTAGGACGATTTCAGGATTTTTCACTTCAAATCTTCAATTTTCTTCATTCTTCACTTGGTTTTCTTGGATCTTTGGCATGTGAATTCTTAAATCTTGGTCTCCTAAGATCCATCCCTTGCCTTAGTGATTTTTGAGCATCAAATTCATGCTTTTAACACCCTTTTTCAATCCAAGCACTTAAATTCACCTTATACCACATACATGAGTAAAATAGAATATTAAGCGGATTCATGTTCATAAAATCAAGATATAAATGGGGGAAATTATGCAATATTTGAGTCCCAACAGGTCTCTCTGGCAGATGTAAGCAATAAAGAAAGAGGAAAGCAAAGGTCATTGATGGCAGCAAGCAGCTTGAATCAATCATGCCAACTGACGGAGTAAAGAAGACTAAAACAAGGGCTTAGACAGATGAGCTAGTGGGTACATCTTCTATCATGTGTAGTCCTCTTTCCTCAGACTTCTCTAGTAATATCTCGCCTAGAGTTGGCCGAATTCTCTTCTTTATATATTGCTACTTGGGACCGATGCTCCTCAATCAATCACATTGAGCCACGTGGGTAATTCTCCTAGCTTGGATGAATAAAAAGCCTCCACTTCAGTGCTTGGTGTTAAGAGAGTGTAATTCATAGAGATTCTATGATATCTATGTACTATTTGGGTACTCTTGTTCTACATAGATCTTTTAGATAGTTTTGGGAAGATCTTTAGGGTCTCTAGATAAGCTTGAGGAGATCTCTAGAATCTTCTTTAATAGACTTGGAAGCCTATGAATACTTTACCATTGCTTCTAAAGGTTCAATAGAGAAAATAAGTCCTATTGCTTCAAGGTTCTTTTAATGGTATATCTAAATTGCCATATGCCTCTCCCATTCTTATAACCTCCACAATTTATCTTTCAAGTCGCTAGCTACACATTATTCCTCGTGTTATCGTTCCTGAATACATTAGTGTGTAGCTACCATCGTCAATCTCTTTGGCTTTTGCTCCTTTTTGCTTTTTCTCTACCAGGCATTCTATATTAATGCTCCTTTCGCTTCTATCATAATAAAAGTTTGCCGCTGACATGGTTCTTGAATACTTGGATATTTTTCAACTATTTTTTAGACTAGGTTTTCAAAGTTATGATGGACTGTTTAGGGGCATCTTCTAGTATTTTTCCCCCGGAGACTTGGGGAGCTGGGTGTGTTATTTGGGGGCTTTTGATCACTTGGATTTTTAGTTGTGACGACTCTCTTCAACTAGTAAAATTTTTGGGTGTAGTTCAAATATTCTTACTTAAAAGACATTTCGGGTTGCATTTTGGTCCAGTCCTTTTACAATATGGTTCGGCCTCTCATGGGGGGAGAAAGAAGAGCGCCTATGTTATATACATGTGGCATTATGGTGCTACCCAAAAAAGTTGCTACCCAAGAGTATCAAATAGTGAGCCATAATTTAGGCAGACCATATGCCAAAAATTAGAATGATTTGATTATATAGATATCCAATTGCTCGACATTTAATCCACTGTTTAATAAAAATATTTGACAGTCTGAATTTACAAGAAATCTGTCCACTAATAAGTATCCTTAAAAAATAATAATAATAATAATAAATTTTTTTAAAAAAAAACTCTATTCACAAATCAGAGATTAGGATTGCTCAGACTATATAATTCTTGAACAATGACCCATTTGCAGCGAGTTTTCCAATTAAACTTAAAACTTAACATATGCCATGTGTATGAGTTCTAAATGCATAATGTTCAAAAAAAAAAAAGAAAAAGAAAAGAGTTCTAAATGCACGTGTATCAGGCGCCCTACTCTGCTGAAGTATCAAATAACTACCCTTTACAAGCGCATCTCCACCCCTCCCCCTCGTTTGCAAACCACTTCCTCTCCACGTGTGTTCCATGTGCCATTTTCCCGTACTAGGAAAACTTCATTGTGATTTGGTTATTGTCTTGATTGTACTCATAATCACAATTCAATACACTTGTCCATCAAATCATGGCCGTAATCTAGTCGCATGGTGATGGATTACTGATGATGCTAGTAAAGGCCTTTAAGGTAACAAACCACTTCTCTCCTGAATGACGGCAGGTCGACAGGTGGAATGAGCAAAGGGAGAATGGAGTTTTTCCTGGGCCTCTCTGAATTACAGAATCCTGGCAAAAAGAATCCTCGTTCTCTGCAAAGACAGGTAGTATGGTAACTTGGGTTCCGTTTCTCCTTTCAAACTGGCATTAAAAGGCACTTTCGGATTTAATTTCTTGATTGATTTCGGGGTGATTTTCCTTTATCAGCTTGGTTTCAGACAACGATTTTAATAAGAGGTGTAAATCTATCCCTTGGAAAATATCAGTGTGTGGATTTTCTCTGTGCTTGTTTCTATATCATTTTGCTATTTTCTTTGTATACATCCAAGGACGGAACTCTAGGCTTGTATTTCTTTGGGGCCTGGTCTCGGCTATAGATGGCCTAGACATGTTGTTGGGCCTTCCACAGAAAATGTTGTTAAATCATCGAGCGGGCCTGGTCCTTGGTCTGGTCTATTTATTTGTTTGGCCTAAAAATGGGGCTAGCCTGGACCATGAGCCTAAAATAATCAACAGCTGGTCTTTCATGGGCTCTATCAGTAGTCTGATTGGTGAACCTGGCCCATTGATAGCCCATAAGTACTTCAAAGTAAGATCAAGTAGAGACTTTGGTTTTACCATAAATCTACAGGTGAAGAAACAAGAAGATATATGATCCTTGATATGCACGTGACCCTTTGGCTCGGCAATCCAGACCTTCAATCTGATATGGGTGTCCCTTGGCGGATGAGGGACCGTCGAAACTTCCCCCTGATGAAGCATTCTTAAGCATTTGATAGGTGCCATGCTAATGGACAAGTCGGACAGAGGAGCAGCAATCTACATTCAACAGGTTGGCTATGATATTTCAATCATGGAGATCTTACAGGGACCCTGGGTCAAATGGATCGTCTGGATTACTGGGCCTGTGGGCCACTTTACAAAACTAGGGGCTTGAGGATACAGTTGATATCCTAAGCACCGGAATCATATGATTCCTAAATCCAGAAAGTTACACTTTACAAAACTAGTTATGCTATTAAGATGGCATTTGAACAAAATATGTAGAAACGATGCAATTATTATCATTCAAGCTGATAATAACATTAATGGTGGACCCCACTTGATGGAACCAACATCAAAGGTGGGGCCTACATAATGAATGGTGCACATTAAAGGTCGAGCCGTAATGATGAATGGCCCACATCCAAGGTGGGCCCACACAATGAATGGTTCACATTAAAGGTTGGCCCTACATGATGGATGGTAGATGTGCATGGGACCAAATAAATTTGAGGGGATAATTATTTACGATGTTGGAAATTGCAGATGTTTTTCTACTTTTTGGTTATAAGTATATTGGTTATCTAACATAGGTATCAACAAAGTAAGTTGTGAGGGGGGGTTGTTTAGATGATAAGTTACTTATGCCTCCGGTAGCTTATCTTAGCTTCTACCTAATTAGCATATAAGCATCTACCCATCCATGTTGCCTGCTCATTTTAGGGTATTGGCCCAAAAATGGGTTAGATCTAAATCTTAGGTGGACCACATGACAGGAAACAATGGTCATTGAATGCTTACCGTTAAAATAAATTTTTTTTAGGGCCCACTATAATGTTTATTTGCCATCCAAACCGTGATCAGGGAAAATACAAATATCAACTTGATTCACCTTTTGATTTGGATCTACTTCATTTTTGGCTCATGCCTAAAATGATGGCAAAACGTATGGATGGCGTGGATATACAACACATACATCAAACTGGGTCCACTGTCACCACTAGATAAAACATGCTCTTACCTTAACATTGCTGCACATGGATTGCTAGGTGTGGACGTTGGGATATGCATGGAGGTGATTGCGCTTAGGCGGGGCTTACATTCATATTTAAAAGTGGTTAGAAATGGTTATACCTGACTGGAGTTATCATTAGCTAATTACTTCAATTTTTACGGTCATACATTCATATTTAAAAGTGGTTAGAAATGGTTATACCTGGCTGGAGTTATCATTAGCTAATTACTTCAATTTTTATGGTCATCTAAGCCATGTAGAAATGTTGCGGGGAGAGAATCTGAAGATCCTCGACCCTAAAAATAACTCATTGATTTGAAGTTGAAGATTCTGTGTAAGGGACGACCACGATTACAGAGAGGGATGTGATTAGGCATCCACTATGCCTGTATGAATGTCCACTATGCCTGTATGAATGTACAATATCTATTTTACAAGATCTCATGAACTATTGAAGATTAGAATTAGTTCTTGCACACTAATAATGCAAGTTATGTGCGATGCCAATGCCATGTTAGATGCAATACTTATGACGAGCTGTAGCCTAAGCTGGATAAATCTACTTTGACTTTTCCACTTGCCAAAGTGATAACCAATCAATTCAAATTTTTGATGGATAATGTCTGATTAACTCCGCAATTATGTATGTAAAGATGTGTGTGTGTGTATGCAATGTAATTATGTATGTAAAGATGCGTGTGTGATATATTGTTGAATGCAACGCCTATGACAAGCTAGGGTTTCGATTGGATAAATGTAACTTGACCCTTCCACTTGCCAAAGCGTGAACTAATCAACTAGAGTTTTTGAAGGGTAGGATCCAATTATATTGACAAGCTATAGAGCATACACTTGTAATCGATTAGGTGCATGATGTTATATGATGCAATATTATGGGTTGGATAAGCATAGGTGGAGAAGGGAATAGATGTTATACTATGCTTATGTAAAGATGGACAAAGCTGATTGAAAGTTGGAAGGTAGGATGGACGATAGTGTCGTTACGATTAGATTTAGTCGCTTGGATTAAGGATTTGATTGCTCAGATGACTAGAGTTTGCACTAAGCCAGGTGGAGTTTTCTTCTCAAGTGGAGAAGGCTTGGACTTTCTGAGATGATTTGAATTGAGGAGGGGGCTCTTTATAGCTCACAAGCTGTTTTTTTTTTTTTTTTTTTTTTTTATTTGAGGGGTGCGCCAGGCCCATGCAAGAGTGCAATGCAAAGGTGACGCTCGATGATTCCAGCAGCAAGCTGCTGTGATGGACCATCCTCCACAAGAAATTAATTTAATATCATTAATTTAATATCATGTGACCCGATGGGCCACGTATTAGATATTAAATTGATAAGAATAGATACTATACAACTTGGTTTTCTTGTAATTCCTAGCAAGTGTGGGGTTGAAAGTGGCTTGAAAGGTCTGGATTTGATATTGCCTCATGGCAATATATCAAGGGTTGACTTGAATTGCATGGATGATAATTTTTTGTCTAAGGGAGAGGTACCGAAGTCAATTTGTTTGTCACACGTTTAAGCATTACAAAAGGAGAGAATCTACACGTATTGAGCCCCTACCAAGACAGGCTACCTGCCACGTGGCTGGCGGCACCTAGGGTGCCACTAGAGCCACACGAAATCCTATGCTTTGGCGGGTGGGTTCCTCTGTACGTGTGAAGGCTCCGCTTCTATTGGTGTTGCATGGCTGCTGCTCCAGATTTTGATTGTGCTTTAGGCCATTGGGTTTGGATAAGGGTTTGTTTAGGGCTTGTTTTGAGATGGTGAGTTGACTGGGTTGGTTGATTGAGTGAGCCGACTTGGTGGGTTAACTCAATGGGTCAACTCGATGAGTTAACTGGGTTTTCAAGTGTTTAGATTTAAGGTTTTAGGGCTTAAGGTCCTAGGGTCAGGTTTAGGATTTAGGATTAGGTGCATTGATCGAGGTTAGTTGATGAGTTAGGGTTAGGTTTTGTATTGGGTTTGGTTTGGTTTCGGGTATGACTAGGTGAGTTGATTGGATGGGTTGACTCGGTCCAACATAATCAACTTGTCCACCAGGGTGGAGTGTCTACGCTAGATGAACCCAACTCCATGTACCTAGGGCCCACTATAATGTTTCTTAGAAATCCACCCGTCCATCTATTTTACCAAACCATGTTAGGAGGTGAGCCAAAAAGGAGGCGGGTCAAAAGCTTAAGTAGGCCACATTCAAGGAAATAATGGAGATTGAATGACCACCATTAAAATCTTTATGAGGCTCATTGTGATGATTATATGCCATCCAAACCAATCACAAGGTCATTCCTACCCCCATAAGATTACATGCAGAAATAGGTGGACAGGTGGATATTTCAAAAAAATTTGTGGGCCTCATGACTATTTAGACAGTGAAGGTTTAATACCACTGTTTCAAGTAGTGTGGCTCACTTGAACATTGGATCCGTTTTATATTTGGGCCCACAACTTAAAATGAGCCAATGAAAATGGTGGATTTCTCAAAAAACATTATGGTGGGACACTTCAATTTTTTGAGCTCCCCCATTCTAAGGTAAGGTTTAATAATACTTTTTCAAGATATGTGGCCCATCCGAGTTTTGGATCTTCATTATATTTGAGAACTTATTAAAATGAATCTAACGGGTGGACACAATGGATTTATGAGAACGATCATGATGGGCCACATGACAATGCGCATGGTTTCAACAATGGGTGTTTGATACCATTAGAGCTCCTCCATTCTAAGGTGAGGTTTAATAATACTTTTGCAAGATATGTGGCCCACCTGCGTTTTGGATGTACATTATATTTGAGAACTTATTAAAATGAATCTAACTGGTGGACACAGTTGATTTATGAGAAACATCATGATGGCCACATGACAATGGGCATGGTTTCAACAATGGATGTTCGATATCATTATTGCAAGTTGTGCGACCCACTTGACTATTGGATCTACTTCATATTTAGGCTCCACCCCCAAAAGTGATATGAATAAAATGACTAAAGGGATGAATTTCTCAAAACCATTACAGGATGTATTTCCCAACATGGCACATCCATTCATCATGCTCCAGCCTAAGTGCATAGGTAGACTCACTAGAGTTTCAACACTGAGACTAGGGATCGAGTGCCATGCCGTGTGAGTCGGTGTGTGATGTGGAGGGTGGGTGTGTGCAAAAAAAAAAAAAAAGTACATTGCACACAATAAACCTAAATAAGTTACTTTTTGCAAGTTAAGAAAAAAAAAAACCTAATGAAAATAAGTTCAAAAACATTATTTATTTAAGTTTTATAACCAACTTAACTCAAGCTGAAAAAGTAACTTATTAGCTTATTTTATTATTATTATTATTATTTTTTTTTTAACACATGCGCACACACCACTTAAAAAAGTTACTTGTTGGGTGGTATCCAAACAGGCCCTAAAAGATTTCAAAATAAAAAGACATTTGATGTGTCTGGCCCTTCAATGGGGATATTATTATCATTTGCTTTTTTGCTTGACTTGTTCGTAAGCTAAATACTTCATAAACCAGTCTAACAAAAATTATTTGAGACCCTCGATCACGTTTTTTGTAACATTCATACTATCCATAACTTGTGTTAGTTCATGCTAGGATAATGTAGACACCCCACATATATGCCAATAAACTGATCAAAGAACCCAGTCAATTCAGTCCGACTCAATCAAACCTAGTCAACTCAGTTGACCCAATCAACCAGAAATAAAGCTCAACTTCAAGCCCAAGTCAAAGCCTAGTTCAAACCCATATCCAAGGCCACTAGTACTTAGGACCACTATAATACAAAACTAAGAAGAACAGAGGTAATACACCACTTGTGAAAAATGGAGGGGATCCATGTGATGGTCAGCACACTATGTGATGCCTGCCACATGGTAATTCTCCAACTTTCACAGGGAGGTTAGCTGGGCGGCAACGTCAACTAGACTCCTTGGGTAAACACCTTGAAAGTAGAAAGACATTGTTGCCTTCACTGTTAGCCAAAATTACGGCATTTGTCATCAATCCAACTGCTTAGATTGCGCCACATAGCAGTAAGCAATCCAAGCTTTTGAAGTCTCATTTACCCTTGAACTTCTCAAAATTTATCGAAAAATCAGCCCATAACCGTCTAAATAGCCCTTCATATTTCATTTTCAAACATTCTTTTAATCTTCCAACACTTACAAGTAAGCTTAAGAAAGTTGAGAGTGAGAAAGGAAAGGTGGGACCTAACCCACTCATCCACCAAGAAAGAGTAGGTGTTAATGAGGGGGGCTTTCTAACCTTAGGTCAATCTCACCCATCTAAACCTTCAGCCACTTAAGTCCTCTAAAAGACTAACCCAAGTCACCTTAGTCAATCCTTCCAACAAGCCCGTCCACCCACTACGCTACTCTGATCAAGCTTCGTTCACACTTGCATAAGCATCATGCGTTATTCTCTCCACTCTAATCCCCCTACTAGTTTAGTCGATATAAGTGTATGCTCTGCAACTCGTTGGTATATCTAATCTTGCCCATACAAAACTTGGATTAACTAGGCTTCAAGTGGGTGAGTCAGTGGCAATTTATTTGTTCTAGGCCATTGCTTGTTGCACGCATCGCATCGCCACACTACATTGCACACACATTTGCATCACTTGTGCATAAGAACCAATCTAATCCTTAATAATTTGTTTAGTCCTACGAAGTAGAAATTGTACACTTGAATGGACCAAAAAAGTGCCTAACACCTTCTTTGTTTATAATTATGGTCCCTTACCCAAAATTTTCAGTCAAAAGCCTATTAGTCATTTTAGGATAGGAAATTCTTCAATTGCTTCTCTTAAAGTTTCTACAAAGTCTAGCCAACTATGTAAATCTGAATAACGGCGGGTGACAACTCAATCAAATATAAAAACCCTTGTGTTTCGTATACACAACAAAAGCCCTTCAAAGGGCATCCATGAGCATAATTTGCTTGCGATCCATGTCCACATGAAAGTTCAAAAAAACAAAATAAAACAAATCTAAAACTCAAGTGGTCCACAACAATTTTTTTTTTTTTATATAAAAAAAAAAAAAAGAAAAAAAAAAAAAAAAAAAAAAGTAAGAATAAAACATCAACCATTAAGGGTCATTTTCTCTTTCTCTAGTTGGGTGTATGGCATCCTTCAACTCTCACTACTCTTTCTTCATGTGTGTTGCAGGTGCCGTACTCACTATTTATTCACATAGAGAGATTTGTGTGTTGCACATTGATTCCTGAACAAAAAGAAATTATAGACTAGGAAGACAAATAACTTCAACCGTCCAAACTGTGGCCCCCATGTGGAAAACAAAGATTCAGTAATTTTCCTTTCAAACTGGTCAGCTGGCGGGCATTTGATGGACAGTTGGAAGGGAAAAACAACCAATACCACGATTTCAACCTAATAATCTTTTTCATTCAGAATTTATTTCCTTGTTGTGGAATTCGTTCCTTGGTTTTTATATTTCTCGAGGAACGACAGAGTAAGTGACAGCATTTTTTTTTTTAAATTCAAGAAAAAATTAAATTTCTGTTTTAATTTCTTAGGTTTGCTGTTATATAAAAACTAACTAAAATATATGAATCAAAGGTCTCTCTCTCTCTCTCTCTCTCTCTCTCTCTCTCTCTCTCTCTCTCTCTCTCTCTCTCTCTCTCTCTCTCTCTCTCTCTCTCTCTCTCTCTCTCTCTCTCTCTCTCTCTCTCTATATATAATATATATAATATATATATATATATATAATAAATATATATTATTAAAACTAAAAAATATAAAAAAACCAACAACCAAACACTTCATAAGAAATTGAAGCCGTCCTTGAAAGAGGTTTTTTTTTTTTTTTTTTTTTTTTTTTTTTTTTTTTTTTTTAAACACCCCCACACACTCACACCGTAGTGGATTTTCACCACCTATGGATACTCGAACCCTAGATGGAATCGGATTGCCTACTGAGTTACTCAGTACGCTCTTGTCGTACTGAGTAAACTCAGCTGAGCCCACCGTGAAAATAAGTGGTTTATCCATACCGTCCATACGTTTTTTCGGCTCATTTAAGGGGTTGAGCCTAAAGTTGAAGCATATCCAACTCTCAAGTGGATCATACCACAGGAAACAGTGGGAATAATGATTTCCACTGTTGAAACCTTCCTAGGTCCTAATGTCTATTTGTCATCCAAGTTGTTAATAATATCACAGAGACATGAATAAAGGGAAAAAAACAAATATAAGCTTAATATAAAAATTCTTGTACCAAGCTTAATATTTCTCTGCAACCCCCAAATCGACCTAACGATGGACTTTCACTCTAAGTTGTTTTCTCTGGTATGGTTTTGCCCCTGATGTCTTCTTCCCTCAATCTTGTACCAAGCCTTGAATTTATTTTCCTGAGAGAATGGTCGGAGTGGATTTCAATGGAGATACATGGTGGGCCCCACAATAACAATATGAAAAGTGTTATGTAGGTCAACAATGCCCCATTTGAGTTATTACGTAAGTTGTTTTTTTAGTGAGGAGAGCACTATCCCATTTGGTAGTTAGGACCATTGTTGCTACCTTTGTGGGACTCACTTCGGAAGTGAATGTGGATGTGAAGGTGGATATGGAAGTGAACATGAACCTAGTGGGAACGGGTGGATAAATACACATTCACATCCACATTCATACAAATACACTCAACTTCCCCATCCACATCCACATTTTCATTCATACAGCACATTTACATCTACATTCACAGTTTTATCAACCAATGCACTTCTACATCCACATTTTTACAAATCTACCTCCACAACCAGTATTACATCCACTTCCATATTTTTATTCATACAACTCAACATTCATATCCACATCCACATGCACTTGTACATTCTCATTCATTCAATTTAAAATACACATCCACTTCCACATCAACAACCATATTCACATTTGCATTCATATAATTCAACATTCACAATTTACAACTACATCGACATGCTGTAACATCCTGGATTTTCACTGTTTTGGATTTCCAAAAATCCTTAAATTTTTTTTATTAATTAACTTATAATATCACTTAAATGACCATTAACACTCAATGTTAGTCTATACAGGGGTGGAGCCAGTGAAGAACCGCACAAGTCCTTTAATTTAATCAACCGTTGGAAGCCAACGCATCCGCCCGATCATTTGAACATCAAGTTTAGCCCCATGATTTACTCATGTAGGGCCCAAATTTAACCAACTCATCGTTAACCAATCAAGACAATCATAACTAAACTAAAAATCTAACCGAAGTCGAGTCAGATAAGGCCCGGATCTTAGCTAATAGACCAAATCAACCCTGTTATCCTTTTTTGCCTAAAACCGACGGTTTAGAGTAATCATGACCAAATCTCTGCTTTCACTAGTTATAAATGGGCTACACTATGAACATAGTTAATTCAAACCCTAATCAGTGCCCACAAAAAATTTCAATACCAAATTCATTACAGAAATGTCCCGATTCTCCAAACAAGCTCTAGACCGCTTGTTGGTGGGCCACTAGTTCCAAAACCATAGAATATTATCCATTTTACTGGGCTTGAATCCATCACGGGAGTTGAACCTGGGTATTGCCCAAAACCGCTCAACTTGAACCAAAGGACGAGTGCATGAGAAGTGCAAATACCCCAAGGAAATGAGCTGGAACTTAAGTGAATTGGGTCATCCACTCTTAGGCAAAGTTGAGGAGTTCGGACCGTCGGTTTGCCACCAAACTTCACACGTGGAGTAAGGATATTTTCCTGCTCATATCCGTATAGCCGCGGCCCCGATCGACCATCGGTGATCGTTAAACAGACTTTTAATCATATATGTCGATCGGCGCATCCAAATGGTGGGCCGATCATACCCATACATGGATCATCACTAGGGCCAACTATCCAACGGTGGGTGCCGTCTCCTACATCCAGTAGTAGCCCCAAAATGGTAGAAAAATACCCCCTAGGGCTAGTATAGTAAAAACTCATCCCTTAGGGCCATTTGCACCAAACCTGACACTATATAAAGACCCTATTTAGTCACCCCCTCTCCCCATACGAATTTTGCCCTAGAGAAGAGAAAGAGAGAGAGAGAAAAGGGAGAAAGAAGAAAGGAAGAAGAGAGGAAGGGAGAGTGAAGGTGGGCGCCAAGGGAGTCCGATGCTTGCAACTCCTCACCTTGTCCTTGACGAATCCTCCACCACGATCGCCCATTCACTTCCATTGATTGTATAGGTAAATCTCTCACCCCTTTTTCTTAAAACCCTTGTGTGTGTGAGGGTTTTGCATAAAGTTCTAACATGTAAATGGTTGTTTTAGGGATTCCGGTCGTCCGACCCCAAAAGCCCTCTTTCCTAGGTCGTTTTCCAACTCTCCAACGATCCATAGGTGCGGACTCTTATCCTTAGGTAGCCTAGCACCAATTTTATTACGAATCTAGTAATTTTGATTGTTTGGATGCTATATTTGGAGAATCTAGAAGAATCCTAGGAATTACATGTTTGTTGGATTTGCATGGAATTGTGTGTTTGCTTTTCATATGATGATGTTCTTGCCTCTTACATGATTTTGTGTATGGATGATCTCATGCTCATGCCTCGTTGGATTTTTCCTTATAGTGTTACTTCTTAGTATCCATGATTCATTACTCTTGTGCTTACGATTTCTTAAGATGAAGGAAGTGCTTAACTTCCTCACCCACACACATAACTCACATGCACTTTATTTCATGATATTGTTAGTCTTGCTTGCTACGAGAATCTAAATTGTATGTTGATGTAACAGCCCGAATTTTTCCCAACCTGGAATTAGACGTCCTTAGGCGATGGGACAATCCTAACTCCTGTTTAACTAACTCTCAAACACTCAACTCAAGGGTCTTAAGTCCCTTTTCAAACCATTTTCCTTCCCAAATCTCACCTTTCACCACCTCGTTCTTTAAATCCTTCTAAGTACTTTCACATTAGACACTATCTTAAAGTTTAGGTAATGAAGAACAATACTTAAACTAAACATTGTTACAAAGGCCCAGGTACCACCTCAGACAGAAATTACTCAGGACTAAATCCTTTAGAAATTAGGCGAGATTTGGCTAGTGTTAAACTAGAGTGCCTGTGAAATTAGCACTAATCACTTTAAATACGATCTGTAAGACCCAAAACTTGTAGAATCATTGATGCTAGGTTACCCTAAAATCTAGGATCAATCTCATTACCCGGCTGCTCTCGGGAGCATCTTGAAACTCCGTATTAGATCTGGACCGCACATCGGAAGTCCGAATAACACGAGGTTAAGGAATTAGGACCGCCTCGCTGGGCTTGACAATCATCTCGGAAATCAAATCCAGACAGTGTCCCACGGCTGTTCGCATGAGTCCGGAGCGAGAGAGTGTGAATACCCTTGTTTTCTTTACAAAATAAATATCTGGAATAGTGATCTGGCACGTGTCGCTTGCGGACATTTTGTAAGCAACCAGACCGTCAGAATCTGACCCAAATACACCCTCGGATAAGGAAAAATTTCATAAACATTTACATGTACTTGAAATTTCTGATTGAAGTCCGTTGACCGTTGAACTGAAACTGGTCCGCCACGCATGATTTGGAAACCCTACTGGAACGAAAACTTAACTTCACCTAGATCCAGGATAAGTGAGCTTAAGTCCGACTTTTGGCTCAAGGAGGCCCACCAGAAACCATTCGTTGAGCTGAAACAATGCCGTTTTGGTTATAACATAAGTATACCTTGAACTTAAGTCTATTTCAGAGAGTTTTTAGGCTATATAAGGACCTTAGAACACCCTTTCTCACAGCCATACGAATTTGGGAAAAACTCTAAGTAAGAAAGAGAAAAAAAGAGAGAAAGCTAGAGAGTTGTGGGAGAATCTCCCTGCTACTGTTTCCAGTCACCACACGGGCTACACCACCCCTTTCTTGCCGCTTTTTCGGCGATACCAACTCCATTTTAAGGTAAGAAACCCTAACCCTAAATCTATTTTGGGGTGTGAAGGTTGTAGGTTATGAAATAGCTAACCGGTTTCACTCTTTAGGCTACAAAACTGCAGAATACGGAAGCCTAACGAACCTAGTTGATTCGTTGCAATTCTACGGTGTAAGGTGAGGACTTTAGGTGTATAGGTTACAGTTTTCAACGCTTTCAATGTCAGATAATGATATATTCATGATCTGCATGCAATTGCACATGTACAAAGTGCTTTCTGTTTTCTGTTTCGATTAAAGATGTAGATTATGGAATTTTACATATTCTAGGTATACGTAGAAATACCGTATACGTATAAATTTTAGAAATGTGTTTTCCATGATTATTTATTGTATGAATATATGGTATATGGATAAAATAATCATTTGGCGAAAGGAATCGCCATAATACATATACACTATGTATGTTGAAATTGTGTATTCTAGGAAATACCGTATACGTATAAATCTTGGAAATGTATTTGTCATGATTAATTGCTGTATGAATATGATATACACGGATAAAATACTCACTTGACGAAAGGATAGCCCTAATGCATGTTTTACTAACATACATCATGTATGTTGAAATTGTGTATTCTAAGTGTTTGTGAAAATGCTTGTGAGAGTAAGTGCTTAGATGTTAGTGCCTTAGGTAGGTGTTGAGATGGGGTTCTCAACTACCTTAGAAACATGTATGATTTCCACCATGTGGTTGTTTACTCTAACCACTTACTTATGAAATATATGTGTTTGTATCCCTCTTTGAATAGTGCCCTATAATATGCTTTATAACATGCTTTGTAACATGTTTTATAACATGCTTTATGATATGCTTGTTAGCATGCTTGAATTGCTTTGTTTATTATGCTTTACACACATGCTGTGAGTAAGGATTGATTGAGTTTGGGACTATGTCTATAGTCCAAACATTCGGTACCAGACTTGAGATCGTGGTTGAGATTCTTGTCGCCACGAAAGATGTGTTTGACGAACCCGGGTTGTACTTCGGTTGGCGATAGTGGTTGGCCACACGAAGTGCTTCCGCGCTTCATATTGCTCAACTTGTTGTGCACCTGAGCTAGCCGAGCACGTCAAGTAACCCGATATGTCTAATGTATGTTCACCATATTTGGTCGCTACTGCTTGAACCTAGGGTACCAAACTTACCAGTGGAATCCCGTTAACCATGGTACCTGGATCCGCTAAGACTCATGAGCCGGACATGGTGGTATGGGACACCGTGGTCGAGCTGTCGACCTACGCTGGGGCCACGTGTCTCCCCGTAGTGACCAGTGAGTAACCAGACTCGTGAGCCGATTATGGTGGTATGGGACACTATATTCGTGCTGTCGGCCTACATTGATAAGGTGATGGGGGAGTGGTGCAACGATTTCGTGTAACAGCCCTGACAGCCCTTGCAGCGACCTAGAAACACACCATCGTATGAGATTGTCTAGGACTGACGACCCTAGAATGGATCATGTTTGGGAATGATACAAGGGAGGTATCTTAGTTTCCCAATCCTGCTGTTTGAAATGGACTAATAACAACTCGGTAATCATGCTCATCATGCATTGCATGTGCCTGGAAGATATGGAGCACTGAGGGATGAAAGCATGCCGCGAATGAAGAGGGTGTCGCATGAGGGAGTATGTCAATGAGGGCATCCATCATGACTACATTCATACTTGCATTAATAAGAGTAGTTAGGAATGTTTGATTTTACTGCTTTATCATTACTGCTTGACTGAATTGATAACACGATAACTTATGCTTTATTGTTTCACTGAGTTAGCTACTCACTCCCACGTTACGGGACGGTGTTGTACACACCAACCAGATTTGTTGAGTTTCAGGCGATGACGATGCTTATGAAGCAGAGCCGGACTATTGTGATGTGGAGGAGGAGTTCTCCTACATGTAGTTCTCTGTCAGGTTTATGAAGACCTGGTATTGTATTGACGGGGCTATGGTACTTGGGATAGAAGCCATTAAACTTACACATTTGGTATATTTTGAAACTATACTTGTAATTATTTAACCTGGTAATGTTATCACACTCTGGAGACTCACCACAGTTTTTATATATTTTATATATCTATCACAGTCTTCCGCTTGCAATTTAACTGTCTCTAGAGTATGATATGTTGTTTTCGCTTAATCTCACTCATGTTCACTACATTAATGCAGACAACATTTAATCATCATTATCTATGTTGCATAAGTGATGTTATGGAAACTCGAGAGTTGAGTTACTTCTCAACCCTCAATTTTTCGGGATGTTACAGTTGGTATCAGAGCATGATTTGGATTAAACCGGACCTGGGTTATGGTCGCACGACGCACACTGACGCACTCTGACTTAGGAGAGAGCGACGGAACGTAGAAACCGACTTAGGATTTTTCAAATTCGCCAAACGGCGAAACCGAACGAAATCGATCGCTGAGATTGGGCCCGTACACACCCATGATCACGCGAAGCGATCACGAATCACTTCTAAGCCGTCAGTCGACGGGTTTGAGTCGTTCCTTAGAAACGAATGTTCTTAGGTTGTGGGTCAACCACAACACCTTACACTTCATCTCAAAACCCAAAACCTCTTTTATCCAATTCCTTCAAATTCTTTCCTTTCACCACCTCTTTCTTCAACTTTTTCTAAGTCCTTTCATACTAGAAATAAATTCTAACGTATAAATGATGAAGAATAATACTTAAACAAAAATTTGCTATAAATAGTAAATATATGTAGAAATTGGACTTTTGACCATTCAAAGTATAGCATCTCGTGAAATAAATAGGTTAGTTGGATAGAAGAGCATCTCCTACCCCAAAATCATATATTACACATCTAATACAATCATTTCAGTTTACAATTTGGCCCCGATACGGCTCAAAACAGAGTCGGGGGCCAAACGGAGCACCTCCGGGGGGACCCAGGGTGGGCCCCATACTTTTTTGGGGCCTAGGGGATTGGAGGAACACGCCCATGGGGCTCCCCTTTGAAAACCACAAAATTTTTCGTCGAGGCCTCGTCGATTTTTTTGCTGGGCCGGGCCTACCGTCCGGGCCGATCGTGTTTGGGGGCTAGGGGAACCCCCTGGTATATGAGTCGTCGACTAAAACCCCCTCAAACTAGTACCTCCTTCACAAATTCCACTTCCAAGCTCTCCCTTTCTTGCAAAAGTGTTGTTTTCTCTCTCAAACCTCAACTCCAATCGCTCAATCCGTCATTTTCGGTCATCACCATCCATATCCACCGTTCACAGCAGTACCTACGCCCTCCCCTCTTCATTTCCTCTCATTTGGACTCCCACACCCCCCATTTGAAGCTCAAAACCGGGTAAGCCCTCTAACCCATCCATTTTCTTCATTTTCCTTTCTTTACTCCTTGTCAGTTGGGCCTCTACAACCCCTGATGAGAACCAAATCTATGGAGAACCAATACTCCAGCCCCTTTTCTCCCTTTAGGGCCCGTTCGGCCAACTGCATTAGGTGAGTAAGGTGGATAGAATTGTAAAAGTAATAATAACTGTATGTGTAAGATATGGTTCCTAGGTTGGGTGTATCCCATGTTTTCCAATGCCATGTTTGGATGTATGCAATAAAAAAGTATATCCCGGGTTTTCCTCTTACCCTTAGAAATTCCGATTCCTGGGATTTGGAAATCCCATCTCACACTTTTCTAACACCAGGCTCATTTTCTAAAGCCTATAAAATTTATTTTTATCCCACCCACCCTCCTACCAACCATGCCACACCCAATCCTGAGGTAGGATTAGTAGTACAGTCCCATTTACTACAACTTAAGACCACTGGCCCAGGATCGAAACTGTGCTGGTTGAATACGAACATTATAGAAGCCCTAGCAAGTACTACTATGAGAAACCATTTTAGGATGATCTAGTAGGATTTGATTCACCATTTCCTTTGACATAGATAATAACGAGAACTCTCTTAAACTAAGACCTAAAGGGCAACCTTAGAAATAGACAATTTGAACCTTTTAATGATGGACATTCCCTACGTTTCTAGAGTGATCGGACTACGGAGCTACTGAAATATACAACTGCGAAGCATTCGCGACTTGACCCAATTCTCAATCCTGGGCGACTACCAATGGACTCACTGCTTAGCCGAGCAGAGGACCAGGATCCATCAAGATTAGGAAGGGATACGATGAGCCTTCTACCCTGGTAAGGTAGATGATCAATGTATCGGGATCAAGCCGACTACAATCGTCTCTCCGCGCTGGTCAAACAATGAAAACAACTATCTTACTCTAAATAAGTGGGAACTATCGTCTAGACTCCAAATAAGTAAAGAAATAAATTGTAGCAAACCATCAGGATATGAGAAATGGATAAAGAAATAAGTTTTAAGGGGGGTAGACTAAAATGAACCAGACTAGTATATGCCCTACCATGCGTAGAAACTTGAAATCAATAAGTCTTAGGCAACTGAAATAATAGAAATCTTCCCTTATTACCCTTAGCCAATTTTTGGGACGAAATTTTGTTTTAAGGGGGGTAGATTGTAACAGCCCAGATTTTTTCCAACCTGGAATTAGACGTCCTTAGGCGATGGGATAATCCTAACTCCTGTTTAACTTCTCAAACACTCAACTCAAGGGTCTTAAGTCTCTCTTCAAACCATTTTCCTTCACAAATCTCACCTTTCACCACCTCATTCTTTAAATCCTTCTAAGTACTTTCACATTAGACACTATCTTAAAGTTTAGGTAATGAAGAACAATACTTAAACTAAACATTACTACAAAGGCCCAGGTACCACCTCAGACAGAAATTACTCAGGACTAAATCCTTTAGAAATTAGGCGAGATTTGGCTAGTGTTAAACTAGAGTGCCTGTGAAATTAGCACCAATCACTTTAAATACGATCTGCAAGACCCAAAACTTGTAGAATTATTGACGCTAGGTTACCCTAAAATCTAGGATCAATCTCATTACCCGGCTGCTCTCGGGAGCATCTTGAAACTCCGTATCAGATCTGGACCGCACGTCGGAAGTCCGAATAACACGAGGTTAAGGAATTAGGACCGCCTCGCTGGGCTTGACAACCATCTCAGAAATCAAATCCAGACAGTGTCCCACGACTGTTCGCATGAGTCCGGAGCGAGAGAGTGTGAAAACCCTTGTTTTCTTTACAAAATAAATATCTGGAATAGTGATCTGGCACGTGTCGCTTGCAGACATTTTATAAGTAACCAGACTGTCAGAATCTGACCCAAATACACCCTCGGATCAGAAAAAATTTCATAAACATTTACATGTACTTGGAATTTCTGATCAAAGTCCGCTGACCGTTGAACTGAAACTGGTCCGCCACGCGTGATCTGGAAACCCTACTGGAACGAAAACTTAACTTTACCTAGATCCAGGATAGGTGAGCTTAAGTCTGACTTTTGGCTCAAGGAGACCCACCAGAAACCCTCCGTTGAGCTGAAACAATGCCGCTTTAGTTATAACATAAGTATACCTTGAACTTAAGTCTATTTCAGAGAGTTTTTAGGCTATATAAGGATCTTAGAGCACCCTCTCTCACAGCCATACGAATTTGAAAAAAACCCTAAGTAAGAAGAGAGAAAGAGAGAGAAAGCTAGAGAGTTGTGAGAGAATATCCCTGCTACTGTTTCCAGTCACCACACGGGCCGCACCACCCCTTTCTTGCCGCTTTCCCGGCGATACCAACTCCGTTTTAAGGTAAGAAACCCTAACCCTAAATCTGTTTTGGGGTGTGAAGGTTGTAGGTTATGAAATAGCTAACCGGTTTCACTCTTTAGGTTACAAAACTGCCGAATACGGAAACCTAACGAACCTAGTTGATTCGTTGCAATTCTACGGTGTAAGGTGAGGACTTTAGGTGTATAGGTTACGGTTTTCAACGCTTTCAATGTTAGATAATGATAGATTCATGATCTGCATGCAATTGCACATGTACAAAGTGCTTTCTGTTTTCTGTTTCGATTAAAGATGTAGATTATGAAATTTTATATATTCTAGGTATACGTAGAAATACCGTATACGTATAAATTTTGGAAATGTGTTTGCCATGATTATTTGTTGTATGAATATATGGTATATGGATAAAATAATCATTTGGCGAAAGGAATCGCCATAATACATGTTTGTTTATATACATTATGTATGTTGAAATTATGTATTCTAGGAAATACCGTATACGTATAAATCTTTGAAATGTATTTGTCATGATTAATTGCTGTATGAATATGATATACACGGATAAAATACTCGCTTGGCGAAAGGATAGCCCTAATGCATGTTTTACTAACATACATCATGTATGTTGAAATTGTGTATTCTAAGTGTTTGTGAAAATGATTATGAGAGTAAGTGCTTAGATGTTAGTGCCTTAGGTAGGTGTTGAGATGGGGTTCTCAACTACCTTAGAGACATGTATGATTTCCACCATGTGGTTGTTTACTCTAACCACTTATGAAATATATGTGTTTGTATCCCTATTTGAATAGTGCTCTATAATATGCTTTATAACATGCTTTGTAACATGTTTTATAACATGCTTTATGATATGCTTGTTAGCATGCTTGAATTGCTTTGTTTATTATGCTTTACACCACATGCTGTGAGTAAGGATTGATTGAGTTTGGGACTATGTCTATAGTCCAAACATTCGGTACCAGACTTGAGATCATGGTTGAGATTCTTGTCGCCACGAAAGATGTGTTTGACGAACCCGGGTCGTACTTCGGTTGGCGATAGTGGTTAGCCACACGAAGTGCTTCTGCGCTTCATATTGCTCAACTTGTTGTGCGCCCGAGCTAGCCAAGCATGTCAAGTAACCCGATGTGGCTAATGTATGTTCACCATATTTGGTCGCTACTGCTTGAACCTAGGGTACCAAACTTACCAGTGGAATCCCGTTAACCATGGTACCTGGATCCGCTAAGACTCATGAGCCGGACATGGTGGTATGGGACACCGTGGTCGAGTTGTCGGCCTACGCTGGGGCCACGTGTCTCCCCGTAGTGACCAGTGAGCAACCAGACTCGTGAGCCGATTATGGTGGTATGGGACACGATATTCGTGTTGTCGGCCTACATTGATAAGGTGATGGGGGAGTGATGCAACGAATAAGAATAAAACATCAACCATTAAGGGTCATTTTCTCTTTCTCTAGTTGGGTGTATGGCATCCTTCAACTCTCACTCCTCTTTCTTCATGTGTGTTGCAGGTGCCATACTCACTATTTATTCACATAGAGAGATTTGTGTGTTGCACATTGATTCCTGAACAAAAAGAAATTATAGACTCGGAAGACAAATAACTTCAACCGTCCAAACTGTGGCCCCCATGTGGAAAACAAAAATTCAGTAATTTTCCTTTCAAACTGGTCAGCTGGCGGGCATTTGATGTACAGTTGGAAGGGAAAAACAACCAATACCACAATTTCAACCTAATAATCTTTTTCATTCAGAATTTATTTCCTTGTCGTGGATTTCGTTCCTTGGTTTTTATATTTCTCAAGGAGCGACAGTGTAAGTGACAGCTTTTTTTTTTTTTAATTCAAGAAAAAATTAAATTTCTGTTTTAATTTCTTAGGTTTGCTGTTATATAAAAACTAACTAAAATATATGAATCAAAGGTGTGTCTATATATATATATATATATATATATATATATATATATATATATATATATATAAATTAAAAATTATTAAACTAAAAAATATAAAAAACCAACAACCAAACACTTCATAAGAAATTGAAGCCGTCCTTGAAAGAGGTTTTTTAAAAAAAAAAAAAACACACACACACACACCCCCACACACTCACACCGTAGTGGATTTTCACCACCTATGGATACTCGAACCTTAGACGGAATCGGATTGGTACGCTCTTATCGTACTGAGTGATCAGTTGAGCCCACTGTGAAAATAAGTGGTTTATCCATACCGTCCATACGTTTTTTCGGCTCATTTAAGGGGTTGAGCCTAAAGTTGAAGCATATCCAACTCTCAAGTGGATCATACCACAGGAAACAGTGGGAATAATGATTTCCACGGTTGAAACCTTCCTAGGTCCTAATGTCTATTTGTCATCCAAGCTGTTAATAATATCACAAAGACATGGATAAAGGGAAAAAAACAAATATAAGCTTAATATAAAAATTCTGTGACATCAAGAATTTTGCAATGGTATAAGTTCAATTCGCACATTTCATGTGGCGTGGTGCATTTGAGTTTTGACTATCTTTCATTTTTGGACCCATGTCATAAAATTATCTAATAAAATTGATAGACGGAGTGGAAAAAATACATAGATCATGCCCTGTAGAGTTTACTCAGTACGCGTACTGAGTTACTCAGTACGCAGTCCGCTTCCACCCTTTACCGGGCGTGGAAACTCCTGAGAGTTTACCACTGGAGCAAGAGTAAGGATTTTTTTATTTTTATTTTTGGGTTAGCTTGTTAGTACACACCCATGCCAGTACACACACTAGATGTTAGCCACCCCCAGTAGGGATCCATACCAAGACCTCAAGTGTTGAAACGAGGTATCTCTTCTCAGCCTTTCAGTTGAGTTATGGATTACAATGCATCCTGATGTATTGCAATAGGATTCGACAATATCTGTTGGATCTCGGCCTAAAGATTGGCCTCACTGTCAAAGGATGATGTCTAGTAATTAAACAATCATATTGCAATACTTTAGTCTTTGATTATTTTTAACCTTTTGAAACTTCGACCGTCGGTTATTTCCTTGATTGTTGTTTTGGGGGCCATTGATTCTAATTTATAAGATTTTTTCAATATTTAAGATTTTTGAATTGGTCAGATCAGCAGTTTAGATGATTGAATACGACCACAGATCCAACGGCTGTAGTCACTTCGTTGGACGTATGCAGAGTGTATATCCCGATGAAATGGAGAAGTATCAGTCATACACTTGTGTATATGAAAACGTGACCACCAAAACATTGAATGGTGCACGTATGCTGCAGAAGTCAAGATGACATTGTCAATATCGTACCTGTCCCGCTTGGTCTTGAACGGCTACCTGACCCATCAGTGTAGGTGGACCACTTTCTCCTACACGCGTGTGTAAGATGGACTCTATAGGTGGAAATACTCTGTGAGCCCCACCATGATGTATGTGTTTTATCCATGCCGTTCATCCATTTTTCAACATCATTTTAGATAAGGAGCTCCAAAATGTGGCTAATCAAAAGCTAAAGTGGACCACACCATTGGAAATAGTGGGGATTGAACACTTACCGTTGGAAGCTTATTAGGGCTACAGAAGTTTTGGATCAAGCTGATATTTTTGTTTTCCCTTCCTTTATGTACGTGTGACTTATGAACAGGTTGGATAGCAATTAAACATTATGTTGGTAGTAAGAATATTTCAATTGTGGACGTCATTATCACATGCTTATGTGGTGTGGCCCACTTGAGCTTTGGATTTGCTTATTTTTGGACACATGCCCTGAAATGAATGGACGGCGTTATAAGCCACATGCATCATGGTGCGGTCTACAGTGTTTTGACACTCTTACACGGTACCGACGTCGGTGCCGTGTCCTACGCTACGAAATCCGTGTACCGGGGGGCGGCGGCTTATCATTTTTCTAAGGATTTTTTGCTAGAAATACATCGCGCCGTACTACAATAGCATCCATCGGGACTTCAACCGTTGCTTGGGGCCCTTTTTCAATGAATCAAGCAGTTAATCTGATGGACCTCACAATGGATAGGAGATACTTTAAAACACGTATACATTTCATTATTTTCATTCTTTGATAAATCAAGGGTTATGGAGACCGTCCATATGTGAAGGAAAGAAGATAAATGATCAAACGGTTGAGATATTCAAATATAAGTGTTTTTTTTCATATTTTATATCTCCATCCATGTTGAGACCCATCGTATAAACGGTTTGGATCATTAAAAACTGACCAAATATAAAGTCTAAACGTATCCTTCCTAATACCTCGCAATGCATTCTAGCAAACCTGTTTGAACGGGGACGCGGATTGCGTCCTACCCCCGCCCGGACGGCAATCCGTCCGGGCAGATCTCTGTGGGGCCCAACGTGAAGTAAGTGTCTTCCACACCGTTCATCGTTTTTCTCATATCATTTTAAGGTGTGATCCAAAAATGAGGCAGGTCCGGGGCTTAAGTGACCACATCAAAGGTCCACTTAAGCCCCGGACCTGCCTCGTTTTTTGGATCATACCTTAAAATGATATGAGAAGAACGATGAACGGCGTGGATAAGACACTTTCATCACGGTGGGCCCCACAGAGACCTGATCCGGGCGGGGGTAGGACGCAATCCACGTCCTTTGAACGGGAACTTTTACGTAGACGCGCGTAAGATTTTGGACTTGGGAACGGTATGTGATAGACATGACACGTCATGGAAGTAAGTTGCGATTAAGGATGGCCACCGTTCATCTCCTTATGAGGCCCATAGTGGGGGTGGTCGGATGATCAGGTTTGTCCATTTCTTAGCAGTATGGTGGACGGCTCACAGTTCAACTACAGCGAAAAGGTCATTTGGACCTTGATTTTTAGAGTTCAATGAGAACCACTGAAAATTTTCTCTTGAACGGTTCAAATTGAAGTGCGTGTGTGTGTATATATATCTCGATGTCCTAATCATCCGTTTTGATCGAGTATTAAAAGAATATAGCCTATACACCGTAGGGCTTGAAAGATGGACGGTTCTGATCATCTGACCCTTTCTACATGTGCCGCCTCTCGGGGGCAGTGCATGTAAGGAACAGCAAAAGAGGAGCATTGCCCGGTCTATATGGTTTGACTTGCTCGGTCCAGACTCGGTTAGCCATGCACCATTTAGAAGAAAATGTTGGTGACTCATCTCTTCAGAAATGGTACTCATTTACAGAAATCCAGACCATCCGATACGTGGGTTCCATTGTGGATGGAGCTTCACTACTAATGCACGTTGATCGAGCAATTCTAAGTATCCAAATAATGGCTATCTAATGAATGGTTAGTGAGTGGTCCAAATTTGAAGGGATGAGTCAGATGTTAATATCGTCTTCTCAGTAATAAATAAATAAATAATTAATTAATTATGCTCCATCCACAGTCGGATCATGGATTTGGATGGTCTGGATTACCTTACAATGAGGCCGATCCACGCATTAAACAGGCAAGAACGTCAACATGAAGGAAATAGCCGATGGTACTTAGCATACTGGTGGTGCCCACTCAGTGAGTGATGACCCTGATTTTCCTGGTAGGATGATTACAATGGCTCAGATCACGTTTTTTACGGACAGGATATTCTACATGTGCGACGCATTGACCAGGAAACAATGGCTATCATTACTTCGCACTTGTGCTCGGTCAACGAAACATGGTAGGAGATTTTTTACTATAATAACCCTGTATAATTAGGTAAGCGAGAAAATAAATAATTCCTCGTGTGGCTTAACTTTTTGAACACTAAGAGTCTAAGATGAGATTTTGCTTGTTTTCAGACGAAATTGTTGTCTGCCCACCTTCTCCCCCATCGCTTGCAATGGAAGCTTGAGAGTTGCTGTCCAAATGGATTGTGGGACCCACTAAAAGTACGATTAGCCATCATTCGGATCTGTTCATATTATTTGGACAGTTGTGAACTCACCTATGGGTTTTTTTAAGGCTTTGAGTGACCCACAAGTACATAAATATTATTCACTAATTGTGGATTGTTTCCTCTAGTATGGTGCATCCATAATGATTTTTGCTATTAAACTTGGGTTGGTGATATTAAATTAAAATCATTTTGATGTAGACGGATTAGATTTGCTTCACGACAATCTAGTTAGGCCCACATAAGTTATGAATGGGTTCAAAAGGTGGGATCCTTGCGGCATAAGGCCTTCTTAACCATTTTCTTTTGTCATCCCCGTGCCTCAGAAGTTGAAGAAGTTGCACTCGAAGTGGGGATTGTGGGTCCCACAAAATCATATATGGACCTATTCCTTATGATATCTGATTTGTTCATTTATTTCTTGTCACTATGGCATATTAGAGGGCATTGATTTCATCTTCATTTGAGGCCTCTACAACCCCCAAATAGACCTAACGATGCACTTTCACTCTAAGTTGTTTTCTCTGGTATGGTTCTGCCCCTGATGTCTTCTTCCCTCAATCTTGTACCAAGCCTCGAATTTATTTTCCTGAGATAATGGTCGGAGTGGATTTCAATGGAGATACATGGTGGGCCCCTCAATAATAAAGTGTTGTAGGTCAACAATGCCCCATTTCAGTTATTACGTAAGTTGTTTTTTTAGTGAGGAGAGCACTATCCCATTGGGTAGTTAGGACCATTGCTGCTACCTTTGTGGGACTCACTTCGGAAGTGAATGTGGATGTGAAGGTGGATATGGAAGTGAACATGAACCTAGTGGGAACGGGTGGATAAATACACATTCACATCCACATTCATACAAATACACTCAACTTCCTCATCCACATCCACATTTTCATTCATACAACACATCTATATCCACATTCACAGTTTTACCAACCAATGCACTTCTACATCCACATTTTTACAAATCTACCTCCACAACCAGTATTACATCCACTTCCATATTTTTATTCATACAACTCAACATTCATATCCACATCCACATGCACTTGTACATTTTCATTCATTCAATTTAAAATACACATCTACATCCACATCAACAACCGTATTCACATTTGCATTCATACAATTCAACATTCACAACTTACAACTACATCCACATGCTGTAACATCCTGCATTTTCACTGTTTTGGATTTCCAAAAATCCTTAAATTTTTTTTATTAATTAACTTATAATATTACTTAAATGACCATTAACACTCAATGTTAGTCTATACAGGGGTGGAGCCAGTAAAGAACCACACAAGTCCTTTTAATCAACCGTTGGAAGCCAACGCATTCGCCCGATCATTTGAACATCAAGTTTAGCCCCATGATTTACTCATGTAGGGCCTAAATCTAACCGACTCATCGTTAACCAATTAAGACAATCTTAACTAAATTAAAAATCTAACCGAAGTCGAGTCAGATAAGGCCCGGATCTTAGCTAATAGACCAAATCAACCCCGTTATCCTTTTTTGCCTAAAACCGACGGTTTAGAGTAATCATGACCAAATCTCCGCTTTCACTAGTTATAAATGGGCTACACTATGAACATAGTTAATTCAAACCCTAATCAGTGCCCACGAAAAATTTCAATACCAAATTCATTCCAGAAATGTCCCGATTCTCCAAACAAGCTCTAGACCGCTCGTTGGTGGGCCACTAGTTCCAAAACCATAGAATATTGTCCATCTTACTAGGCTTGACGTCCATCGCGGGAGTCGAACCTGGGTACTGCCCAGAACCGCTCAACTTGAACCAAAGGACGAGTGCATGAGAAATGCAAATACCCCAAGGAAAGGAGCTGGAACTTAAGTGAATTGGGTCATCCACTCTTAGGCAAAGTTGAGGAATTTGGACCGTTGATTTGCCACCAAACTTCACACGTGGAGTAAGGATATTTTCCTACTCATATCCGTATAGCCGCGGCCCCGATCGACCATCGGTGATCGTTAAACAGACTTTTAATCATATCTATCGATCGGTGCATCAAAATGGCGGGCCGATCATACCCATACGTGGATCATCACTACGGCCAACTATCCAACGGTGGGTGCCGTCTCCTACACTCTGTAGTAGCCCCAAAATGGTAGAAAATATCCCCTAGGGCTAGTATAATAAAAACTCATCCCTTAGGGCCATTTGCACCAAACCTGATACTATATAAAGGCCCTATTTAGTCACCCCCCTCTCCCCATACGAATTTTGCCCTAGAGAAGAGAAAGAGAGAAGAGAGAAAATGGAGAAAGAAGAAAGGAAGAAGAGAGGAAGGGAGAGTGAAGGTGGGCGCCAAGGGAGTCCGATGCTTACAACTCCTCACCTCTTCCTTGACGAATCCTCCACCACGACCGCCCATTCACTTTCATTGATTGTATAGGTAAATCTCTCACCCCTTTTTCTTGAAACTCTTGTGTGTGTGAAGGTTTTGCATGAAGTTCTAATATGTAAATGGTTGTTTTAGGGATTCTGATCGTCTGACCCCAAAAGCCCTCTTTCCTAGGTCGTTTTTCAACTCTCCAACAATCCATAGGTGCGAACTATTATCCTTAGGTAGTCTAGCACCAATTTTATTACGAATCTAGTAATTTTGATTGTTTGGATGCTATATTTGGAGAATCTAGAAGAATCCTAGGAATTACATGTTTGTTGGATTTACATGGAATTGTGTGTTTGCTTTTCATATGATGATGTTCTTGCCTCTCACATGATTTTGTGTATGGATGATCTCATGCTCATGCCTTGTTGGATTTTTCCTTATAGTGTTGCTTCTTAGTATCCATGATTCATTACTCTTGTGCTTACGATTTCTTAAGATGAAGGAAGTGCTTAACTTCCTCACCCACACATATAACTCACATGCACTTTATTTCATGATATTGTTAGTCTTGCTTGCTACGAGAATCTAAATTGTATGTTGAGGAGTATGAAACCATGATGTTGTTTATGTTGGATGATGCGTTGGTAGTTGGCATGCTATGAATCACTATTCATACCCTTGGGTTGGTCGGGAACATGAGGAGAGACGGTAGTCCCATCGGTAGGACTATGTTAGGGCTAAACCCGTGGGTTTGGGCAGGTGTGTACGGGCGGCAGTAGTTCGACTACATGGGTCCCTTGTACCCGTTGTCGTTCGTCACATATTCGCCTGACTCGTGCGGTCTAGCTTACTTAACGACCAACCCTATTTGTTAACCTTGTTTGCTCACATATGTATAGAACCCGGAACACCCTACCACCGTTGCAGCCCACCGATAACCACTTGAAGTTGATCCACTGTCTCGTGAGCCGGGCATGGTGGAATGAGACACTATGTCCGAGCTGTCGGCCTACGTTAGGGTGACGCGCCTCCCCGTAGTGACCGCGATCGATCCCTTTCTCTCGGCACTCCCCATGTGCTTAGGGTCGGGGATGGGGAACCCGACGGGATCAAGGATCGCAAGGTCTCGGCTTCACACATTCGAGGGCCTTGTCCTCGCAACCAGATTAGGGCATTGATACGTGAGGTGTACCAGATTCTCAAACCTACCGGATGAATGGAATTAACTAAGAACTCGGCTAACACTATCATCACATCGCACTAGTTAGGTTGACGACGCGGTAGTCGAGGTCGCAATGAGGGAGTGTTGTCATATACGAGCATGAGATGGTGTCGCTTGAGGGAGTATTGTGGCGAGAGCATGCATCATATCATCTATCATGCATATGCCTTAATAAGATTAGTTAGGTGTTTGTGAATGATTATTTTTCATTAAGTTCATAATATAATTGATGCTTGTTATAATTTAAGACTAATAATACCCATTGAGTTGATCACTCACTCCCACTCTGGGACAATGTTTTAAAACACCAACCAGACTCTTTGATAGCTGCAGGTAGCGATGAGTTCGAGGAGCTTGACGACGCGAGTCTTAACGAGGAGGATGAGATGTCTTACTTCCAACTGATGAGCGGCTCTCCATCGACTTGATAGACAGGATTTGGATCGCTAAGCAGTGGGCTTAGCTCTATTCTTCTTGGACATATTATTTTTTTGTGGTTTATTGGGGGTTACAGAGGCCTTGGACGAAGATAAAACCAACGCCCATTGATATCTTAGCATGCCCTGAAGTGAATGAATGGATTGGATCTCCTAATTAGTAGACTCATTTGTGGCTTAATGAGACCCATAATCTCTTCTTCAAAAAGACATTTGTAAGCCATGACCATAAGATGGATTAGGTGGGCAGAATGACAGTTTCATCCGGACAAAAACACGTGCTAAAAAAGTTGAGCCCATGAGAAACTCGTCATTTTCTTGCTTACACCATTTCATCGGATTATTATAGCAAAAGGATCATCATAGGGCTATTATAATAAAAATATCATCAGGGAGCTGATTAGGAGCAGCCTCGGCCTCACCCAACACGGTGCGGCCCTGCTGATCACGGCCCCGCTTAATCTATGTATTGTATATCTACACCGTCCATCCGTTTTTCCATATGGGCATGAATCCAAAAAGTGGAGAAGATCTAAATCTCAGGTGGATCACGCTGCAGGAAACAAGGGGTGATGGAACGCCCACCATTAAAAGCTTCCCAGGGCCCACTGTAATGTCCGTCGTTATTTTACTTACCATCCAACCTGTTGATAAGATCACGCAGACATAGATGAAGTAAGAAAGCAAATAAGAGCTTTGGGTTTTGATCATAAAACGATATGGGAAAATGGACGAATGGAGTAGATATACAATAAATAATCAAAGTGGACCCCAGGTTTTTGGGTTTTTTTATCATAAAACAAGCTGGGAAAATAAATGAATGGAGTAGATATAATCAAAGTGGGCCCCAGGGTTTTGGGTTTTTTTTAAGAAAAAAAAAAAATCATAAAACGAGCTGGGAAAAGGGACGAATGGATTAGATATACAATAAATAATTAAGGTGGGCCCTATGAGATGTTAAAATGGATGAATGGAGTAGATATACAATAAATAATTAAGGTGGGCTCCAGTGTCAGCGCCGAACTGTGTTGGAGGAGGCGAGGGGCGCACCGAATCTGGTCCACCAGAAACATAGTCCCATGTGTATAATCGAAAACAGGGAATACGGTACAGCTGTCTCTCTAAATTACACATGGCCAGTTTATCCATCAATCTCAACTGTCCAAATAGTGGGACTTATTATAGATGGAGGATATTTTGAAATTCACATTTATCAGAAGACCATAACCATCAATTAATGTTGATCATCAGATTTTCTTCTTTTACACCGTCCATTTGAAGTTCAATGTTTAGATACCTAGAATAATTTGATCTATGCATATTTTGAAAAAAATCACATCCATAGTGGGTCCCACTAGATGGACAGTCTTGATTGAAATAAAACCCTTCTTGGTGTAATCTGACAACATGAGTTTACCATATTACGGTTCTCCTGGCTCTACTGTATTATCTCCCTGGAAAACACGGTCGCGTTGCAAACTCTCAGAAGAAGCTAATAAATTATAAGGTTTGCTAATTCCACGCGCGTGTAGAACCGCTCATATACACACGCGGTTGCACGTGCAAACTTAAAACATGTGTATAAGATCTGATCTTTCTATAAGGTTGGAAAATCATACTTGGATTCTTCTGTATAAAAAATAAGATATTTCATTCTTCAGGTGGGCCACAACATAGAAGTAAATACACTGTGGCCCACCTGAGTTGTGAAATGGCCTGATTTTTGTACTAAAAGATCTAAACACTCATAGAAAGTCCAAATCTCATACATTTGTCCACGTGTGGATTCTTACTTCCCCTTAACAAGACATCACTTCTACTCAAATATCAAACAATAGAATTTCGTTGCACGTTTTTTCTCTGGGCCACCCAACGTTGAATATGTTGCTCTGGCGTCGCCTTCATGCTCTAATTTTCCATACCAGCTTGTTGATTGGCATCATGAGAGAGATGTACAGGAAAAAATGAAATGGTGATTGGGCCACATGTTTTCAGATATTTCGTGCAAATCAGCAGTAGTATATGATGATTATGATGAGTGGACCGTCTATTTGTAAGATGGATATGGTATCGAAATTAATTAAGATTAGATGCTAATTTCATTTTAGGAAGGTATTTACGTGAAAAGTCATTGAAATAACCAAAACGCCTTTCTTTTTTTTATAAGTATCGTAGTGGTGTGTACGTGAAATCCAACCACTGGTCAGAAACATGATGATCAGACGGCCCAAAAATCAGACCAATTCATCTGGCCACCATCGTGTGATGGACCAGCAAGGCAAGTTGATTTTCATACACACCATGTGGGCTCCACAATAATAAACTGCACTTATTACAAAATGATAATAATAATAATAAGTACTAAAAGGACATTTGGATAATTTCGTCGATTTTGAAAGCATTTTTGGCAAAAAGGAGTGTGCCCTGGGATTATTTGATTTGTGAAAATTATAGGTAAATTAGTAATCATTTACTAAAAAAATTTCTACAAAAAAACTCTACGGGCCTCACTCTAATGTATGCCTTGTATTCACCTCGTTCATTCATTTTGACTATCATTTTAGGATATGAGTTCAAAAATAAGGAAAATCCAAAACCTCAGGTAGACTACACCACTGGAAGTTTGGAATAATAACACTAGGTGGAACCCCCTATTTTTTGTAGTGTGGTCCACTTGAGCTTTGGATCTACCTCATTTTTGAGAGCATGCCCCCAAATGATATAGGAAAAAAAAATGGATTGAACCCAACTCTCTAATGAAGTGATGTCACCATGTTCCGTGGGTCCCACCATGATGTATGTCTTGTATCCACATTGTTCATCCATTTAGAGAGATCATTTTAGGGCAGGAGCTAAAGAATGAGGTAGATCCAAAACTTAAGTAGACCCCACCACAAAAAATAGGGGGTACAATGATGCGTACTGTTGAAATTTTCATAGGGCCCACCATGATGTTTATTTGAGATCCAACCTGTTTATAAGTTAACGCAGACATGAAATAAGGGAAACACAAATATCAGCTTAATTGAAAACTTATGTGGCCTTAGGATGTTTTTAAGGGTAGGCGTTCAATCCCCACTATTTTCGATAGTGGGTTCACTTGAGCTTTGGATCTATTTCACTCTTTGTTTCATACTTTGAAATGATATCTTCAAATGGATGGACGGTGTAGATAGAACACATACATCATGCTAGGGACCACAGAACTCAGTGACATCACTTCAACGTGAGTCTCGCTACTGTCATAATCCGTAGCTAACGCATGTCCCATCATGGCAGGGCTTTGGATTTTTTGCTTAGATTTTCGCCTACTTTTTAAGATACAATTTAAGATACATAAATAATGATTTTTCAGTATTTATACTAATCCAAACAGGCATTAAATATATTGGATAAAATCCCCTTTAATGATCCACTCTCCTAATTTAATAAGGACCCTACTTCGAGGGAGACTAGATTACTTGATACATGTATCACATGTGCATTTGAAATCTTTATCACATGCAGTGAAGGTGAGGTGCCATATTCTGCATATATGAGTTGCTTGAAAACATAGTGGCATATCCGACACATGTGGTGCTTAACTTTTGGGAAATATGTTGGAAATACTGAAAAATAAAAAATTAAATTAAATTAAATATTTTTTATTTCACCATGTTCAATCATGTAAAAATTATAGTGTCCTTAAAGCATGATATATGTTAGGAAAAAGTCTTTAATCATAAGTTTTTGAGGTCGCTCGACTGGTCGCGGGACAGCCACGATTGGTCGTGGGAGGCGCTCGACCGGTCGTAGGTTCGAGCCCTGGCACGACTCGAAGTCCAGCGAGCTTTTGCTGTTTTTTACTGTAGCTAGGACTGGTCGAGAGTGAGTTAGGACTGGTCGAGGGTGGCTACGACCGGTCGTAGGAAAGCCAGGACCGGTCGTAGGTTACGCAGTTTGTTCCGCGATTTTGCGCGAAACTGCGGATTTGAGTCATTTCGCAACTGGGATGCGAAAGGGAAGTTTCCTAAACTATAAATAGGGGTTCCTAGGGTTATTCTAGGTATGATTAAGGCTTTCTAAAGGTATTTCCAAGGGTTCCTAAAAGGGTTCCAGGGTTTCTAAAGGGTGTAGCAAGGGTGAGATTCGAGGTTGTTCGAATCAGGTAAGTCCTTTCTTTTTGTAATTGATGCTTTCATAGTGGTGATCTGTCGCTTTGTGCCATGGTTTTTTTCCCGTAAGGGTTTTCCACGTTAAATCTGTGTGTTCTCTTTTCTTGTGTGTGCTTGGTGCCATTGGATTACCATCCTAGATCTAGATCTGTGTGATTCCGCAGGCCAAAAATCCCAACAATATATTCACCCCTTATCAATTGATGACCATTAATTTAGGACGTTTCTGATCATCGGATCAAAAGATCTAACTATTGGATCATCAAAACCCGAAAATGTTGTGGCTTTTAAAGATGCTAACCGTTCTAGAAAAACAGCTGACTTGACCATTCAAAGTATTAATCCGATTGTTTACAATGCACACATGCGAAGTACAAAGCGTGCCAACTAGTACTACTATAGCCACATTACCTTTACCCGTGCCGTGTCCGAGCGTCCAGTCACACACAACTCGGTCCGAGCGTCCAGTCACACACAACTCGAGCATTTCAATTTTCAAAATTTCAAGTAAAAATATTACACATACTTCAACATATAAACCACAAGTATTTTTTTTTTTTTTTCATTTTTGACATGGTGCAAAAATAAATGGCAGATTTTCATTTGAAAATTTTAACATGACTTTGGCAGCGAAACAAAAATTTCAAATTTTTAAATTTTTCTAAACCAAAATTCTAACATTAACATCGCAGAGTCACATGCCACGTATGCATCAATTGTACCGTGACACATATAACAAACGAGACATGGAAAATGCGGCACATGAAATTTCACATATTTATAATAAGAAAAATAAGTCATTGTGTACCCTAACAGGGATAAACAAGTTAGATAATAAAAAGACCTAGCATTTAAATAATAAAAATCACCAAACCGAAGATCATTCTCAACCACTCATCAAGTCGCCAATATGTATGATGGATCTGATGGCCTCCATTGACTTCAATTGCAGGCCCACAACCGATGAGTAGATTTGCCTGAGTTTTGCACCGATGGGGCCACCTTTTGCATGGTTTGGATGTCCCACACGTACCACACGTGGGTGAGAAAAATGTTGCAGCATGATAGACTTAGGAGGACTGGAGATTTAAGCGACAGCTACTCTTTATAGTTTCATCTTACCCGTCCATCTGAAGGCCATCAATCAGATGGATACAATCTAAGAAAAAAAAAAAATTGCAATATTGTCACGTTGACCTGTTCAAAGTGGGGCCCAAACAAGGTTAGCAACACTAAAATTCAGGCTCTTGAGTCTTGTCTCAGAGTTCAAATTGTCCACGAAAAAGACTTTTTTAACTCCGGTAGAGTGCGATGGACGGAAGAAAAATACTAAAAAATTGGATGAGTGGCATTCAAGTAAATCAAGCTGTCCAAATTGTGGGTCCCAGTTAAGATACATCATGAACCTGTTGATTAAGTATTTTTGCTAATCTGGAGATTGGATCGGTGAACATTTATTGAACGGTTAAAAATGAAACACGTGGATTGTTTCTAGTTTCAATGAACTAGTGTCTGGTAATCAAGGGTTAGGATTCTTCAACCAATGGTGACTTAGCAACAGTTGACTCTCCATGTTTTTCTGATTAATTTGAGATCATCTTGCCACGTGTTAAATGTCTGAGTGCCTGTACGTCAAGCGTTACATTCTGTCAGAGTATCAAATAACCGGAAACGGATTGGTTACTTACCCTTCGATAGCCAATGGCTAGTGGTCGAGTGCTCTGTGGACTCACCATGATGTATGTGTTTCATCCATGCGTCTACCCATTCTTCCAGATCATTTTATGGTATGAGCCCAAAAATGAGGTGGATCCAAGTCTCAAGTGGACCGCACAGTGTTGATTGATCGCCCACCATTAATGGCCCTAGGAGGTTTGTAATGGTGGACATTCAATAACTAATGTTTTCGATGGTGTGATCCACCTGAGATTTAGATCTACTTTTTTTTTGGTATCAAGCCCTAAAATTATCTTTCAAAATAGATGGACAACGTGGATAAAACACATATATCACGATGGGATCTACGTAGCACTGACCACTACCTACCTGGCTAGTGGCAGTGTCACTAGCCAAGCCGCGTCCCAAATAACTCTCCATTGTGCATGCCTCTGGGACGCGGATTGCGTCGCAGGGCTCTGTGGGGCCCACTGTTATGTAAGTGTTTTATACATGCTGTTGAACGATTTTTTCAGATAAATTTAGTATGCCAACCAAAAAGTGAGGCAGGTACAAGGCTTAAGTGGACCACAACAAAGGAACCTGTGCTAATATGACACCCACCGTTGAAACATTTCTAAGGACCCACGTGATGTATTTTTTTACCATAAAACCTATTCATAAGGTCATGTAGACGTGGATGAAGTGAAAACACAAATATCAGCTTGATCTGAAACTTCTCTGGCTCCCAAGAAGCTTTTAATGGTGGACGTTCAATCCCCACTTTGTGGTCCACTCAAGCCTTGTACCTGCCTCATTTTTTTGTTGTCATACTAAATTTATCTGAAAAAATTGTTCAACAGCGTGGATAAAACACTTACATAACAGTGGGCCACACAGAGCCCTGCCCGGACGGATTACCGTCCAGGCAGGGTAGGAAGCAATCCGCGTCCATGCCTCTGTCAGGCGTGGCCCACTTAATAAATATGCTGCCAGTTGTTGGCATGAGAAACATTCAACGTAGGGCCCACCCCCACAACGTCTCTGATTCAAGGGACTGGGTTTGCGTCCTAATCTGCCAGGAAAGACTCGGTCCTGCGGACAAGAAGCCTACACCCATATCCATAGCTAAACTGGCAGACTGAGTAGAGATACCTCGTTTCAACACTTGAGGCCTTGGTATCGATCCCTAGTGGGGGTGGCTAGCATGGAGTGTGTGTACTGAATGGGTGTGCACTAACAAGCTGACTCTAAAAAACAGAAGGGGACAACATGCCTCGAGGGAAGTGGAGATTAAAATACTCCTGGAAGATGCAGAAGTTTGGTCAAGCTGATATTTGTATTTGCCTGTATTTAAATCCATGTCACCTCGTTAATTGATTGGATGGTAAATAAACATCAAGGCCTAAGGTACGCGGATTTCAAGTTGCTGCGTATGCATGTTGGGTGGGGCCCACTGAAATGTATATGAGAAATTCATTTCCTCCACCCATTTTTGGAGTTCATTTCAGGACGTGCCACAGAAAATGACGTGGATACAAAGCTCTAAGTAGGTAACACCACAGGGAAATTTGGGAAAGAAATTCCTACTGTTGAAATTTTTCTGGGCTTTACTTTGATGTTTATATGTTATCCAAACCGTTTATAACGTTATTCCGGACGGGATGAAAATGAAAACACAAAAAATATAGGCTGATACAAAACTTTTATGGCTATAAGAATGCTTCAACGGTTCTAATTATATGCCTACAGTTTTCTCTCGTGTGGCCTACTTGAGTATTGAATACAGCTAAACCCTCTTTTATCAAAGTTACTAAAATGATCTCTCAAAATGACTGGACGGAGTGGATTTCTCACAAACATCTTAGTGGGCCTCACACAGTATACTTGCGGAAGAACTTCCTGCGAACTGCCACCGAGTCCCGGGTTAAGAGGTTTTCATCAGAGCGTTATTATCACCACGTCATTATTGCCGCTGTTTCCTGTGCTGTGACGCACTTGAGACTTAGATATTTTATTTTTAATTTTTTGCTCGTGTCTTAAAATAGATAAGTTGTGTGGATAAAATACATCACAGTCGCTGGCCCTGCTGAGCCCCTGCAAGGAGGCGGGTTGGGTACCACCCCATCAGGACCTACCCAGAGACCGAGGATCATGAGAGAGAGGTCGTGTGGGCCTACCTTGATATATGTGTTTTATTTGTATTATCCATCCATTTTGAAATATTATTTTAATGGATGAGCTTAAAAAAAAAAAAAGAACAAGTCTAAGGATCATGTGGACCACGCCATAAAAAATAATTGGGATGAAACATACACCATTGAAAACCTCTTCAGGTATAAAAGTTTTGGATTAAGTTGAAATTTATATTTACCTCTCATTCAGGTTCATAGACCTTATAAATAGGTTGGATGGCAAATAAACTTCTCGGTGGGCATCTGGTCTACTCAAGCAACTTATTTTCAGAGTTAAAAATTTTTTAAGTAGAGATCTAAGAAATTGGTAATTCCAATTCAACTAAAACACTGGTGTGTTACAACATTTTGCATGTCTCATAAGTAAGTGGGGTCTACTGGTACATGCAATGACATCATCCAACTCTTAAAATAATCTAGACCGTTGATCAATCAGGTCCACCTTATAGAATTCTTACAATAAATATTATAGTGGCCTTTCAATGGTAAGTGTTGTTGCCACCACTGCTTCCTGTGGTGTGGTCCACTTAAGCATTCGATCTGCCTTCTTTTTTGTCTTGTGTCTTAAAATAATATGTAAAAGTAAATAAACGGTGTGTAAAACAAATACATCACGGTGGACCCTACATGGACTCTGCCAGGACCGTCCGTCTCTAGGTCAGTCCTGATGAGTTGTACTCAATCCGCACCCCTGCCTGGACCGAGTTCGTCCTTCAGGGCCGCGTGCTGATCAAGCACGCATGTGCCACATTGACACGTGTTGCTGTTGACCCCTTTTGCACCTTAAGTTAGGTAAGTCGCACCGGTAGGCGCAACCGCGTCAGATCCCCCGTCAAACGGACGCGGATTGCATACTGACCCTCCACGCTACTAGTAGGTGTTATGTGGCCCATCAAGATGCGTGTGTTTTATCCACCCTGTCCATCCTTTTATCCACACCGTTCATCCATTTTTCCGGATAATTTTAGTATATGGTTTTTTTAAAAAAAGGTACATCCAAATCTCAGGTGGAGCGTACCGTAGAAAATAGTGGTGATTAAATGGCCACCATTAAAAGCTTATCAGGGCCACAAAAGTTTTGCATCAAGATCATATATTTATGTTTTCCTTTCATCTAGGTATGAGTGACCTAATCAACAGGTTGGATGGCAAATAAGCATTACAGTAGGCTACAGGAAGCTTTTAATGGTGAGAGTTCAATCACTACTGTTTCCTATGATGTGGTCCACCTAAGATTTAGATATTTCCCATTTTTGGGCTCATAATATAAAATGAATTGGAAAAATGTATGGACAGCGTGGATAAAACACATAAGTCAGTATGGCCCACATAGCACCGACCATTGACTGCTCTGCTATCCGCGTCCCATTCAAACCCACCGCTTGCTGTTTTCCGTGCGTCGTTTTTACGGTAGAAAAACGCGTACCAAAGCAGCTCGTCACGTTCTCTAGGTCTGTCACGCTATCGTGAGAAACGATCCTTCCAAGTAATTTCCATACACTGACAGAGCACGGTCATTCATACGACGCATCCACACTAACATTTCACACTGTAATCCATGGAACAGAAATCGTCGACACTTTTAGGTCATGTAAAAATCCAGTCCGTCCATCAGGTGATAACCATTATTTTGACCGTACACACAGAATATAACCCAGTTAAAAACTAATGTGGGCCACACCAATGGAAAATATGAAAAATTCCTTCCAAAACTTCTAGTTAACGGGTTTGATGAAAGATACATGCTGTGGTGGTCCCGCAAACAAATGGCCCATTTGGGTTGTGGATCTAGTTCATTCCATATAACACAATCCAAACCATCCAAATGTTGAGATCCAATTTAAGATACACGAAATCCCTAAATTAGATTTAGTGGATGATTCTAATCCTTTAATAATTTATACTTCTTTTCTTTTGAATTTAGGCCGTTGAATTTTGCCCTATTGAAACTCATCCATGGTGCATTTGGAAGATACACTAGCCAATCCAGATCATTAAAATCTTGGTTCCCAATGTGCATGGAGCGAAGCACGGCCAGACAATCACAGACCCTTTCGATGTCTGATTTCATCCATTGAAATTTCGTCCGTTGATCGTTTCCCTTTAATTAATGGCCATCAATTGGATTGTCCAAACAGTGTTATTTTCGTCCCATCCTTCATCTACTCTGGGACCCACGATTTTGACTGTCTTGATCATCCATGACACGTGTACAGTAATAATTTTCCATTGTGACTTTACACCATAAAGTAAAGAAAAAAAAGAAGTCATACAAGTCCTGAATTGTTTGTTCCTCGACTCTTCAGACTTCAAGCTTAGAAACTGCAATAAAATGCAGTTTAGGATTCGGTGCACGGCCGGTACCATTATTTCAGTAGTGCACCTTTGTGAGCCTTTGATCAGTGCACATACCGGTGGATCCTAACCATCTAATCAGGTGGCCATGCCTTGGATGAGCCCTACGAGCAGAAATAGTGACTATGAGATCATTCAAATTTTCAGATCAACAGCCTAGAAAAGATTGGTAGATTAGATGGTTATTATACTTGGTAAGTCTAATGCTAAAAAATGGTCCATTTCTAACCATGCTTTTTAAATGATGAAATGACAAAATTAGGACATGGATTACGTATTACCCATGTGAACCTAGCTGCCTCTCTCTTTGACATTGTTGGATTTGATTGGGCCATAGACTCCCGTTAAAAATGAGGACGATGGACTGCCATAAGATATGTACCCTGTGCTACAAAGCATGTTTGAAAGTTCTTCACGAAAAGATGATTTATTTATTTGATAATAGCCTACTATCTAATTAAATTTTGCTAATTTAGAAGTGTATAGATTTCAATTCGATCCGATATATCCATCTGTGTCCTTCCCCTTATCCGCACAACATAATAAAATAAAAAACTTTTACCTAAAACTCATGAGGGCCAACATGGTGACGTATGACGTGGTACTGATACGTTTCTAGTATGGTTGGACCAAAAGAAGGTGGGCCATAAATTTATCATAACTTTTGATCCGGTAATATTATGGAAGGCACAACCTATTAATCTTTACCATAATGAGTCATCTGAGGTGAACTAACTCACTATAGGTCGCATCTTTCTGTTTAGCCAGAAAACAAGTGCTTTCATCTTAAAAAACAAATTTTGAAGGAAAAAAAAAATATTATTATTTTTAATACTTTTAATTTTTATAATATTTTTTTAAAAAAAGTTTTTAATTATTTTTTCTTTTATTTAAAAAATTAAACCCGTATAGTACATATAAGTTCCATTGATTCGAACAATTATCCCCCCGGGTCCTTGCTCTTACGGGTGAGTAGACTCTCTGGAGTTTCAACACCGGGTCAAGGGTTCAAGTACCCACGGTGGTGAAATCCCACGGCGTGCATGTGTGGGGTGTGTGTGCGTGTGGTGTGAGTGTGTGGGTGTGTGTGTGCGTGTATAAAATTTTTATTTAAAAAAAAAAAAACAATTATCCCCCAGGAAAGACATGTAATAGGGAACAGTGTAAGAACATGGAAGAGACTTTATAAAGTCACCTGACGTGGCACACATGGGTTTTAAAATTGCCTGATTATCATTGTCGCCCTTCATCCTGGTGGGACATATCTGATGAATGGATTAGATTGTATATAAAAACATTTTGGCCCCCTAACAGTCAAAAAATTCATATTCCTTAGGGAGTGTTTGGGCGGTGTGATTAGAAGGGATTAGGTCCGATGGCATTAAAAAACATAATTATTAAAATTGTTACCTGTTGGCATGGAATAAGATTAATGTCATGCTTTGTTAGTAATATAGTGGTACATTGAACGGATATACCCACCGTCATTTAAAATTATTGAGAATAACATACTTGTATTCTATCTAAATTGTTCTCCTGTTTTGTAACCTCATTTTATGGCATGAACCTAAAAATAAGGTAGGTCCAAAACTTATGTAGTCCCAAAGAAGTTTTCAACGGTAAGTATTCAATCCCTGTTGCTTTCTATGATAGGGTCCACTTGAGCTTTAGATTTACCTGATTTTCTGGCCCATGCTCTAAAATAATATCGATAAATGGGTGGATGGTGTGGATATAGCCCACACATCACATGGTGGGACCTACACAACTTGCTAAAATTGAATGAAATTGGCACGGGACCCAATGCAATTCCATCTAATCTAATTCCAAGCTTTGCCAATCTTCCCAGACATCGAATGGAATTGGCACGGACCAGATGAATCCCATCCCACCTAATCCCTTTTAATCCCACCGCCCAAACACGCCCTATAGCGTTTACAATGGAAAGACGCGTCTCAAGCGACCCGCCGAATTGTTTTCTTGCCAGTAATGAGAAAGGGTCCTTCCCAGTTATTTCCATGCACTGACAGAGCACGCCCATTCATATGCATGCACATTTCCATTTTACAGTCATCCTTCATGGAAAAGAACTTGTTTACATTGTTGGGTCATATGTAAAAATCCACACCGTCCATCAGGTGAGAACCGTCATTTTGACCGTATGCACATTTCACATATACAACATAGTAGGCCCACATCTTTGGGTGTTTTAGGCACTTGGTAAGATGGGTGTTGCAGAGGATTTCAGTTGGGATCCATATGAAACAATCCAAACCATCCAAATCGTGGGATCCAATTTAAGATACACAAAATCCCTAAAATTAGATTTACTGGATGACTCTAACCCTTTAATAAATTATATTCATCTTCTTTAGAATTTATGCTGTTGAATATTGTTCCATTTGAATTTTTGTGTTTGCCGTTGTAACGCTCCCATGAATGTTTTGAAACTCATCCATGGGAGGCGATTAGGTGAGACCCGAATCAAATGAGGTGGGCGTGGGACCCCTGATTGAGGGGGCCTGACACATGTGACTACGACAAACATCTGCATTGAAAGCTAAGCAGCTCTAAATCCCAAATGGGCCATAATACATTAAATAAGGGTGATTGACCATTTAAAACTTTTTGTGGGCCACAAAACTTTGGATCAAGATGATATTTTTTGTGGTCTTTTTGTTTAGGTGTTTGTTAATTTATCAACAGGTTGGATGGCAAATAAACATTCCGGTGGAATCTATGAAGTTTTTAATGGTGGGGATTCAATCATGACTATTTCCTGTGGTGTGGTCCACCTAAAATTTGAGGTCAGCTTCATTTTTGGGTTAGTGCCTTAAAATAAGCTTTCAAAATGGTTGGATGGTGTGGATTTAAGGCAGATACATCACCTAAGCTCCACAGTGAGGGTCCCAGCCACCTTGGTGGATCGGGTCTCACCTAATCCGCTCCCCGCAGCCATGGGACATTTGGAAGATCCTGGCCAGTCCAGACTATTAAAATCGTATGGAGTGGAGCACGGCCAGTAAATCATATATCCGTCCGACGTGTGATTTCACCAATTGAAATTTCGACCGTTGACCATTTCCCTCTGTTAATGGCCATCAATTGGATTGTCCAAACAATGTCATTTTCGTCCAATTTTCCATCTACACAGGGGCCCACGATTTTGACTGTCTTAATGATCCATGACACGTGGACAGTAGATAACTTGCTATTGTGACAAAAGCAGTTTGAACTTATACACCATTAAAAAAAAAAAAAAAAAAACTTCCGTGCCTAATAAAACAAATCCTAAATTACTCATCGACTCTTTAGTAGAGCTGGGCATCGGACCGAGTCGAATCAGATTAGGTCCAACTTGACCCGGTCCGTGTTTCGCATGGACTGACCTGAACTCGGATTGATTCGGGACCAAGTCTGGGCCATCTGACCTGATCCGATCCTAACACATGCTTCCCTAGACCGATCCGAGTTCGACTCGGTCAGAAAAACTGAGTCGGATCTGAGTCCAAACACCTGATATTTTATATTAAGAAAATCATCAATTTCCTAAAAAATAAAAATAAAAAATAAAAAATAAAAAAATTCATAACTCCGCTTGATAGAAAATGTGCCAGTTGATCACGAGTCAGGTTAATGGAGGAGAGTTAATGTTATAAAGAACGATCCCTATTTCAAAGATAGACAAAATAAGATTCACAAAACCCACCCCAAATAATCGGGGGAATGCAATAATGATGATGATGATGATGATGTGGTCTAAATCTTGTGCCACAGAACACATGGTATCATATTGGGTTGGCCACAGTTGATTGATCGAAAACCAAACATCATGGGGAAAGAATAGTTAACCCATGGAAAGAGATAGAGTTAAATTTGTGTTGCATTCAATGAAAGGATAAGTATTAACCAAGCTGAGTTGAAAACTGTGAAGACTGTCATCTCATGGTGGAAGGAGACTCCAAAAATGCCATTTGTTGTGCTAGTAGCTCCTTGTGGATTCCTTGGTACTACTTCCTTTGTGTAAATAAGATTAGAGGGCTGCAATATCCTCATTTAGTTTCCTTTTTCCTCAGTCCCTAGATAGGTGAATCATATTGCGGATGACCTGGCTAAGCATGGTGTGGCCAAGCATTCCCTGCTTGTAGCTAACTCTTATCCATTGCCTTAGCGTAATAAATCGAGCAGGAGAGTTTTGGGGAAAAAATCGGGCTAGGGTAAAAATGAGGGAAAGGTTTGGAGAAAAAATAAGCTAGGGTAAAACGTTTGGGGTGAAAAAAAGGGTATTTATAGTATACTCGACATCGCTCCGGGTCGGGTCTGTTTGGGTCGGTTTGGACCCATTCGGTCCGGGTATTCGGACTTGATCTGTCCGGATACAGTGCTATCCGAACCCGACTCGAAATACTATCGGATCTGGATGATCAGAATCGATTAGGCCCAATCAGACCGTTGGTTCTGTTCGGAATGGTATCGAGTCTTGTCTGGTCGGGTGTGATCCACCGGATCGGGCCCAAGTTGCCCACCTCTACTCTTTAGCATAGAAACTGCAATAAATGTGTTTTAGGGATCGGTGCACGTCGGGTGCCATTTATTTCAGTAGTACACTTTTTTTGAGCCATTGATTGGTGCACATGACGGTGGATTCTAACCATTTGTTCAAGGGACCACATCTTGGATGATCCTATGAACGGAAGTTATGACTATGAGATCCTTCAGATTTTCTGACTAACGGCCAAAAAAATATCGGTGGGTTGGATGGTTATTATACTTAATCAATGTAATGCTAAAAATTAGCCCACTTAGGGTGGGCCGCTATCAGAGATGGGGAGCGGATTAGATGAGACCCCAGATCTACTGAACCCCTGACTGTGGGGCCCATTGTGTGTATGTGACTACAACCATGCTGTGCATTTACATTGAAAGCCCAATTTAGGGCATGATCCAATATATAAAGTAGTTCCGAAGCCTAGATGAGCCATGGTACAGGAAACAGTGGTGATTGACCATTGAAAGCTTCTTGTGGACCACAAAAGCTTCATATCAAGATGATATTTGTGTGGTCTCTTCATCTAGGTGTTTGTGACCTCATCGGCAGGTTGGATGTCAAATAAACATCATGGTGAAATCCATGAAGTTTTTAATGGTGGAGATTCAATCAAAACTGTTTATCATGGTGTGGTCCACCTAAAATTTGAGTCTACTTCATTTTTGGTATCATATCCTAAAATAATCTTTCAAAATAGTTAGATGGTTTGGATTTAAGACATATCCATCATTGTGAGCCCCACAGTCAAGGATCCCAGGTCTCACCTAAACCACTTCCCATAAATGGGTCCCATGCAAAGTATGAAAGTTTTTTGGTAGTCAACAAACTTCCTTTTTAACCTCAGCTTATCGTTCAATCAAATCTCAAGAAGGCGAGAGTTGGTGAAGAGATCTTAGTCCAATCACAGACAATACTAAATCTGTGTGCTTTGTATGGCTTCCACCTCCAACAGTAATATGTTATCCAATTAAATTCTGCCACGTTGGAAGGTAGCTTAGTCAAGATATAATATCACAATTAGCAATTTTATTGTAAAACATGTGGAAATAAGCACAAAGTTCCCACACAGTAGATGTATGAAATCTAATTAATCCAAAATGTTTATCCCACCGTCGATGGTTAGATAACCTACAATTAGGAGGGTTGAATCATAAGGTGGGACCCACTTTAGAAAACAAATACACTAAGCGTTTGAATTCATATGTGGCCCACATGATTATTGGACGACCGTGATTTGGTTTTTTTTAATAGTCATGGATAAGTTCACCTGTTGAGCTTACAATACTCAATTCCAAAAACCTAAAAAATCATTGTTATCTAAAACTTAGGTAGGCTACATGCATGAGACTTTCTAAATCCACCTGGTGTGACACGCATGGGCTTTGGAATTGACTGATTTTCATTTAAACCCTTCATCCTTAGTGGGATATATCTGATGAATGGATTAGATGGTATATAAAATCATTTTGGCCCCACAAACAGTGCGAAAGTTTTTGTGAGTTAGGAGTCTCCTCCCAACTCTTCCCTGTGGTGGGGCCTACTAGAGTTTACTTTCATGATAAAAATTGGCCCCATGACCTAACATCGAAGGGTGCATCTAGTGGACGGTGTGGATCGGATGCACGGTTGATGTGGGCCCCACAGGACCCCATACCGTCACGTGGTGGCACCGGTAACATATGACCGCACGGATCCCCACGGACCATGACCATCCAGTCACCTCACCCCGTAAACGGAAACGGATTGGCTATTCCCCCTGCCACTAGCCCAGTGGCTGGTGGTCGGAGCTCTGTGGGCCCCACCATGATGTATGTATTTCATCCATGCTGTTCATCCATTTTTACAGATCATTTTATGGCTTTATCAAAAAAATGAGAGGGGTATAAATCTCAGGTGGACCACACACAGGAAAACAATAGTGATTGGATATTCATCATTAAAATCCTACTAAGGCTCACTGTAGTGTTTATTTGACATCCAATCCATTGATTAGGTCATAAAAACCTAGATGAAGGTAAAACGCAAAGATCATCTTGATCCAAAACTTTAATGGGCCCCAAAAAGTTTTAATGGTCTATGTTCATTCTACACTGTTTCCTATAATGTGGTCCACTTGAGATTTATATATATCTAATTTTTGGTATCGTACTCTAAAATGATATATAAAAATATATGGACGGCATGGATGAAACACATACATCATGGTGAGGCCCACAGAGCACAGACCACTAGCCATTGGCTGGTGGCAGGGTGAGTAGCCAATCCGTTTCCAATCGAAACCGTTCAAATAGTGGGTTAAACTATACTTAAAATCGACACTCAGAAGGAAAAAGTAGGTCGGGAAATGCCTTCCGTTGAAAGCTTATGAACGGTTTAGATGGCATATAAACATCACGTTGGACCTGGGAGGTTTCAACGGTGGCCATTTCTTCGCCCTTTTTTTCCTGTCGTGTGGCCCACTTGAATTTTCGATCAGCCATTTTTCGTCTGATCCTAACATGGTCTGATGAAAAGGATGGACGGTTGAATTTCTACTAACGGTAACGGTGGGCCCCACCTGTGTTCTGATTGCAGGAACTTGCTGCGAAAGGTTTTGCAGGCAATCCGCGCCCCGAAACTTCGTGCAATGTGAAACCGTAGGCAACTGCTCCCAGTAACAGCTATATAAATTCCCCCCCAAAACGCCTACTTTCATTCAATCTCCTCTCTCTTTCTCACCACCGCTATTATTCCTATCGCCATCTTCTGCTCTGTTTTTCTTCCTATCATCCTCTCTCTCTCTCTCCTCTGTTTTCTTTCCTCTGTTAATCCTCTTCTCTCTTCTCAAACCATTGAAGATGTTTCGTATAAGCAATAACCTGATCGGCATCCTCAATTTCATTACCTTCGTCCTCTCCATCCCCATCTTGGGTGGTGGGATATGGCTCAGCACACGTGCCAGCAGCGACTGTGAGAAGTTCCTCGACAAACCCATCATCGCCATCGGCGTCTTCCTCATGCTTGTCTCACTGGCAGGCCTCATCGGCGCTTGCTGTCGTGTCACCTGGCTGCTCTGGGTCTACCTACTTGTCATGTTCCTCCTCATCGTCCTGCTATTCTGCTTCACCATCTTCGCGTTCGTCGTCACAAACAAGGGAGCGGGCGAAGTGGTATCAGATAGAGGGTATAAGGAGTATCGGCTCGGCGATTATTCGAACTGGCTGCAGAAGAGGGTGAGCAACAACAAGAACTGGAGGAAGATCAAGAGCTGCTTGCAAGATAGCAAGATTTGCGACAGTCTTGAGAAGAAGAACTTCCCGCAGAAGGATTTCTTCCAAGAGCACTTGTCACCAATTCAGGTATATGTTCTTGGGTTTTCTTTTTAATTATTATTATTTTAGTTTTGGTATCTGAAATTAAGAATCTTGATTTGGTGGGTTTTTGTGGTTTTTAATAGATTTTGGAACATTGTTTTTTTTTTCCCCCCTTAATTTTTTATTGAATTCTTTGATTTGTGATTTTTTTTTTTTGAAGATTCACCATCTGGGTTTTATGGATTTTGGGATTTTTAATCCAAGGCCTTCGATTTTTGATTTTTTGGATTTCTGAAAGACTTCTTCAACTGTCTTGTTCTGTTTTATTTTTCTGGTATTTTTTTGTGAGTTTCTGGATTTTTTTTTCCCTGTTGATTTTCATATCTTGGTAGATTCTTGAATTTGAGGATTTTGGAAATCTTGCATTTTTTATGCATCTGGTTTTCTTCTTTACGCAGTTTTATTTTTGAAAGTAGTATTTTTAATGGAGTTTCAAGATCTTATTCTCCTTGTTGTTTCTATGAATTTCTTCTCCAATACTTCTCATGGGTTCCTGCAATTTTATTAAGGTTTTCTTTAATATTAGGGTTTGATTTTATTGGATCTTTTAATTATTTTATAAATGGATTTATATCAACAATGGTACTCAACCTAGATAGTTGAGGCTACAAGAGGTATCTCTGATCTCAAGAATTACTCAATGATCCGAGGGAAATAGTACTTCAATCTGAGAGATTTCTAGACCATCCAACATCCACTGCAAGTTACAACATTTCAACCGTTTGGATTGTCAAATCATGGCCCCACAGGCAAATAATTTGACTTTCTTTAGGCAAGTTTGAGATTAGTAATTTTCTCGCATGGAGTTGCCTCTTTGGGATCAGATATCTTATCCCATTAACAAATCCATGATATTAGAAAACCCATTAACTGGCAACCATTAGAGATTTGTTAATAATCACTCCCTCAAATCCATCTGGATTTGCAATAAAAGCTCTACACTTATATTAAAAGCCCCACAAATCCAAAATCAAGGCATATTCATGAATTTGCTATATCCGTATTCTGAATTTGTCGACAAGATCCATACTTCAATCGAATTCATGTATTTTGGGCCTTTTTAAGATTTGTAATAGATTTCCTCATGTGGGTTTTCTTTAGTTCCAAGAATTTTCTTCAAAGTTAGGTGAGAGTTTTGAGGAATTTTTGGATTTTTGGGTGGGCTTTCACTGTCGACTTAGGTTTCTAAGTTATGAATTAGTATTTGTGAAGACTTATACGAGATTTTAAGTTTATACAAGTGGGGCCATGATTCAGTGATATGAGCAACTTACATGATGGGGCCATGTTTTGGTTGATGGTATATGCACCAAAAACCCCATATTGGAAATTCAAACCCTTCATTAGGTGGTCAGCAAACATCTGAGTAAGAAAGAAAATACATTAATAGGTCGAATTCAACTTAACAAAGGCTAACTATATTTTATGTCCAGGATCTTCCTACCTTGGAATACGATGACGGTCCACATTTCAGAATTTTTGCCAAAGCATCGTATATAATATCTTAAAAAAGCCGGCCAACCGGGTCAAACTCTTCTGTTTTTTAATTATTTTTTCATGTCTTCTTCTCCTAAGGCTACTGACTAGATTGGACATTGATTTTCATTTGATAGTATCAGGTAGAAAACAAAGACCCATCTCTGACATCCAATAGGTGCACATCTAATTGATCCTAGATATAGCCTGAAAATTGAAATGATCAGTTGATATATGGCATGGATTTAAGAAGTAGCCCATCAATTAGATTCTTCAGATCGACCCAAATCCACATCATTGATTGGATGGTAGAGATAGTTTGTAGTAAAGTTCTAAAACTCAGTGGGTCAACTCAAAACTCAGCTGAGTTAACTCGATGAGATTTCGAGCCAAGTCACTTGGGCAACTCAAGTCTTGGGTGCGACTCTACCATGACTCGGGATGACTCAACACATCTCATCGAGTCACTCAGTGAGTTACAAGTGGACTGGATTGATCCCAATGGTTCTATTGAATGAACTCTCTAGATTGATTATTTGAAATCCCACATGTCAATTAAAAGCTTTGTAGACATTGCTAACATCCCCAATAAAACTCTTTCTTCAATTTATAATTTTTAAACATCGAGTCGGGTTGAGCCACTGAGTCAATTCGACCTGGCTGAATAACAAGTCGAGTCTAGTTTTCAGGTTTTAGAAATGTAACAAGAAGGAATCTAGGCCTAGGCCTTCCAATCTGACTCATATTTTGGGACTGAAAATTTTGATAGATTTTATAGCTTATGTAAAAATTAACTTGTGTGGATCCACCTACAACCTGTTGCATGCCATTCATAGAATCACTAGGCCATTGTATTTCAAACTCTTATTTTCCCACCAAAATCTCTATTTCTCTAGGCTGGCATGCATGGAAAGTTAGTTAAAATGCAATGTATTGTATATATAACTAATATGGTTTTCTCTTGTGATTTTGGGTCATTGATCTTTTTTCTTGCCAAACAGTCTGGCTGTTGCAAGCCGCCCACCTCATGCAACTTTGAGTACGTGACCGCGACGAACTGGACCAAGTCGGGGAATTCTACAGACAGCGATTGCGTGGCGTGGCAGAATGACAGCGGCACGCTTTGCTACAATTGCCAGTCGTGCAAGGCGGGCGTCCTGGCCAACCTCAAGAGAGATTGGAAGAAGGTCGCAATTGTGAACATTATCTTCCTCATCTTCCTCATCGTCGTCTACTCGATCGGCTGCTGTGCTTTCAGGAACAGCAAGGAAGACAATGCATATGCCAATGCCTACCCTAGATATAAGGGTTACCCTTAGATTAGTGGGCCATGATTTTCAGGCACTTATAGATTCCTCCTCTTTTGATGGGCCATGATTTTCAGTGACTTATAGATTGTTCTTTTGCATTTTATCTTCTGTTGGGATTTCTAGATACATACATACTTTGTTTGATTCTTTGTTGTTTATATATATAGATGCATTTTTATTTGATGTTTTACCAGTGTTGTTCCTTATCACATTGCAATCTCGATCGTTACTCATTGAGATAGTGGGGCCCAGTGTGGATGTGCCCATGTTGCATTAGTCCCACTGATCAGGAGATTTTCATTGTGGGATGCATCTGACAAGTTTGTATGAATGGAATCTATGATCAATGGTGTTTTTTTATTTATTTCCAAGGTGGGTTTCTCTAGAGATGAACGGTCAATGCTAGCGAATATTATTGGTCCATTTGGAGAGCTTGATTCATCGAAAAGAAAATTATTAAAAATAAATAAATTCCGAAGTGGCTGGTGGGTGAATTTGGAGGTTTTTTTTAGAGAAGCTTGATACCTTGAAAAATATCCGACGGTTCTGTTTCAACGAACAAGTGTCCAGGAATCAGATGCTAGGATTGTTCAAACAGTCTGATTTTAGCAATTTAGTCGGTTTAACTGGAGTGAATGTATGCTTAGTGTACAATGTCCGAGTCCCTACTCTGCCAGAGTATCAAATAACTTCCCTAGTCAATTTGAACTTTTTTTAAAAAATGATTTTGAGCCATAAGATTTTTTTAGATGGTTGGTGAGGTTGGGAATTGGACCAACTGCACAATTAATGAATACATGGAATTCGAAGTCAGCTTTCTTTAAAAATGATTAAAGGGAGCGGATTAGGTGTTACCTGTTAATATGTTATCAGGTGATTCACGTACCGTGGGGCCCACCTTGATGCATGTGATGTATATCCCTGTTGTCCATCAATTTATCCAGCTCATTTTAGGGGATGGTCCCGTGGACGGCTGGATCTGGTGTGGGGGAATTGACTCTCCTTTAGCTGGTGCCTCTCTCAAATGCTTTTGGGGTGTGATTACGACGGTATTTTTTGTCACTAACCAATTACTTCAAATTTATTGTCGGCAAAATCCTGTAAAAATGTTTAGGACTAAGAATTCGGAAATACTTTGTCCTACGATGACTCTTGAGTTTGCGTTCCAGAGATTCTGAGTTAGGGACCACAGTTATAGAGAGGGAATGTGTTAGGCACCCACTCTTCCTATATAAGTATATGGTCTCTATTTCACAAGATCTGACTAATTTTTTAGAAATAAGATTAATTCTTACATACAAAAGATATGATGTAATGAATGTAATGACGACAACAGTTGATCAGTCCAAATTTTTGATGGACATGATCTGATTATATCGGCAAGCCGTCGATCATAAGTTCAAACTGACTGAGTGTTGAGTGCAGTGGAATTGTGATGTATGTGATGCTTGATGTTGTATTGATGCTTACAACAAGATGACGGCTAACCGGCTGGGTTTAAGACCACAGAAAGCGCATGACAACTAAGCACTTTGACGATAAAATGAAATAAGTACTCTTAGGGTGATCGCATAATAAAGGTCATTACAGATCTGGACAGTAGGGAGATCCCCCTAAGGGCACGAAGCATTAGGGCACTACTTTCTAAATTTACTCTTGATGCTATTATTGATTCGATGAGAAAGGGTTGTGATTGGTTGCCTGTAATGTTGCAGAAAGCGCGGGAACAATGACAATGTTTTCCTCAAATCCTTGTGATACGTGCGAGTTATCTCTTTTCTAGACATTCAGTTAATAATGATATTATGATAGGTGACAAGCCTTTACCACAATTTTTTTTGACCAGAGGAGTGGAGTGTCCATTTGCTTTGGCATTCAGTTGTGCACGACCTTTGCCAAAGCGGAGCATATGTAGACACCCCACTCAAGCTAGTAACTTGAAGAGGAATGGATGATCCTTAAAGAGTTATTACCTAAACCCCTACCCAAACTTGAGACAATACTCAAGCCTTAGCCGTACCATAGCCTAACCCAATACCCAAGCTTCGCCATACCTTAACCTTAACTAAGCCATAAGCCATTAGCTTGCCCTAAGCCTTACCTGAGCCATTACCCAAGCCTTAACCATCTTTCTAAGCCAAACTCAGCCTAAGCCAAAATGTCAGAATTTGGCCAAATTCAAATCAAATGCAAAAAAAAAAAAAGAGTCTCAACAATCACTAGGCTCGAATTATAGTCTTTTTAGGGACTGGGGGCTAACTAGATTAGTTGACCAAATTTCAAGAAACTGTAGGGTGGCGATACTCGAAGTACCACTCCAGTCTATAACAAGCTCAAACCAGCCACCTGTTGCTCTCTTGGATGAGGCAGCTGTATTAGGACTACCAATACCCCAAAACTACCCCTTATTTACCCTTTTACCACCAATCTCAACCAATGAGAGAGTGCCATGTGGCACCTCCTCTCCTCTCCACCAATCACAAGCCTATGCTTCACCATTTACCCCTCAAAGTCCCTACAATTACCAGAATGCCATTTAAGGGGCTATAAATACCCCTTCCTCTCCTCACACCAAAAGATAGAGAGAGAGAGAGAGAGAGAGAGAGAGAGAGAGAGGAGAGAGAGAGAGAGAGAGAGAGAGAGAGAGAGAGAGAGAGAGAGAGAGCTTTCAAGTCCTTATCCCTTCCAACCCCCTTTTCAACCTCCTCCAACCCTCTTCTAGACTCCTAGCCTTCTAAAGCTAACCCTTTTAAACTTATGCCCGCTTGGGTTACAAGTTTTAAGCTGTAATGCACACACTATATCCCAGCCGCTTCTATTTGCATGCCAAGGATCAAGTCATTATCATTTGCATTTATATTTCATTAATTGCATCATCACTTCCCTTCTCAATCCCCTGCTTCTCTAGGTTCCCATCAGGCGTATGCTCTGTGACTTGCCGGAATCCCGAATTCTATCATATTAGAAATTCGTGATAACCTAGTTCTCCCACGTGTCATTATAGCATCATCACATCTCTTCTTATTCTCACATTTTTCTTCTAGGCATTCTTTGAATGCATGCTCCGTGGCTTACTAGAATCCTGGATCTTGTCACATTAAATATCTTAGTTTGCCTAGTCCTAATTTTCTATATTTTCTCATCTATTATAGAATTATCCTAACTCCTAAAATCAGCTAACCACATGAAGTAGAGATCACACACTTGTATAGACATAGAGCCTGTCTAACACCTTCCCTCTCTATAACCGATGTTCCTTACTCGGAATCTTAGATTGCAGATCATGAGTCACTTTAAAGCAAGAGACTCTTCAGATTTTCTAATTTTCATAGATTTTGCAAGGTCTAGCCCGACTATGTAATTTTGAGCTAATTGACTAATAACAACTTTAAGTCAATTATATCACTAGTACAAGTTAACCCGCACGTCCCCAAAAAAAAAAAAAAAAAAAAGACAAAATGTGTGGACACTATTTCCAGTGTTCATAATTTGCACTTTATTATTATTATTTTTTTTTCTAAAAAATTGAAAAACCTAAAATTATCTAAATGGAGATCCTTTATCATTTTTCATCATCTAAATAGGACCATAAATCTAAAATTTAAATTTCCAAGAGTTCTATTTTCCACATCCTTTTGAAAATCTTAAAACAAACCCTAAACTTGGTATGGGCCGAGCCCTTTTAGCCAGAGTGGGGCCACTGACAGAGCTTACAGCACTGACAGATCCTAACCTAGCCTATTGCCACCCTTACATCATCTAAACTTTATGTGTGTGGGAGCGGCCAGACCAACCATCCCTTACTGGTCTGGTTAGACCAGACCAGTCCTTTAGTAACCCGACCTCGTGATAAGGCCCGGGTCTGACCCACTAAGATCATGATCGGGCCTTCATGCGGGCTTGAATTGGACAGCTTTCAAACATCTCATCATCTATGACATTGGTGCAGTGGGCCTCACTACAAACAAAATTATAAACCATTAAAATCAAAGCAAAATTACAATCGGGTCCACTCATTGGGTAGTCTCGTTTCGATCAATAGCTTGCAATTTATCACCCAATAGGGGCTCCTTGATGTCGATTTTACAACCGTCCGTTGATTCATCTGATGAGGCTTTTATCTGTACGGAACCATCTCTTGGGCTTACCTCCATCCTAGCATCTACATCATGGGCCTTTCCCCAAAGAACCGCATACAGCCCACCAACAACAGCAATAGCACCTACCAAGCTAGGGGACAAAACAGTCATTTTGTTAGTAACGTTTCTTGATCTATTGAAAACCAACGGCTGGATGAAGCCGGCACGTAGTAAAGAGTACTGTGTCAACATGCACACGCATCTTCTACTTTCATAGCCACACGTACCAACATAGAAAGTTTAGTCATGATCTGAGCCACTCATCAGGTGGACCCTACCACGTCAATGCCCTGACCAAAAAATAGAGCCGCTTTGGCTCATCTAGTCAGGCATACCGTCCATTACTTTTGTACTAGAATATAGCCTAACTGATGACCAAATTAGCCTTGATTCTGGACCATGTAATATCAATGGTGGGGTCCTCTCTATGAGTGGTTAAAATCTCACACACGTTATACCATGTTCGCACGTGTAAGCCACTCACATGAACCCACATTAGGGTTGGGTGAATAAGGTTGCAGTGGGTAGGGGTGCACACGGTCCGGTTTGGTCCGGTTCCGGGTTTAAAACCGGAACCGAACCGTTCCTAACGGTTCTGGGATTTTCGGAACCGGAACCGAACCGTTAGCACACTAGAACCGAACCAGAACCGGACCGTGAAAACCGGTTGGTTCCGGATCGGTTCCACGGTTCAGGGTTTTTCATCTTCTGCAATTCCGCCACCTAGGCGAGGGTCAAGCCGCCTCTGGGACACATTGGACGGTCCAGATCATGAAAAGGGATGATGAGTGGGGGCCACTGTCAAAACCCAATCCATGCACGTCCGTCCCTGGACGTTTTTCACTGTTTGGATATTTTGAAAAAAAAAAAAGGTGGGCCTACTTCTGAAGGCATTCTCGGAGATCTACTCCGCTCATCCTTCTTAGCAACGCGTAAGAAGAGGTGGGGACCACGGTTCCACGGTTCGGGTCGGTTCTACCTGCCCCTAAACCGGAACCGAACCGTATCCAACGGTTCTCGCAATTTTGGAACCGGAACCGGTGCTGTCCAGAACCGGACCGATCCAACGGTTCCGGTCCGGTTCCACGGTTCTACCGGTTAAATGTGCACCCCTAGCAGTGGGCCCATGGTGAAAAAACAAACGGCCTGAGCCTGACTTTTGTGCAAGATCTATGTTATTTGATAGGTGTGGCTCAAATGACACTTAAAAAAACGTACCTTCCAACGTAAAGCTCTTCATGGAGGAAAACACAAGCTGAAATGGTCACGATCACCGTACATAACGGGTTGAACAATGCAGAGAATAGGGGCCCTCTTTTTGAAATGCACCATGATTGCACGTAAAATGAGATCCCAGATCCCATAATTCCCTGCACACGAACTTATCAGATGATATTTGGACGGCTACAGTTGTAAGATGAATGTTATGGTGGCCCACCTATGATCTCACCCCTTATGACCCTTAATGTAATGATCCAGACCGTTCATCTTGTTATACATGTTGCGCATGGTCCACAAGGAAGAAGTCTCACCAATTGGAGATCCTCACCATCCTTAAAAACGTTAGTTTTCTGGACCATTCGTTATAACTCACCCTTTATGGACAGTGTAATCTCTGATGAGTAAGGTTTTGATGTAGAGCGGGTTGCGGACAGTTTCATGGCCAAGATGGATCAGAAAAAGCCCGGTCGACGACAGAAGTGATCCGGACCATCGGACCTTAAATCGGGTGTATCTCGCAATTCGGAATGAGTTAGCTGACCTAAAATATATGATTTTGGGGTAGAACGAGCTACTTTAGCCAACCAACCCTGCTATGCTGGGTTGCGAAGCCTGTAATTACGAAAAACCCCTGGATCGATGGTTATTTCCTGTTTTAATTTCGTTTTTACTATAAATAGTAAGTTTTAATTTGATTATAATTCTTCATCCGTCGGGCTTTAGGAGTTGCGCCAACGTGAGAAGAGCTTAGAATAATTAGGAGAACGGTTTGGTGAAGCCAAATACGACACTTACTATTTTTAGCCGAAAACCTTTCGCACAATAGACATCATGACCGTCTATAAATAGTACTTACTATTTATAGTAAGTCGCGAATTCTAGGAGTTTTAGGTGTAGTTTGATTCTGATTTCTTTCCCAATGCTTGGTATCCTATGTAAAGGGTTATGAGCTTATTTTTATTCATTCATTAATTAATTTCAAATTTATTAGAATTTATTTCTATTTCTGCTTTCTTTCCTCGTGGATTCAAGAAAACTCTATGAGGAGTCTAGAGAAGTTCCGTATATTCGGAATAGTTATCCTCTTGAGGAAGGCAGTGCTCGACCTCACATCCTCCCCTACGTCAAGTTTTCACCATGTGGCCCGTCTAATAGAACGGCCGGATATTTTTCATTTTAACCGTCCAATAAATGACCATCAATCCAATAGTTAGTTAAGCAAATAACTGTAATTTGGTTCGTGATGCATCTATACCGGGACCATACCTTTGAATAGTTTATATTAAGGGTTTGTTAGTGTCCCCACCTTTAGGGGGTGCGTTAGCAATGACACGTGTCTAATCATCAATCCCAACCGTCCATTCAATAGAACCATTAGGAGAAAGCTATGGTGCTAGAATTACCCCGATTGGATGATGTGAACCCTTTCAATGGGGCCAATTTCTTACAACCGTCCTTTTTTATAAGCCATAGATTACATGGCTAGAATCATCAAACATAAGTGATTCTTTGGAATCATAAGCAATATAATGTGAGATCTATCAAATGGATGTTTCAAGATGATGATTGGGCTTATTTTGTTTATCCGCTCTATATTGACTGTTCATTTTCCATACTATTGATCATCCAGTTAGTGTGATTTTTGCATCATAGCTTATTCCTTAGTTGTATGAATGAATGAACGGTTCAGATTGACGATTGGTACTTACACGTGTCATCTTATAGTTTTTGGAATGTTGCTAACATCCCATGAAGATGGGGCCACGGTTAACTGATCCAGACCGTTCCGGACCCCACTGTGGATGGACCATGCCGTTGATTTTCATGGGGCCCAAAGATAGAGCAGCGAGAATCTTACAATCTGGAAGATCCATAGGATAAGGTCCATCCATGATGGGGCCCAGCAGATCAATGGTCACGATTACAAAAGAATGGGCCACATCTGTACATAATCAAGACCGAGGACAAATCACTATAGTTCTTCAATAAAGAAAAGATAGTGAAATTATAATTAGAAGAACTACTTACAGTATAGATAGAACACAAGATTTTAATGCTTGAATTCAACTCCCAAGCTTTAGGTCCGGTTCTGAGAAGATCGCGACCGTTCCTGATTGAATCGTTGCAAAGAAACACATCCAAGCCGATAAAGATAGATGGTCAGGATACCTTTCAGACATGGGTACCTGTCATAGATAATTGAAGGGTAAACATCACTTGATCGAGTACTCTTGGCTCACACGTGCCAATGTGAAGCACGTGTTTGGGTGGTAAAATCATGCTGGCCCACTCATTTGGTGGACCGCACATGCATGTTAAATGTGAACCATTGGTCAAGGTATTTTGCATACATGCACCCCAGCTGATGAGCGAATGGATTCCACCTAGCACACGTGTGGTATGTACGTGTGAGCTGAGGGCCAACATGAGGAATTTGAAAAGGCGTAGTACGTAGTATACGTACCTGTAAAATCAGCCATGCTGACCAGCAACAACAGCTTCCAAAGAGAAGAGCAAAACCAAAAACCCAATTCTCAGCCTTTGATTGGAAAATAAAGTTGGATGTTGGGAATTTCACGTTGAGAAGCTTTGAGCCCTTGATCAATGCCATGGACACTGCTCCCATAATGCAAACAACGGTTCCGATCACCTTAGCTACGTTCGCCCAAACTTCTTATATTGACTTTCTCCAATCTGAGTAGCTTAATCAAAATAAAACCATGTTAATGTTTCCGTGGACATCATCTAAACCACTCATTAGGTGGGCTCTAACCGTGTAGACGACCTTGCCGAGAAATCAGGCCGGTCCAATTACTAGATGGACGCTTCTTTATGTAAACAATGGACCGTTGGAAAATAAAAAAAGGGCCAGGGTCTGCATTAGGTCGGCCTCTAGGTTGCAACTGGGCGAAGCTGGCTCAGCCGCAAGATGAGCCCTTGGGTTGAGCCAGGGTCTGATGTTCTAGACCAGATAACTAATCCACCTGGGTCTGGGTTTATACATGCTGAAGGTGGCCCAAGCAACTTGTTTAAACCTATAGAACTTAGCATTTGGCTAATGCCTATCCAACGATGGATATCGTCATTAGGTCCCGAATATCAAATTGGCTAGCTTTGAATATATTAAGGTGGACCCCACTCCAGAACTGACTTTCAAATGGCTAATGGCTTGGAATTTTTATACACCCAAAAATGCATTCAACAAATACCAAGCTAGGGAACCTGATTTAAAACACACTTTCAAAAATTACTTAATTAATGGCCATTTGGATACCACTTAAAAATGAGTAATTTGATTTTAGTTAATGATAATTATGTATTACAAATCATTTTTATATAAATAGTTCTTATAAAGAGTTTTATTTTATTTTTTAATCCCTACAAAAAAACGCTCTTTATGAATGTATAAGAACTATTAAGAAAAATGAGATGAACTCATTATTACTTGGCACCCAAAAAGGCCTTAATACAATTAAATAAAATATAAAAAGTATTTAAAGAAAACATCTATTTGAGTACCCAATTGTAGGCTTATATGGAATAGGGAATTATAAATCAGACTAACTCTACTTAGGTGAGTGCATAAAAAAAGGGAGAAAAGAAGACAGTATTCTTGAATGCATAAGGAAAAAATTATACTAAAACCAGAAGAAAAGGATGATAAAGAATAAATTGTTCTTTCCATTGCCATCGATATGCTTAAATAAGCTTACACTCTTAATTCAACTCAAAATAGTGATCTTTTCAAAATAATATATTACTAAAAATTGTAAAGATAGTAAATTACTGTAAGATAACTTAAAAAGTTCTTGAGATAACATACAATTCTTCAAACACATATGATTAAAAATAATAAATTTAAAATTTATTAAAAAGTATAAATTTGACTTCAAATTGAAAATTAATCTTTAAAACAATTTTATTTGTGAAACTAAATGAGATATAATGTCTTGAGCTCAATGACCAAGTCGTAGAATTCATTAATTGCTTTCCAACAACATATTATATGCATAATTACGACATTTGGTCATAAGATTATTATAGTTGGAAATTATAATGCTGAGTTAAGTTGTTTTTTCCTATGTCAAATCTTCTAACCTGTTTTCATTCTACTCTAACAATTTATAAAGTTGTCCGCTACTTGTTCAACATTGATAGGTTAATAAATTTGATTTGGATCCTTTTATTTTAGACTTAGCAAGACTAGATATTTGGGCATGAACCGAAAACGAGGCCCACTTATGCATATTAATGAATTAGGTCTAAGTTGGGCATCAGACCAATCATTAAAAGGATCAGGCTCGGATCTCCTCTTAGTCCGACTCAGACCCTTTGTTCCCTTTCCTACCAATCACCATTGTATCTCTGATGTCTAATGTAGTAGTCCTCTATCAAAGGACATTTAATAAATTTAAAGTGATTTCTTGATTTATTAAAAAACATTAGTTAAAGGATTTACCCCAAAGAAGCTGCCATCACGAAAGTAACCGCTGGAAGTAGGTTACCGTGGCGCTTGCAATTGATGATGATGTGAGTGACATGCCCATGAAATAGCAGTTGTGGTTAGCTGTTACCCTGCAAATGACACCAATCTTCCAACCACATTAAAAAAATAAAAATAGAAATAACAATAATTTATTTTGTCATATTACAGGAGGAGAAATAAAGAGAACTTGTTTAGAGCCGAAGGAATGGACCAACACTAGTTTGTTTTCTATCATTATGCAAATGTGTTATATTTGACTTGGGGACAATCTGATTTTCGATTTGCATGTGTCAATAAAGAAATATGGCACTTACTAGTTAATCTCAACCATTTGATCACCAATTGCAAAATGAATGGTCCAATCAAGGTATTTGCAAAAGGTCCAAAAATGGAACTAGACCATCCATCAAGTAGATTCAGGATGGATTGCTTATGTATCTTAAGAATGATTTTGATACTACTAATCATAACCATCAAATATCATGTCTTGGAATTGAATGATTAAAAAAACAAAAGGACCCTTATTTGAATGGTTTGGATCATTAGATGTGTTCTTCGTTCAAAATTAACACATAGGGATTGCAATTGGGTACAAACCAATTGCATATAATCATTCGATAAGAAAGAAAACTGTCCTGAAACATACCCAATTAGAGAGATAATAAACATCAAAGACAAGCTCTTTACTCCTAAAGCTGCTGCAGTCGGTTTTCTCCTGTGAAATATGCAATTAGAGTTATACAAAAACACAAACATATAGGACTATAAAAATGACGCCCCGTCACTGTGGTCACATGTGGGCGGGCTCCAAGATGGCTGACAGGCTACTGTGTGGCTGGCAGGCTACTGTGCACACAGTGAGGGTGAAGCTTTGTCCCACATTGGAAGTGCCGTCTGAAGTTGTGGTGGTTATATGTAGAGTTGTCACCCTATACTGTATGAGGCCTTTTGGGGGAAACCCAAGAACAAAACCGTGCGAGCTGTGCCTAAAGCGGACAATATCATACAGTGTGGGCGTGGGCTGTTACAAATAGTATCAAAGCCGAGGACGGCTCTGCCCTCGGTGGGGGATATTGTGACGCCACGTCACTGTGGTCACATGTGGGCGGGCACACATGTGGGCGGGCCCCAAGATGGCTGGCAGGCTACTGTGCACACAGTGAGGGTGAAGCTTTGTCCCACATTGGAAGTGCCGCCTGAAGTTGTGGTGGTTATATGTAGAGTTGTCACCCTATACTGTATGAGGCATTTTGGGGGAAACCCAAGAATAAAACCGTGCGGGCTGTGCCTAGAGCGGACAATATCATATAGTGTGGGCGTGGGCTGTTACAATAAAAATACTTGATGGATTACTTGTGTTAACTGCCTTATTAGGACTCAAATTACTCATGGGTGAAATATGTTGGAATGTGTGATCTTTTAATCTAATGAATTATATCTTTTAATCCTATAAAAGTTTATTGTTATTATGAATGTATGAAATAGATGTGATTGAGACATTTTGGTTGGGAGACCTTTCAAGACCTCTATATCCTTAAGAAATGAATATAATTAAGTTGATGTGAAAGACTTAAAATGTTTTTGGGTTTTTCAAATTAGAATTTGTCACCCCTAAAAACATTTCAATGATAAACGTTCAATCCTCCACTGTTTTTTGCATTGTGGTCTATTTGATCTTAGAATTTGCCTTATTTTTCGGTTCAAATTAAACAATTACTAAAGCTCGCCAAATGAACGGTTTGGATATAACACATGGGACCTACATAACTTGGTGACGTCAACACACCAGCCAGGTCGGTGGTGTGTGGTACAGCAGCCAATCCGCTTCGGAAAATGCATTGGAGATGAGACCGGTCCTAAGTCCGGGCTGATTAGCTATTGGACTCAACAACAAGACTCTCATGATAGTTCACCATCATTTAAAATATAACGGTGTCTTCCACCATACACGTGAGTCACGACATGATTGTACGGTAATCCAGACCGTCCCTTGAACCAAACGTGTATGGAGCATAACCCCACAATTAGTGGGAACGGATTGGCTACTCCCCCTGACACCAGCCAATGGCTGATGGTCGGTGCTATTTGGGGCCCACCATGATGTATGTGTTTCATCCATGCCGTCCATATATTTTTACAGATCATTTTAAGGTATGAGACAAAAAATGAGATATATCCCAATCTCAATTGGACCACATTATAGGGAAACAGTGTTTAATGAGCATCGACCATAAAAACATTTTGGGGGCCATAAAAGTTAGGGATCAAGCTGATTTTGTTTTTTTTCCTTCATCTGGGCCTGTATGACCTAATCAACAGATTGGATGTCAAATAAAAACAGTACAGTGGCCTTAGGAGGATATTAATGGTGGATATCCAATCACTATTGTTTTCATGGGTGTGGTCCACCTGAGGTTTACATATCTCTAAGTTTTGGGATCAAGCCCTAAAATGATCTTTAAAAATGGGATGAACAGAATGGATGAAACCACATACATCATGGTGGGGCCCAGAGAGCACTGACCACCAGCCCGGGGCTGGTGTCAGGGGGAGTAGCCAATCCGTTTCCACAATTAGTGACATTAACCTATTCAATCTTACCGTTGGATTTGGGACACTCACTTCTTTAACAATCCATTTGATAGCCATCAATTGGATGGTTATAATAATTCTTGATCGGTATTATTTAGAGATAGATCCCCACCACAGTCCCCCACAATTTAGACGGTCTGGATAGACGTACATGAGCGCCATGTGAAGGAGATGAATCACCACAAATTTCAAAAGTTGGTGAACTATCACAGGTACTGTCTACCCATAGTCCACACAATAGTTTTAAGACTCCTCTATGACTCGACTCAAAATTCTGCTGAGTCAACTCAACTCTACAGGATTTAAAGCTGAGTAACCATGAAACTCGCGGCGAGCTCGACTCAGTCACGACTTGAACTGAGTCACTTGATAAAGGCTCCATCATCTGGCTCTATTGGGAAGCCATGCACACGTCATTCAGACCATTCATAACTATTAAACACATTGAGTCGCGTTGACTCGAGTTTTTCAAAATTGAACTATGGTCCACCCAAACGTATGCATGCAAGATGGGACCCAATCTTGTCAACGGTCTGGATTATTCTACCATGGCCCACCTGTCAAAACTTTAAGAGAGAGAGAGAGAGAGAGGAGAGAGGAGAGAGAGAGAGAGAACCTCTCAACAAATAAGCAATGGGTGCCATGACAATAGTAGCTATGGCTTGCTGTAGATAACAACGCCCTTGGACTCATCCCTTGTGTAAGAGCTGCTCTTGAGGTGAGATTTACGGCTGCATACGATACTTGCAAGCTACCATGGCTATGGTAGGCTTGTGTCCCTCCAGGATCCGGTGCCTCGCAATGTACGGATCTTTTTTAGTGCTTCACAGAAAAATAGCATGGCTACAGCACCAGTGCATGTGAGTATTTATATTGACCAGGCTGTATCCATTACAAAACTCTCTGTAGGTTAATAGTAACAGACAGCACAATGTGTGTGACCTACTTTGATTTTTTATTGTCATCCAATCCGTTTATCATGTAAAAACCCTTATATTATCCTTGATAGAAAAAAATCAGAAATTTTTAGAACTTAAGTCGACCACACCACAGGGAAAACTTAGGATGAGGACTCCCCACACTAAAAAACCTTCCATATTCTGCGTGGGCCCCACCATATTTGTTATCTTTAATCCGAAGGGGCAACCCATCAGGATGAATGGACTCTCAAAAAATAGGCCATTCCAGAACTCAGTGGATTCCACTATGTGGTATTAGAGGCTTGAGGCACGAGATTTTTGGTGTGGCCAATCTAAGTTTTAGATAGATCTGATTGTTTTCTAAAAAGCAGGAAATGATGGATTGAAGATGATGAACGGATTGGATTTCATTTACACATTAATGTAGGCCACACATACAGCTTTGTATCTTAAGCTTGACAACGTAGATGATAAAACGGATTGGATTTCATTTACACATTAATGTAGGCCACACATACAGCTTTATATCTTAAGCTTAACCTGGAAACTTTGCAGTGGATCCGGTCAGTCACATGTGGCGATTTGTTCGGTTTGCTCCGCCCCCACTCGTGTGTGGAACGCTGTCGATGCACACGCAAACACACATGTTTATATAGCACGTGTGTATGATCTGAACTTTCTGTTACTCGGAAGTTTATATGTTATGCCCTAAACCAGGCCGTTTCATTCCTTAAATGGGCCATGCTATATCAACGAGATGGACGGTTAAAACATATTTTCTCTAGTGATCATTTATTTCTTGGACAGTGGTCTGGTTTTCAAGATAGTAGATTTAGTCATTGTGGCCCATCTAATGGAAAGCTGGGATCTCCAGTACACGTGCCGAGTAGACATTTTTTGAGTGTGGATGGGTAGGGAATCGTTCCACATGCGTGGCGCTAGCAAACTCCACGACAGCGACGATTCTATCTCCAACAGACACGTATTTCCTACGTGTAATCGTCTGAAAGATATGATGGAATCGGATTGTGTACTGAGTACTCAGTACCTTAAGGGGTACTGAGTTGACGTGGAAAGAAGATACTGGCTATAAGATGTAGGGCGGATCTCTCTCTCTATCTAAGAAAAATCCACGCCTCCCATCTCTTTCGATGCATAACGGTTATAGTTATGCATAGAAACACAAGCAACACAATTAGATAAATAAAACCCATATGTGCCTCTAGGACACGTCTTTTGAAATGTCTGACCTAGCAGTGGATATAGTTGAATGTCCAAAAATCTCCTCTATCTAATAGCCCCGGTCATCCAATTGTGGCATATATAAACATGTAGCTCTACTTCCCTTCGGGCAACAATTGGGTGGTTAGGAGAGGCCCAGAGAAAAGCCTAAAACAAAGCAGCAACCGCCCACCATTGGTTCCACCAGATGAACAGTCTGGGTCACTGAAAAGTCGTCACCTATTTAATTACACTAGAAAGATTGAAAACACCCAAAATTGAGGCTTGTGCATTGTATATTTCCTCATTACACATATACCACATTACATAATAGCTTTTTCTGAACAAAAAACACTGAAAGAAACAAAAATTGTTGAGAAAAAACAGAGAGAGCGAGGCGAGTGATTTAACCAAACTACATGGATCTACACTCTGGATATCCTAGTTGGAGAAAGTGCAGGAAATCCACAAGAACACTCGAGTTTGTTGTCCTTGGGCCTCTTCACAGCACATGTTCTGACTCTCATGATCAAAAACATCGATCCACTGGGCCACACTCTCGCCAGTCCATGTCTAAAAAATTGCACTGGTTGTGGACAGTACTGTACCAGTCCTCATCTTATTAAAAAATGAACCAAAACGAAATCAGTCACCGGATTTCCGTTGAAAAAAAAACAGCGAGGAATCAAAGAAAACGCAAAAACTGATAGATCGGGAACGAGAGGAAAAAAAAAAACGCGATTTCGAGAATTCCGTTACCTTCAAAATAAAAGGACTAGAGTAGGTCTTGAAGGCGAAATGCTTCAAATGAGTAACGAATCGATCGAGATATGCGAGGATTCCATGGATTTGGCTCTTGAAATCTTCTTGCAAGTTTTAAATTCCGAAATTTCACGTGTCACTATTGTTAAGGGAGCTATAAGTGAGAGTGAGATGAGAAGTGGGTCGATGCAAATATGAGAGAGGAGAGGTCAATCTTGAGAGGAGACGAAGAGGTCTACAGGAGAGAGATTGAGGCCTTTTTTTATTTTTTTATTTTTATTTTTTAATTCCTTATTTTTCTTTGCCATAGAGGAAGCGGATTACATGCTTGGTAACTCACCATGCTTAACGTGATAAGTAAATTCTATAACATTCATCCATAATTTATGATCTTTTCCACTCCTTCATTTATTTTACCATATAATTTAAATGCTTAACCCAAAAAATTAATCATATATAAAGTACAAATGGACCACACCACAGGAAACAGTGTGTGAATTGAATGTCTACTGTTGTAAAATTCTTTAGGCCATGGAAGTTTTAGATAAGTTTATATTTGTGTTTCCTTTCATCCATGTCTTTATGATATTATGAACAGGTTGGATGACAAAAAAAAAAAAAAATATATATCACCGTAGGGCCTAGCGGGGCCTAGCAAGGTTTCAACTGTGGAAATCATTACTCATAATGTTTCTTGTGGTATGATTCACTTGATCTTTGGATATGCTTAAATTTTGAGCCCAACACCTTAAATTTACTGT
>JAJHSJ010000015.1:55557708-55612137 GCA_021015155.1 Magnolia officinalis
TGGTGGTGCCTACAGAGCTTTTCCATCAGCTATTTGGGTGGTGTAGGGTCACCAGCCAATCAGCGTCGGAAGCGTAGTCAACTGGGTCAATCTCGCCCCAAACAACACCGCTTGTATTAAGAAAAGGCCACCGCTCTAGAAAGCACATGGAAAGCAGGCCGGGTTACATTAGAAATGATGCGTCTCAACGGACAGTAATTGACTCTCATTTCCAAGCTGTCGTGTACTATTTAAGCCAATCCAGACCGTTCAATTCATATATTTCACTTTGGATTTGAATGGGACAGATTCTCAGGTATCAAATTCATTGGATGGTCCCACGCGTTATATGGTTCCTAAATGGTTAAAATTTTATATTGGAGGTCTGACTTCTAGAAATGCAATCTGATGGTTAAAATTATTCGATTAGTTGGCATTTATGGTTTTATAATCCAACCATGATGGCTATGGTTTTATAATCCAACCACGATAGGCCACGATCTGGATCGTCCAGAGTGCAATACATACAAGCTAGATGTACGGTGGATGAGATACCACCGCGTAAAAATGTCCTAATGTTTGCTAAGCTCCACGCCTGTGGAACCATTCCCTGCCCATCCACACTCAAAAAATGCCTACTTGGCACGCGTACAGGAGATCCTAGCTTTCCATTAGATGGGTCACACTGATTAGATCTTATATCTTGAAAACCAAGATCACTGTCCACGAAACAAATGATGACTAGAAAAAATAAAAAAATAGCCGTCCATCTTATTGATACAATATGGCCCATCTAAGAAATGAAACGGGCTGATTTTAGGCCATAAAATTTAAACTACCCGCCTGACAGAAAGCTCAGATCATACACACGTGCTATATTCACATGTGTGATTGCGTGTGCATGGGCAGAACTCCACACGAGCGTGGGCAGAGCATTTCCCACGAATGGCCACATGAGACCCACCGGATCCACTGCAAATCTTCGCAGGTTAATCTTAAGCTACAATGATTTCATGAAATCCAATCCATCCATCATGTTTAATCCATGATTTCTTACTTGCAGCAAAAAATAGGTGTATCCAAACCTCAAGTTGGCTACACCATATGAAGTCATGCCTGAAGCCTCTAATAACACGTAATGAAATCCAATGAAACCTGGAGTGGGCTATTTTTGGAGCGTCCATTCATCCTGATGGGTTGAATCTTCGAATGGAATATAAGAAAGATGGTGGGCCCAAAGCAGAATATGGAAGGTTTTTAGTGTTTGGAGTCCTCATCTTAATTGTTTCATGTGGTGTGGTCCACCTAAGTTATAAAATCTCCTTAGTTTTTCCTTACGAGAAGAATATAAGAGGCCTTACATGATAGAGCGATTGGATTTCATGAAAGCATCACGGTGGACCCCACACATTGTGATGTAGGTTAAGATTAACCTACACAGCATTGTAATGGATCCGGCCTCGTCAGTATATATACACATCACGACTGCCTTGGGCCATGCAATTTTTTCTGTGAAGCATCTAAAAAAGATCTGTACCTGGCGAGTCACAGGATCCATGGAGGGACACAGGCCTACCATAGCCATGGTCATGATGCAGTTCACAAACGCAGCTGTGAATCTCACCACAAGAGCAGCACTTACACAAGGGATGAGACCATGGGTCCTTGTTGTCTACAGGCAGGCCATAGCTACCATTTTCATGGCACCCATTGCTTATTTTGCTGAGAGGTTCTCTCTCTCTCTCTCTCTCTCTCTCTCTCTCTCTCTCATATGGTAGAATAAATCAGGTCCTTGGCCCATTGGGTCCCATCTTACGTACATATTGGTCATCTTGCATACACATTGGGTGGACCGTAGTTCAAAAACCAAAAAAACTAGGCTCAACTCGACTCAGTGTGTAGCGGGTCAGGTTGACTCGAAGATTCCTGACTCAACTTGATATTTAACTAATAGGATCCCTTCCCATGGCTCAACGGTAGAGGGAGCGTACGTTTTAACACTGTGGTCATGGGTTCGACTACTAGTGGGAGGTGTGGGTAAGTACTATGCGCTATACAGCATAGTACCTTTCCATAAGGTCGACTGGCAACACGCTGGTGGTTGGATGTTGAAAATTCCAAACCAATGGTGAGATTTTATAAGATTAGTGGAGAAACAATACCAATGAATCCGGTTATTAAAATACAACTCCGTGTATTTCCTGCAAAAGCCTGGGTGAGGCTACTGTGAAATATTTTGAGAAATTCACCCTGTCCAACATAATTGATTATATCACAGGAAACAGTGGGAATAATGATTTCAACCATTGAAATCTTGCTAAGCCCCACACTGATGTTTATTTGTCATCCAATCTGTTCATAAGATCTTACAGACACGGATGAAGAGAAAAAAACAAATATAAGCTCGATCCAAAACTTCTGTGGCCCCCAAAAATTTTTCAACAGTGGACGTTCAATTCAACTGTTTCATGTGGTGTGGTCCATTTGAACATTCTATATAATTAAATTTTGGGTTCTGGCCCTAAAATTATATGGTAAAATGGATAGATAGAGCGGATCAGATACATAAATCATGGCGGACCTCACAAAGTTTACTCGGTACGTTAGGCAATCGGCTTCAGGTCAAACAGGCGCCCGTTCTAGAAACGGATAGGCTACTTCCCTACCACCAGCCAATGGTGAGAGGTCGGTGCTCTGTGAGCCCTATAATAATGTATATGTTTCATCCATGCTGTCTATCTATTTTTCTAAATCATTTTCATGTATGAGACTAAAAATATGGTATATTCCAATCTCAAGTGGACCACATTACAGGAAACAGTGTCGAATGAACGTCGATCATTAAAAACTTTTGGGGAGTCAAAAAAGTTTTGGATCAACATATTATTTGTTTTTTCACTTCATCCATACCTGTATGACTTAATCAACCGATTGGATGTCAAATAAACAGTACAATGGGCCTTAGGAGGATTTGAATATTGGTGGATATCCAATCACTATTGTTTTCCTATGGTGGCGTACACCTGAGATTTATATCCCTTTCATTTTTTTGATAAAGCTATGAAATGATATGTAAAAACGGACAAACGACATGGATGAAACACACATCATGATGGGCCCATACACTACCGTACACCACCACTGGGCTTGAGGCAAGGGAGTAGCCAATCCGTTTCTTGCCAGTTCGCGCTACACAAAAGAAAGAGGATGCTGATTGCATCCTACCCTTGCCCTGATGGTAATCCGTCCGGATAGGGCTATATGGGACCCAACGTGATGTAAGTGTTTTATCCACATAGTTCATTACTCTCTCTCTCTCTCTCTATATATATATATATATAGGAATGCTCACCTGTGCATTCCTATATATATACACACACACATATGTATATATAGGAATGCTCACCTGTGCACCTTATGTGAACATTTTCGTTCGTACCCCTCTATAAGCCAATTTTCAGCCTCATCAATATTAAAGAGAAATGCAAATCAAGTAAGGAAATTGTTTCCTTTTGCCAGGGTGCGCACGGATAATAACATGAGAAGGTCTATATATATATATATATATATATTATATATATATATATATATATATATATATATAAATATATATATATATATATATATATATATATAATTGAAATACAGCTGAAGTCATAATTGAGTCGAGTCACCGGCGAGTTCACGATGACTTGGCCTTAAAATCACGTTGAGTCGAGTTGCCCAATTTATGTCGACTCACAGTGGAGTCCTTGGAACACGAGTAGACAGACTCCTGTCATAGTTCACCGACATTTTGAAAATTGTGGTGATTCATCCCCTTCACACGTGGCACTCATATAAGTCTATCCAGACCGTCTAATTAAATTGTGGGGTACTATGCGGCTAGAATATATCTCTAAAATAATACCGATCAAGAAATTATAACCATCCAATTGATGTCTATCAAATGGACAGTTAAAGGAAAACGAGTGAGTGTCCCAAATTCCAACGCAATATTTTATTAGGCTATTGACTTTCTATTGCATCATTACTATATTATTTAGTATATGCCAATTCTATGGGGCCCACCGTGTTGTGTGTGATGTCCACAACTGAGGTGGGCCACACCATGGAAATTTTCTTGTCGGTATGTGGGACCCACAGTAGTGTATAATCACCCTATCAGGCACCACATGCAGAGGTGATCAGATGATCACAACCGTCCACGTTTTGGATGCATTACCATATGGCCACCCTAGATTCAATAATTATGGTTGACAGATATATATAAATTTACTATATTGGAGTTCGCTGGATTTGGACGGTTAAGGTAACTTGGTCTTGGGCTTGATTTGGGCTAGGTGGACTCAGTCCTTTTTTATATATAATTTCCTGCAATGGGCTCGTCATGAGCCCTATTTTCAGCTCATGGTGGGGCTGGGATGGATGTCCTACCCCCTCCAGCAGGACATAGAGAAGTCCCTTCCTAGCTAACAGGCCCACTTGACTCTTACATGGCACACACCCAATGGCCCTTGACGTTGGCTTAATACAAAATGTTCTCAAATGGGCTAAGACGAAGCTGGTAGTATTGTTAATGGGTTAGCCTATGTTTAGTTTGAGCCGGCCTGTTGGACCATGGTCCTAAAAGTCTAAGACAGTTTCCTTTAAGACCAAGTTGTAGTGTAATGAGAAATTTTAGGGTGTTTGGAGTAGTCCAATCAATTGATCTGGACGGTCCATTCAGTCCAACACACTTTAGCTCTCCTCATGTGTGTGTTCTTTTTCTTTTTAATAGCAAAATATCTATTCTACGTGCTAAAGAAGCTTTGTTCAAACTTCACTTGTCAAATCATGTTACAGCATCCTACTGATTGTGTGATTCAAACTCATAACCTCAATTAAGCTAGCAATTAGCATTTAACACTAGGCCAAATACTAATTTTTCATTTTAAGTTGCATATTTTTATATTTATTTCTTTAAGTGTTTTATTACTAGTGTACTTAAATTCCTAGTTTATAATTATTAAAAAATGAAGTTGAGTTGAGTTTTCAGGTTTTTAAAACATGTTGCCTACTAACCATCCTTGATACAGAGGGTTCTTTCTAAAGTAGTTCTCACAATATTCTCGCTAATCATATAATATTTTTTACAAAGTCAAATTCATCCAAACACATTTAGTTGTTTCCTCCTACACGCAACATATAAATTTATATAAGCGCTCTCTCAAACTATCACATGCTATTATAAAAATATCCTTCCTCCCTTAAGGCATACTATCATATATAACTTAATACATCCCATAGTTATAATTGATTAATCCCAAAAATAATAAAACAATATTGCATATATTATGATTTCAATATATTGAATGTTTAATCAAAGCAATCTACAAAAGCAAGTTTAGTTGGTCATATCGATCTATCATTCTGATTCCAGATACAAGGCCAAACCAGTAAAGCCATAAATTCTTTGTTGACAATCCTACTCTCCATAAAAATATCTAATTAATCATCCGACTCATCAAGATCCATTCGACAATCATAATCCCCATAGGAAACCTAATTAATCACCAAATTCAACATTTTTACCTAAAAGGCTGAATAAAAGTAACCAGTCAAGTCCCATTAGGACCATATGTATTTTCAAGTTTAAAGTAAACAAACATAAAGAGTACTATAACTACTACTACCAAAAAGTAAAATCCAACTTGACTTTCAAGATCCATTCAATTTGTGAACATGCACACACCTACACATATATGTGATGACAATATTTTCATATGGTATAGACTCAACATAGTTTTAATAGTCACACTATGCATAGTGGTCCATAGATAGGTTATCCTCACTAACTTGCTAACTATGACAAATTCTAAGTTTGAAATTTTCAAAAATAAGTTAGGCATCACAATATATTTCACATTGAAATTGTTTCCATTTCCTAAGGAGAGGTCTTGAAAAGTCACCAAACAAAAATGTCCCAATCACATCCATTCTTTATATGCATAACAACAATAAACTGGATAAAAATATATATATATATATAATTTATTTGATTAAAAGAGCACACTTTCCAACACGATCCATATATAAATAATTTGGGTCCTTGTAAGGTGGGGTAAGTGGTCCATCGAGCTTTTCTATATTCGTTATATATGTTTGTATTTTCGTACAACTCTAATTGTGTGTTTTACAGGAGAAAGCCAACTGCAGCGGCTTTAGGAATAAAGAGCTTGTCTTTGATGTTTATTACTTCTTTAATTGGGTATGTTTCAAGCTAGATTTATTTCTTATTGAATTATCAAATGCAATTAGTTTGTATGCAATCTTGATGCCAATGTGTTAATCTAAACTGCTAATGAAGTAGAACCATCTTCTAATCTAAACCATCCAAATAACAGTCATTTTTTTCTAATCATTTATTTCTAATGCATGATATTTGATGGTTATGATTAGTTGTATCAAAATAATTCTTGAGATACATAAGCAATCCATTACGCGCCAACTTAATGGATTGTCTAATTCCATTTTTGGACCTTCTATAAATCAGACCATTCATTTTGCAAGCTATTGATCAGATGGTTGGGATTAACCGATAAGTGTCATATTCACTTGGTGGCACTTGAATAGTAGGACCAAGTGGTTGGTGAAGATCGTGAATCAGATTATCCCTGAGTCAAACGTAACGCATTTACATAATGATAGGAAACAAACTAATGTAGTTACATTCCTTTTTATAAAAATGTTCTTTTTGCTTCTCCTTTTGTAACATGAAATTTTGTTTATTCTATCTTTTAATGTGGTTGGAAGATTGGCCTCTTTTACAGGATAACTGTTAACCAAAGCTGCTATTTTATGGGCATGTCTCTCACATCATCAACGACTGCAAGTGCCATGTCTAATCTACTCCCAGCAGTTACTTTCGTCATGGCAGCTTCTTTAGGGTAAATAATTCAAAACTACTATTTAATAAATCAAGAAATCCCTTTGAATTTATCGAAATAGTCGTTTGATTGAAAACTACTATATTAGACATCAGAGATATATATGATGTAGTAGGAAGGGATACAAAGGTCCTAAGTTGAACAAAGAGGAGATCTGAACCCAATCCTTTTAATGATTAGGTCTGGATTCCTACCATAGACCTAATTCATTAATATGTGTAGGTGGGGCCTCATTTTGGTCCATGTCCAAATAAGTTGGTCTTGGTTAAGTTTAAATTAAAAGGATGTAAACCAAATTTATTCATCTATTGATGTGGAACAAGTAGTAGATGGCTTTATAGATTGTCATATTAGATTGAAAAATAGGTCAAAAGGTTCAATATAAAGCAAAAACAACCTAACTTACATTATAGTTTCCAACAGCCATAATATTGTGACCATCTATCAAATTTATACATATAATATGTTATTAGAAAACTATATATTAATGGGTCTCATGACTTAACCAATTGAGTAAATGTCATTATCTTCTAGCTAATTTTACAAAATAAGTTTCATAAAATAAAGTTGGTTTAGGGGTAAAATTTAAGCTTGAAGTCAAGATTTACAATTTTTAATAAGTTTTTAATTTATTATTTTAATCATTTATGTGTTTGAAGAGTTGAATGTTATTTCAAGAACTTTTTCTTATCTTAGGGTAATGAGATAGTTTAGGTAGGCTTTGGTGTCTTTACTATTTTTATTAATATATTATTTTAGAAAAGTTTAGTATTCTGAGTTGAATTAAGAGTGTAGGCTTATTTAAACATATTTATAGCATTGTAAAAAATAATCCATGGGTTAACATCCTTTGCTTCTCCTTTTAAGATAATTTTTCCTTGCGCATTTAAGAAGATGATGATATCTTCTCCCCCTTTTTTTATGCACTCAGGCATGTAATCTATTCATCAAGTTTGGGACGTATCTAAGTAGGGTCGTTTATAATTCCATATTCAGTATAGACTTATAATTGAGTACTCCAATACATATTTTCTTTAAATACTTTTAAAATTTTATTCAATTATATTAGAATTTTTGGTAGGGAGTTCAACTCAATTTAGTTAATAGTTATTACACATTAGAGATCATATTCTTTTGGTAGGGATAAAAATTAAAAAAATTAAAAATCTTAATCAGAATTATTAATATGAAAATGATCTGTAATACATAATTACCATTAACTAAAATGAGAATGTTCATTTTTAAGGAGAATTCAAATGGGCCTTTAATTAACTTAACTAATTTTTCAAAGTGTGTTGTAAATCAGATTCCATAGCATAGAGTATTGGTTGAATGCATTTTTGGGTGTATAAAAAATCCGAGCCATCTAAAAGTTAGTTGTGGGGTAGGATACACTTTGATATATTTAAAGGCTAACCAATTTGATATTCAATCTACTTATTTTTTCGTGATCCAACTCATGACTCAATGGTAGACTCGCTCGCATGTCATGGGTTTGAGTACCAATGGGAGGGGGTGTGAAAAAGATTGATATTCGAGATGCGAGCGGATTGCACATTGAGTAAACTTTGTGAGGGCCATTATGTATGTATCTTATTCATGCCACCCGTTCATTTTTTTTCCATATCATTTTACAGAATGAGCCTAAAATTGAAGCATATCCAAAGCTCAAGTGGATTACACCAGAGGAAGCAGAAAAAAAATAATTGTTAAAAACCACTTGAGGGCCACAAAAGTTTTATATCACGCTAATATTTGCATTTTTCCTTCCATCCATGTCTCTGTGACCTTAAGAACAAGTTGGATGACAAATAAACATAATTGTGGGCTCTAAGAAGGTTTCAATGGTGGATGTCATTATTACCACTATTTCTTGTGGTGTGGTCCACTTGAGCTTTGGATATGCTTTAATTTTGGTCTCATAAGCTAAAATAGCCTAGTAAAAGAGATGGACACGGTGGATAAGATACATACATCACATGTGGGCTCCACAGAGTTTAGTGCAGTGAGTTACTCAGTACACAATCCACTCTCATTGGGGACCATCCTTGACCCGGTGGGTCCAATTTCAAATCCAGGCAATTGGACCCGAATGAAGCATGCCTAGGTTCAACCCAATGGGCCAAGACCATTTGTCTAAGCCCAGTTCATGAGCTTGGCGATTTGGACCAATTCATCTGGTCCTAAGTCAAGTCAAAGGTGTTCATGCTGAGTCGACTCGAACAAGCTAGGAATTGACTATCCATTATGGGACAAAGTAGACACTCCACTCAAGATAATACAAATGATCTATGCACAACTAAACCTTTAAATCCATCACAATCCAGAATCCCCATTTAGAGCTCAATTCAAATATCAATTCAAGCCCAAATTCAGGCCCACTTACCCTTAGGATCCCTAATAATATAAGAGTGAAAAGATCAATTCTATGCACCCTTTCATAGCATACCTTTTAATTGCATCGTCTAATGCTATACTAACCAAATCCCTTACATTTCACTAAGTTTCATGAAATAGAGATAGTACATCAGTACAGATAGAGAATGTGCCTAACACTTTCCTTCTCTAGCTATTACTGTAGTCCCTTTTTCAAAATCATACGTCATAGATTAGGAGTCATTATAAAACCAGAAAATTTCCAAATTCTCTGAGTTAACTAGCTAATGACAACTCCAAACCAAATATTTAATACCCCAAATCAAACTATATAACCACATCAAGCAAAAAGCTTTAAAAGGCCCCATGAGTGTGATCCATACAATTTCAGCGTTCACGGACAGGCATTAGCCAAGTGCTAAGTCGTATAGGTTTAAACGAGTCGTTTGGGCCATCTTTAGCATTCATTAACCAAGGCCCAGATGAGTTATTCACCAAGTATTGAAAATCAAACCATGGTCCAACCCAAGGGCTCATCTTGGGCTGAGCCAACTTCTCCAAGTTGCAACCTAATGCAGATGACCTTAATCAAAAACTAGGCAGGCCCCACATGTCCATTGAATGTGGACTATCAGCCATTTTTCCAACGGTCCATTGTTACCCTGTCTGACAATTGGACCAGCCTGATTTCTCGGCGAGGTCACGGCTGGGGTGCAACTAATGAATGTTTTAGATGAGGTCCACAACAACATTAACATGGTTTTATTTTAATTAAGCGAATCAGATTAGAGAAAGTCAATATAAGAAGTTTGGCGAGCGTAGCTAAGGTGATTGGAACCATTGTCTGCGTCATGGGAGCATTGTCCATAGCATTGATCAAGGGCCCAAAGCTTCTCAACATGGAATTCCCAACATCAAACTCTATTTTCCAATCAGAGGGTGAGAATTGGATTTTGGGTTGTGCTCTTCTCTTTGGAAGTTGCTGTTGCTGGTCAGTATGGCTGATTTTACAGGTACATAGTACCATACCTTTTTAATTTTCTCACGTTTCTCAACCATCCATGTCCTCAGCTCACACGTGCCTACATGCCATACGTGTGCCAGATGGAATCCATCTACTCATCAGCTGGGGTGCATGTGTGCAAAATAACTTCATCAATGGTTCACATTTAACTTGCATGTGTGGTCCACCTAATGAGTGGGCCAGAATGATTTTTACCCAAACACGTACTTCACATTTGCACGTGTGAGGTAAGAGCACTCCATCAATTGATGTTTACCCTTCAATTATCTATGACAGGTACCCATGTCTGAGAGCTATCCTGACCATTTATCTTTATCGGCTTGGATGTGTTTCTTTGCAATGATCCAATCGGGAACGGTTGCGATCTTCTTAGAACCGGACCCAATAGATTGGGAGTTGAATTCAAGCATTAAAATCTTGTGTTGTATCTATACAGTAAGTAGTTCTTCAACCTATAATACACTGTCTTTCTTTATTGAGGAATTATAGAGATTGTCCTCGGTCTTGATTATATATGTACAGATGTGGCCCACCACCGTGATTTAATACCGTTTTACTAACGTCCCCAAAAATTTTAGATGACACGTGTAACTGTCATTTGCCAATCTGAACCGTCCATTCATTCAACTAGGCAGGAAGTGGTGATGAAAAAAAATGGGATGATCTGAAACATTTGATCAATAGCATGGAAAATGGACGGTCAAAACCAAGCTAATAAACAAAATAGGTCCAATCATCATCTTGAAACATCCTTTTGATAGATCCCACTTTATGTTGCTTATGATTCCAACGAATTACTTTGGTTTGATGATTCTAATCATATGAACTATGGCTTATAAAAAAAAGGACGGTTATAACAAATTGGCCCCATTGAAATAGCTACGATAATCCAATCGGTGTAATTCTTGCACCATAGCTTGCTCTTAATGGTACTATTGAATGGACGGTCTAGATTGATTATTAGAAGAACATGTAGTTGCTAACGCGCCACTAAAGGTGGGGACATTATAGCAAAACCCTTTAATATAAAGTATTCAACGTACTGAAGATGTGCCACATGGTGAAAATCTCATTCATCAGAGATTACACTGTCCAGAAAGAGTGAGTTAGAACGAATGGTCCAGAAAACTAACCTTTTTATGGACGGTGAGGATCTCCAATTGGTGAGACTTCTTCCTTGTGGACCAAACACAGGGTGTGTATCAAGATGAATGGTGTGGATCTTCACATTAAGGATCATAAGAGGTGAGATCATGGGTGGGCCACCATAGCATTATCTTGCAACTGTAGCCATTCAAATATCATCTAATAAATTCGTATACAGGGAATTATAGGATCTGGGATGTCATTTTACGTGCAATCATGGTGCATTTCAAAAGGAGGGCCCTTATTCTCTGCAATGTTCAGCCCACTGTGTATAGTGATTGTGACCATTTCAGCTTCTATTTTCCTCCATGAAGAGCTTTACATGGGAAGGTACGTTTTTCAGGGGCCATTTGAGCTTTTGGTACGGCTAGCAATGGACCATGCTGACCACTTCTTTAACCTCAGATAGGCTAGCCCAATCAAGGCCAATATAGTCAACAGGTGGGCCATATTACATTGGCATGGTAGGGTCCACCTGATGAACGGCTCGGATCCTAGCTACATGTTCCATGTTTACACGTGTGGGTATGAAAATATAAGATGTGTGTGACATGTTGACACAATACTCTTACTACTTGCGGGTTTCATCCAGCCGTTGGTTTTTGATACATCAAGGAATGGTACTAACAAAATGACTGTTTTGTCCCTCAGTTTGGTAGGTGCTATTGCTGTTGTAGGTGGGCTGTATGTCGTTCTTTGGGGTAAGGCACATGATGTAGATGCTAGGAGGGAGATAAGCCCAAGTGATGGTTCGGTACAGATAAACGCTTCTTCAGATGAATCAATGGACGGTTGCAAAATCGACATCAAGGAGCCCCTATTGGATAATAAATTGCAAGCCATTGATCGAGATGAGACTACCCACTGAGTGGACCCGATTGTGATTTTGTTTTGATTTAAGGGATAATTAATTAGGGATATCTGCTGCCTTTTGATTGATAATTAATTAGGGATATCTGCATTCTTTTAATTGAGTTAATTAAATTACTGCACCTGTCTATTAAAAAGACGGTGATTAAAAAAAACTATTAAGTTAACTTTGACTAACTGTGGCGGATGAAAGAAAATCCATTGGGGCCTTAAAACGATTATTTTTTCGTTATAGCACTAGTTTTCACAAAATCTCCTCTACTGTTTAGGAATGGCACGAGGAAGAGTCTATGGAGCCTATTATTACTAGGGTTGTACATGAACCGAGTTAGCTCGGTCAGCTTGCCCGACTTGATTTGACTTGGTTTAAAATTGAGTTTGAGCCGAGTTGAGCTGATTTTTTGAGCTCGAAAAAATTTCGAACCAAGTTCAAGATTGGCAAAGCTCGACTCGACTCGAATCAAACTCCAACTCGAATCGAACCAGTTCGGTGACTCGGCTACTTTGATATTGATGTTGCTCACCAAGTGTTTGATGAAATGACCCAACGAAGTGTCGGTATGTATGTGAAACAAATATCTTTTTTTCTTGATTTTGATGTTGCCTATAAGTTGTTTGATGTTGCCTATACGTTTAAAACCGCTACCACTGTTTTACAAACAGTGAGAATGTGTTTGTAAAAATGTTGTGTAGGCGAATTCAGTTTGATCTTGGCTCGAACTCAGTTCAAACTGACCCGAGCTGCTGACTGAACCAAGCAGAGCTGGCCAATCAGGCTCAAGGACCGAGCTACGTTGAGTTCGAGCTAGGTCAGCTAGTGGCTGAGCCAACTCAAGTTGTGCCAACCTCAACTCAGTTCGAATCGTGTACACCTCTAATTATTACATATACAGTTTATCAAAGCCATCCATTATAATCATTTTAGCCCAGGAGCCAAAAGAATGAGTTAAATCTGAATTACAATGTAGGGCCATTGTAATGTTTGCTTTCCATCCAAGCTGTTGATAAAGTCATGTTGACTTGAATGAAGGGAAAAGTCAAATATAAGCTTGATCCAAAACTTTGGTAGCCACTGGAAGATTTTAACGGTGGATGTTCAATCTCCACTGTTTATGGTGCACCTGTGATTTGGATCAGGTTCTTTTTTTTGGATCATGCCCTAAAATAAGCGGGCAAAATAGAGGGACGGTGTGATATAAAACACATGCAGGTTCCACAGCCACGCAGCCACCAACCGGGGATCCACGGAATCCGCATTCAATCGAGTCAGGTAGCCAAACGATCTGATTAGCTGAAATCAGATATGGATATCTGACCAAGATTGGTTCTTTAGAATCATTTAAATATATATATATATATATATATATATATATATATATATATATATATTATATCATGATGGATTCAACAAATAGGTGGATCAAGTTGCTGATTGGACCTTTCTTAGACAATCTTAACCGTCCACATTAGAGGCTATTAATCAGATGGTTGAGATTTCCGGATCGATGTGATATATTCATGATTGCCTATGAAATATTTCTTGGACCAAATGGACCGTCTAGATCAATCGATCTGCAATTGAACCATTTAGACTGCCACGTGTACAGTTAAAAAGTCATAGTATTTTTTAAATGGTGATGAGCTACCACAGGAGTTTGGCCTACTCGACTCAGGGTAGACAGACCATTTGCAGTTTTCCATGTTGGTACGAAGGGTTAGGATCGTCCCATCAGTATATGATTCGGAGTTATGAGCCGTCCATTCAGGGTCAATTGAATAAGTTTACCACGTGGCGTATCATATCCGGAATCGGATTGTGTACTGAGTTACGCCGTACCTTAAGGGGGAATCGGATTGTGTACTGAGTTACTCAGTACCTTAAGGATACTGAGTTGACGCGGGAAGAGGATATTGGCTATAAGAAGTGGGGCTGATCCCTCCACGGCGACAGAACGCGCTTTATCCTCATTTCTCTCTCTCTCTTCCGTGAAAGGGAATAGAACCGTAAATGCTCATCCCTCTGGTGGAAATCGGATTGCGCGGTGGTTTCTTATCATATTGTGTAAACTTAGTTGGGCCCACTTTGAATGTATGTGATCTATCCACACCGTTCATCCGTTTTTACAGCAAATTTAAGGTGTTGGACTCAAAATTTAAGCATATCCAAAGATCAAGTGAATCATACCACAAGAAACATTATGAGTAATGATTTCCACAGTTGAAACCTTGCTAGGCCCCGCTAGGCCCTACGGTGATTTTTTTTTTTTTTTTTTTGTCATCCAACCTATTCATAATATCATAAAGACATGGATTAAAGGAAAACACAAATATAAACTTATCTAAAACTTCCATGGCCCAAAGAATTTTACAATGGTAGACATTCAATTCACACTGTTTCCTGTGGTGTGGTCCATTTGTACTTTATATATGATTAATTTTTTAGGTTAAGCATTTAAATTATATGGTAAAATAAATGAACGGAGTGGATAAGATACATAAATTATGATGAATGTTATAGAATTTACTTAGCACGTTAAGCATGGTGAGTTACCAAGCATGTAATCCTTCTCTCTGCAAAGAAAAAGAAGGAATTAAAAAAATTTTTAAAAAAACAGGCCTCAATCTCTCTCTTGTAGACCTCTTCGTCTCCTCTCAAGATTGACCTCTCTCTCTCATATTTGCATCAACCCACTTCTCATCTCACTTTATAGCTCCCTTAACAATAGTGACACGTGAAATTTCGGAATTTAAACTTGCAAGAAGATTTCAAGAGCCAAATCCATGGAAATCCTCGCATATCTCGATCGATTCGTTACTCATTTGAAGCATTTCGCCTTCAAGACCTACCTCTAGTCTTTTATTTTGAAGGTAAAATGGAATTCTCGAAATCGCGTTTTTTTTTTTTCTTCTCGTTCCCGATCTGTACAGATTTTGCGTTTCTTTAATTCTTGCGGTTTTTGTTTTTCACCGAAATCTGGTGACTGATTTCGTTTTGGTTCGTTTTTTTAATAAGATGAGGACCGGTACAGTACTGTCCATAACCAGTGCAATTTTTTAGACATGGACTGGCGAGAGTGTGGCCCAGTGGATCGATGGTTTTGATCATGAGAGTCAGAACATGTGCTGTGAAGAGACCTAAGGACAACAAACTCGAGTGTTCTTGTGGATTTCCTGCACTTTCTCCAACTGGGAGATCCAGAGTGTAGATCCAAGTAGTTTGGTTAAAATCATCTCGCATCTCTGTTTTTTCTCAACAAATTTCTGTTTCTTTCAGTGTTTTTGTTCAGAAAAAGCTATTATTGTAATGTGATATATGTGTAACGAGGAAATATACAATGCACAACCTCAATTTTGGGTGTTTTCAATCTTTCTAGTGTAATTAATAGGTGACGACTTCAGTGACCCAGACTGTTCATCTGGTGGAACCAGTGGTGGGTGTTTGCTGCTTTGTTTAGCTTTTCTCTGGGCCTCTCCTAGCCACCCAATTGTTGCCAGAAGGGAAGTAGAGCTACATGTTTATATATGCCACAATTGGATGACCGGGGCTATTAGATAGAGGAGATTTTTGGACATTCGACTATATCCACTGCTGGGTCAGACGTTTCAAAAGACGTGTCCTAGAGGCACATATGGGTTTTATTTATCTAATTGTGTTGCTTGTGTTTCTATGCATAACTATAACCGTTATGCATAGAAAGAGATGGGAGGCGTGGGTTTTTCTTAGATAGAGAGAGAGAGAGAGAGAGAGAGAGAGAGAGGGCATAGAGAACAACAAAATTGTCTGAAAACCATGACATCTTCATCTGATTTTTGTATCCATCCACTTTGAGAACTGAAACCTATCTTTTTAGCATAGCTATTATAAAAATTGTATGCACTTTCTTCAGAAGAAAACTACTTTCCCAATTTTGGTTCTTCATCTAACATGTCACCTGTATTGAATAGTACATCTTGCCTTACGTCTTCATTACACTGGCTTGCATCTTGAACATCTATTTCAGTATCAAATTCTAACCTTCGATATGGTTGAGAACATACTTGACTCTCCGAGGTATTATCATCCATTTTAACAATTGACCTTCAAAAGTAAAAGGCGTACAAATCATGCAAACAATTTATTTCGTAATGTAAAATATGTATATGGAATATAACAGTAACGGTTATAGTTATGCATAGAAACACAAGCAACACAATTAGATAAACAAAACCCATATGTGCCTCTAGGACACGTCTTTTGAAACGTCTGACCCAGCAGTGGATATAATCGAATGTCCAAAAATCTTCTCTATCTAATAGCCCCGATCATCCAATTGTGGCATATATAAACATGTAGCTCCACTTCCCATCTGGCAACAATTGGGTGGTGCCTAGAGGCCCAGATAAAAAGCTAAACAAAGCAGCAAACACCCACCACGGGTTCCACCAGATGAACAGTCTGGGTCACTAAAAGTCATCACATATTAGTTGCACTAGAAAGATTGAAAATGCCTAAAATTGAGGCTGTGCATTGTATATTTCCTCGTTACACATATACCACATTACAATAATAGCTTTTTCTGAACAAAAACACCGAAAGAAACAGAAATTTGTCAAGAAAAAATAGAGATGCATGACGATTTTAACCAAACTACATGGATGTACACTCTGGATCTCCTAGTTGGAGAAAGTACAAGAAATCCACAAGAACACCAAAGTTTGTTGTCCTTGGGCCTCTTCACAACACATGTTCTGACTCTCATGATCAAAACCATCGATCCACTGGGCCACACTCCCGCCAGTCCATGTCTAAAAAAATTGCACTGGTTGTGGACAGTTGTGTGGATAGTATTGAACCGGTCCTCATCTTATTAAAAGACAAACCAAAACGAAATCCAGTCACCGGATTTCCGTGAAAAACAACCACAAGAATCAAAGAAAACGCAAAATCTGTACAGATCGGGAACGAGAAGAAAAAAACGTGATTTCGAGAATTCCGTTTTACCTTCAAAATAAAAGACTAGAGGTAGGTCTTGAAGGCGAAATGCTTCAAATGAGTAGCGAATCGATCGAGATATGCGAGGATTTCCATGGATTTGGCGCTTGAAATCTTCTTGCAAGTTCAAGTTCCAAAATTTCATGTGTCACTATTGTTAAGGGAGCTATAAAGTGAGATGAGAAATGGGTCGATGCAAATCTAAGAGAGAGAGAGAGAGAGGTCAATCTTGAGAGGAGACAGAGAGGTCTACAGGAGAGAGACTGAGGCCGTTTTTTTTTTTACTTTTCTTTTCTTTTTCTTTTTTTTTCTTCTTCTTCTTCTTTTCCGGAGAGGAAGCGGCTTGCATACTTGGTAACTCACCATGCTTAACGTGCAAAGTAAATTATATAACGTTCATCATAATTTATGTATCTTATCCACTCCGTTCATCTATTTTACCATATAATTTAAATACTTAACCCAAAAAATTAATCATATATAAAGTTCAAATGGACCACACCACAGGAAACAGTGTGAATTGAATGTCAATCGTTGTAAAATTCTTTGGGCCATGGAAGTTTTAGATAAGTTTATATTTGTGTTTTCCCTTCATCCATGTCTTTATGATATTATGAACAGGTTGGATGACAAAAAAAAAAAAAAAAATCACTGTAGGGACTAGCAGGCCTATCAAGGTTTCAACGGTGGAAATCATTACTCATAATGTTTCCTATGGTATGATTCACTTGATCTTTGGATATGCTTAAATTTTGAGCTCAACACCTTAAATTTGCTGTAAAAATGGATGGATGGTGTGGATAGGTCACATACATTCAAGGTGGACCCAACTAAGTTTACACAGTATGATAAGAAACCACCGCGCAATCCGATTTCCACCTGAGAGGGATGAGCATTTACAATTCTATTTACTTTTACCGAAGAGAGAGAAAGAAAGAGAATGAGGGTAACGGCGTTTCTGTCGCGGCTTGGAGGAGGGATCCGCCCCCACATCTTATAGCCAGTATCTTCTTTCCACGTCAACTCAGTACCCCTTAAGGTACTGAGTTGACGTGGGAAGAGGATATTGGCTATAAGAAGTGGGGCCTGATCCCTCCACGGCGACAGAAACACCATTATCCTCATTCTCTCTCTTTCTCTCTCTTCCGTGAAAGGAAATAGAATCGTAAATGCTCATCCCTCTGGTGGAAATCGGATTGCGCGGTGGTTTATTATCATACTGTGTAAACTTAGTTGGGCCCAGCTTGAATGTATGTGATCTATCCAAACCGTTCATCCGTTTTTACAGCAAATTTAAGGTGTTGGGCTCAAAATTTAAGCATATCCAAAGATCAAGTGAATCATACCACAAGAAACATTATGAGTAATGATTTCCACAGTTGAAACCTTGCTAGGCCCCGCTAGGCCCTACGGTGATTTTTTTTTTTTTTTTTGTCATCCAACCTGTTCATAATATCATAAAGACATAAATGAAAGGAAAACACAAATATAAACTTATCTAAAACTTCCATGGCCCAAAGAATTTTACAATGGTAGACATTCAATTCACACTGTTTCCTGTGGTGTGGTCCATTTGTACTTTATATATGATTAATTTTTTGGGTTAAGCATTTAAATTATATGGTAAAATAAATGAACGGAGTGGATAAGATACATAAATTATGATGAATGTTATAGAATTTACTTAGCACGTTAAGCATAGTGAGTTACCAAGCATGTAATCCGCTTCTTCTCTGGCAAAGAAAAGGAAGGAATTTAAAATTTTTAAAAAAAAAAAAAAAGGCCTCAATCTCTCTCCTGTAGACCTCTTCGTCTCCTCTCAAGATTGACCTCTCTCTCTCTCTCATATTTGCATCGACCCCACTTCTCATCTCACTTTATAGCTCCCTTAACAATAGTGACACGTGAAATTTCGGAAATTTAAACTTGCAAGAAGATTTCAAGAGCCAAATCCATGGAAATCCTCGAATATCTTGATCGATTCGTTACTCATTTGAAGCATTTCGCCTTCAAGACCTACCTCTAGTCTTTTATTTGAAGGTAAAACGGAATTCTCGAAATCGCGTTTTTTTTTTTTTCTTCTCGTTCCCGATCTGTACAGATTTTGCGTTTTTTTGATTCTTGCGGTTGTTTTTCACGGAAATCCGGTGACTAATTCGTTTTGGTCGTTTTTTAATAAGATGAGGACCGGTACAGTACTGTCCACAACCAGTGCAATTTTTAGACATGGACTGGCGAGAGCATGGCCCAGTGGATCGATGGTTTTGATCATGAGAGTCAGAACATGTGCTGTGAAGAGGCCCAAGGACACAAAAACTCGAGTGTTCTTGTGGATTTCCTGCACTTTCTCCAACTAGGAGATCCAGAGTGTAGATCCATGTAGTTTGGTTAAAATCGCCTCGCATCTCTGTTTTTTCTCAACAAATTTTTGTTTCTTTCAGTGTTTTTGTTGAGAAAAAGCTATATTGTAATGTGATATATGGTAACGAGGAAAAATATACAATGCACAGCCTCAATTTTGGGTGTTTTCAATCTTTCTAGTGTAATTAATAGGTGACGACTTTCAGTGACCCAGACTGTTCATCTGGTGGAACCAGTGGTGGGTGTTTGCTGCTTTGTTTAGCTTTTCTTTGGGCCTCTCCTAGCCACCCAATTGTTGCCAGAAGGGAAGTAGAGCTACATGTTTATATATGCCACAATTGGATGACCGGGGCTATTAGATAGAGGAGATTTTGGACATTCGACTATATCCACTGCTGGGTCAGACGTTTCAAAAGACGTGTCCTAGAGGCACATATGGGTTTATTTATCTAATTGTGTTGCTTGTGTTTCTACGCATAACTATAACCGTTATGCATAGAAAGAGATGGGAGGCGTGGTTTTTCTTAGAGAGAGAGAGAGAGAGAGAGAGAGAGAGAGAGAGAGAGAGAGAGAGAGAGAGAGAGAGAGAGAGAGAGAGAGAGAGAGGGCATAGAGAACGAGGGCATAGAGAACAACAAAATTGTCTGAAAACCATGACATCTTCATCTAATTTTTGTATCCATTCTCTTCGAGCACTGAAACCTATCTTTTGAGCATAGCTATTATAAAAATTGTATGCACTTTCTTCAGAAGAAAACTACATTCCAATTTTAGTTCTTTATTTAACTTCATGTATTACAGTACCTGTATTAAATAGATCTACTGCTATGCTTACTACTACTTCATTACACTTGCATCTTGAACATCTATTTCAGTATCAAATTCTAACCTTCGATGGTTGAGAACATGCTTGACCTCTCGAGGTATTATCATCCATTTTAACAATCGACCTTCAAAAGTAAAAGGCGTACAAATCATGCAAACAATTTATTTCGTAATGTAAAATATGTATATGGAATATTATAACAGACGGTTATAGTTATGCATAGAAACACAAGCAACACAATTAGATAAACAAAACCCATATGTGCCTCTAGGACACGTCTTTTGAAACGTCTGACCCAGCAGTGGACATAGTCGAATGTCCAAAAATCTCCTCTATCTAATAGCCCCGATCATCCAATTGTGGCATATATAAACATGTAGCTCCACTTCCCATCTGGCAACAATTGGGTGCCTAGGAGAGGCCCAGATAAAAGCTAAACAAAGCAGCAAACACCCACCACTGGTTCCACCAGATGAACAGTCTGGGTCATGAAAGTCGTCACCTATTAATTACACTAGAAAGATTGAAAACACCCAAAATTGAGGCTGTGCATTGTATATTTCCTCGTTACACAATATATCACATTACAATAATAGCTTTTCTGAAAAAAACACTGAAAGAAACAAAAATTTGTTGAGAAAAAAAACAGAGATGCGAGGCGATTTTAACCAAACTACATGGATCTACACTCTGGATCTCCTAGTTGGAGAAAGTACAAGAAATCCACAAGAACACCCGAGTTTGTTGTCCTTGGGCCTCTTCACAACACATGTTCTGACTCTCATGATCAAAACCATCGATACACTGGGCCACACTCTCGCCAGTCCATGTCTAAAAAAAATTGCACTGGTTGTGGACAGTTGTGGTATAGTATTGGACCGGTCCTCATCTTATTTAAAAGACAAACCAAAACGAAATCCAGTCACCGGGATTTCTGTGAAAAAACAACCACAAGAATCAAAGAAAACGCAAAATCTGTACAGATCGGGAACGAGAAGAAAAAAACGTGATTTCGAGAATTCCGTTTTACCTTCGAAATAAAAGACTAGAGGTAGGTCTTGAAGGCGAAATGCTTCAAATGAGTAGCGAATCGATCGAGATATGCGAGGATTTCCATGGATTTGGCGCTTGAAATCTTCTTGTAAGTTCAAGTTCCAAAATTTCATGTGTCACTATTGTTAAGGGAGCTATATAGTGAGATGAGAAATGGGTCGATGCAAATCTGAGAGAGAGATAGAGAGAGAGAGAGAGAGGTCAATCTTGAGATGTGACAGAGAGGTCTACAGAGAGTTTTGTAATGGATACAGGCTGGTCAATATAAATACTCACATGCATGGTGCTGTAGCCATGCTATTTTTTCTGTGAAGCAACTAAAAAAGATCCGTACATTGCGAGGCACCGGATCCATGGAGGGACACAAGCCTACCATAGCCATGGTAGCGTTGCAAGTATCGTATGCAGCCGTGAATCTCACCTCAAGAGCAGCTCTTACACAAGGGATGAGTCCAAGGGTCGTTGTTGTCTACAGGCAAGCCATAGCTACTATTGTCATGGCACCCATTGCTTATTTTGTTGAGAGGTTCTCTCTCTCTCTCTCTCTCTTAAAGTTTTGACAGGTGGGCCATGGTAGAATAATCCAGACCGTTGACAAGATTGGGTCCCATCTTGCATGCATACGTTGGGTGGACCATAGTTCAAATTTTGAAAAACTCGAGTCAACGCGACTCAATGTGTTTAATAAGTTATGAATGGTCATGAATGACGTGTGCATGGCTTCCCAATAGAGCCAGATGATGGAGCCTTTATCAAGTGACTCAGTTCAAGTCGTGACTGAGTCGAGCTCGCCAGCGAGTTTCATGGTTACTCAGCTTTAAATCCTGTAGAGTTGAGTTGACTCAGCAGAATTTTGAGTCGAGTCATAGAGGAGTCTTAAAACTATTGTGTGGACTATGGGTAGACAGTACCTGTGATAGTTCACCAACATTTTGAAATTTGTGGTGATTAATTCATCTCCTTCACATGGCGCTCATGTACGTCTATCCAGACCGTCTAAATTGTGGGGGACTATGTGGGTGGGATCTATCTCTAAAATAATACCGATCAAGAAATTATTATAACCATCCAATTGATGGCTATCAAATGGATTGTTAAAGAAGTGAGTGTCCCAAATTCCAACGGTAAGATTGGATAGGTTAATGTCACTAATTGTGGAAACGGATTGGCTACTCCCCCTGACAGCCCCGGGGCTGGTGGTCAGTGCTCTCTGGGCCCCACCATGATGTATGTGTTTCATCCATTCTGTTCATCCATTTTTAAAGATCATTTTAGGCCTTGATCCCAAAACTTAGAGATATATAAACCTCAGGTGGACCACACCACATGAAAACAATAGTGATTGGATATCCACCATTAATATCCTCCTAAGGCCCACTGTACTGTTTATTTGACATCCAATCTGTTGATTAGGTCATACAGGCCCAGATGAAGGGAAAAAACAAAAATCAGCTTGATCCCTAACTTTTATGGCCCTAAAATGTTTTTAATGGTCGATGCTCATTAAACACTGTTTCCTGTAATGTGGTCCAATTGAGATTGGGATATATCTCATTTTTTGTCTCATATCTTAAAATGATCCGTAAAAATATATGGACGGCATGGATGAAACACATACATCATGGTGGGCCCCACATAGCACCGACCACCAGCCATTGGCTGGTGTCAGGGGGAGTAGCCAATCCGTTCCCACTAATTGTGGGGTTATGCTCCATACACGGTTGGTTCAAGGGACGGTCTGGATTACCGTACAATCATGTCGTGACTCACGTGTATGGTGGAAGACACCGTTATATTTTAAATGATGGTGAACTATCATGAGAGTCTTGTTGTTGAGTCCAATAGCTAATCAGGCCGGACTTAGGACCGGTCTCATCTCCAATGCATTTTCCGAAGCGGATTGGCTGCTGTACCACACACCACCGACCTGACTGATGTGTTGACGTCACCAAGTTATGTGGGTCCCATGTGTTATATCCAAACCGTTCATTTGGTGAGCTTTAGTAATTGTTTAATTTGAACCGAAAAATAAGGCAAATTCTAAAATCAAATAGACCACAATGCAAAAAGCAGCGGAGGATTGAACGTTTATCATTGAAATGTTTTTAGGGGTGACAAATTCTAAATTTGAAAAAACCCATATTAAGCCTTTCACATCAAACTTAATTAATTGTCTTCATTTCTTAAGGATATAGAGGTCTTGAAAGGTCTCCCAACCAAAATGTCTCAATCACATCCATTTCATACATGCATAATAACAATAAACTTTTATAGGATAAAAAGATATAATTCATTAGATTAAAAGATCACACATTCCAACATATTTCACCCATGAGTAATTTGAGTCCCAATAAGGCAGTTAACACAAGTAATCCATCAAGTATTTTTATAGTCCTGTATGTTTGTGTTTTTGTAAAACTCTAATTGCATATTGTCACAGGAGAAAACCAACTGCAGCAGCTTTAGGAGTAAAGAGCTTGTCTTTGATGTTTATTATCTCTCTAATTGGGTATGTTTCAGGACAGTTTTCTTTCTTATTGAATGATTATATGCAATTGGTTTGTACCCAATTGCAGTCCCTATGTGTTGATTTGAACGAAGAACAACCATCTTCTAATGATCCAAACCATTCAAATAATGGTCCTTTTGTTTTTGTTAATCATTCAATTCCAAGACATGATATTTGATGGTTATGATTAGTTGTATCAAAATCATTCTTAAGATACATAAGCAATCCATCCTGAGTCTACTTGATGGATTGTCTAGTTCCATTTTTGGACCTTTCGCAAATACCATGATTGGACCATTCATTTTGCAATTGGTGATCAAATGGTTGAGATTAACTAGTAAGTGCCATATTTCTTTATTGACACATGCAAATCGAAAATCAGATTGTCCCCAAGTCAAATATAACACATTTGCATAATGATAGAAAACAAACTAGTGTTGGTCCATTCCTTCAGCTCTAAACAAGTTCTCTTTATTTCTCCTTCTGTAATATGACAAAATAAATTATTGTTATTTCTATTTTTATTTTTTTAATGTGGTTGGAAGATTGTGTGTCATTTCATTTGCAGGGTAACAGCTAACCAAAACTGCTATTTCATGGGCATGTCTCTCACATCATCATCAATTGCAAGCGCCACGGGTAACTACTTCCAGCGGTTACTTTCGTGATGGCAGCTTCTTTGGGGTAAATCCTTTAAAGCTAATGTTTAATAAATCAAGAAATCACTTTAAATTTATTAAATGGTCCTTTGATAGAGGACTACTACATTAGACATCAGAGATACAATGGTGATTGGTAGGAAAGGGAACAAAGGGTCTGAGTCGGACTAAGAGGAGATCCGAGCCTGATCCTTTTAATGATCGGTCTGGTTGCCCAACTTAGACCTAATTCATTAATATGCATAAGTGGGCCTCGTTTTCGGTTCATGCCCAAATAATCTAGTCTTGCTTAAGTCTAAAATAAAAGGATCCAAATCAAATTTATTAACCTATCAACGTTGAACAAGTAGCGGACAACTTTATAAATTGTTAGAGTAGAATGAAAACAGGTTAGAAGATTTGACATAGGGAAAAAACAACTTAACTCAGCATTATAATTTCCAACTATAATAATCTTATGACCAAATGTCGTAATTATGCATATAATATGTTGTTGGAAAGCAATTAATGAATTCTACGACTTGGTCAATTGAGCTCAAGACATTATATCTCATTTAGTTTCACAAAATAAAATTGTTTTAAAGATTAATTTTCAATTTGAAGTCAAATTTTATACTTTTTAATAAATTTTAAATTTATTATTTTTAATCATATGTGTTTGAAGAATTGTATGTTATCTCAAGAACTTTTTAAGTTATCTTACAGTAATTTACTATCTTTACAATTTTTAGTAATATATTATTTTGAAAAGATCACTATTTTGAGTTGAATTAAGAGTGTAAGCTTATTTAAGCATATCGATGGCAATGGAAAGAACAATTTATTCTTTATCATCCTTTTCTTCTGGTTTTAGTATAATTTTTTCCTTATGCATTCAAGAATACTGTCTTCTTTTCTCCCTTTTTTTATGCACTCACCTAAGTAGAGTTAGTCTGATTTATAATTCCCTATTCCATATAAGCCTACAATTGGGTACTCAAATAGATGTTTTCTTTAAATACTTTTTATATTTTATTTAATTGTATTAAGGCCTTTTTGGGTGCCAAGTAATAATGAGTTCATCTCATTTTTCTTAATAGTTCTTATACATTCATTAAAGAGCGTTTTTTTGTAGGGATTAAAAAATAAAAATAAAAACTCTTTATAAGAACTATTTATATAAAAATGATTTGTAATACATAATTATCATTAACTAAAATCAAATTACTCATTTTTAAGTGGTATCCAAATGGGCCATTAATTAAGTAATTTTTGAAAGTGTGTTTTAAATCAGGTTCCCTAGCTTGGTATTTGTTGAATGCATTTTTGGGTGTATAAAAATTCCAAGCCATTAGCCATTTGAAAGTCAGTTCTGGAGTGGGGTCCACCTTAATATATTCAAAGGCTAGCCAATTTGATATTCGGGACCTAATGACGATATCCATCGTTGGATAGGCATTAGCCAAATGCTAAGTTCTATAGGTTTAAACAAGTTGCTTGGGCCACCTTCAGCATGTATAAACCCAGACCCAGGTGGATTAGTTATCTGGTCTAGAACATCAGACCCTGGCTCAACCCAAGGGCTCATCTTGCGGCTGAGCCAGCTTCGCCCAGTTGCAACCTAGAGGCCGACCTAATGCAGACCCTGGCCCTTTTTTAATTTTCCAACGGTCCATTGTTTACATAAAGAAAGCGTCCATCTAGTAATTGGACCGGCCTGATTTCTCGGCAAGGTCGTCTACACGGTTAGAGCCCACCTAATGAGTGGTTTAGATGATGTCCACGGAAACATTAACATGGTTTTATTTTGATTAAGCTACTCAGATTGGAGAAAGTCAATATAAGAAGTTTGGCGAACGTAGCTAAGGTGATCGGAACCGTTGTTTGCATTATGGGAGCAGTGTCCATGGCATTGATCAAGGGCTCAAAGCTTCTCAACGTGAAATTCCCAACATCCAACTTTATTTTCCAATCAAAGGCTGAGAATTGGGTTTTGGGTTGTGCTCTTCTCTTTGGAAGCTGTTGTTGCTGGTCAGCATGGCTGATTTTACAGGTACGTAGTACTACGCCTTTTCAAATTCCTCATGTTTGGCCCTCAGCTCACACGTACATACCACACGTGTGCTAGGTGGAATCCATTCGCTCATCAGCTGGGGTGCATGTATGCAAAATACCTTGACCAATGGTTCACATTTAACATGCATGTGCGGTCCACCAAATGAGTGGGCCAGCATGATTTTTACCCAAACACGTGCTTCACATTGGCACGTGTGAGCCAAGAGTACTCGATCAAGTGATGTTTACCCTTCAATTATCTATGACAGGTACCCATGTCTGAAAGGTATCCTGACCATCTATCTTTATCGGCTTGGATGTGTTTCTTTGCAACGATTCAATCAGGAACGGTCGCGATCTTCTCAGAACCGGACCTAAAAGCTTGGGAGTTGAATTCAAGCATTAAAATCTTGTGTTCTATCTATACTGTAAGTAGTTCTTCTAATTATAATTTCACCATCTTTTCTTTATTGAGGAACTATAGAGATTTGTCCTTGGTCTTGATTATGTACAGATCGATGTGGCCTATTCTTTTGTAATCGTGACCATTGATCTGCTGGGCCCCATCATGGATGGACCCTATCCTATGGATCTTCCAGATTGTAAGATTCTCGCTGCTCTATCTTTGGGCCCCATGAAAATCAACGGCATGGTCCATCCACAGTGGGGTCCGGAACGGTCTGGATCAGTTAACCGTGGGCCCCATCTTCTTGGGATGTTAGCAACATTCCAAAAACTATAAGATGACACGTGTAAGTACCAATCGTCAATCTGAACCGTTCATTCATTCATACAACTAAGGAATAAGCTATGATGCAAAAATCACACTAACTGGATGATCAATAGTATGGAAAATGAACAGTCAATATAGAGCGGATAAACAAAATAAGCCCAATCATCATCTTGAAACATCCATTTGATAGATCTCACATTATATTGCTTATGATTCCAAAGAATCACTTATGTTTGATGATTCTAGCCATGTAATCTATGGCTTATAAAAAAGGACGGTTGTAAGAAATTGGCCCCATTGAAAGGGTTCACATCATCCAATCGGGGTAATTCTAGCACCATAGCTTTCTCCTAATGGTTCTATTGAATGGACGGTTGGGATTGATGATTAGACACGTGTCATTGCTAACGCACCCCCTAAAGGTGGGGACACTAACAAACCCTTAATATAAACTATTCAAAGGTATGGTCCCGGTATAGATGCATCACGAACCAAATTACAGTTATTTGCTTAACTAACTATTGGATTGATGGTCATTTATTGGACGGTTAAAATGAAAAATATCCGGCCGTTCTATTAGACGGGCCACATGGTGAAAACTTGACGTAGGGGAGGATGTGAGGTCGAGCACTGCCTTCCTCAAGAGGATAACTATTCCGAATATACGGAACTTCTCTAGACTCCTCATAGAGTTTTCTTGAATCCACGAGGAAAGAAAGCAGAAAATAGAAATAAATTCTAATAAATTTGAAATTAATTAATGAATGAATAAAAATAAGCTCATAACCCTTTACATAGGGATACCAAGCATTGGGAAAGAAATCAGAATCAAACTACACCTAAAACTCCTAGAATTCGCGACTTACTATAAATAGTAAGTACTATTTATAGACGGTCATGATGTCTATTGTGCGAAAGGTTTTCGGCTAAAAATAGTAAGTGTCGTATTTGGCTTCACCAAACCGTTCTCCTAATTATTCTAAGCTCTTCTCACGTTGGCGCAACTCCTAAAGCCCGACGGATGAAGAATTATAATCAAATTAAAACTTACTATTTATAGTAAAAACGAAATTAAAACAGGAAATAACCATCGATCCAGGGGTTTTTCGTAATTACAGGCTTCGCAACCCAGCATAGCAGGGTTGGTTGGCTAAAGTAGCTCGTTCTACCCCAAAATCATATATTTTAGGTCAGCTAACTCATTCCGAATTGCGAGATACACCCGATTTAAGGTCCGATGGTCCGGATCACTTCTGTCGTCGACCGGGCTTTTTCTGATCCATCTTGGCCATGAAACTGTCCGCAACCCGCTCTACATCAAAACCTTACTCATCAGAGATTACACTGTCCATAAAGGGTGAGTTATAACGAATGGTCCAGAAAACTAACGTTTTTAAGGATGGTGAGGATCTCCAATTGGTGAGACTTCTTCCTTGTGGACCATGCGCAACATGTATAACAAGATGAACGGTCTGGATCATTACATTAAGGGTCATAAGGGGTGAGATCATAGGTGGGCCACCATAACATTCATCTTACAACTGTAGCCGTCCAAATATCATCTGATAAGTTCGTGTGCAGGGAATTATGGGATCTGGGATCTCATTTTACGTGCAATCATGGTGCATTTCAAAAAGAGGGCCCCTATTCTCTGCATTGTTCAACCCGTTATGTACGGTGATCGTGACCATTTCAGCTTGTGTTTTCCTCCATGAAGAGCTTTACGTTGGAAGGTACGTTTTTTAAGTGTCATTTGAGCCACACCTATCAAATAACATAGATCTTGCACAAAAGTCAGGCTCAGGCCGTTTGTTTTTTCACCATGGGCCCACTGCTAGGGGTGCACATTTAACCGGTAGAACCGTGGAACCGGACCGGAACCGTTGGATCGGTCCGGTTCTGGACAGCACCGGTTCTGGTTCCAAAATTGCGAGAACCGTTGGATACGGTTCGGTTCCGGTTTAGGGGCAGGTAGAACTGACCCGAACCGTGGAACCGTGGTCCCCACCTCTTCTTACGCGTTGCTAAGAAGGATGAGCGGAGTAGATCTCCGAGAATGCCTTCAGAAGTAGGCCCACCTTTTTTTTTTTTTTCAAAATATCCAAACAGTGAAAAACGTCCAGGGACGGACGTGCATGGATTGGGTTTTGACAGTGGCCCCCACTCATCATCCCTTTTCATGATCTGGACCGTCCAATGTGTCCCAGAGGGCGGCTTGACCCTCGCCTAGGTGGCGGAATTGCAGAAGATGAAAAACCCTGAACCGTGGAACCGATCCGGAACCAAACCGGTTTTCACGGTCCGGTTCTGGTTCGGTTCTAGTGTGCTAACGGTTCGGTTCCGGTTCCGAAAATCCCAGAACCGTTAGGAACGGTTCGGTTCCGGTTTTACCCCGGAACCGGACCAAACCGGACCGTGTGCACCCCTACCCACTGCAACCTTATTCACCCAACCCTAATGTGGGTTCATGTGAGTGGCTTACACGTGCGAACATGGTATACGTGTGTGAGATTTTAACCACTCATAGAGAGGACCCCACCATTGATATTACATGGTCCAGAATCAAGGCTAATTTGGTCATCAGTTAGGCTATATTCTAGTACAAAAGTAATGGACGGTATGCCTGACTAGATGAGCCAAAGCGGCTCTATTTTTTGGTCAGGGCATTGACGTGGTAGGGTCCACCTGATGAGTGGCTCAGATCATGACTAAACTTTCTATGTTGGTACGTGTGGCTATGAAAGTAGAAGATGCGTGTGCATGTTGACACAGTACTCTTTACTACGTGCCGGCTTCATCCAGCCGTTGGTTTTCAATAGATCAAGAAACGTTACTAACAAAATGACTGTTTTGTCCCCTAGCTTGGTAGGTGCTATTGCTGTTGTTGGTGGGCTGTATGCGGTTCTTTGGGGAAAGGCCCATGATGTAGATGCTAGGATGGAGGTAAGCCCAAGAGATGGTTCCGTACAGATAAAAGCCTCATCAGATGAATCAACGGACGGTTGTAAAATCGACATCAAGGAGCCCCTGTTGGGTGATAAATTGCAAGCTATTGATCGAAACGAGACTACCCAATGAGTGGACCCGATTGTAATTTTGCTTTGATTTTAATGGTTTATAATTTTGTTTGTAGTGGGGCCCACTGCACCAATGTCATAGATGATGAGATGTTTGAAAGCTGTCCAATTCAAGCCCGCATGAAGGCCCGATCATGATCTTAGTGGGTCAGACCCGGGCCTTATCACGAGGTCGGGTTACTAAAGGACTGGTCTGGTCTAACCAGACCAGTAAGGGATGGTTGGTCTGGCCGCTCCCACACACGTAAAAGTTATAGATTGTAAGGGTGGCAATAGGCTAGGTTAGGATCTGTCAGTGCTGTAAGCTCTGTCAGTGGCCCCACTCTGGCTAAAAAGGGCTCGGCCCATACCAAGTTTAGGGTTTGTTTTAAGATTTTCAAAAGGATGTGGAAAATAGAACTCTTGGAAATTTAAATTTTAGATTTATGGTCCTATTTAGATGATGAAAAATGATAAAGGATCTCCATTTAGATAATTTTAGGTTTTTCAATTTTTTTAGAAAAAAAAAATAATAATAATAAAGTGCAAATTATGAACACTGGAAATAGTGTCCACACATTTTGTCTTTTTTTTTTTTTTTTTTTTGGGGACGTGCGGGTTAACTTGTACTAGTGATATAATTGACTTAAAGTTGTTATTAGTCAATTAGCTCAAAATTACATAGTCGGGCTAGACCTTGCAAAATCTATGAAAATTAGAAAATCTGAAGAGTCTCTTGCTTTAAAGTGACTCATGATCTGCAATCTAAGATTCCGAGTAAGGAACATCGGTTATAGAGAGGGAAGGTGTTAGACAGGCTCTATGTCTATACAAGTGTGTGATCTCTACTTCATGTGGTTAGCTGATTTTAGGAGTTAGGATAATTCTATAATAGATGAGAAAATATAGAAAATTAGGACTAGGCAAACTAAGATATTTAATGTGACAAGATCCAGGATTCTAGTAAGCCACGGAGCATGCATTCAAAGAATGCCTAGAAGAAAAATGTGAGAATAAGAAGAGATGTGATGATGCTATAATGACACGTGGGAGAACTAGGTTATCACGAATTTCTAATATGATAGAATTCGGGATTCCGGCAAGTCACAGAGCATACGCCTGATGGGAACCTAGAGAAGCAGGGGATTGAGAAGGGAAGTGATGATGCAATTAATGAAATATAAATGCAAATGATAATGACTTGATCCTTGGCATGCAAATAGAAGCGGCTGGGATATAGTGTGTGCATTACAGCTTAAAACTTGTAACCCAAGCGGACATAAGTTTAAAAGGGTTAGCTTTAGAAGGCTAGGAGTCTAGAAGAGGGTTGGAGGAGGTTGAAAAGGGGGTTGGAAGGGATAAGGACTTGAAAGCTCTCTCTCTCTCTCTCTCTCTCTCTCTCTCTCCCTCTCCTCCTCTCTCTCTCCTCTCTCTCTCTCTCTCTCTCTCTCTCTCTCTCTCTCTCGTCTCTCTCTCTCTCTCTCTCTCTCTCTCTCTCTCTCTATCTTTTGGTGTGAGGAGAGGAAGGGGTATTTATAGCCCCTTAAATGGCATTCTGGTAATTGTAGGGACTTTGAGGGGTAAATGGTGAAGCATAGGCTTGTGATTGGTGGAGAGGAGAGGAGGTGCCACATGGCACTCTCTCATTGGTTGAGATTGGTGTAAAAGGGTAAATAAGGGGTAGTTTTTGGGTATTGGTAGTCCTAATACAGCTGCCTCATCCAAGAGAGCAACAGGTGGCTGGTTTGAGCTTGTTATAGACTGGAGTGGTACTTCGAGTATCGCCACCCTACAGTTTCTTGAAATTTGGTCAACTAATCTAGTTAGCCCCCCGGTCCCTAAAAAGACTATAATTCGAGCCTAGTGATTGTTGAGACTCTTTTTTTTTTTTTTGCATTTGATTTGAATTTGGCCAAATTCTGACATTTTGGCTTAGGCTGAGTTTGGCTTAGAAAGATGGTTAAGGCTTGGGTAATGGCTCAAGTAAGGCTTAGGGCAAGCTAATGGCTTATGGCTTAGTTAAGGTTAAGGTATGGCGAAGCTTGGGTATTGGGTTAGGCTATGGTACGGCTAAGGCTTGAGTATTGTCTCAAGTTTGGGTAGGGGTTTAGGTAATAACTCTTTAAGGATCATCCATTCCTCTTCAAGTTACTAGCTTGAGTGGGGTGTCTACATATGCTCCGCTTTGGCAAAGGTCGTGCACAACTGAATGCCAAAGCAAATGGACACTCCACTCCTCTGGTCAAAAAAAATTGTGGTAAAGGCTTGTCACCTATCATAATATCATTATTAACTGAATGTCTAGAAAAGAGATAACTCGCACGTATCACAAGGATTTGAGGAAAACATTGTCATTGTTCCCGCGCTTTCTGCAACATTACAGGCAACCAATCACAACCCTTTCTCATCGAATCAATAATAGCATCAAGAGTAAATTTAGAAAGTAGTGCCCTAATGCTTCGTGCCCTTAGGGGGATCCCCCTACTGTCCGGATCTGTAATGACCTTTATTATGCGATCACCCTAAGAGTACTTATTTCATTTTATCGTCAAAGTGCTTAGTTGTCATGCGCTTTCTGTGGTCTTAAACCCAGCCGGTTAGCCGTCATCTTGTTGTAAGCATCAATACAACATCAAGCATCACATACATCACAATTCCACTGCACTCAACACTCAGTCAGTTTGAACTTATGATCGACGGCTTGCCGATATAATCAGATCATGTCCATCAAAAATTTGGACTGATCAACTGTTGTCGTCATTACATTCATTACATCATATCTTTTGTATGTAAGAATTAATCTTATTTCTAAAAAATTAGTCAGATCTTGTGAAATAGAGACCATATACTTATATAGGAAGAGTGGGTGCCTAACACATTCCCTCTCTATAACTGTGGTCCCTAACTCAGAATCTCTGGAACGCAAACTCAAGAGTCATCGTAGGACAAAGTATTTCCGAATTCTTAGTCCTAAACATTTTTACAGGATTTTGCCGACAATAAATTTGAAGTAATTGGTTAGTGACAAAAAATACCGTCGTAATCACACCCCAAAAGCATTTGAGAGAGGCACCAGCTAAAGGAGAGTCAATTCCCCCACACCAGATCCAGCCGTCCACGGGACCATCCCCTAAAATGAGCTGGATAAATTGATGGACAACAGGGATATACATCACATGCATCAAGGTGGGCCCCACGGTACGTGAATCACCTGATAACATATTACCAGGTAACACCTAATCCGCTCCCTTTAATCATTTTTAAAGAAAGCTGACTTCGAATTCCATGTATTCATTAATTGTGCAGTTGGTCCAATTCCCAACCTCACCAACCATCTAAAAAAATCTTATGGCTCAAAATCATTTTTTAAAAAAAGTTCAAATTGACTAGGGAAGTTATTTGATACTCTGGCAGAGTAGGGACTCGGACATTGTACACTAAGCATACATTCACTCCAGTTAAACCGACTAAATTGCTAAAATCAGACTGTTTGAACAATCCTAGCATCTGATTCCTGGACACTTGTTCGTTGAAACAGAACCGTCGGATATTTTTCAAGGTATCAAGCTTCTCTAAAAAAAACCTCCAAATTCACCCACCAGCCACTTCGGAATTTATTTATTTTTAATAATTTTCTTTTCGATGAATCAAGCTCTCCAAATGGACCAATAATATTCGCTAGCATTGACCGTTCATCTCTAGAGAAACCCACCTTGGAAATAAATAAAAAAACACCATTGATCATAGATTCCATTCATACAAACTTGTCAGATGCATCCCACAATGAAAATCTCCTGATCAGTGGGACTAATGCAACATGGGCACATCCACACTGGGCCCCACTATCTCAATGAGTAACGATCGAGATTGCAATGTGATAAGGAACAACACTGGTAAAACATCAAATAAAAATGCATCTATATATATAAACAACAAAGAATCAAACAAAGTATGTATGTATCTAGAAATCCCAACAGAAGATAAAATGCAAAAGAACAATCTATAAGTCACTGAAAATCATGGCCCATCAAAAGAGGAGGAATCTATAAGTGCCTGAAAATCATGGCCCACTAATCTAAGGGTAACCCTTATATCTAGGGTAGGCATTGGCATATGCATTGTCTTCCTTGCTGTTCCTGAAAGCACAGCAGCCGATCGAGTAGACGACGATGAGGAAGATGAGGAAGATAATGTTCACAATTGCGACCTTCTTCCAATCTCTCTTGAGGTTGGCCAGGACGCCCGCCTTGCACGACTGGCAATTGTAGCAAAGCGTGCCGCTGTCATTCTGCCACGCCACGCAATCGCTGTCTGTAGAATTCCCCGACTTGGTCCAGTTCGTCGCGGTCACGTACTCAAAGTTGCATGAGGTGGGCGGCTTGCAACAGCCAGACTGTTTGGCAAGAAAAAAGATCAATGACCCAAAATCACAAGAGAAAACCATATTAGTTATATATACAATACATTGCATTTTAACTAACTTTCCATGCATGCCAGCCTAGAGAAATAGAGATTTTGGTGGGAAAATAAGAGTTTGAAATACAATGGCCTAGTGATTCTATGAATGGCATGCAACAGGTTGTAGGTGGATCCACACAAGTTAATTTTTACATAAGCTATAAAATCTATCAAAATTTTCAGTCCCAAAATATGAGTCAGATTGGAAGGCCTAGGCCTAGATTCCTTCTTGTTACATTTCTAAAACCTGAAAACTAGACTCGACTTGTTATTCAGCCAGGTCGAATTGACTCAGTGGCTCAACCCGACTCGATGTTTAAAAATTATAAATTGAAGAAAGAGTTTTATTGGGGATGTTAGCAATGTCTACAAAGCTTTTAATTGACATGTGGGATTTCAAATAATCAATCTAGAGAGTTCATTCAATAGAACCATTGGGATCAATCCAGTCCACTTGTAACTCACTGAGTGACTCGATGAGATGTGTTGAGTCATCCCGAGTCATGGTAGAGTCACACCCAAGACTTGAGTTGCCCAAGTGACTTGGCTCGAAATCTCATCGAGTTAACTCAGCTGAGTTTTGAGTTGACCCACTGAGTTTTAGAACTTTACTACAAACTATCTCTACCATCCAATCAATGATGTGGATTTGGGTCGATCTGAAGAATCTAATTGATGGGCTACTTCTTAAATCCATGCCATATATCAACTGATCATTTCAATTTTCAGGCTATATCTAGGATCAATTAGATGTGCACCTATTGGATGTCAAAGATGGGACTTTGTTTTCTACCTGATACTATCAAATGAAAATCAATGTCCAATCTAGTCAGTAGCCTTAGGAGAAGAAGACATGAAAAAATAATTTAAAAAACAGAAGAGTTTGACCCGGTTGGCCGGCTTTTTTAAGATATTATATACGATGCTTTGGCAAAAATTCTGAAATGTGGACCGTCATCGTATTCCAAGGTAGGAAGATCCTGGACATAAAATATAGTTAGCCTTTGTTAAGTTGAATTCGACCTATTAATGTATTTTCTTTCTTACTCAGATGTTTGCTGACCACCTAATGAAGGGTTTGAATTTCCAATATGGGGTTTTTGGTGCATATACCATCAACCAAAACATGGCCCCATCATGTAAGTTGCTCATATCACTGAATCATGGCCCCACTTGTATAAACTTAAAATCTTGTATAAGTCTTCACAAATACTAATTCATAACTTAGAAACCTAATTCGACAGTGAAAGCCCACCCAAAAATCCAAAAATTCATCAAAACTCTCACCTAACTTTGAAGAAAATTCTTGGAACTAAAGAAAACCCACATGAGGAAATCTATTAGAAATCTTAAAAAGGCCCAAAATACATGAATTCGATTGAAGTATGGATCTTGTCGACAAATTCAGAATACGGATTTAGCAAATTCATGAATATGCCTTGATTTTGGATGTGTGGGGCTTTTAATATAAGTGTAGAGCTTTTATTGCTTTTGGGAGAGTCTTAAGCAAATCCAGATGGATTTGAGGGAGTGATTATTAACAAATCTCTAATGGTTGCCAGTTAATGGGTTTTCTAATATCATGGATTTGTTAATGGGATAAGATATCTGATCCCAAAGAGGCAACTCCATGGGAGAAAATTACTAATCTCAAACTTGCCTAAAGAAAGTCAAATTATTTGCCTGTGGGGCCATGATTTGACAATCCAAACGGTTGAAATGTTGTAACTTGCAGTGGATGTTGGATGGTCTAGAAATCTCTCAGATTGAAGTACTATTTCCCTCGGATCATTGAGTAATTCTTGAGATCAGAGATACCTCTTGTAGCCTCAACTATCTAGGTTGAGTACCATTGTTGATATAAATCCATTTATAAAATAATTAAAAGATCCAATAAAATCAAACCCTAATATTAAAGAAAACCTTAATAAAATTGCAGGAACCCATGAGAAGTATTGGAGAAGAAATTCATAGAAACAACAAGGAGAATAAGATCTTGAAACTCCATTAAAAATACTACTTTCAAAAATAAAACTGCGTAAAGAAGAAAACCAGATGCATAAAAAATGCAAGATTTCCAAAATCCTCAAATTCAAGAATCTACCAAGATATGAAAATCAACAGGGAAAAAAAAATCCAGAAACTCACAAAAAAAATACCAGAAAAATAAAACAGAACAAGACAGTTGAAGAAGTCTTTCAGAAATCCAAAAAATAAAAATCAAAAATCGAAGGCCTTGGATTAAAAATCCCAAAATCCATAAAACCCAGATGGTGAATCTTCAAAAAAAAAAATCACAAATCAAAGAATTCAATAAAAAATTAAGGGGAAAAAAAAAAAAAAAAACGTTCCAAAATCTATTAAAAACCACAAAAACCCACCAAATCAAGATTCTTAATTTCAGATACCAAAACTAAAATAATAAAAATTAAAAAGAAAACCCAAGAACATATACCTGAATTGGTGACAAGTGCTCTTGGAAGAAATCATTCTGCAGGAAGTTCTTCTTCTCAAGACTGTCGCAAATCTTGCTATCTTGCAAGCAGCTCTTGATCTTCCTCCAGTTCTTGGTGTTGCTCACCCTCTTCTGCAGCCAGTTCGAATAATCGCCGAGCCGATACTCCTTATACCCTCTATCTGATACCACTTCGCCTGCTCCCTTGTTTGTGACGACGAACGCGAAGATGGTGAAGCAGAATAGCAGGACGATGAGGAGGAACATGACAAGTAGGTAGACCCAGAGCAGCCAGGTGACACGACAGCAAGCGCCGATGAGGCCTGCGAGTGAGACAAGCATGAGGAAGACGCCGATGGCGATGATGGGTTTGTCGAGGAACTTCTCACAGTCGCTGCTGGCACGTGTGCTGAGCCATATCCCACCACCCAAGATGGGGATGGAGAGGACGAAGGTAATGAAATTGAGGATGCCGATCAGGTTATTGCTTATACGAAACATCTTCAATGGTTTGAGAAGAGAGAAGAGGATTAACAGAGGAAAGAAAACAGAGGAGAGAGAGAGAGAGAGGTTGATAGGAAGAAAAACAGAGCAGAAATGCCGATAGGAATAACAGCGGTGGAGAGAGGGAGAGAGGAGATTGAATGAAAGTAGGAGTTTTGGGGGGGAATTTATATAGCTGTTACTGGGAGCAGTTGCCTACGGTTTCACATTCCACGAAGTTTCGGGGCGCGGATTGCCTGCAAAACCTTTCGCAGCAAGTTCCTGCAATCAGAACACAGGTGGGCCCCACCGTTACCGTTAGTAGAAATTCAACCGTCCATCCTTTTCATCAGACCATGTTAGGACATCAGACGAAAAATGGCTGATCGAAAATTCAAGTGGGCCACACGACAGGAAAAAAAGGGCGAAGAAATGGCCACCGTTGAAACCTCCCAGGTCCAACGTGATGTTTATATGCCATCTAAACCGTTCATAAGCTTTCAACGGAAGGCATTTCCCGACCTACTTTTTCCCTATGAGTGTCGATTTTAAGTATAGTTTAACCCACTATTTGAACGGTTTTGATTGGAAACGGATTGGCTACTCACCCTGCCACCAGCCAATGGCTAGTGGTCTGTGCTCTGTGGGCCCACTATGATGTATGTGTTTCATCCATGCCGTCCATATATTTTTATATATCATTTTAGAGTAAGAGACCAAAAATGAGGTATATATAAATCCCAAGTGGACAACATTATAGGAAACAGTTTCGAATGAACATAGACCATTAAAACGTTTTGGGGCCATTAAAGTTTTGGATCAAGATGATCTTTTCGTTTTACCTTTATCTAGGTTTTTATGACCTAATCAATGGATTGGATGTCAAAAAAACACTACAGTGAGCCTTAGTAGGATTTTAATGATGAATATCCAATCACTATTGTTTTCCTGTGTGTGGTCCACCTGAGATTTATACCCCTCTCATTTTTTTGATAAAGCCATAAAATGATCTGTAAAAATGGATGAACAGCATGGATGAAATACATACATCATGGTGGGGCCCACAGAGCTCCGACCACCAGCCACTGGGCTAGTGGCAGGGGGAGTAGCCAATCCGTTTCCGTTTACGGGGTGAGGTGACTGGATGGTCATGGTCGGTGGGGATCCGTGCGGTCATATGTTACCGGTGCCACCACGTGACGGTATGGGGTCCTGTGGGGCCCACATCAACCGTGCATCCGATCCGCACCGTCCACTAGATGCACCCTTCGATGTTAGGTCATGGGGCCAATTTTTATCATGAAAGTAAACTCGAGTAGGCCTCACCACAAGGAAGAGTTGGGAGGGGACGCCTAACTCACAAAAACTTTCTCACTGTTTGTGGGGCCAAAATGATTTTATATACCATCTAATCCATTCATCAGATATGTCCCACTAAGGATGAAGGGTTTAAATGAAAATCAGGCAATTCCAAAGCCCATGCGTGTCACACCAGTTGGATTTAGAAAGTCTCATGCATGTAGCCTACCTAAGTTTTAGATAACAATGATTTTTTAGGTTTTTGGAATTGAGTATTGTAAGCTCAACAGGTGAACTTATCCATGACTATCAAAAAAAAACCAAATCACGGTCGTCCAATAATCATGTGGGCCACATATGAATTCAAACGGTTAGTGTATTTGTTTTCTAAAGTGGGTCCCACCTTATGATTCAACCCTCCTAATTCTAGGTTATCTAACCATCGACGGTGGGATAAACATTTTGGATTAATTAGATTTCATACATCTACTGTGTGGGAACTTAGTTCTTATTTCCACATGTTTTACAATAAAATTGCTAATTGTGATATTATATCTTGACTAAGCTACCTTGGATAACATATTACTGTTGGAGGTGGAAGCCATACAAAGCACACAGATTTAGTATTGTCTGTGATTGGACTAAGATCTCTTCACCAATTCTCGCCTTCTTGAGATTTGATTGAACGAGAAGCTGAGGTTAAAAAGGAAGTTTGTTGACTACCAAAAAACTTTCATACTTTGCATGGGACCCATTTATGGGAAGTGGTTTAGGTGAGACCTGGGATCCTTGACTGTGGGGCTCACAATGATGGATATGTCTTAAATCCAAACCATCTAACTATTTTGAAAGATTATTTTAGGATATGATACCAAAAATGAAGTAGACTCAAATTTTAAATGGACCACACCATGATAAACAGTTTTGATTGAATCTCCACCATTAAAAACTTCATGGATTTTACCATGATGTTTATTTGACATCCAACCTGCCGATGAGGTCACAAACACCTAGATGAAGAGACCACACAAATATCATCTTGATATGAAGCTTTTGTGGTCCGCAAGAAGCTTTCAATGGTCAATCACCACTGTTTCCTGTACCATGGCTCATCTAGGCTTCGGAACTACTTTATATATTGGATCATGCCCTAAATTGGGCTTTCAATGTAAATGCACAGCATGGTTGTAGTCACATACACACAATGGCCCCCACAGTCAGGGGTTCAGTAGATCTGGGGTCTCATCTAATCCGCTCCCCATCTCTGATAGCGGCCCACCCCAAATGGGCTAATTTTTAGCATTACATTGATTAAGTATAATAACCATCCAACCCACCGATATTTTTTTGGCCGTTGGTCAGAAAATCTGAAGGATCTCATAGTCATAACTTCCGTTCATAGGATCATCCAAGATGTGGTCCCTTGAACAAATGGTTAGAACCCACTGTCATGTGCACCAATCAATGGCTCAAAAAAAGTGTACTACTGAAATAAATGGCACCCGACGTGCACCGATCCCTAAAACACATTTATTGCAGTTTCTATGCTAAAGAGTAGAGGTGGGCAACTTGGGCCGATCCGGTGGATCACACCCGACCAGACAAGACTCGATACCATTCCGAACAGAACCAACGGTCTGATTGGGCCTAATCGATTCTGATCATCCAGATCCGATAGTATTTCGAGTCGGGTTCGGATAGCACTGTATCCGGACAGATCAAGTCCGAATACCCGGACCGAATGGGTCCAAACCGACCCAAACAGACCCGACCCGGAGCGATGTCGAGTATACTATAAATACCCTTTTTTTCACCCCAAACGTTTTACCCTAGCTTATTTTTTCTCCAAACCTTTCCCTCATTTTTACCCTAGCCCGATTTTTTCCCCAAAACTCTCCTGCTCGATTTATTACGCTAAGGCAATGGATAAGAGTTAGCTACAAGCAGGGAATGCTTGGCCACACCATGCTTAGCCAGGTCATCCGCAATATGATTCACCTATCTAGGGACTGAGGAAAAAGGAAACTAAATGAGGATATTGCAGCCCTCTAATCTTATTTACACAAAGGAAGTAGTACCAAGGAATCCACAAGGAGCTACTAGCACAACAAATGGCATTTTTGGAGTCTCCTTCCACCATGAGATGACAGTCTTCACAGTTTTCAACTCAGCTTGGTTAATACTTATCCTTTCATTGAATGCAACACAAATTTAACTCTATCTCTTTCCATGGGTTAACTATTCTTTCCCCATGATGTTTGGTTTTCGATCAATCAACTGTGGCCAACCCAATATGATACCATGTGTTCTGTGGCACAAGATTTAGACCACATCATCATCATCATCATCATCATTATTGCATTCCCCCGATTATTTGGGGTGGGTTTTGTGAATCTTATTTTGTCTATCTTTGAAATAGGGATCGTTCTTTATAACATTAACTCTCCTCCATTAACCTGACTCGTGATCAACTGGCACATTTTCTATCAAGCGGAGTTATGAATTTTTTTATTTTTTATTTTTTATTTTTATTTTTTAGGAAATTGATGATTTTCTTAATATAAAATATCAGGTGTTTGGACTCAGATCCGACTCAGTTTTTCTGACCGAGTCGAACTCGGATCGGTCTAGGGAAGCATGTGTTAGGATCGGATCAGGTCAGATGGCCCAGACTTGGTCCCGAATCAATCCGAGTTCAGGTCAGTCCATGCGAAACACGGACCGGGTCAAGTTGGACCTAATCTGATTCGACTCGGTCCGATGCCCAGCTCTACTAAAGAGTCGATGAGTAATTTAGGATTTGTTTTATTAGGCACGGAAGTTTTTTTTTTTTTTTTTTTAATGGTGTATAAGTTCAAACTGCTTTTGTCACAATAGCAAGTTATCTACTGTCCACGTGTCATGGATCATTAAGACAGTCAAAATCGTGGGCCCCTGTGTAGATGGAAAATTGGACGAAAATGACATTGTTTGGACAATCCAATTGATGGCCATTAACAGAGGGAAATGGTCAACGGTCGAAATTTCAATTGGTGAAATCACACGTCGGACGGATATATGATTTACTGGCCGTGCTCCACTCCATACGATTTTAATAGTCTGGATTGGCCAGTATCTTTCAAATGTCCCATGGCTGCGTGGAGCGGATTAAGTGAGACCCGATCCACCAAGGTGGCTGGGACCCTGACTGTGGAGCTTAGGTGATGTATGTGCCTTAAATCCACACCATCCAACCATTTTGAAAGCTCATTTTAAGGCACTAACCCAAAAATGAAGCTGACCTCAAATTTTAGGTGGACCACACCACAGGAAATAGTCGCGATTGAATCCCCACCGTTAAAAACTTCATAGATTCCACCGGAATGTTTATTTGCCATCCAACCTGTTGATAAATTAACAAACACCTAAACAAAAAGACCACAAAAAATATCATCTTGATCCAAAGTTTTTGTGGCCCACAGGAAGTTTTAAATGGTCAATCACCATTATTTAATGTATTATGGCCCATCTGGGATTTAGAGCTGCTTAGCTTTCAATGCAGATGTTTGTCGTAGTCACATGTGTCAGGCCCCCTCAATAAGGGGGTCCCACGCCCACCTCATTGGATACGGGTCTCACCTAATCGCCTCCCATGGATGAGTTTCAAAACAATCATGGGAGCGTTACAACGACAAACACAAAAATTCAAATGGATCAATATTCAACAGCATAAATTCAAAAGAAGATGAATATAATTTATTAAAGGGTTAGAGTCATCCAGTAAATCTAATTTTAGGGATTTTGTGTATCTTAAATTGGATCCCACGATTTGGATGGTTTGGATTGTTTCATATGGATCCCAACTGAAATCCTCTGCAACACCCATCTTACCAAGTGCCTAAAACACCCAAAGATGTGGGCCCACTATGTTGTATATGTGAAATGTGCGTACGGTCAAAATGACGGTTCTCACCTGATGGACGGTGTGGATTTTTACATATGACCCAACAATGTAAACAAGTTCTTTTCCATGAAGGATGACCGTAAATTGGAAATGTGCATGCATATGAATGGGCGTGCTCTGTCAGTGCATGGAAATAACTGGGAAGGACCCTTTCTCATTACTGGCAAGAAAACAATTCGGCAGGTCGCTTGAGACGCGTCTTTCCATTGTAAACACTATAGGGCGTGTTTGGGCGGTGGGATTAAAAGGGATTAGGTGGGATGGGATTCATTTGGTCCGTGCCAATTCCGCTCGATGTCTAAGAAGATTGGAAAAGCTTGGAATTAGATTAGATGGAATTGCATCGGTCCCGTGCGAATTTCATTCAATTTTAGCAAGTTGTGTAGGTCCCACCATGATGTGTGGGCTATATCCACACCATCCACCCATTTACCGATATTATTTTAGAGCATGGGCCAGAAAATCAAGTAAATCTAAAGCTCAAGTGGACCCTACCATAGAAAGCAACAGGGATTGAATACTTACAGTTGAAAACTTCTTTGGGGCCACATAAGTTTTGGATCTACCTCATTTTTAGGCTCATGCCATAAAATTAGGTTACAAGAGAATAGTTTAGATATAACACACGTGTGTTATTCTCAATAATTTTAAATGACGGTGGGTATATCCGTTCAATGCACCACTGTATTACTAACAAAGCATGACATTAATCTTATTCCATGCCAACAGGTAACAATTTCTACCATGAGTAATAATTATGTTTTTTGAATCCCATTCGGCCTAATCCCTTCCAATCACACCGCCCAAACACGCCCTAAGGAACATGAATTTTTTTACGGTTAGTGGGGTCAAAATGTTTTTATATCCAATCTAATCCATCCATCAGATGTGTCCCACTAGGATGAAGGGCGACAATGATAATCAGGCAATTCTAAAACCCATGTGTGTCACATCAGGTGACTTTATAAAGTCTCTTCCATGTTCTTACACTGATCCCTATGTGACGGCGTGTTAAGGTCGTACACGTCTTTCCTGGAGGATAATTGTTTTGAATCAATGGAACTTATCTGTAGAGCTGGGCAACGGTCCGAGTCTGATCGGATTTCAACAGATCCGACCAGATCTGAAATTTAGGTGTCCTAATCCGAATCCGATCAGATCCGGTGCCGGATTCTGGTCACCTGACCCAGTCCAATCCTAACGGTAGATTGGATGACCCGATCCGTGACCGATCTTTTTTTTTTTTCCTTTTCTTTTCTGTCTTTTCTTTTCTTCTCTTTTTCTCTCTCTCTCCTCTTCCTTGCAGGGGCTGGCGGTGGCTCTTTTGCCGGACGGAAAGCAGTCGGCGGTTGATCTCTCTCCCTAACTCTCTTTTTTTTTCCCACGTTTCTCTTTACTTTTACTTTCTTTCTTTGATTTTCTTCCTCCATTACCGTCGGACGAAATATGATTTTCCAGACTTTTCTTGCGCAAGGCAGTCTCCAACAGAGAATCGTCTCTTTCTTCTCCGTCCGTCAAAAAATACGAAGCTTTCGTTAGCTGGAAGGTGAGAAAGAGAAGCTTCAACAGCGTCTATTCGGATTTCGGTTCGGGTCGGTCGGTTTTACTGCTTATCCGAATCCGATCTGAACTACATTCGGATCTGCCCTTTTGTACGCGTACCTAACCGATCCAACCTACCGATCCTGTTCGGGACGGATCCGCCGGATCGGACCCATTTTGTATACCCCTACTTATCTGTGCTATACGAGTTTAATTTTCTAAATAAAAGAAAAAAAAAATCAAAAACTCTAAAATTAAAAAAATATTATAAAAATTAAAATTATTAAAAATAATATTTTTTTTTCCTTCAAAATTTGTTTTTTAAGCTGAAAGCACTTGTTTTCTGGCTAAACAGAAAGATGCAACCCATAGTGAGTTAGTTCACCTCGTATGACTGGTTATAGTAAAGATTGATAGGTCATGAGTTTCATGATATTACCTAATCAAAAGTTACATAAATTTATGGTCGACCTTCTTTTGGTCCAACCATGTTAGGAATGTACTGGTACTACGTCCTACGTCACTGTTAGCCCACACGAGTTTTGGGTAAAAGTTTTTTTATTTTAGTATGTGTGTGGACAAGGGGAAGAAGATGATGGATATAGCGGATCGAATTGAAATCTTTACACATCTAAATTAGCAAAATTTAATTAGATAGTAGGCTATTATCAAATAAATAAATCATCTTTTAGTGAAGAGCTTTCAAACATGCTTTGTAGTACTGGGTACATCTCTTATGGCAGTCTATCATCCTCATTTTTAACAAGAGTCTACCGCGCAATCAAATCCAGCAATGTCAAAGAGAGAGGCAACTAGGTTCACATGGGCAATACGTAATCCATGTCCTAATTTTGTCATTTCATCATTTAAAAGCATGGTTAGAAATGGGCCATTTTTTAGCATTAGACTTACCAAGTATAATAACCATCTAATCTACCAATCTTTTCTAGGCTGTTGATCTGAAAATTTGAATGATCTCATAGTCACTATTTCTGCTCGTAGGGCTCATCCAAGGCATGGCCACCTGATTAGATGGTTAGGATCCACCGGTATGTGCACTGATCAAAGGCTCACAAAGGTGCACTACTGAAATAATGGTACCGGCCGTGCACCGAATCCTAAACTGCATTTTATTGCACTTTCTAAGCTTGAAGTCTGAAGAGTCGAGGAACAAACAATTCAGGACTTGTACGACTTCTTTTTTTTCTTTACTTTATGGTGTAAAGTCACAATGGAAAATTATTACTGTACACGTGTCATGGATGATCAAGACAGTCAAAATCGTGGGTCCCAGAGTAGATGAAGGATGGGACGAAAATGACACTGTTTGGACAATCCAATTGATGGCCATTAATTAAAGGGAAACGATCAACGGGCGAAATTTCAATGGATGAAATCAGACATCGAAAGGGTCTGTGATTGTCTGGCCGTGCTTCGCTCCATGCACATTGGGAACCAAGATTTTAATGGTCTGGATTGGCTAGTGTATCTTCCAAATGCACCATGGATGAGTTTCAAAAACATACATGGGATTGTCGCAATTACTACTATAATAATTCCAACAGAGCAAAATTCAACGGCCTAAATTCAAAAGAAAAGAAGTATAAATTATTAAAGGATTAGAATCATCCACTAAATCTAATTTAGGGATTTCGTGTATCTTAAATTGGATCTCATCATTTGGATGGTTTGGATTGTGTTATATGGAATGAGCTAGATCCACAACCCAAATGGGCCATTTGTTTGCGGGACCACCACAGCCTGTATCTTTCATCAAACCCGTTAACTAGAAGTTTTGGAAGGAATTTTTCATATTTTCCATTGGTGTGGCCCACATTAGTTTTTAACTGGGTTATATTCTGTGTGTACGGTCAAAATAATGGTTATCACCTGATGGACGGACTGGATTTTTACATGACCTAAAAGTGTCGACGATTTCTGTTCCATGGATTACAGTGTGAAATGTTAGTGTGATTGCGTCGTATGAATGACCGTGCTCTGTCAGTGTATGGAAATTACTAAGAAGGATCGTTTCTCACGATAGCGTGACAGACCTAGAGAACGTGGCGAGCTGCTTTGGTACGCGTTTTTCTACCGTAATAACGACGCACGGAAAACAGCAAGCGGTGGGTTTGAATGGGACGCGGATAGCAGAGCAGTCAATGGTCGGTGTTATGTGGGCCATACTGACTTATGTGTTTTATCCACGCTGTCCATACATTTTTCCAATTCATTTTATATTATGAGCCCAAAAATGGGAAATATATAAATCTCAGGTGGACCACATCATAGGAAACAGTAGTGATTGAACTCCCACCATTAAAAGCTTCCTGTAGCCTACTGTAATGTTTGTTTGCCATCCAACCTGTTGATTAGGTCACAAAGACCTAGATGAAAGGAAAACATAAATATATGATCTTGATGTAAAACTTTTGTGGCCCTAATAAGCTTTTAATGGTGGCCATTTAATCACCACTATTTTCTACGGTACGCTCCACCTGAGATTTGGATGTACCTTTTTTTAAAAAAACCATATACTAAAATTATCCGGAAAAATGGATGAACGGTGTGGATAAAAGGATGGACAGGGTGGATAAAACACATGCATCTTGGTGGGCCACATAACACCTACTAGTAGCGTGGAGGGTCAGTATGCAATCCGCGTCCGTTTGACGGGGGATCTGACGCGGTTGCGCCTACCGGTGCGACTTACCTAACTTAAGGTGCAAAAGGGGTCAACAGCAACACGTGTCAATGTGGACGAACTCGGTCCAGGCAGGGGTGCGGATTGAGTACAACTCATCAGGACTGACCTAGAGACGGACGGTCCTGGCAGAGTCTATGTAGGGTCCACCGTGATGTATTTGTTTTACACACCGTTTATTTACTTTTACAAATTATTTTAAGACACAAGACAAAAAAGAAAGCAGATCAGATCGAATGCTTAAGTGGACCACACCACAGGAAGCAGTGGTGGCAACAACACTTACCATTGAAAGGCCACTATAATATTTATTGTACGAATTCTATAAGGTGGACCTGTTTGATCAACGGTCTAGATTATTTTAAGAGTTGGATGATATCATTGCATGTACCAGTAGACCTCACTTACTTATGATACATGCAAAATCATATAAGAGGATGTAACACACCAGAGTGTTTTAGTTGAATTGGAATTACCAAATTCTTAGATCTCTACTAAAAAAATTCTTAGCTCTGAACAATAATCCCTACTTTGTTTACGTTTATTTTCTCATGAGACCAAAAAGGAGGTAAATAGATTGCTTGGGGCCTGTTTGGCCGGGCAGATCCCATGGTATTAGGAGGGATGGGATCAATTTTAAGGTAATAATAATGGTGTCAGTGGATTGTCTTAGGGCGTGTTTGGACGGGCCAATCCCGTGGAATTGGATTGTATTAGGGTGGATGGAAAGTAATGATGGATCTATCAGTGGATTGGTGCCAATCCAATGGGATTGCTATATCCAGGGAACTCACCACGAGTATTTTTGGCTCACCTGGCCAATCCCGGGATTACACCTAGGCCATCTTGGGATTGCTCAGGCTATCCAAACATGTCCCAGGCAAAAAGTTGGGATTAGGAGGGATTGGGTGGGATTGGGTGGATTTCAAGGCAATGATGGTGATTGTCAGTGGATTGTTGGCAATCCCATGGGATTGCAATATCCAACTTCTGCCTGTTTGGCACGCCCCGGCCAAATCCCGGGATTGCTCCTTCCAATCCACCCTAATACAACTAATACAATCCACCTTGCCCGTCCAACACGCCCTTAAGATCCATGGGATTGCTTATATCCCGGGACAAGTTCACTGGGTCTGTTTGGCATGCTGTGCACATCCCGGGATTTTACCTTCCAATCCATCCAACCAAGGGATATGATCAATTTTAAGCTAATGATGGTGATGTCAGTGGATTGTGTTAAGATCCATGGGATTGCTCATATCCCTGGACAAGTTCACCGGATCTATTTGGCTCGTCATGCCCATCCAGGATATTGCCGATCCCATCCCTCCTAATACCGTGGGATCTGCCTGGCCAAACAGGCCCTTGAGTAGACCAGATGCCCACCAAGATGTTTATATGCCGTCTTATATTTAGGTCAATGAACCTGGATGAAAGGTAAATATAAATTTCTAACTTAATCCAAAACTTTTATACCTGAAGAGGTTTTCAATGGTGGGTGTTTCATCCCAATTATTTGTTATGGCGTGGTCCACATGATCCTTAGAATTGTTTTTTTTTTTTTTTTTAAGCTCATCCATTAAAATAATATTTCAAAATGGATGGATAATACAAATAAAACACATATATCAAGGCAAGGTAGGCCCCACACGACCTCTCTCTCATGATCCTCGGTCTCTCGGTAGGTCCCGATGGGGTGGTACCCAAGCCGCCTCCTTGCAGGGGCTCAGCAGGGCCAGCGACTGTGATGTGTTTTATCCACACAGCTTATCTATTTTAAGACACGAGCAAAAAATTAAAAATAAAATATCTAAGTCTCAAGTGCGTCACACCGCAGGAAACAGCGGCAATAATGACGTCGTGATAATAACGCACTGATGAAAACCTCTTAACCCAGGACTCGGTGGCAGTTCGCAGGAAGTTCTTCCGCAGGTATACTGTTTGAGGCCCAATAAGATGTTTGTGAGAAATCCACTCCGTCCAGTCAGTTTGAGAGATCATTTTAGTAACTTTGATTAAGAGGTTTAGCTGTATTCAATAATCAAGTAGGCCACACGAGAGAAAACTGTAGGCATATAATTAGAACCGTTGAAACATTCTTAAAGCCATAAAAGTTTTGTATCAGCCTATATTTTTTGTGTTTTCATTTTCATCCCGTCCCGAATAACGTTATAAACGGTTTGGATAACATATAAACATCAAAGTAAAGCCCAGAAAAATTTCAACAGTAGGAATTTCTTTCCCAAATTTCCCTGTGGTGTTACCTACTTAGAGCTTTGTATCCACGTCATTTTCTGTCGCACGTCCTGAAATGAACTCCAAAAATGGATGGAGGAAATGAATTTCTCATATACATTTCAGTGGGCCCCACCCAACATGCATACGCAGCAACTTGAAATCCGCGTACCTTAGGCCTTGATGTTTATTTACCATCCAATCAATTAACGAGGTGACATGGATTTAAATACAGGCAAATACAAATATCAGCTTGACCAAACTTCTGCATCTTCCAGGAGTATTTTAATCTCCACTTCCCTCGAGGCTTGTTGTCCCTTTCTGTTTTTTAGAGTCAGCTTGTTAGTGCACACCCATTCAGTACACACACTCCATGCTAGCCACCCCACTAGGGATCGATACCAAGGCCTCAAGTGTTGAAACGATGTATCTCTACTCAGTCTGCCAGTTTAGTTATGGATATGGGTGTAGGCTTCTTGTCCGCAGGACCGAGTCTTTCCTGGCAGATTAGGACGCAAACCCAGTCCCTTGAATCAGAGACGTTGTGGGGGTGGGCCCTACGTTGAATGTTTCTCATGCCAACAACTGGCAGCATATTTATTAAGTGGGCCACGCCTGACAGAGGCATGGACGCGGATTGCTTCCTACCCTGCCTGGACGGTAATCCGTCCGGGCAGGGCTCTGTGTGGCCCACTGTTATGTAAGTGTTTTATCCACGCTGTTGAACAATTTTTTCAGATAAATTTAGTATGACAAAAAAAAATGAGGCAGGTACAAGGCTTGAGTGGACCACAAAGTGGGGATTGAACGTCCACCATTAAAAGCTTCTTGGGAGCCAGAGAAGTTTCAGATCAAGCTATATTTTTGTGTTTTCACTTCATCCACGTCTACATGACCTTATGAATAGGTTTTATGGTAAAAAAATACATCACGTGGGTCCTTAGAAATGTTTCAACGGTGGGTGTCATATTAGCACAGGTTCCTTTGTTGTGGTCCACTTAAGCCTTGTACCTGCCTCACTTTTTGGTTGGCATACTAAATTTATCTGAAAAAATCGTTCAACAGCGTGTATAAACACTTACATAACAGTGGGCCCCACAGAGCCCTGCGACGCAATCCGCGTCCCAGAGGCATGCACAATGGAGAGTTATTTGGGACGCGGCTTGGCTAGTGACACTGCCACTAGCCAGGTAGGTAGTGGTCGGTGCTACGTAGATCCCATCGTGATATATGTGTTTTATCCATGTTGTCCATCTATTTTGAAAGATAATTTTAGGGCTTGATACCAAAAAAAAGTAGATCTAAATCTCAGGTGGATCACACCATCGAAAACATTAGTTATTGAATGTCCACCATTACAAACCTCCTAGGGTCCATTAATGGTGGGCGATCAATCAACACTGTGCGGTCCACTTGAGACTTGGATCTACCTTATTTTTGGGCTCATACCATAAAATGATATGGAAGAATGGGTAGACGGCATGGATGAAACACATACATCATGGTGAGCCCACAGGGCACTCGACCACTAGCCATGGGCTATCGAAGGGTAAGTAACCAATCCGTTTCCGGTTATTTGATACTCTGACAGAATGTAACGCTCGACGTACAGGCACTCAGACATTTAATACGTGGCAAGATGAACTCAAATTAATCAGAAAAATATGGAGAGTCAACTGTTGCTAAGTCACCATTGGTTGAAGAATCCTAACCCTTGATTACCAGACACTAGTTCATTGAAACTAGAACCAATCCACGTGTTTCATTTTTAACCGTTCAATAAATGTTCACCGATCCAATCTCCAGATTAGCAAAAATACTTAATCAACAGGTTCATGATGTATCTAAACTAGGACCCACAATTTGGACAGCTTGATTTACTTGAATGCCACTCATCCAATTTTTAAGTATTTTTCTTCCGTCCATCGCACTCTACCGGAGTTAAAAAAGTCTTTTTCGTGGACAATTTGAACTCTGAGACAAGACTCAAGAGCCTGAATTTTAGTGTTGCTAACCTTGTCTGGGCCCCACTTTGAACAGGTCAAAGTGAAAATATTGCAATTTTTTTTTTGTTAGATTGTATCCATCTGATTGATGGCCTTCAGATGGACGGGTAAGATGAAACTATAAAGAGTAGCTGTCGCTTAAATCTCCAGTCCTCCTAAGTCTATCATGCTGCAACATTTTTCTCACCCACGTGTGGTACGTGTGGGACATCCAAACCATGCAAAAGGTGGCCCCATCGGTGCAAAACTCAGGCAAATCTACTCATCGGTTGTGGGCCTGCAATTGAAGTCAATGGAGGCCATCAGATCCATCATGTATATTGGCCACTTGATGAGTGGTTGAGAATGATCTTCGGGTTTGGTGATTGTTATTATTTAAATGCTAGGTCTTTTTATTATCTAACTTGTTTATCCCTGTTACGGTACACAATGACTTATTTTTCTTTAAATATGTGAAATTTCATGTGAATTTCATGTGCCGCGTTTTCCATGTCTCATTTCTTATATGTGTCACGGTACAAGTGATGCATACGTGGCATGTGACTCCATGATGTTAATGTTAGAATTTTGGTTTCGAAAACTTTAAAAAATTTGAAACTTTTGTTTTGCAGCTAAAATGATGTTAAATTTTCAAATGAAAATCTGCCATTTATTTTTGCACCATATCAAAAATGAAAAAAAAAAAAACTTGTGGTTTATATGTTCAGGTATGTGTAATGTTTTTACTTGAAATTTTGAAAATTGAAACACTCAAGTTGTCTACTACTGGAATGCTCGGGCACGACGAGTAAAGGTAATGTCGCTATAGTAGTACTAGTTGGCACGCTTTGTACTTCGCATGTGCACATCGTAAACAGTCAGATTAATAATCCGAATGATCAAGTCAGTTGTTTTTCTAGAACGGTTATCATCTTTAAAAGCCACAACATTTTCGGGTTTTGATGATCCAATAGTCAAATCTTTTGATCTGACGATCAAAAACATCCTAAATTAATGGTCATCAATTGATAAGGGGTGAATCATGCTTTAAGGACCGTATAATTTTTACATGATTGAACATGGTGAAATAAAAAATATTTAATTTAATTTAATTTTTTATTTTTCAGTATTTCTAACATATTTCCAAAAAGTTAAGCACCACATGTGTCCGATATGCCACTATGTTTTCAATCAACTCATATGTGCAGAATATGGCACCTCACCTTCGCTGCATGTGATAAAGATTTCAAATGCAAATGTGATACATGTATCAAGTAATCTAGTCTCCCTCGAAGTAGGGTCATTATTAAATTAGGAGAGTGGATCATTAAAGGGGTTTTTATCCAATATATTTAATGCCCGTTTGGATTAGTGTAAATACTTACAAATCATTATTTATGTATCTTAAATTGTATCTTGAAAAGTAGGCGAAACTCTAAGCAAAAAATCGAAAGCCCTGTCACGATGGGACGTGCTTTAGCTACGGAGCATGACAGTAGCGAGACTGACTTTGAAGTGATGTCACTAAGTTCTGTGGTCCCTAGCATGATGTATGTGTCCTATCTACACATACATCCATTTGAAGATATCATTTCAAGGTACAAAAGCAAAGAATGAAATAGATTACTGAAAATAGTGGGGATTGAAGCCCTACCCTTAAAAACATCCTAAGGCCACATAAGTTTTCAATCAAGCTGATATTTGTGTTTTTCTTTATTTCATGTCTGTGTTAACTAATAAACAGGTTGGATCTCAAATAAACATCATGCTGGGCCCTATGAAAATTTCAACAGTGCGCATCATTATACCCCTTTTTTTTTGTGGTGGGGTCTACTTAAGTTTTGGATCTACCTCATTCTTTAGCTCATGCCCTAAAACGATCTCTCCAAATGGATGAACAATGTGGATACAACACATACATCATGGTGGGACCCATGGAACATGGTGACATCACTTCATTAGGGAGTTGGGTTCAATCCATTTTTTTTCTTATATCATTTGGGGGCATGCTCTAAAAAATGAGGTAGATCCAAAGCTCAAGTGGACCAAACTACAAAAAATAGTGGGTTCCACAGTTGGGTTCAATCCATTTTTTTTCTTATATCATTTGGGGGCATGCTCTCAAAAATTAGGTAGATCCAAAGCTCAAGTGGACCCCACTACAAAAAATAGTGGGTTCCACTTAGTGTCATTATTCCAAACTTCCAGTGGCGTAAGCTACCTGAGCTTTTGGAATTTCCTTATTTTTGGACTCATGCTCTAAAATGATAGTCAAAATGAATGAACGATGTGAATACAATGTGAGGCCCGTAGAGTTTTTTTTAGTAAATGATTACTAATTACCTATAATTTTCACAAATCAAATAATCCCAGGGCACACTCCTTTTCGCAAATTAAATGCTTTCAAAATCGATGAAATTATCCAAATGTCTTCTTACTTATTATTATTAATATCATTTTGTAATAAGTGCAGTTCATTATTGTAGAGCCCACATGGTGTGTATGAAAATCAATTTGCCTTGCCGGTCCATCCCACGATGGTGGCCAGATGAATTGGTCTGATTTTTGGGCCGTCTGATCATCATGTTTCTGACCAGTGGTTGGATTTCACGTACACACCACTACGATACTTACAAAAAAAGAAAGGCGTTTTGGTTATTTCAATGAATGAATTAGCATCTAATCTTAATTATTTTCGATACCATATCCATCTTTATAAAATAGACGGTACTCATCATCATATACTACTGCTGATTTGCACGAAATATCTGAAAACATGTGGCCCAATCACCGTTTCA
>JAJHSJ010000015.1:55612237-55723918 GCA_021015155.1 Magnolia officinalis
TTATAGCTATTACAGGCTGGGCATTTCTGTGGGCCTCATGCATAGCTTCCGAATACGGGGTGCTGCTTCAGTAGATCCTTACTGTGGGGTCCACGTTAATGTATGTTCTTACATCCACGACGTCCATCCATTTTTAAAACTTATTTTACGGTTTGATGCTAAAAATGAAGTAGATACAAATCTCAGGTGGAACACACCATAGGAAACAGTGGTGATTGACCATTAAAACCTTCTTCTGGGCCACGAAAGTTTTGGATGAAGCTGATATATGTGTGGTCCCTTCATATAGGTCTTTTTGACATTATCAACAGGTTGGATGGCAAATAAACATTCCATTGGCCCCCAATAAGTTTTTAATGGTGGGTATTTAATCACAACTGTTCCCTATGGTGTGGTCCACATGAGATATGGATATGCTTAATTTTTGGGATAATTCCATAAAATGAGCTTTAAAATAGATGGACAGCGTGATGTAAGGAATATACATCATGGTGGGCCCCACAGTTAGGGATCCACCGACCGTGGATCCGGGGGATCCATCGAAGCAGCGCCTTGAGGCCCCGACCATAGGAACTTACTGTGCGCGGGGGCACCAGCAATTCGCGCTTGCGAGTGGGGCCATGTGGGTCCTAAAGAGATTCCTATGAGAAATCCACTCCTTCCATCAGTTTCCCGAGCTCGTAATAGGACAAAATTCCAAAATTCAGGTATATCCAAAACTCAAGTGGGCCATGCCACACGAAACAGTAGGGATTGAGCGCCCATCATTTGAAACTTTGTGGAGGCCGTAAAAGTTTTGGGTCAGTATGATATTTATGCTTACACGTGGTGTGTGTTTCATCCACTCCATCTAACAGCTATTTCTTCTATTTTTCACCATACAACTCAAAGACTCACCCTTTCCAAAAACTCAAGTGGATCTCATGTGAAAAATCATACCTAAAATCTCTACATTGAATCGGTTTAACCAACTTGTTTTTGAATCAGGAATTGATTCTTGGAATGTCTGTTCGTAGCGATGAGTTGAACCTGTTGAACGGGTTGGATGGTAAGCCTCACGAATTGATTCTTAGTCAGGGCTTTTCACCCGAGTTGAGCCAACCCATCACCAACCTAATCCACCTCTTGGGCAACAGTTTCAACCGTGGGCCCATGGATTGGTGATCCAAAATGTTCGTATGATGGGTCGCACGGTGGATGCACCATGTTAATATGATTTGCATTATCTTTTTTTTTTTTGGATTGAATGTGATTTCCTTCATTACCATTTAGAGTGTTTTAGTGCATTATCAGGGCCCATGGTATCAGTTGATTGGATAACTAACCATGGACTCACTCGTACAACTAGAAGAGGTGGCAATGGGTTTGGTTTAGGCATGGCGGGGACAACCCAAGCCCAATCCCAGTTGGGCAAGAATTCCTGCCCAAACTTGACCCATGATCAATTCCTAGCCCACTTAAAAATTCATCGCAAGCAGTCGGATGCTGACATGACTTAACCTGCCATGACCAAACTCAGATTTAAGAATGAAATATGGCATTAAAGCTATGTACCTATTCAGCCCAGATTATGTTGCAGGATTTGTGTTGCGGAATCACACAGATATGGATCTAGGATAACAATCCAATGGCGTCAAGCAATCACAAGAGAACACAAAGGTTTAACATAGAAAACCCTAGCGGGAAAAAACCACGACACAAAGCAACAAAAATTCACTATGAAAAATAGAAATTACAAAGAGAGAAGACTTACCTGATTCGAATAACCTCGAATCTCACCCTTGCTACACCCTTTGATACCTTAGAACCCCTTTTAGAAACCCTTAGAATACCTTTAAAAAGCATTAGCATGCCTTAGAATGACCTTAGGGACTCATATTTATAGTTTAGGAAACTCCACTTATGCCTCTATCTGAAACCGCCTCAAATTTACATAGTTAGCGTAGAATCCGTGCATCATCTGTGTAACCTTCGACTGGTCGAGCTTGTCCCTCGACTGGTCGAAACCTCTAAAATTTCAAAAACATTGTTACTGGACGTCGAGTCGAACTTGCTTTGACTAGTCGAACTTTTTCCAGAACTTTTCAGATTTAAGACATCCTTTTTAACAACAATCTTTACCATGTCTTCAATATTCAAACGTGTAGCTTTTTGACATCTTCTCTTATCTCTCATCATCATAGTTTCTCATGCACACTCCATCCTCCTTTTACGTCATCGCCAAGCCTACAGAAGTTGCACAGAACTTGAACTTCTTTGCAAGAACGACCTTGGTGATCATGTCTTTCGGATTCACGTTGGTGTGAATCTTCTCCAGAGTTACGCCTCATTCCTCAAGCACTTGTCGGATAACATGGACATCCAACTACTTGCTCCACCTGCTAGTACAAATGAGTAACCTGAAGTCAACTTTCTTGAATCCACGCCGCCTGCGTAATCTAAATCTACATACCCAACCAACTTTGTCCCTGTCTTCCCAAAAGTAAAGATGTAGTCTACTTACCTCAAATGTATCAAAGTGACCATCTCACCGCCATCCAATGTTGCTTACTGGGGTATTTACTCACAACACCGATTGCCCTGTGAAATAACCAGTCTAATACAGACTATGACATGCATTGCCAACCGCATTCAAATAAGGCCCATGAGAAATAACTTGCTTTTACTCATCTATTTTTTGGGACATGTCCTGAGGAAAGCCTTCAATTGAGCTGCGTAGGGAATGCTCACCGGCTTTGCTTGGTCCATCACATCATTGATCAATACATACATAAGGTATTCTACCCGTGATTACCAAAACCTGCTCATCTTCCAATCTCTACGAATATCACTACCGAGAACCTTCTTTGCAGCCCCCCCGATCCTTTATCCTGAATGTCCCACTTAACCGATTCTATAGTACATTGATTTCAGACAAGTCATGATTGGCGATCTATACGTCATCAATATACTATTTCTGACTCACCACGAATGAATCAAATTTTATACCACTGCCTAGGCAACAGGTCGTACAACGACCTCCTGCAAACCTTTCTCTCAGCCTCCTTTAAACTTTAAAGCCCTTTAGTTACTTCATGTAGATCTGCTCTTCCAATTTCTCGCGCAGAAGTGCAAACTCCACATCCATCATTCTAGCTCGAGATCGCATTGGACAACCAGTGCATATACGAATCTAATAGACAGCTGTTATACCGTCGGTGCGAATATCTCTGAGAAGTCGATCCCTTCTCTCTTTGCATGACCCTTCGCTACCAGCCTCGCTCTGTATTTATGATGTATCCTCTTGAAGATCCACCTGTATCCAAACGCTTTCTGGCCCATTGGAAGCTCCACCAGCTCCCATGTGTTGATCTGGTATAATGAGTCCATCACATTGCCTATAGTCACCTTCCACTTCTCAGCACCAGGCTCACCTAGAGCCATCTAAATAGTAGACGGATCCCCCTCGTTTGTAATGAGAGCATATGCTATATTGAAGTTGTCCATGTACCTCGCCGATATCCTACGATTATACTATGTGATTCTTCTCACAGGTGACTGCCCCACCTGCTCCGTATCTCTGTTCGCGCGTTACATCCTTCCTGCCCTGCCCACTTATGTGGCCATGCCCAACATGTCACACACGTGTAGAGGTGGAATCCGTTACAACTACTACAGCTCCACCTTTTGAAGTGCTCTCAATCAACCCGTAAAGATTACCAAGTCGTTGCGCTTTCATAATTACCTATACCCCTTAAATACTTTAAGAGCACCATCAATACTTGTGAACTTGCAGCCCATTGCCTTAAATACACCAAGAGAAATTAGATTCTTCTTCAAATCAGGAACGTGCCTAATATCAGTCAAGGTACACTCCACTCCATCAAATATCTTGATGCGCACCGTACCAACAGCCACAACATTACAGGCAATGTCATTACCCATAAACACTTGTCCACCATCGCACTCCCTGTAGATGGCAAACGAATTCCGATGAGGAGTCATGTGAAAGGATGACCCTGTGTCTAGAATCCACTCGCCCCTACAATTATTGTATGGGCGACTGATTGTAGACATAGTCAGGATATCACCATCACATCCACTCATTCCATCTGAAGTGACAACGTTGGCCTCCCTATATGAAGCCTAAGATTCTTCTCTCTTAGATCTATGATTTGTACAATCCTTCTTTATGTGTCCTTCCATCCCACAGTTTCAGCACTTTATTTCACTTTGCCTGTATTCTTGGATTTGGATCTAGAACTTGAAGATCATGTGCCTTGTTCAGAATTCCTGTCCCATGTAAATAGTGCATCAGAAGATGTCCCCATGTCGTCGTTTAGCTTTCTCATGGCCTTCTCTTGAAGAGCTGAAATAACGATGTCGACACTCAAGGTTTTATTCGTGATGCACATTGTGTCCTTAAATGACTCATACGATGCCGGAAGAGAATTCAGCAACATACATGTTTGTTCCTCATCTTTTATCACTTTCTCCATATCTAGCAATTTGCAAACCAATTTATTAAAGTTACTTATGTGAGCCTCCAGATCTCCACCCTCTGTCATCTTGAAGTTATACCACTGACTCTTCAAGTGTAGGTGATTTTTAGAGGTTTTTTTCGCATAGACATCTTCTAATTTCGCCCATAACTTAGCCGCAGACATTGTAGAGAACTTTATCCGTGAGACATAAACGGATCGAGGATAAAGCCTTCTTATCAAGTGTATTCCAATCATCATCAATCATAATGGACTTTCGCTCCTCGAGAGCACCATCTTCGCCTTGCTTGATTAAGGAATTGATCATCTTGATCTTCCATAAGTCAAAGTTATTTTTCCCTGAGTGTACTTCTCAATATCATACCTAGTGCTTACCATTATTGCTTATCCATTAGATTCAGATCTTGTGCCCTAACGATTTCTCTGATACCACTTATTGAGATTTGTGCTACGGAATCACACATATATGGATCTAGGATAGCAATCCAATGGCGCCATCCAATCACAAGAGAGCACAAAGGTTTAACGTGGAAAACCCTTGCGTGGAAAAACTACGATACAAAGCGACAGAAATCCACTATGAAAAATAGAAATTGCAAAGAGAGAGGACTGACCCGATTCGAATAACCTCGAATCTCGCCCTTACTATACTCTTTAATACCCTAGAACCCCTTCTAGAAACTCTTAGAATACATTTAGAAAGCCTTAGCATGCCTTATAATGTCCCTAAGGACTCCTATTTATAGTTTAGGAAACTCCACTTACGCACCTCTCTAAAATGCTTTAAATTTACGTAGTCCACATAGAAATCCGCGCACCATCTGCGTAACCCTCGATTGTCCGCCTGTCCCTCGACTGGTCAAAGACCTCAGAAATTTTAGAAACATTGTTGCTAGAATTTGAGTCGAACTTGCTTCAACTAGTCGAAATTTTACAAAACTTTTCAGATCTAAAACATCCCTTTTAACAACATATTATATATATATATATATATATATATATATATTATATATATATATATATATATATATATAATGGAAATAGTACTATGAGGTCGACTTCATGGGAACTTCCGTGAGGTTGAGCTGTGTGGGCCCACCGTGATGTGTGTCGAACATCTACCCCATTAGTTAGATGCACCATTCCATGGTGGGCCATGGGCTTAAAAATCAAGGCAATCATTGACTTGGGTGGGTGTAAGACCCGTATCCTAAACTGTAATGTTCCGTCGACTCTCGCGATCCTTCTCGTCGTATTCCGGCAAACTACGACCGATAATTGCCGTTTACGCGTGACCCTAAACTGTATCCAGTAAATTTGAATTGGCTTAACCCGAGACTTGTACCAGTGCGACCGCACTGTCGCCGCGGTTTCGATGCCGCGTCTCGCACGTCGAGGCGATACCTAGGCCAGGAGGAGTGGGCCCACGTTTAGTTCGAGGAAACGCCGCACATTGCAAATTCCAAGAGAATGTCCCATCAATCACATCAAATGTCTCATCAATCCATCAATCAAAGACAAGTACAAGCAACCCATACATAGCCTTACATCTCTCTTACACAAGTATCATAAAGTCAACAAGCACCTTACCTCTCATGTCACACCCCATCACTCCTCTCCCATCATCTCTCTCTCTCTCTCTCTCTCTCTCTCTCTCTCTCTCTCTCTCTCTCTCTCTCTCTCTCTCTTTCATTCTCTCTCATTTCTTCCAAGCAACCCAAGGAGTGATCCAACGTCCATGGCTTCCATGGAGAATCTTAGTGTGACCCACCTTCCTACACCCAATCCCACCCTCTAAAATCAATCTTAACCGTCGAAATGTATTCTTTGGAGCAATAGAACGTGTTGAGGGAAGGAGTCCAAGAAAATCAAAGGTGGGTGCCTCTATTCTCTCTCTCTCTCTCTCTCTCTCTCTCTCTCTCTCTCTCTCTCTCTCTCTCTCTTCAACTTTTGTTGTGTGTGACGATGTGTCGGTGTGGCCCACCTGGATGTACCTAACTTGATGTATGTCTTATCCAACGTCCAAACCATTTAGGCCCTACCTTAGGGATATTTGAAAATACAAATATCAAGTTGGTCCAAATCAAGTGGCCACATCCACGTGGGACCCACCAGCGATGGTCCCTACACGTGGGACCCACCTTATACACACACGTGTTGTATGCAAACCGTCCAGCGTCCACCTTATACACGTGGACCCACCTTATACACGTGGGACCCACCTTATACACGTGTTGTATGCAAACCGTACAGCGTCCACCTTATACACGTGGGACCCACCTTATACACCAGAGACGCTGGACGTGGCTGAGGAGTGAAGAGTGAACTGCCAGTGTTGTGTACTGTCAAGCAAGCAAAATGTGTCAGTTTGTCTTTTTAAAACTTTGGGTGACCACTCGTGCAGGCCCCACCTTGATGTGTAAGTTTAATCCACGCCGTCCATTTCATTCCCCAGCTCATTTTAGGCGTTGAGCCAAAGAATGATGTTAATCCGATAATCAAACGGGCCATACTATAGAAAACAGTGATAGTGACCATAAAAAAAACTGTTAGGACCCACTCTAATGTTTCTATGCATCGGTCAGGTCCAATATTGGTCTCATTTGAACTGTCCCGAGCCCGTGAATCCAACCGACGGATTAGATCTCCTTGTTGTGGGCCCCACATATAATAAACTGTAAAAGAAAAATAAAAAAAATAAAAAAAATAAAACATAATATATATGTTTGCAGGGGGCGTCAACCCCTGCTGCTGACGTCCAGCGTCCTGAGGACGCTGCGTCTCTGCTGCTGAGACGTAGGCAGGGACGATGGCCCCCACCACGGGCCCCACCTTGATGTATGTATTCCATCCAAGCCGTTCATGGGGTGGGCCCCTATTTGACATGGGCCCCCTCGAAAAATCAGGCCCATACAAAGCTCAGGTGGCCCACATCATAGGAAACAGTGGGATAGAACGTCTGCCATTCATCCCTTTTTGGGTGTCCCAGAAGTTTTGGATCTATGTGAAATTTATTTTTCCCTTTGATTCTGGTCTCTGTGACCTTATGAACGGATCGGATGGATAATAAACGTTATGGTGGGCCCCACGTGGAACCCACCTTTTTGGTTGTGGATTGGCTGGACTACAGCAGCATACTGCTGCTGTGGGACGCCATTGTAATGCATGCGCCTTACATCCTCACCGTCCATCTGTCCTGACGGTGGGACCCACCTCGATGTATGTATTCTCGGCCCCATCCTGATGCATGTATTTCATGCACACCGTCCACCCATTTAAGGCCAACCCTGCACGTGTCACACGTGCAGGTGGTAGGACCCACTTTGATGAATGTGTTCTATATGCACACCATCCAGAGATCTCTGGACGGTGCTACGGCACCTACCGTGATGTATTATATACCCTGGCCATCTGTCCAGGGTCCGAAGTAGGGCCAGTCACGTGTGTGGTCATCCATACCGTCCACATGGGACGTGGACCGCTGATGATATATGTGTTGTATGTTGTACACTGTCCGGCCATGATCGGTGGGCCCACCCGTTGTGTAATCCCAGGGCCCACCATGTTATACGTGTTTCATCCATACCGTCCACTTATGTGGCCCACTTTAATGTACGCATTGTATTCATACCGTCCTCTAAGGGACCCTCCTGACACATGGACTTTACATCCACACCGTCCAGAGAACGGTGGTACCCACCTTGCACTTATGTTTGCTGTCCACACATGGTGTATGTATATTATATTCACACCGTCCAGCTTTCTGGACAGTGGGAACCACCAGGATGTGCTTGTTCAATTCAAGCCACCCAAGGGCTGTCGATCCCACGTGATTACGTACTTTATCCCCGCCGTCCATTTGATTATTTTTTTTTATGCGTGGGACCCACCGTGATATATGAGTTATATTCCCATTGTTGACGTATTTATTTTATATCCAAAACTGTCCGGATTTGGATATGGGCCCAAATTGACCTATGTCAGGCCCATGTGATGAGACCCATTGTGATATATGTAAGGCCAGTTGGCGTGGTCCATTTGATGCATATGAGACCCACGCGTAGGGCCCACATGTTAAGTATTTGGGACCCATGTGCAGGCCCACCTGTTGTGTATAGAGGCCCATTAGTGCGGCCCATTGATACGTCCCACCTTGATATGTATGAGGCTCGTTGTTGAGGCCCACCTTGATGTACTTTGTGGCCCATCCGTCAGGCACACTTGGATATATTTCGTGGCCCATTTGAGAGGCCCACTTTGATATACTTGTGGCCCATCATGATGTATCTTTGACCTATGAGCGGGGCCCACCTGTTGCGTATTCAAGGCCCATGGTTGAGGCCCAACACGATGTATGTATGGCCTGTTAAGTTGTATATGAATCCCTTGTATGGGCCACTCCTTGGGAGCAATGTTGGTTAAATGGCTACATCGTTAGGCAATGATGGTTTCATGTCCACATGTGACCTTCCCTTAGGCCTTGTTCAGTCGATTGCCGATTACCGATTGAGGCCGATTATCGTGACCGATTGCCGATTCCGATTATTGACCGATTGCCGACTTCGATCGACGTGACCGATTTGCCGATTTTGATTATCGATCGATTCCAATTGTCATGACCGATTGCCGATTTCGATCGACATGACCGATTTACCGATTCTAATTATTGATCTATTCTGATGGTTGTGACCGATTTGCTGATTCTGATTATCGATCTATTCCAATTGTCGTGACCGATTGCCGACTTCCATCGACGTGACCGATTTGCCGATTCTGATTATTTTATCCCGATGGTTGTGACCGATTTGCCGATTCTGATTATCGATCGATTCCGATTGTCGTGACCGATTGCTGACTTCGATCGACGTGACCGATTTGCCGATTCTGATTATTGATCTATCCCAATGGTTGTGACCGATTTGCCGATTCTGATTATCGATCGATTCCGCTTGTCGAGGCCAAGTATCGAGGCCGAGTATCAAAGCTGATTCTGATTTGTCGAGGCCGATTGTACAGGCCGATTCCGATTGCTAAGGCCGATTTTGATTGCCGAGGCCGATTGTCGAGACCCATATGATGTATATCCGGCCCGTAGTTGAGGTCCATTGTGATGTGTATTCGGCCTGTGTTTGAGGCCTAATGTAATGTATATGCGGCCTGTATTTGAGGCTCATTGTGATGTGTATTCAACTCGTGTTTAAGGCCTAGTGTGATGTATATTAAGCACATGTGAGAGGCCCATCGTGATGTGAAAAGCTCTTGAGTGAGGCCCATGGTGTTGTATATTTGGCCCTTGTGTGAGGTCATGGGTCCACTATATGTTAGGATCTATGAGGGTCATTCCTTGGGAGTAATGTTGGTTAAATGTCCACATTGTCGAGGTCGATTGTCGATTCCAGTTATTGATACTGACTATGAGTATGTGACAGCATAACATCATGATACATGCCCATACGCATCATCTGCATGTTTGTTATGTGATGTGGTTGATCATTGCATATGTCATTGAGCATGTTGTTATGAGACTCCCTGATAGGCGGAGATTATTTTACATGAGCACATGGTATGTGTAGCATGGATGCATGACTGGATTGTATGACTCATGCATCTTGCATTGTGTGTTGAGATTATTATACGCCCTAGCGACATTAGGGCCGTAGCCTCCAATGGTATTTCATGGATGGCCAGATGGGACACCGGAAATCTATTCTACATGGGGTGTTATAGATATCCCTGGGTGAAAGTCCCTGAACCCTCTTGGTTCCAGAGGTTGCTCCAACGTCTAGACCGAGTGGATGCATGAGCGCATGAGGGCCGCATACCGTTAGGCCGCGTCTCCCACTGTGTCGTGGTCAGTTGGAAAGGGGTACGGCCTTACCTGCCCGAGAGGAGAGGGCAATGCTAGGCTGAGTCTGACCAGCTCGAGGAATGAGTCCGCTATCGACGAGCCGGGCCCGATATTGGCAGGCAGATGGTGAGGTCTCTTCCACTCACCTTGTTGCGTGCAATGGGGCGGCAATCTGGTTTAGAGTGTAATAGACCCCAGTGATTTCTCAGAGAGGAACTGTACTGATATGTGGACTTATTGAGTAGGAATTGCATGCTCATTCATTCATTCACTATTCACTCGGGCTGGTGGTGCGCAACTAATTGTTGTGTACCTTCACATGACAAGGATTTCGGTTGGGCGCGCGACTAACCTGAGATCAGGAGTTTACCACATTGAGTCTGACTATCCAAATTTAGGTATGGGACTGGTTTGGATAGAAGTTCTTTGTGATAGACCACATAGCTTGTGATACTTCGTACTATCATCCCGACTTCACTCCAGCTTGGTCATTTCACTCGCACCGCATATTACATTACATCCGCGACATATGGCATTTTGGGTTGTTATGTTTCAGTACTTATATAGCCTAGACGGACTTAACATAATTTGCATATTGCCTTGCATCCTCAACACATAGTATTTGGCTTACTGTCTTCGCATTACATAGCTGATCTATATTGCTTCCTCAGTATATTGGTTATTATATTTTTGCATCGCATAGCCTTGGTACGGCTGATAGCATTCATGAATTTATAGATTGCTAGTATTTCCGCTTACTTTGATATTGTATGATTCAGGATCTTGCATGTATTACCGATGTTATATGATTTATGGCATTGTATTGCATTCTTGACACTTACCTTGTGCACACACTTTCACCACGTACTAAGCTTTCTATAAGCTTATGCACGATAGATGCGTGCAGGTGGCGTAAAGTTGCAGCAGTGTTGAGCTTGGAGCATGCAGCGGTCTTCTGGAGCTTGATTTTTTATTTATGTACTTCCCTTTTAGCATTGTACTCAAATGATTGTATTAGTGGATATGTGATGATGATGTTGCCTTTGTGAATTAGGTAATCTTGTGGTTATGCTTATTATAAGTTATAAAGAAAATAAAAATAAAAAAATCCTCCTTGTAGGATCCCAGGATCGAAATCTAGCTTGTGGATGCTAGGAGCCGAGAATGGGTTACTACGGAGGCTGTCGGCACCGGATTCGGCGATCGAGATTCCTGTGAATCCGATTTTCGAGTTTGGGGCGTGATAGTGGACCACACCACATACAACATTTGAGAGGAATTACCCTCCCATTAAAACAATCATAATCATTTATTGGGCCCACTAAGATATGGTTCACAAATCCAGTCCACCCATTGTGTGTGTCTCACCTGGATGAGGGGTCAGACCAAGTTTCAACTGCATCTAAAACTCAAGTGGGCCCACCAACTGCTTTTATATGTTTTAGGCATGTCTTCACATCGTTTTAATGCTATGGCCCACCTGAGTTCCGTGCAGGGCTAATTTTTGGGATATCCCGTAACCTAAAAGGGACTCATCAGATGCACATTATCGATGTTCGACAAACATTGCGGTGGGGCCCACGAGCTCGACCTGATGGGAAGTTCCCATGAGGTCAACCTCATTACCATTTCCCATATATATATATATATATATATATATATATAGAGAGAGAGAGAGAGAGAGAGAGAGAGAGAGAGAGAGGAATGCTCAGCTATGCACCGGTTCGCACATCATTACGTGCGAAATTTCCTATCAACCATCAGATTTGGCGAACGGTCTGGATGAAGGAGCTCTTAGCGCGAGCTTGAAAGAGCGAGTTTCCTTCTCTCGCACGCCTCTTCACCCTCTCCAAAAGATGCGACGGAAGCTTTTTCATATGAAATTCTTTCGTTGGGATGCTAGGTAAGTCCCACCAAGATGTTAGTGACAAATCCACGTCATCCATACATTTTTAAAAATAATTTTATGGTATGAACCCAAAACTGAGGTAGATCAAAATCTCAAGTGGGCCACACAGTGTTGATTGAACTCTCACCATTAAAAACTTCCTAGGGCTACCAAAATTTTGGATCAAGCTGATATTTGTGTTTTTGTCCATCATCCAAGTCTTTATGACCTAATCTATAGGTTGGATGTCAAATAAATATCATGGTGGGCCCTAAAAAATATTTAACGGTAAGAATCATTATCACCGCTGCTTCCTTTGGTGTGGTCCACTTGAGATTTGGATCTGCCTCAATTTTGGGATAATGCCCTGAAATGATAAGGAAAAATGAATGGACGGGGTTGATTTCTCAAAAACATTATGGTGGGCTCCACTTAGGTTCAGCGCACAGAAGGCTTTTGGAGGAAATCTGTGCTTGAAGAAATCACAATGCCAATTTTCTGCGAAAGCCTTTCACATTGTGTTGGAAACCTAAGTGGGACCCACCGTGATGTTTTTGAGAAATCCAATCCGTCCATCCATTTTATGAGATCATTTTAGGACACGCATACAAAAACGAGCCGAATCCAATACTCAAGTGGGCCGAAAACGTGAAGATTGAACTCACATAGTTGAAATATTCGTAGCTCACAGAAGTTTTGAATCAGGATAATATTTGTGTTCTCAGCTAATCTTAGTAGGAATGACGTTATGAATGGTATAGATGGCATGTAAATATCACTGTAAACCCCAAGGAGGTTTCAACGGTAGGAATTTCCCTACCCTCCTTTCCTTCGGTACGGCTTAATTGAGTACAGTATGCCGCTCACTTTTGGTCTCAAGTCCTAAAATGAGCTCAAAAAATGGATGAACAGGATAGATTTCTCAAAAACATCATGGTGGGCCCTACCTAGATTTATAGCGGACTTAGCAAAGTACGTGCATCATGAGAAGACGCAGATTGGATTCAAAGGTTGAGTGGCTGAGGGGGATTGGATACTAACAGAGGTTGAGTAGATGACACAGATTGGATACCTGACAAAGGTTGGAGTAGCCAGACTCGCTACTGAAGTGACGTCACCAAGTTCCGTGGGCCCTACAATGATGTATGTGTTGTATCCCCACCGTACATACATTTGGAGAGATCATTTTAGGATATGGTCCAAAGAACGAGGTAGATCCAAGGCTGGGGTGGACCCCACCATAGAAATCAGTGGTGAGAGTGATGCCCACCGTTGAAACCTTCAAAAGGTCCACCATGGTTTTTATTTGAGATCCAATCTGTTCATGTGTTAATGCATACATGAAAGAAGGGAAAACACAAATATTAGCTTGACGAAAACTTTTGTGGCCTTAAGAACTTTTTAATGGTGGGCATCACTCTCCCCACTATTTTATGTGGTGGGGTCCTCTAGATCTTCAGATCATGCCCTAATATGATCTCTCCAAATGGATGGGCGGTGTAGATACAAAACATACATCATGGTGTGGCCCACAGAACTTGGCGACGTCACTTCATTAGGGAGTCTGGTTACTCAACCTGTCAGTGGCTAATCGGCGCCAGGCGCATATTTCTTACAAAAGAAGTTCCTGCACTGGGAACCCAAGTGGGGGCCACTGTAATGTTTGTGAAAAATCCTCCCCATCCTTCTTTTTTGTGAGTTCACTTTAGGACATTTTACCAAAAATGAACAGGATCCAAAGCTTAAGTGAGCCGTACCAAAGGAAAATGTGGTTAGGGAAATTCCTAGCGTTGAAACCTCTTTGGGTCTATAGTGATATTTACATGCCATCTATACCATTCATAACGTCATTCCAACTAGGATTTGCTGAGAACACAAATATTATCCTTATTCAAAACTTCTGTGACTTATGAATATTTCAACTGTGTAAGTTCAATCTTCATGTTTTCGGCCTACTTGAGTATTGGATTCGGCTCGTTTTTGTATGCATGTCCTAAAATGATCTCATAAAACGGATGGACGGATTGGATTTCTTAAAAACATCATGGTGGGTCCCACTTAGGTTTCCAACGTAATGTGAAAAGATTTCGCATAAAATCCGCAGCGCCGATTTTTCAAGCACGGATTTCCTGCAAAAGCCTTTTGCGCGCTGAAACCTAAGTGGGGCCCACCATAATGTTTTTGAGAAATCTACCCCATCCATCCATTTTTCCTTATCATTTCAGGGCATTATCCCAAAATTGAGGCAGATCCAAATCTCAAGTGGACCACACCACAGGAAGCAATAGTGATAATGATTCTCACCATTAAATAATTTTTAGGGCCCACCATGATATTTATTTGACATCCAACCTGTAGATTAGGTCATAAAGACCTGGATAATGGAAAAAAAACACAAATATCAACTTGATCCAAAAATTTAGTAGCCCCAGGATGTTTAATCAACATTGCGTGGCCCACTTAAGATTTTGATCTACTTCAGTTTTGGGTTCATACCATAAAATTATTTTAAAAAATGTATGGACGGGGTGGATTTATCATTAACATCTTGGTGGGACCCACCTAGCATCCCAACGGAGGAATTTCATGTGAAAAGGCTTCCATCGCATCCTTTGGAGAGGGTGAAGAGGCATATAAGAAAAGGAAACTCGCTCTTTTAAGCCCGCGCTAAGAGCGCCTTCATTCAGACCGTTTGCCTAATCCGACGGTTGATAGGAAGGTTCGCACGTAATGACGTGCGAACCGGTGCATAGCTGAGCGTTCCCCCCCCCCCCCCCCCCCTCTCTCTCTCTCTCTTATATATATATATATATATAAAGAGAGAGAGAGAGAGAGAGAGAGAGAGAGAGAGAGAGAGAGGAATGCTTGCACACTTTCTTATATGAGCATCCATGCGCACCTTTGCACTCATGTCATAAGCACATAATTTGAATGGTCATGTGATGCGGCACCCCTTGAAACTCCATGAGCCCAACTTTCAGCCTGATTCAAAACTCTAGTAGGTCGTAGCAAAGAGAAATGCAAATCAAGGGAGGAAACTATATCCTTTTGTAATGACCCACCAGAGTTTTGTATCAAGCTGAAAGTTGGGTTCATGAGGTTTCAAGGGGTGCCGCATCACGTGGACAGTTCAGATTATGTGCCTATGATATGAGTGCAAAGGTGCACATGGGTGCTTACGTAAGAAGGTGCTCACGTAAGGTGTTTTAATGACTCGGTCAACCCTATGCAACTCAAACCAATTCACTAGCTTAAAAGGCGCAAACTTTCTTTTCTTTTTTTCCCAATAGAAGGAGAGAGGGTTCCAACCCATCTCCTCTCAAAAATACCAATATTTCTATCCAGCATGCCACGCCACACCGTTTGATATTTCTGTATTTTTATTTATTTATTTTTACTCCTAACAATTACATAAAATATTTATACTTATTATTACATATCGAGTCGAGTCAAGTAAAGACTCGGCCAAATCTTCGAGTCAACCTTTCCTGGTTGAACATCCACTCAAGTTTTTGAACTATTGGCTGTCAACGGACTCAGATTTATTATATTAGGTCCGGTTCAAGTCTAGGAATGTCCAATTTCACGGACCTGCTTAGAAATTGGATCGGGCATGGATCCACCATTTTGGACGTATTTAGATATCAGGTCTAATCGGTTTGGATTGGTTGCACCATCTTAGACCCGGTGAAGATCAGGTCAGGTTTAGTTACTTTTAATAGTAATATTTTATACCTTAAAGTGAAATGCTCTAGTCCTCTTGAGCACTATAAGTTATAATGCTCATAGTTATATTTGTTCACTTGGACAATCTAATGGATCAATTAGAACTATCCATTTAGTCCAAAACATGTTTAATAGGCTAACATGTAAAAATTGCATTGATTTGATGATCCAATTCATCCTTGATTTGGCCTTATTTTCTATTTTTAGAGGTCATAGATGAGATGGTTAGAATTTCCAAATAAAAGCAATTCTTTGGAATCATAAGTGTTAGTATTATGTATATGGATGCATATAGTCCTTAGACTAACTTATCAATTTTTTTTATTTATATATAAAGAGGGAAAAGGAATCAAAATCCCAACCCTAATTCTGTCTTTAGACACCGATCCATATCTCGAGTGGTAGACTGAGTGAAGATAACCTCGTTTCAACACTGAGTCTTGATATCGATTACCAAGTGGGGTGTGGCTAAGAGTTTAGTGTGTAGCCTATATCATCTATCATATATGGCTAAGAGTTTGGTGTGTAGCCTATATCATCTGTCATCGGGTAAATGCAAACTAGGTCCCCTCATGGATGTCTACTCATCTTGTGGTCAGACCGACTTCTATTTCTTGCGGGCTTTAAATTATTGACTTTAGAGTTACTGCTGGTATACATGAGTAGTCAGGAAGGTAACTCTCGTCATATTCTCTATATTCACAATCTTATTTCATTTGTCGATGGTTTCATTTCTCGTGTTCTTGAGAAAGGATCCATTTGGCTCAACTTATCTATTATTTTACCATTAGTTCATATTCTTTTTTATTTAATTTACTTTTAGTTAATTTTTTAACTAAACAATATAAGTATTTTGTCACAATTTTTTCCCAACTCCGGTGTGATTGAGAATCTGTAGGCCACATTGAACATTGATAGGTGACATGAGAGTGGCAGATTGTACCTCTCGAGCTAAGTAGTAGCTCATTCTAGTCTTGGTCATATGTTACCTAGTGGAACTAAGTGATGTAGAGCCGGTCGTGGACAGTTTCATGGCCAAGATGGATCAGAAAAGGCCCGGTCGATGACAGAAGTGATCCGGACCGTCGGACCTTAGATTGGGCGTATCTCGCAATCCGAAATGAGTTATCTGACATAAAATATATGATTTTAGGGTAGAACGAGCTACTTTAGCCAACCAACCCAAGTACGCCAGGTTATGCAAGCCGGATTTGCGAAATACCCCCGGATCGACGGTCGTTTCCCTATTTTAATTCTGTTTTTACTATAAATAGTAAGTTTTAGTTCGATTATAACTCTTCATCCGTCGGGCTTTAGGAGTTGTGCCCAACGTGAAAAGAGCTTAGAATAATTAGGAGAACGGTTTGGTGAAGCCAAATAGGACACTTACTATTTTTGGCCAAAAACCTTGCACACTAGTAGACATCATGACCGTCTATAAATAATAAGTTTACTATTTATAGTAAGTTGCGAATTCTAAGAGTTTTAGTTGTAGTTTGATTCTGATTTCTTTCCCATTGCTTGGTATCCCTATTTAAAGGGTTGTGAACTCGTTTTTAATCATCAATTAATCAGTTTCGAATTTATTAGAATTTATTTCTATTTTCTGCTTTCTTTCCTTGTGGATCCGAGAAGTCTTTGTGAGGAGTCCAGAGAAGCTCCGTGGATTCGGAGTATTTATCCTCACCACGTTCATCTCTGCGTCACTAAGTATATGGAACTGTTTGCTTTGACATATTTAAATGTGTAGGAATCTACTTCAGTTGTGTCTTTGTTTGGATATCCTCACTTTATTTCTTTTATAACTGATTATTCAACGTTAACTTAAGATATTTCTTATGAAGAGGTGCTTTTTATGAGAAACATTTCATTAATTATATTAAGACCCAATTTTATATCAGTAGCTAGTAAGGTTTTTCAATTTGATAACGCAAAGGAAAATGTATGTCAGAAATTGCATAATTTCTTCTCTAATTTTAGTATTCATTTTCAAACTACCCATGGCTATACATTACAACAAAACGGAGTCTTTAAGTGGAAAATTCTTAATTTTCTGGATGGAACTCAATCAATGTTAACAGGAAGGAGTATGTCCTGATTTTTTTGGGATGAAGCAGTTCTTCTGCATATCTCATTAATTGAATGATATCTTGTACTCTTTAATTGAGTTACCCTCTCTTAAATTACTTCAACCATGCTCCCCTTTGTTTGTGATACCTCCCAAGATATTCGGGTGCATATACCTTTTTAAAAAATAATAATAATAATAATAATAATAATAATAATAAAATAATAAAATAATAAAAAAATCTTATTGGCCTAGTTAGGATAAACTCACCCATAGGTCTATTAAGTATGTTTTATTTGGGTACTCACTTTCTTAAAAAAGGGTACAAATGTTATAGTCCAACAAGTAACTGTCGTTATATCACACTTGAAGTCACATTTTCTGAGAATGTGTCTTATTTTAATTCGTCATCATCATCATCTGTTCCACAACAACCATGTCTATCTGTTGTAGATGACATCACATAAGGTACAGAGGACAATTCACCTATAGTGGAAGACCTCCTCTCTCTGCTTGCAACTGCAGTTCCTACTCCATTTAATCCTTCTATTAATCTTCCCAAAGTGATTCGCAAGGTGAAGCGCACCATTTCCCTTACATGGTATCACTTCAATTCTCCACACCATATTAGTAACTTTGTTTCATATTAATTATTTTCTTATTTCTTTTATGGCTTTGCATTTGCTCTTTCATCTATTTCATTTCTTTTCCAAGTGTAGGATGCCCTGAAAAAGAACTTTGGTTGAAGGCTACAATGCTTGATGAGATGGCCACCCAGAACTTAAGAGTTGGTCAATCCACCTAATGGTTATCATATTCTTAGCTATAAGTGTTATACACCTTGAAATACAACCTTGATTGATCTATCATCCATTATAAAGCTCAAAATATTGTGAAAGGCTTCACCTAGAAATTTGGCTTCAACTCCCACAAAGCTTCTCTGGTTTCAAGCTTATTAGATCGGTGCAAGTGTTACTTTCAATTGCTGCAACCACTCTTAGCTTATTTATTAATTAGATGTTGAAAATGCCTTTTCTTTAATCGAGAGCTTCATGACCTTCTCCTTATTTTTACATTAGAGATCAAGCAAAAGTACGACATTTAAAGAAAGTATTATATGCATATAAACATCCCATGTGCTTGGATTGTCCATTCCTCGAAAGGTATTTTCATTTATCAAAGTAATTATACTTTAGACTTGCTATAGCTTACTGGTATGCTGGCTCTAGGTAGATCTGCCAAGATGTTGATTGAAGTCAATCATCAGTTGATCCTAAAATGTATTGTTGCTTAGCGGGCATGTTGCTTTATCTATATATTACTTGGTCTAACATTTGCTTATGTTGTGAGTATGGTCGGTAGTTTGTTAAGGCCCCTGTTCCAAACATCGTGATGTAGTATATTGCATTTGTCGTTATGTTAGAGTAGACTTTCCTCGCTATCCTTCTAATTCGGCTGAAAATTGACCCATGGGCCATGGCATGAGTAAGGTCCTCTGACTGTTATTTTTATCCAAGGTTCTCCACCACAGTCTTATTCTCTTATATTGTGATAATACATTGCATGCCATCCATATTGCCACATATCTAGTCTCCTATGAATGAACAAAACATATTAAAATGTCACTTTGCTCGTGATAAATTGATAGTCGGGAATATTTGTATACTTCACTGATCATCTAAAGACAACTAGTCTGTGTTTACAAATCTATTTTGAGTTTTCATCTTTTTAATATTGTATCAGACTTAAGTATGATTGACACTTATGCACTAACTTGAGGGAGTGTTTGTATTAATGGACGTGTATGGATGTGTATATAGCCCTTAAAAATACCTTATTATTTTTATCCATACATAAAGTGGGGGAGGGATAGAAAACCCTGTCAAACAACCATTCACTCCAAAACCTCAAGTTGTTAGAGTGTGGTGCATCAATGTATATCAAGGGACTTTTATCACTTCAACACCCCCCGCACGTGCGAGGTGGGAACTCCGCACGGGAACATATTGACAAAGGTGGAGGGACACTCACACCATAAATAGGCCGGGCTTAATTTCCCGGTCCCTGGGCCTAATTTTCCTGACCCCCTGTGGGAGAATAATATATTAGCGAGGCATATTTGCTGCTCTCGAGATTCGAACATAGGACCTTCCGCTCTAATACCATGTCTCTGATACCATGTCAAACAACCATTCACTCCAAAAGCTCAAGCTGTTAGAGTGTGGTGCATCAATGTATATCAAGGGACGTTTATCACTTCAACAAACCCTAAACCTAATTCTTTATATTATTCCCTACAATAAGCAATCCATGGAGCCCCCACAAATTGATGGTTATTTTTGTAAACAATCTTAACCATCTATATATATTAAGAATAATTGATCAAATGGTTAATATTTGTCAAATCAGTGTGATATTTTCATGGTAGATGATAAAAAGTGCACTGGGCCACTGGGCATAATGAACAGTCTAGATCAATTGATTAGGGGTCAGGTTCGGGTTGGGTCAATTGAGTACAGATCATGTGTTGAAGGCACAAGAAATTCCAGTGTCGTCAGGTCTCATTGGTCCACACCATTTGCGGTGACTCAAGCTACCAAGATATGTCGGATTTTACTCTCCCAAATAGATTACATGCTACACAACATAACTTTTAAAGGAGTAGTTGCCTGTATTTTAGCTTGTTTGTTTAGACAAAATGAAGTTCTTTTACAATAAATAAATACATATATAATTAATAAAATTATAAGTAGAAAAAATAAGACGTATATTGTATTGCACAGCACGCCAACAACGCAGTGAGCCTAGATCCAATCTAAGGCCTCACCCACAAACGATAGACAGGAAGAAATATAAACTAGAAATAGATCAAAGCAATCCAAAACAAACCACAAGACAAGATATATGTGGAAAAACCCCAAACTAGGGTAAAAAACTACGGATGCAAAATTCCGCTATGAAGAGAAACGAAGATTACAAGGCAATGTACTAACCTCTCCCTTGGAAGTACAGAGAAAATCCTTTGCCCACACCTCAGAATAATTTCCTAAAATTCACCTTAACCTAGAATAGCCCTAGGGACCCCAATTTATAGTTTTTGCAACTTCCTTTTCCGCATCCCAGTTGCGAAAGGACTTGCGACATGAAATCTGCAAAACTCCTTTCGCATCCCAGTTGCGAAAGGACTTGCGACACGAAATCCGTGCAACCTTGACTGGTCGTGGGCGGCCCCAGATGTGGCTCCACTTCTCAACAATCTTCCACTTGGAGACACATCTCCATAAACCTTTGTCTTCTTCATCCGGAGTGCACCACCTCCCCGTCTTCAAGCCTGAAGACCAATCAAAGCTGAACAGAGCTTCAGCTTCTCCCTTGTGACCGCCTTGGTTAACATATCTGCAGGATTCTCACTTGTATGAATCTTCTCCAGAGCAATCGATCCATCTTCCAGTAACGAACGTATGAAGTGATATCTGATGGCAATATGCTTGGTCCTTGAATGAAAGGCTAAATTCTTAGCCAAGTGTATTGCACTCTGATTGTCACTGTACAGCTTGCAATCTGCTTGCTTCTTACCCAACTCTTCCATAAAACCTTGCATCCACACCATCTCCTTGCATGCTTCTGTAGCCGCAACATATTCTGCTTCCGTCGTACTGATAGATACTATCTTTTGTAACTGAGAGACCCAACTGACTGCAGCACTACCCAGAGTAAAAACATAACCCGTAGTGCTTCTTCTGTTGTCGATATCTCCTGCCAAATCTGAATCCACGTAGCCTTGTAACTTGATTTTCGATCCACCATAACACAGCCCTATGTCCTTAGTACCTACCAAGTACCTAAGGATCCACTTCACAGCTTCCCAATGTTCCTTCCTGGGGTTGTTCATGAACCTGCTAACAACTCCCACTGCTTGAGCAATGTCTGGCCTCGTGCTCACCATAGCATACATGAGACTCCCAATAGCTGACGCGTATGGGACTTTAGCCATGTAGTCTTGTTCCTCCTGCGTCTTTGCACCTTCCTCCTTAGATAGCTTGAAGTGGTTGGCTAATGGAGTGCTAACCAGCTTAGCACATCCCATATTGAATTGATCAAGTACCTTGGCTATATACTCTGCCTGTGACAAAACTAATTTCTTGTTTTCCCTGTCACGCTTTATCCTCATGCCTAGGATTTGTTTTGCAGCTCCTAAATCCTTCATGGCAAATTCTCTAGACAATTGTCTTTTGAGATCTGAGATGTCCTCCATGCTTGAGCCAGCCACAAGCATATCATCAACGTACAGAAGAAGGATGATATATGACGTATCAAACTTCTTCAAGTAACAACAGTGGTCTGCATGACATCTCCTAAAACCGTTTCCCTACATGAAACTATCGAACTTCTTGTACCACTGCCTCGGTGCCTGCTTCAGGCCATATAGACTCTTCTTCAGTCTGCACACCTTGTTCTCATTACCTGGTGCCACGTATCCTGTCGGCTGATGCATATATATCTCTTCTTTAAGGTCCCCATGAAGAAAGGCTGTCTTAACATCTAGCTGTTCTAGATGTAAGTCCTCTGAAGCCACTATACTCAAGACCATGCGAATCGTAGACATTTTCACTACCAGTGAAAATATTTCAGTGAAATCGATACTTGCCTTTTGTTGAAACCCTTTCACAACCAATCTGGCCTTGTACTGTTTCGAACCATCGTGCTCCTCTTTCAGTCTGTAAACCCACTTGTTATGAAGAGCTTTCTTACCCTTGGGTAGAGTGACTAGCTCCCATGTACGATCAGACTCAAGAGAGTCCATCTCATCATCCATGACCTGCTCCCACTTAACCCGTATATCTGACTGTAACGCCTCTTCAAAACACTCTGGCTCACCATTATCTGTCAGCAGTAGATAATGTAAGGAGGGTGAGTATCGGACCGTGGGTCTCCTCTCCCGAGTAGACCTCTTCACAACTGGTGTATGCGGCTCTGCCTTATCCTGTGGCACTGTAACACCCATGTCTGGTAACTCTTCCAACTCTACGAATTTACTTTTTCTCGGCCTTATTTTCCTGCACACTGTCCTTATACATCACTTTTTCATTAAAGACTACGTCCTTGCTTCTGATGATTTTTCTGTTTTCTGCATCCCAGAATCTGTAGCCAAAATCATGTTGTCCATAGCCTATAAACGTGCACCTCCTGGACTTTGCATCTAGCTTGTTTCTGTGCTCTGCATCAATGTGAACATATGAAGTGCAACCGAACACTCTGAGATGTGCAAGGTTCACTTCTTTCCCAGTCCACGCTTCTTCTGGTAGCCCACCATCCAGTGGTGCTGAGGGACTTCTATTGATGAGATATGAGGCAGTATTCACAGCATCTGCCCAAAAGGTCTTGGGCAACCCTGCATGTAACCTCATGCTCCTGACGCGCTCAAGGATAGTCCTATTAATGCGCTCAGCCACACCATTCTGCCGTGGTGTCCCTGGAATCGTTTTCTGATGTTTGATTCCGTTTGCTGCACAATACACCTCAAACCTCTTATCACAATACTCTCCCCCATTGTCAGATCTGAGACACTTTACTGTTTTACCTGTCTCATTTTCTACCATAACTTTCCCCTTCTTAAATACATCAAATACATTAGATTTATGTTTTAAGAAGTAGACCCACAGTTTTCTACTAGCATCATCAATAAAGGTAACAAAATAACGTGAGCCACCAAGAGATAATACATGTGCCGGTCCCCACACATCAGTGTGTACAAGCTCCAACATATGTGTCTTTGGAGCGCGTCCCGTCTTCTTGAAGCTTACCCTCTTATGCTTGCCATACACGCAGTCCTCGCAGAATTCCAAGTCATTAGACTTCAGCCCTGGTAGATTCCCTTTTGACAATAGTACTTTCATCCCTTTCTCACTCATATGTCCCAGCCTCTGACGCTATAACTGCCCATTCACTCCAGTTGATGCGACTGCGAGTGAACTGTACGATCCTGAAGTCATGTACAAAGTACCTTCCTTTTTGCCTCGAGATATTACCAAAGCATCTTTTGTGATCTTCCAGGAGGAGTCACTGGTGAATGTCGTCACATAACCGGTATCAGCCAACTGTCCCAATGAGATTAGATTACGTTTCAAACTCGGTACATATCTGACATCCTTCAATTTCAAGACCGTTCCGTCTTTCTAATTGACATGAACATCTCCCTTTCCAACAATATTGCACGGCTCATCATCACCCAGGTAGACTCTCCCAAAGTCACTTGACACATAATCACGCAGAACTTCCTTACACGAAGTAGCATGAAACGAAGCACCCGAGTCTATAACCCAAGATTCATTCCTCGCATCAAGAGACAAGATCAACGCCTCTGTGTCGCTCTCCTCAGATAGATTTACTGAATCTTTCCCACCTTAAGAGCTTCCTTCTTGTTTCTTGAGCGCCCTGTAATCACGTTTCATGTGCCCCTTCTTACCACAATGCCAACACCCGTCTTTGTCTTTCGATCCCTTGGACTTATTCCTTGACTTAGAACGCCCGTGTTTATTGCCTCCTTTGTTCAGCGATCTTCCTCTTCTTTCAACGTTTAGAGCATTCCCTAAATCCCCTGAAACTCCTGATGCCTTCCTTCTAGATTCTTCGCTGAGAATTAGACCGGTCACATCATCAAATTTCAGCTTTGTCGATCCTGAAGAATTGCTTACAGCAATCACCAAACCATCCCAACTGTCTGGCAAACTGGATAAGATCAATAACGCCCTGACCTCATCCTTAAAAGCAATGCCAACGGATTCCAACTGGCTCGTGACTGTATTGAACTCGTTTAGATGTTCAGCCACGCTCCCACCATCTGACATCTTCATGTTGAATAGCTGTTTCATAAGATGAACCTTGTTGGATGCTGAGAGCTTTTCATACATGGTGACTAGGGCTTCCATTAATTCTTTTGTCGTTTTTACCTTGAATATATTGAAGGCGACGCTCTTAGACAAAAAGAGTCGAATCGTTCATAAAGCCTTTCTATCCAGTAAAAACCATTCATCATCTGTCAACTTTTCTGGTTTCTTCTCTTTTCCTCCTAGAGGAATATAGAGGTCCTTCTAATATAGATAATCTTCTATCTGCATCTTCCAGTAGGCAAAGTTTGAACCATCAAACTTCTCAATTCTAGTTTTTCCATCTTCTGCCATCGCTCCCAATAGAACTAAACCAATAGCTTTAATACCAGTTGTTGCGCAGCACGCCAACAACGCAGTGAGCCTAGATCCAATCTAAGGCCTCACCCACAAACAATAGATAAGAAGAAATATAAACTAGAAATAGATCAAAGCAATCCAAAACAAACCACAAGACAAGATATACGTGGAAAAACTCCAAACTAGGGTAAAAAACCATGGATGCAAAATTCCACTATGAAGAGAAACGAAGATTACAAGGCAATATACTAACCTCTCCCTTGGAAGTACAGAGAAAATCCTTTGCCCACACCTCAGAATAATTTTCTAAAATTCACCTTAACCTAAAATAGCTTTAGGGACCCCAATTTATAGTTTTGACAACTTCCCTTTCCGCATTCCAGTTGCGAAAGGGCTTGCGACATGAAATCCGCGAAACTCCTTTCGCATCCCAGTTGCGAAAGGACTTGTGACACGAAATCCGCGCAACCTCGACTGGTCGTGGGCGGCCTCAGATGTGGCTCCACTTCTCAACATATTGAAATATAATAGACTAATTTAATAACCAAAATTTTTTGTTAGCATGTATCCACCTGGCCAACCCGACAGAGACCACTTGGGTTGGGCTTGGGTTGAGAATTCCTAACCCGAGGTTGGATTGGGTTAGGGCTGAGGTATAAGAACCTTGGGTTGGGCTAGGGTTGAGCACCAACCCGACCCAACCCGCCTGACTTTCAGCCGTACTATATGGGCACTCGAACCTTGGATCAGTTGAAACGCAGTCTCTCTGCCATTGAGCCATGGGTTGGAACCCTAAACTACCGATATGATCAAGTCCAACCTTGATTTGGCCATAGTTTTTCATTATCGTTCTTTTTCCAACTTATAAATATATGGTTAGGGTTGTTTAACAGAAGTGGTACTTTGGAATCATAAGCAATTGATTACGGAAACCATCAAATGGATGGATAAAATGTTTGGATAAAGCTAGTTTTGTACAAATGATTTTGAAGGCCAATGAGAACATAGTTAAGATTGTCAGATACGTCGTAATATTTTCATGGTGGCCCATGAAACCAATGCTGGATCTAATGAACCGTCTATGACACACGTGTGCATTGCAGTTGTGCCCCATGCATGCCAATGACACACGTGTGCATGGTTAGGGCAGTTCATCAGCAGCCCTCATGGCGAGCTTGCCCCAAGTACCAGGTGGGCCATTCCTGCATGAAACCCTGATTTCTAGGCTTAGGAGCATTAATGGTAGGACTCCACCTGATGGACGGACCAGATCTCATAACGGAAAACGTGGTTTTGCAACTAAAGTGCACAGCTGGTCTTCGCATTCCTTCAACCATTGCTATTTCCTATTTATCAGTCTGAGGCTGCCAGTGGGCTGGGCCCTGGGCCAGCAACATCAAAGATCTATCCAACAGGACTGGACCCCACATTAAAAATCTAAAAGAATCCAACCCGGCCCAGCCTCAGCCTGACCCATTTAACAAAGCCAGCCAAGAATTTCAGGCCAAGCCCAATCGAGCTGGACCATTTAATTGTAATCGGGTTTGGCTCAACCAATCAAACGTGACCAGGCAGCGCCATGTTTGGTTTTGGTCATGTCGGTCCATCAAATTAGAGGATATATACAAAACATATGTAAATCTCCTGTATCTGTACTTATCATTTATTAATTTGTTTAGGGTTTTGGGCCAAGTCAATTAGAGTCATGTGGCTGATGAGCCCATTGATAGGTTACATGGTGGGTTGGGTTGGGTGGGGTTCCACGTTAGCCCAACCTATTTTCTTAAAATGGACCATCTATTTCCAACTTGACAAAATCCACTACTTATTTACGTCAGCGAAAACAATAACCATGACCGGGTTGCGCCGGTGATCCGTAAGCTGACGCAACCCATTCCCAACCATATGCTCATGGCCAAAAAATTGGCCTTAATGAAGGCCATTTCTAATTCTTTAAATGTGTGGCCCACCTGAATTGTTCGGCCCAATTTTGGACCATGCAATCAAGATGGCGAGGTCAACCTATGGGTATGTAGGACGGGTAAAGAATGACTTATTGGATGGCCAAAATCACATAAACAGATAGCAGGAGGAATCTATATTGGGCAAAGATCGGAACACTATAGCTTCCAACCATAATATTGCTACGGTTATCTGTTTCTCGACAAGCTCTACACTGGCTACCAATGTTTTGGAGTGTCAACGGTCAGGATTGAACATAAATTTTAAGCTCATTTCTAAACTAGGTCAGGTTTGGACTAGAATGTTAAAAAGCCCATTGGTTGAGGTTTACAAAGGTCACTTCTATATGGTTGGACATTCATTGTGTTAATTAATGCTAATAAATGAGAAGGAGAGGAATCATGTGATCTTCTACTTGCCACGAGTAGGAAAATTCTGATTGTTGCAATCTGATTGAGTCACATCATCATGCATGGCATTTAATATAGCAGTTTTGACAATGTCTATGATGAAGTGGACCACCCAAGATGTAGAAAAACATAATTTTATGAAATTCACCCCAACGCTGACCTTTCAAACTGTTTCCCTTAGTATGAACAGTGTGAATAACAGATGGGGCTGATGTTTAGGACCCAAGTTTTGGTGTGTATCCAATGGTTGGAGTGGACTTTATGTAATCATCATGATGGGCCCTGTAAATGTCTCTCCCAATTGTTTTCCTTGGTGTGTCCCACCTGAATTATGGGTCAACCTGATATTTTGGCCATAATGTAGGATTACACATCTAATGGTTAGAGTGGATCTCAAGTACACATCAAAGTGAGCCTCTAAAGAACAAAAGGTGGGAATCATAAGGAGAGTTATTTTAGGTACACATCTCACACATCATGACTGAGAAGAATTATTTCACATTACTTTTGGAAAAAGGGGTCTATGGCTTGGGTGGGCTTCAATTTGGTGTTGATGTAAAATTCACCTTGACTACTATGTGTGTCGCACCATGTTAGGTCCATGGCCAAAAAACCAGCCCCATTCGTAATTCAAGTGGACCACATGATTGGAAACAATACATGGGGCAAGGCTCACCCTCTGAACTGTTTCCCTTGGTGTGTTCTACCTAAATCGTAGATGGGCCTGTTTTTGGGCCCATGCCTAAATATACTTGTGAAATCTAATGGTTGGAGTGGATTTTATATAATCGTCACAATTGGCTCTCAAAGGATCAAGGGTAGACATCTCTCTTCCAACTATTTCCTTTGGTGTAGTACAACTAAATCACACGTCAGTCTGATTTCTAGCCTTGACCTAACATGGGATTATGCATCTAATGGCTGGAGTAGATCTCACATACATATCACAATGAGCCCTTAAAAAAAATCAAGGGTGTGTGTCCCTTTGTTTTACTAAATTTATTTCGAGCTGGGACCCTAGCCAAGGTTGGGCTTGGGTTGCATTATTTTGGCCGACTCGGGCCAAATTTGGGCTTAAGTTGAACAATGCATGTTAAAATTCAACCATTTATGATTGAAATTAGGATTTTAAGTATACTTTTTTTTTTCTTTTTTCTTTTTTTCAAGTTTCATTTTTTCTATTTGTAGTATTTGAAGAGTCCGATTATGATCCGAAGTCTTTATTTTAGTCAACCAAGGGTTGTTTATAGGTTTTAGTAGGATTAGATGTCTTTTTACTAATTTTAATAATTTTTATTATTTAAAAAAAGTGTCATATTATGACCCAAATTAATAATCTAGAGTTTATTTCGCTTATATAAGCACATAAAATATTTTGTAATAATCAATATATTTCATCAGTAATAATAATTTTATTTATCGCGTTTTAGAAATCTTTCATTGTGGATTCAATGGATATTTTTAAGAAGAAAATGATGGGGACTGGTTCTCTTTATTCACACACTCATTATGTTATTTGATAAGATGTTGGACAAGATGAAGACTGTTGACTTAAAAGTAGATAGCCATTCCTTCAATGGCCAGGGTTCATATCAACGACTTCCTTAACTAGGTCATAGAGGTAAAGAAGTTCTTCAATTATATGTAAATTCATAAGGAGGAGAATATAAAGCTTGTAACATACATGCTTAAAGCCGTAAAGGTGGAGCATCAGTATGATAAGAGCAATTCCATCTCTCATTGTCGTAGCCATCAAAGGCGATACAAACTTAACTGTATATGGAAAAAGTTTGTGCGAGTGTGATTCTTGCCAATAGATTACAATAAGGTATTCTTCCAAAAATATCAAAATTACAGCTAATGAGCCATACATGAAGGATTATGCGGAAGAGTTCCATTGCTTTTCTTCACTAATGATTTGGCAGAGATCAAATCACAACAAGAACTAAGGTTCGGTCGAGGCTTCGATGGATCATCGGATCCCAGAGGTGGGTGGGATTTTTGACTATGGGGCCCACCTTGATATATGTTCCTTATATCCACACCGTCCACCCATTTTGAAATCTCATTTTAGGGCCTGCCTTGGGCCGGACTTGGTTTGAAGTATTAGGCCCAACGGTCAGGATTGAACATAAATTTTAAGCCCATTTCTAAACTAGGTCAGGTTTGGACTAGAATGTTAAAAAGCCCATTGGTTGAGGTTTACAAAGGTCACTTCTATATGGTTGGACATTCATTGTGTTAATTAATGTTAATAAATGAGAAGGAGAGAAATCATGTGATCTTCTACTTGCCACGAGTAGGAAAATTCTGATTGTTGCAATCTGATTGAGTCACATCATCATGCATGGCATTTAATATAGCAGTTTTGACAATGTCTATGATGAAGTGGACCACTCAAGATGTAGAAACACATAATTTTATGAAATTCACCCCAACGCTGACCTTTCAAACTGTTTCCCTTAGTATGAACAGTGTGAATAACAGATGGGGCTGATGTTTAGGACCCAAGTTTTGGTGTGTATCGAATGGTTAGAGTGGACTTTATGTAATCATCATGATGGGCCCTGTAAATGTCTCTCCCAATTGTTTTCCTTGGTGTGTCCCACTTGAATTAGGGGTCAACCTGATATTTTGGCCATAATGTAGGATTACACATCTAATGGTTAGAGTGGATCTCAAGTACACATCAAAGTGAGCCTCCAAAGAACAAAAGGTGGGCATCATAAGGAGAGTTGTTTTACGTACACATCTCACACATCATGACTGAGAAGAATTATTTTACATTACTTTTGGAAAAAGGGGTCTATGGCTTGGGTGGGCTTCAATTTGGTGTTGATGTAAAATCCACCTTGACTACTATGTGTGTCGCACCATGTTAGGTCCATGGCCAAAAAACCAGCCCCATTCGTAATTCAAGTGGACCACATGATTGGAAACAATATATGGGGCAAGGTGTTGAGAAATGGAGCCACATCTGGGGCCGCCCACGACCAGTCGAGGTTGCGCGGATTTCGTGTCGCAAGTCCTTTCGCAACTGGGATGTGAAAGGAGTTTCACGGATTTTGTGTCGCAAGTCCTTTCGCAACTGGGATGTGAAAGGGGTTTCACGGATTTCGTGTCGCAAGTCCTTTCGCAACTGGGATGCGGAAAGGGAAGTTGTCAAAACTATAAATTGGGGTCCCTAGGGCTATTCTAGGTTAAGGTGAATTTTAGGAAATTATTCTGAGGTGTGGGCAAAGGATTTTCTCTGTACTTCCAAGGGAGAGGTTAGTATATTGCCTTGTAATCTTCGTTTCTCTTCATAGTGGAATTTTGCATCCGTGGTTTTTTACCCTAGTTTGGGGTTTTTCCACGTATATCTTATCTTGTGGTTTGTTTTGGATTGCTTTGATCTATTTCTAGTTTATATTTCTTCCTATCTATCGTTTGTGGGTGAGGCCTTAGATTGGATCTAGGCTCACTGCGTTGTTGGCGTGCTGCGCAACAACTGATATCAGAGCTATTGGTTTAGTTCTATTGGGAGCGATGGCAGAAGATGGAAAAACTAGAATTGAGAAGTTTGATGGTTCAAACTTTGCCTTCTGGAAGATACAAATGGAGGATTATCTGTATCAGAAGGACCTCTATATTCCTCTAGGAGGAAAAGGGAAGAAACCAGAAAAGTTGACAGATGATGAATGGTTTTTACTGGATAGGAAGGCTTTAGGAACGATCCGACTCTCTTTGTCTAAGAGCGTCGCCTTCAATATATCCAAGGTAAAAATGACAAAAGAATTAATGGAAGCCCTAGCCACCATGTATGAAAAGCCCTCAGCATCCAACAAGGTTCATCTTATGAAACAGCTATTCAACATGAAGATGTCAGATGGTGGGAGCGTGGCTGAACATCTAAACGAGTTCAATACAGTCACGAGCCAGTTGGAATCTGTTGGCATTGCTTTTGAGGATGAGGTCAGGGCGTTATTGATCTTATCCAGTTTGCCAGACAGTTGGGATGGTTTGGTGATTGCTGTGAGCAATTCTTCAGGATCGACAAAGCTGAAATTTGATGATGTGGCCGGTCTAATTCTCAGCGAAGAATCTAGAAGGAAGGCATCAGGAGTTTCAGGGGGATTCAGGGAATGCTCTAAAAGTTGAAGGAAGAGGAAGATCGCTGAACAAAGGAGGCAATAAACACGGGTGTTCTAAGTCAAGGAATAAGTCTAAGGGACTGAAAGATAAAGACGGGTGTTGGCATTGCGGAAAGAAGGGGCACATGAAACGTGATTGCAGGGCGCTCAAAAAACAAGAAGGAAGCTCTCAAGGTGGGAAAGATTCAGTGAATCTGTCTGAGGACAGCGACACAGAGGCGTTGATCTTGTCTCTTGATGCGAGGAATGAGTCTTGAGTTATAGACTCGGGTGCTTCGTTTCATGCTACTTCGTGTAAGGAAGTTCTGCGTGATTATGTGTCAGGTGACTTTGGGAGAGTCTACCTGGGTGATGATGAGCCGTGCAATATTGTTGGAAAGGGAGATGTTCATGTAAATCAGAAAGATGGAACGGTCTTGAAATTGAAGGATGTCAGACATATACCGAGTTTGAAAAGTAATCTGATCTCAGTGGGACAGTTGGCTGATACCGGTTATGTGACGACATTCACCAGTGACTCCTGGAAGATCACAAAAGGTGCCTTGGTAATATCTCGAGGCAAAATGGAAGGTACTTTGTACGTGACTTCAGGATCGTATAGTTCACTCGCAGTCGCATCAACTGGAGTGAATGGGCAGTTATGGCATCAGAGGCTGGGACATATGAGTGAGAAAGGGATGAAAGTGCTATTGTCAAAAGGGAAGCTACCAGGGCTGAAGTCTATTGACTTAGAATTTCTGAGGACTGCATGTATGGCAAGCAGAAGAGGGTAAGCTTCAAGAAGACGGGACGCGCTCCAAAGACACATCTGTTGGAGCTTGTCCACACTGATGTGTGGGGACCGGCACAGGTATTATCTCTTGGTGGCTCACGTTATTTTGTTACCTTTATTGATGATACTAGTAGAAAACTGTGGGTCTACTTCTTAAAACATTAATCTGATGTATTTGATGTATTTAAGAAGTGGAAAGTTATGGTAGAAAATGAGACAGGTAAAACAGTAAAGTGTCTCAGATCTGACAATGGGGGAGAGTATTGTGATAAGAGGTTTGAGGAGTATTGTGCAGTAAATGGAATCAAATATCAGAAAACGATTCCAGGGACACCACAGTAGAATGGTGTGGCTGAGCGCATTAACAGGACCATCCTTGAGCGCGCTAGGAGCATGAGGTTACATGCAGGGTTGTCCAAGACCTTTTGGGCAGATGCTGTGAATACTGCCGCATATCTCATCAATAGAAGTCCCTCAGCACCATTGGATGGTGGGCTACCAGAAGAAACGTGGACTCGGAAAGAAGTGAACCTTGCACATCTCAGAGTGTTCGGTTGCACTTCATATGTTCACATTGATGCAGAGCACAAAAACAAGCTGGATGCGAAGTCCAAGAGGTGCATGTTTATAGGCTATGGGCAACATGATTTTGGCTACAGGTTCTGAGATGCAGAAAACAGAAAAATCATCAGAAGCAAGGACGTAGTCTTTAATGAAAAAGTGATGCATAAGGACAGTGTGCAAGAAAATAAGGCCGAGAAAAAGGAATTCGTAAAGTTGGAAGAGTTATCGGACATGGGTGTTACAGTGCCACAGGATGATGCAGAGCCGCATACACCAGTTGTGAGGAGGTCTACTCGGGAGAGGAGACCCACGGTCCGATACTCACCCTCCTTACATTATCTACTACTGACAGATAATGGTAAGCCAGAGTGTTTTGAAGAGGCGTTACAGTCAGATATACGGGTTAAGTGGGAGCATGCCATGGATGATGAGATGGACTCTCTTGAGTCTAATCGTACATGGGAGCTAGTCACTCTACCCAAGGGTAAGAAAGCTCTTCATAACAAGTGGGTTTACAAACTGAAGGAGGAGCATGATGGTTCGAAACGGTACAAGGCCAGATTGGTTGTGAAGGGTTTCAACAAAAGGCAGGTATCGATTTCACTGAAATATTTTCACCGGTAGTGAAAATGTCTACGATTCGCATGGTCTTGAGTATAGTGTCTTTAGAGGACTTACATCTAGAACAGCTAGATGTTAAGACAGCCTTTTTTCATGGGGACCTTGAAGAAGAGATATATATGCATCAGCCGACAAGATACGTGGCACCAGGTAATGAGAACAAGGTGTGCAGACTGAAGAAGAGTCGATATGGCCTGAAGTAAGCCCCGAAGCAGTGGTACAAGAAGTTCGATAGTTTCATGTCGGGAAACGGTTTTAGGAGATGTCATGCAGACCATTGTTGTTACTTGAAGAAGTTTGATACGTCATACATCATCCTTCTTCTGTACGTTGATGATATGCTTGTGGCTGGCTCAAGCATGGAGGACATCTCAGATCTCAAAAGACAATTGTCTAGAGAATTTGGCATGAAGGATTTAGGAGCTGCAAAACAAATCCTAGGCATGAGGATAAAGCGTGACAGGGAAAACAAGAAATTAGTTTTGTCACAGGCAGAGTACATAGCCAAGGTACTTGATCGATTCAATATGGGAGGTGCTAAGCCGGTTAGCACTCCATTAGCCAACCACTTCAAGCTATCTAAGGAGCAAGGTGCAAAGACGCAGGAGGAACAGGACTACATGGCTAAAGTCCTATACGCGTCAGCTATTGGGAGTCTCATGTATGCTATGGTGAGCACGAGGCCAGACATTGCTCAAGCAGTGGGAGTTGTTAGCAGGTTCATGAACAACCCTGGGAAGGAACATTGGGAAGCTGTGAAGTGGATCCTTAGGTACTTGGTAGGTACTAAGGACGTAGGGCTGTGTTATGGTGGATCGAAAATTAAGTTACAAGGCTACGTGGATTCAGATTTGGCAGGAATATCGACAGCAGAAGAAGCACTACGGGTTATGTTTTTACTCTAGGTAGTGCTGCAGTCAGTTGGGTCTCTCAGTTACAAAAGATAGTATCTATCAGTACGACAGAAGCAGAATATGTTGCGGCTACAGAAGCATGCAAGGAGATGGTGTAGATGCAAGGTTTTATGGAAGAATTGGGTAAGAAGCAAGAAGATTGCAAACTATATAGTGACAGTCAGAGTGTAATACACTTGGCTAAGAATTCAGCCTTTCATTCAAGGACTAAGCATATTGCCATCAGATATCACTTCATACGTTCGTTACTGGAAGATGGATCGATTGTTCTGGAGAAGATTCATACAAGTGAGAATCCTGCGGATATACTGACCAAGGCAGTCACAAGGGAGAAGCTGAAGCTCTGTTCAGCTTTGATTGGTCTTCAGGCTTGAAGACGGGGAGGTGGTGCACTCCGGATGAAGAAGACAAAGGTTTATGGAGATGTGTCTCCAAGTGGGAGATTGTTGAGAAGTGGAGCCACATCTGGGGCCGCCCACGACTAGTCGAGGTTGCGAGGATTTCGTATCGCAAGTCCTTTCGCAACTGGGATGCGAAAGGAGTTTCGCTGATTTCGTGTCACAAGTCCTTTCGCAACTGGGATGCGAAAGGAGTTTCGCGGATTTCGTGTCGTAAGTCCTTTCGCAATTGAGATGCGGAAAGGGAAGTTGTCAAAACTATAAATTGGGGTCCCTAGGGCTATTCTAGGTTAAGGTGAATTTTAGGAAATTATTCTGAGGTGTGGGCAAAGGATTTTCTCTGTACTTCCAAGGGAGAGGTTAGTATATTGCCTTGTAATCTTCGTTTCTCTTCATAGTGGAATTTTGCATCCGTGGTTTTTTACCCTAGTTTGGGGTTTTTCCACGTATATCTCGTCTTGTGGTTTGTTCTGGATTGCTTTGATATATTTCTAGTTTATATTTCTTCCTGTCTATCGTTTGTGGGTGAGGCCTTAGATTGGATCTAGGCTCACTGCGTTGTTGGCGTGCTACGCAACACAAGGCTCACCTCTGAACTGTTTCCCTTGGTGTGTTCTACCTAAATCGTAGATGGGCCTGTTTTTGGGCCCCATGCCTAAATATACTTGTGAAATCTAATGGTTGGAGTGGATTTTATATAATCGTCACAATTGGCTCTCAAAGGATCAAGGGTAGACATCTCTCTTCCAACTATTTCCTTTGGTGTAGTACAACTAAATCACACGTCAGTCTGATTTCTAGCCTTGACCTAACATGGGATTATGCATCTAATGGCTGGAGTAGATCTCACATACATATCACAATGAGCCCTTAAAAAAAATCAAGGGTGTGTGTCCCTTGTTTTACTAAATTTATTTCGAGCTGGGACCCTAGCCAAGGTTAGGCTTGGGTTGCATTATTTTGGCCGACTCGGGCCAAATTTGGGCTTAAGTTGAACAATGCATGTTAAAATTCAGCCATTTATGATTGAAATTAGGATTTTAAGTATACTTTTTTTTTCTTTTTCTTTTTTCAAGTTTCATTTTTCTATTTGTAGTATTTGAAGAGTCCGATTATGATCCGAAGTCTTTATTTTAGTCAACCAAGGGTTGTTTATAGGTTTTAGTAGGATTAGATGTCTTTTTACTAATTTTAATAATTTTTATTATTTAAAAAAAAAAAAGTGTCATATTATGACCCAAAAAAAGTTTATCTAAATTTAGGTGGACCATAATACAAGAAACAGTGGTAAATGACCATTAAAAACTTCTCGTGAGCCATAAAAGTTTTGGATCAAGTTGATGTTTGTGTGGTCTCTTCATCCTGGTCTTTATGACCTTATCAACGGGTTAGATAAGAAATAAACATTTTGGTGGCCCCCATGAAGTTTTTAACGATGAGAATTCAATCATTATTGGTTCCTATGGTATGGTCCACCTAAAATTTGGATCTACTTCATTTTTGGGATAATTTCCTAAAATGATTTGTCAAAATGGATGGATAGTGTGGATGAAATGCACATACATCAAAGTGGGCCCCACAGTAAGGGATTCACCGACCTTAATGTAACCCTGCTTCCACCCAAACCGTGCCCCGGCAAGGTTCATGAGTAGACTATCCAGAGAAGTACAAGATCATATGATATTTTGATAAAGCTAGCATCGAGTTGAGTCAGACCGAGTTAGGGTTGACCCAACCCGACCCGAACTCGACCTGACTCGGTACACAATCTAGCTAGTATGCCTAACCTGATCCGATTCTAGATCTGGCTTGGACTTACCCAGACCAAGTCCGACCCAGTCACAGGAACCCAGTTGGGTCGAGTCAGCACCAAGTCAAGTTGGGTAGTGCGGGTAGGCACGACCTCATCTCCCTTTAACGACTTCAAAGACTAGTCGTTTAGGAGTGAATCATTCAACATCATGGTGAAAACCTTAGCCTCAAACGTGAAAAGGAAGGGAATCCACTTGGCGTCAACCTGTTCCTGCTGTAATTCGTCACGCCAAAAGGAGGAATCTCTTGATCACTTGTTAGCAAAAGGAGTTCTCGCCTCCTCAGTCTGGTCCCACTTCTCGGCCATTCTCTCTGAGTCTTTTCTCCTAGGTCAGTCGGCATCTGGCAGAGCCTCCCAATGGTGGACCTTGGCCAATAACTCATCTACTTTGGGGATCATTAGAGGGCTCACCCCAATGCTTATTCTCTGGGAAATTTGGAAGTCCAGAATTGCCCACCACATTGAAGGAATCCTTCCCTCAGCCACGATCACCATCCGTAAAGTCCGATGATGGCTCATGAGCATCTCCGACGTTTTTCCTCTTCCCCCCGTTAAAAACCAGGCTGAAAAGGAGATCCTGTCTGACCTCCAAATCCATTAGGGAGCTCCCTCTCCCTCCTCGGTGTCTTATGTGAAATGGCTCAGGCCTAAACTAGGAGCAGTGAAGTTGAACATGGACGGATCGTCCAGAGGAAATCCAGGGCCCTCGGGTAGTGAGGGTGTTTGTCAAGACACGCAAGGAAGGTTCATGTTTGCTTTCTCTAAGGGGTATGGTCTGGGCTCCAGCTTGATGCAGAGCGGGTCGCGGACAATTTCATGGCCAAGATGGACTAGAAAAGGCCTGTCGACGACAAAAGTGATCCGGACCGTGGACCTTAGATCGGGCGTATCTCACAATCCGGAATGAGTTATCGGGCGTAAAATATATGATTTTGGGGTAGAACGAGCTACTTTAGCAAACCAACCCAACTATGCAGGATTGCGCGACTCGGAATTGCGAAATACCCCTGGATCGACGGTCGTTTCCCTGTTTTAATTTCATTTTTACTATAAATAGTAAGTTTTAGTTTGATTATAACTCTTCATTTGTTGGGCTTTAGGAGTTGCGCCCAACGTGAAAAGAGCTTAGAATAATTAGGAGGACGGTTTGGTGAAGCCAAATATGGCACTTACTATTTTTGGCTGAAAACCTTGCGCACTAGTAGACATCATGACCGTCTATAAATAGTAAATTTACTATTTATAGTGATGAGGGTCGAATATTGCATATCAGACCCCAGTTATTGCATGATTTTACCTATATGATAATGCTTAATAGGGTGTATTAATTGTGTTTCTGTCAGAGGATGAAATCAGGAGTGTTAATTGAAAATTGATGTTAACGACATGGATTTTATGATCCAAAGTCTCCAAGAGCACGGGATGGACTCCAAAGAACCAATAATGAAGATTTTACACGCCTGGGATCTGAGAAAAGCAAGTCAAAGGGGCCTGAAATTGGTGCAAAATGTAAGATCACATGGTTCCCGCCATCCAATCAACTCGAAACTTCATACATGTGATGAAGGCTATAAATTAACCGTACATGTCAAATTTCAGCCCTCGGATCACTATGGAAGTGCCCCAACTGATGGATCAGCTCATAAACCGTTGATTTTAGGCCCACCTGATCTCTGGATATTCCTTAATTTTGTTCCCAACGCCTTTAATGGGATGATGAAATGAATGGACGGATTAGATTTTGCAGAAACATTACAGTGGACCCCAATTAGTGGGGCATGTGCATGGTTGTTGAGGGTCAAATATTACATATTAGACCCCATTTATTACCTGCATTTACGGGTATGATACTGTTTAACGCCCGGTTTTAATTGTGTTTTGTTACAGGATGCAATCAGGAGCTTAAACTGAAATTGGGTATTAAAAGCGTGGATTTAGCACTCCGATGTCACAAAAGCAGGGGACGGACTCCTGGGGATTGGGATCGACGATTTTACACAGCCAAGATTCGAAAAAATCAAGAAACTGAAGCTCAAGTGGCCTGGAAGTCAGCCAGAATGCAAGATCACGGGGTTTTCACCATCCGTTCAGCTCAAAACTTCACATATGGCCTGAAGACCATGATTTAACCGTACACGTCGAATTTCATCCGTTCGATCCCTGTGGAAGTGTCCCAACGGACAGATCAGACCATAGATCTGTGAATTGGGGCCCGCCTGATATCTGGATATGTTTCAATTTTTTTTCTCAACGTGATCAAGGAAGTGCCTGAGCGGATGGACGGAGAAGATTCCACATATACATTACAGTGGACTCCATGTACAAGGTGAGAGTGTACCACACGGTGCGCTCCCGCGCTGCACCGAATGCATGTGCTGGGTCAAACCACATTTGACCCGAGCCTTTTGTAGCTTAAACAGCGGACGAACAACGTCCGTCCGGTTTCGAGTTGTGGGGTCCATACATTGTTCAAACAGAAGATCTGGACCGTTTATTCGATTCGTAGGAAAGATAAGACCCACGTTTAGGTGTCCTTTTGTCACCTTTCAAGTAATCGTGTGACGATATCAGCCGAACGAAAGATGGACGGTGCAGTGCAAAGTTTCGTGGGCCACACCTAAATCAATTAAATCTACTCCTTCCCGGACGGTATTTCGCCCTGAAGACAATGGTCGGAGTGGATTTCACAGATGACATCAATCAATGGTCCTCTGATGTCACAGAGCACGGGTGCGCGATCTCTGTTTCGCAACAGGGAGTTGCGGACGAAGCTCAGTGGGCCACCATCATCACACATAGTGATGATCCAAGCCTCTCATTGTAATCAGAAGGTCAAACCGACCACACTCCTACGTGGTCCCGAATTTCCGTGAATGTTACAGGAAGATGAAGGCTTCAACGCAGGTTGGATGGTCACAAGAAAAACGCTATGAGTTTCAACGAAGCTGACCCAAAACTGATCATGGTCGACCGGTTTTCCGAGGGGAATTCGATGGACGGCGTGGATTTCTCATCAGAGCCTGATCGGGGCCCCCACTAAGATCCAACGTAAATCTTACGCGGTCCCTGTTTCGCAGATATCCAAGAAAACCGGAATTTCAAGAAAGTAGCGGCCCACCATTATGAATCAGATGTATGATCTAGACCGTCCATATTGTATTCCATCCAAAACCGTTCAAAGGGACGTGTTTTTACAGCTTTTGGTGGACGCTAGGAGAACCAGCGGGGGCAGCATTCTTGGGCTTCCATCACTACGTTCGCATGGTGCTGCGTAAAGACTTGCGAGAGCTCTCCCAGCCACCGCCACTGGCACGCACGCCTCCACCAATTTTGCTGCCTATAATAGGGAGAGAGAAGTGAGAGAAAAGGGCATCGAGGGACGGCTGGGAGCTTGGCTTAGGTTATACGTGGGCAGAGGCAGGAGGAGAGTGGAGTTAGTTTTTATTTCTTTTATTCTTTTCCTTTTTGTTTATTTTAAGAAGGGATTCAGCCCATCCATGACGGGCTAAACCTCTTAGCTAGGGCTAAGAGGTGAAGCTTGTAGTGAGATGGGATTTTATTTTATGCCTTTAACTAATTTTTGATTTATGAATTGACATTGATTATAGTTTGATCCAAGGGAATGATTTTAGTCTTTAATGGTCTGTTGTGACTGAAATTACAATGGGTCTGCAATGGCTTTGAGTATTTCCTTTCCCTTCTGATGTTTATGACGTCAGGAAGCCCTATTGTTTACCATCGTCTCCTGGGCATGGTTGGATGACGGTACCCTTCCTAACCTTCATAAACATGTTGACTGGTTGGTAATTAGTTTAATTCTGTTGTTTGCTTTGTTTCCTGGGCATGGTTTGGTGATGAAATCCATTCTAATTCATATACCTCTCATCCCTTGAAAACTATATCAACATCAGTTCATTTAATTTCCATGATTTGTGATACAGGCATAAGATCTCCCGGATCTCTACAAGTGGATCCTCTGAATCCCTAGTGTCCCTTCTCTGAATTTCTTAAGTTTAGTTAATTATTTCACCATTATTCCTCAAATTATAAATGATTTAGATTTCATCTTGGTCTAGTTCTAGTTCTAGTTGGTTTCAGATTACGTACAAGTTTCAGTCCCTGTGGATTCGACCTCGGTCTTACCGAGTTTATTACTACATCACAACCCTATACTTGGGGAGTGAACAATGGTATACGTGTGCACTAGCCGTCTATGGGAGCAAAGAAACGGTCAAACCAGCTGTTGACCGAACCTCCTTCTTTACTCATGGAAATTTCGTTCCAGCGAGCGTAACAGAGGCTGCGGTTGGATTCAGTGGGCCACCATCATGGCTCAAATGAGTAATCCGGACCGTCCATTGTCTCCTGAGAGAGGGAAAACCCCTCGTCAAGGTGGAATTTTTGGCCTTTACGCATGAACGTGCGTGGATCATCAGAAAATGCAGAATGGACGGTAGGTTCAAAACTCTGTGGGTCTCATCAACAGAAGGCTAAAAATATATGGTTCCAGCCAAAATTCCGAGAGGAATCTGATAGACGGGGTGAATTTTTCCACCCATCAACGAATGTGGACCCCACAACGTCCAGCGCAGCTCGTGGTGCGCAGGTTGCGAATTCCGGAAAATCCGGATTTTCCGTTCGTTGGTAGCCTACCATCTCTGATCTTTTCAAAGATCCAGACCGTCCATGTTGTAGAGCACTGAAAAAACGTCATAAGGGACGATAGTTATTTGGGTTGTGAGCTAAGAAAAATGGGAGTTTGGAGGCACCAAAGTTGGCTGCATAAAGAAGTTGCGCACGCTCCCAGACTTTTCAAATTCGAATTCAGCGTGCGTAACCTTTTACACCAAGGATTCTGTTGCGTAGAGACGGGGCAAATACACCTGTCCAGCCACCGACCTAAGGGGTTATTAAAGAAGGAGAAAGAGGAGAACCAAAGGGTCGGCTGGGAGATCTTTGGACGGGGAGCACCTCTACGGCCAAGAAGAGATAGCTGGGAGCAGATCCAGAGCTTGGGATAGAGGCCACACCATTGGAAGATTTCCAGATCTACAGCAAGGAGAGAAGAAAGAGAAGAAAGAGAAGAGAGAGAAAATTGGTTTGAGATTCCTTTTATGAATTTTTATTTTTATTTATCCATCTGTTTAATGGATTTTATGGGTAACTAATCTCTCAGCTAGGGCTGAGATGAAACCCCTAATTTGAACACCCTTTGTTCGATGTTGATTTTACTTTAATTAGATTGATTTGTTTCTTTCCCTATTGTGCTTGATTGTTTAAATTCTATACTTCTCCGTCTATGAACTTTGATCAGAGTCTATGGATGGATGTGGTTTGGATGCTTATTCTAGGTGCTTGTATCTGATCATGAACAGGTTCCTGTAGAGGAAGAAATAGGGTGCTTTAATGAACTGCATATTCCATATGCCCGATTTGGACATGGGATATGTTCTTCATGGCATTACTTAAAGGAATTAGACAATCTGTATGCCCGATTAAGGACACAGATTGTGCTTTCTTTAGATAAGTTAGATCAATCTAAATTAAGGTGAATTAACAGACAAAACATTGGTTAAGATAATTAGGGGTGGATTTGAAAGTCCTAGTGCTCTCTCTGATTGAATTTTCTTCCTTATTCTCAATTATTTTTTTTCATAGATTTGTGTTAGTAAATTACTCCATTATTTGTTGAATTAGTTAAGGAGAATCACAGATTTGAATTGTGACGATCAGTCCTCGTGGGATTCGACCTCGATCTTACCGAGTTTATTACTACATCACAACCCTATACTTGGAGAGTGAACATATAGTAAGTTGCAGATTTATGAGTTTTAGTTGTAATTTGATTATGATTTCTTTCTCATTGCTTGGTACCCCTATTTAAAGGGTTGTGAACTCATTTTTAGGAATTACTTAATCAAATTCGAATGTATTAGACTTTATTTTTATTTTCTACTTTCTTTTCTCATGGATTCGAGAAGTCTCTGTGAGGAGTCCAGAGAAGCTCCATGGATTCGGAGTAGTTATCCTCTTGAGGAAGACGGTGATCGACCTCATCACGTTCATCCCTGCGTCATAGCTTTAACGTGGAAGTCAAAGCAGTGATAGACGGCCTTATCAGTTGTATTAACAAAGGGTTTGAGACAATCGAGGTGGAAAGCGACTGCCTAGCGGTAGTTGATTTGCTCTCCAGGCCGGCTGATGCTCCCTGGAACGTCTTCTACTAGAAGAAGAAATTTGAAGCCATGAAATCCTCCAGATCAATTTCCATCAACCATATCCCAAGAGAGGCAAATAGGGTGGCTGATAGCTTGGCTCGCTGGGGCAGCACTAGCCAGTGTTCTATGTTTTTTGAAGAAATTATTTCTAGCCTTCCCTCCCTTTCCCGCGGGGAGGTGGTCCTTGACAGGACTGGTTTAGGTTCTGTGTGTCTTTCCTAGACCTCATTTTCCTTTTCTCCTTTTACGATAGGAGGGCCTGCTATGGGTTAGGCCCTCCCATAATGTGAATGTCTTGTGCAGTCGGAGCTCGGGTTTTCTTTTTATCGTTCCTGAGCTCCCCTTCATATTTGTATAGCTTTTCTCACAGCAATGAAATGATCTTCTGAAAAAAAAAATTGGTGAAAACCTCAGCCATCAATTCCTCATCCACGATCCTCCAATACCCATTAATCTTTACGGTGGAGACAACCCGCAACCTGGATATTAGTTCCTTGTTGGCCTGAATCTGACCGGCAAGGTTGGCCTATGTGTACAAACTAGTCAGATCACCCTCAGAATCGGGCTGGTATGGATTCTCTACGAGAAGGTCTTTCAGCTTATTGAGCCTTGGGGCGATGTGGACGACCTCCACGTCGCCTATGGCGATTTTCAGGACAGATGTGGGTGCGACAAGGGTCAGTTCGTTGTGGGTGTTTGGATCATTGTGGGTGTTTTGGGTTGTGGGTGGGATTAGGAAGAACTAAGGGCATAGGTGGAGGGAGTGCAAAGGACATATCATCGTCTAGGTGGCCGCGAATGGTGACCTGGTTGTGGAGGAACTGAGGGAGGAGGGTGGGGTCCACTTAGAGGAGGAAGAGATCGTCGTGGGATCTGAAGGATAGATGGTAGGATATGGGAACTGAGGAATTGCGTGGGAGATTAAGGATCAAGTCGAGTCACTGGGTGACCCGGACTCAACTCGATTTGAGTTCGGATTGAGCGCAAGTCTCCTTGATTTGGATAGACTCACCCATTTGATTCGGGTTAAGTTGAATCAGGTTTGAACGAGTGGGACGAGTTAAGTCTACCAAGTTAACTTGTTTGGTGCCTAACTCTATACTTGGACGACCATGTTAGTATGATGTTTACTTTACCCACAGAGGGAAAGGAAACATCTATTTCTTCTCAAAGATGAGATAGAGATTACCTCAGCCCTTTGAGTCGCAACAAGTAGAAAGGTCATTGTACTACTAGTAGTTGATCATTTAATGTACAATCACTCGCAAAAAAGATAATGGAATCACATCGGGTCACAAACTCTTGTTATACTTAAAGGGTGGTGGTTGAAATGGATGATATGTAAATTGTGTAGTTGGCTGTGAGATGTTGGATGTGGGTCATGTGGGGCTTTAGTTTTTTTGCAACCAACAAAAAAATAATATGATTTTCGGACAATTTGATATTGTATTTTAAATTAATTTTAGAGTAATTGGTGTTTCAAATTTTCTAGTCAAGTTGGGCCATGGCCACGGGGTGTGTGCATATACATGTGCGCGAGTGTGTCTTTTCATGCAAATCTAAAGAGCTACACCCCTTCATTTTTTGTTTTGAACCATTATGTCTTTTTGGGCCCATGGTCACACTAGCTGGGTATAAACCAAACCAGCACAACCCTTTATGAAAGGGTGTCTCTACACCCTTACAGTGTCCACTTATAATCTATAAATAGACTTATCATTAGTTTATTAAAAACAAAAGAAAAGATTTGGTTTTACTTTAAAAGTGTGTTTAAGTATTTTCTAGCTTGGGTTAAGATTGTAAGTGGTTCGAGCCCATGTACAATGAGTGTAGTGCTAGGATTGGGCATTGCACCCAGGAGGTTGATTGCCCCAAAAAAACCTATTATACTTGAGACGTGGTCAAAAAGGGCAAATTTAATTTCAAGCCAAGTAATTTCTAATCACGGTTTGACTTCTACAAACCGATAAATTTTTCTCTTTAATTTTAATTAGTCCAAATAATTTTTCAAAATCCATATTCCAACATTTGTACGGAGTCGTGCTGCTGTAAGATAAAACCATATTAACTTGGCACCCAAAATTTGCTCAAAGGCTAGCCAAAACCAGTAACATTCATGGGCACAGCTATTTCTTAACCAAAGCGGCTGAGGTTAATTAGCCGTTACGTCTAAGGGGTTATTATTATCATTATTATTATATGAATTCAGATGTTGCAAGGGCTTCCAGTCCTCTTCTGTAAAAAAATGTCAGGCATTTTTTAAGGTTACAGTTCTAACCAGCCACCTACCTTGATGGTCCACCAAAGAGCAACATGCAATTAAGCTATAGGGCCCACCCTGGCAAATAAACTGGCACAGGCATTATCATATCACATAAAAACACAGAACCACTTTTTCAAAGGAACACCAACAAAACAAACCAGCACCAACAGCTAGAAAACCCAGAAGAAATCCACTTTAGGCATGCATGTGCGCACCACATGTTCTTTGATGGTAGTGGGCCTCACATGGAAGTTCATTTGAGTGGTTAACAATTTTCTATGATCATGAGAGTTAAAGCTATGGGCCCATTTTCCAACCCGACATAATAGCCACACAATCATCACCTGAATCATCAACCATGTAAATGAGTTGACTCGGCACCCTCTCTCTCTAGAAGTGGGGGAGTGTTAGATCCCTTGATATATATTGATATGTCATCCTCTGATGACTAATGACTCAATGATTCTAGCTTTTAGAGCAAGGGGCGATTTAATATAATATTAGAGCAGAATGTTAAGTCTTCAAATTTTAGAGGACGTTTGGCCCATGATATTAGATGGAATTACATGGAATTGAATTAAAAAAATCAACACCCGGATCCATAGCTCAAGTGGTAGACTGAGTGAAAGATACCTCATTTCAACACACCGAGTTCTTGACATCGATTCCCTGGTGGGGGTGGCTAACAGTCAAGTGTGATCTAACAATCGGTGAACAAAAAAACAAAAAGAAAGAATTACAAAAATTGCTTTTTCAAACCTATCCCTTATTTGGTAACATTATTTGTTGACGTTGGTTAATTAAAAGCTTACGTAATTTATGACTGTGGGATGGAATTCTTCACCCGAGAAAATATCGGGAGCAGGTTGTGTGGTGGTGTTTGGAGTCACCGAGTTCCGTGGGCCCTATTATGATATATGTATTATATCCACACCATCCATCCATTTTTTGATATTACATTATGTCATGAGCCAAAAATTGAGACAGATCCAAATCTCAAGTGAACCACACCAAGAAATCAGTGGGGACCATGATTCCCACCGTTGAAAACTTCCTAGGTCCCATCATGATGTTTATTTGTCATCCAAGTTGTTCATCAGGTCACACAAACCTAGATGAAGGGAGAAAACAAATATCAGATTGATCCAAAACTTCTATGGCCATACAAATGTTTCAACAGTGGTCACTAAATCCACACTCTTCCCTCTCATGTGGCCCATTTGACATTTTGATCCAATTAATTTTTGATCTCCTATTCTAAGATGAGCTCTCAAAATGAATGAACGTAGTGGATTTCTTACGAACAACATAGTAGGGCCCACCTAGCATTCCTAGGCACTAACTTCCGGTGGAGCATTTTGTAGAAAATCCTAGTCCAACTCCTCCAAATGAATTTTCAAACGCATTATTCTCATTCATCTATAGATGGGGTTAACTTATTTAAGGGATCGGATCCATCTAAGGGTTTCGATGGGCCATTTTGGCGTGTTGGGGTCATATTGGCCACATGTGTGCAGATGCACATACCAAAAGCTCAGATCTTGCACAACAGCTCTGACGTGGGTCCCTCTGCCGCATGGCCACATGAGATGTTAATGCGGTCCATCTAAGGGGTCCATGAAAGGGCTGAGGGCTGTAACCTCGCTGTTTCTTATATACAGCCTATCTGTACAGACGGAGACTGAAGAAACCTCGGGATTGCAGCTCTTCCCATGGCCCACCACGTGAGAACATTATGTATAGCCATTCAAACGTCGTGCACATTATGTGTACTGTACTCCGCGATGCATGTTCACGATACGATACGGACAACGACCCACATTCAGTAGCCAAACTTTGTCCATTTTGATGGTCGAGATTACCCCATCTTCATGATTATTCAGCTCGGCCACCGGTGGTGGGACATATGGCCGTATAGATGGATGCAATCACGTGCACAGGTATTGTTTGTTGTATTTTAAATTATTTTAAAATAATTTAGTTCTTTAAAATTTTTGTTGAGCCCCACTTACATTGAGCTCATATTTTAAATTATTTTAAAATAATTTAGTGTTTCAAAATTTCCATTGAACTCCGCTTACATTGAGCTCGTACTTACATGTACGCATGAATATGTGTCCTTTCACATAAGTTTAAAGGGTTGCAATTTTTTCATTTTTGTTTTAAAAGGTTGTAATTATTTTTAACACACGGGTCGTATTAATTGAATTTAAACTCCACTATCACAATCCTTTATGAAAGAGTGTCTTATAAGCATTCTCACAAAGTTAATTTATAAATAAACTTCTTTTAATTTGATTTTAAGATACGGAAAAGAAAATAAAGAAAATATTTGCTTTCGAAATATGATAAAAGTGTTTTTTAGTTTGAGTTAATAGTTGTATTCTAGAAGTCAATTGCCTTGAAAATTGTGTTGTATTTAGGATGTGGTTGAGGGACGACAACTTCAATTTCAAGCCAAGTGATTCTAGGTAATAGTTGTTGTATTCTAGAAGTTAATTGCCTAGAAAATTGTGTTGTATTTAGGATGTGGTTCGGGAAGGACAAATTCAATTTCAAGCCAAGTGATTATAAATCACATTTTGACTTTTACAAATTGATAATTTTTCTTCTTTTTCTTATTTTAATTTTAGTTAGTCTAAATAATTTTCTAAACTTTAAATTCCAACAATCTTAAAATTAGACTTCTTTTATTGAAAATTATTTAAAACTATAGTTATATCTAAGTTGTCTATAAAATATTTGGCAGGGCTGAAAGTCGAACAAGTTGGGCTGGGTCAAGTTGGTACTACTCAAGCCTAACCCAACACAAGGTTCCTATACCTCAACCTTAAACTAACCTCGGGTTGAGAATTCTCAACCCAAGCCCAACCCAAGCTAGCTTGGTTGGGTTGGTCAGGTATATATATGCTAATATTTTCATTATTACATTAATCTATTATATTTTCAATACACATCTTATTTTTTATACTTATAATTTTATTAATTATTTATGTAGTTATTTATCGTAAAAAAGTTCATTTTTTCTAGACAAGCAAGTTAAAATATAGGGCAACTACTCCTTTAAGAGCGGTAATTAAAGTGTATCAAGCAATCTATTTGGTAGAGAGAAATACATAGTATCTTGTTAGCTTGAGTCATCGGAAATGACGTAGACCTGTGAAACCCGACGGCATTGGAATTTCCTGTGCCTTTAACACAGCCGAACCATACTCGATCCTAATTAATTTATAAGGAACTTATATATTAATTGGGTTCAGTTTAAGTCGGGCAACCCAAGCCCAACCCAAGTTTCATCGGGTTGGTGTTCATATGGCCCAAGCTCGAGACAAACCCAATACATGTAGCCCAAGCCTAACCCAATGTTAGGCCCGTCACGGGTCAGTCGGGTTGAACCCGCCCACTTTCTGCCCTAATATCTAGTAATATTGTAAGTAGCACCCTACCCCCTACAAATTTTGAAGGCCTGGCAAATCCTACGTGATCAATCGAAACACGTGGAAAATGCATAATTCCTTGGAAAATAAATACTGCTTTTCTTTCATTGTCCATCTAAAAGTGTCCACTTGAAATCTTTGTTTGGTTTTGCCCACAGTGAGTTGATGCAGTTACAGCCGGTAGATCTGAATATGGCATAGTACAATTGGCAGAGCACCGTGGTTCCTATGCATACACATCAAATAATTTTACACATGTCAGAGTTTCTTTTCAATCCCGACCGTCCATCTAGTGTTTCAAATAATGGATGGACAATATTGGAAAACAAAAAGCTATAATATCTATAGTTTATTTGGTAAACAAATCAACGGTGAGAAACAAAAGTGGTGTATGATATGGTCCAGTATATTTGATTTCCGAAAACTAGGCTGAAATGTATGCGGCATCATTCGGCCACTTATATCAGCAGTTTATATGATGCGAAAGCTACATGTGGCTAACAGTGAAGTGTGAGCTGACAGTGGGGTGTACTAACAAAACTTTTTTTTTTTAATAAAAATAAAATAAAAATAAAAATAAAAGCTACATGTGGTTGTTGTTATGCAAGCACTCAGCAACTATACACGTGGCACCCAATGAGAAATGTACAGCTTCACACGTACCATCTAGTCTCGCTTGTGCAAGATCAAAACCGTTCAGGAGGATTATTAAAGGTTGGTGTGGTCCAAAAAAGTTTTCTACCGGACTCCACGAAGCTTAGGTGATCTACAAACTACCGTGTATAGGGCGTATCCAGCCATCATCTAAAAAAGGCATATAAATTCCCTCAGTGGGCCTAACCGATTTATCAGGATTGTCCTACGGATTATTAATAGCCCTTCTTTGTTATTCCCTTTTCAATGGTCTAGATTTATGGTTCCCTATTAATTGCTCTATGGAATGATGATAAGCGGCATGAATTTATTGGGACAGCTTGAGATGTATGATATCTTGCTTGATTCTTTAAGCCAACATTTAACAGATGTCGGACTCATCATTAGAGATCTATATCATTCTTTAGGTTAGATCATATTAGTAGAGTAAAAGTGAAATATTTTCTCAAATTAGAGAAACTTTTAGCTATTTCATAGTGCAAAAATCTCACTCAATAAGAGACTTCTTGGTTAAAGAGTAATAAGGCGAATACCAGTCACATTCACCGTTAAAACGGCTAATGATAAGATCCAATCTTTCGGGTATTTTATAGACAAATTTCTTAGAAAAACGAGGATATGTTATTACCATCATGTCATTTGCTGACCTAGGATATGTTTGTTACATCCAGTTGATTCATACGTGGTTCCGTGGTGGATTTTCCTTAGTTCATAAGTTTTAATGATAGGTTTATCAAGTGGGACATGAACATGGGGCCATAAATGTATCTATCAAGGCTAGATCTAATATTGTGGGGTGTACCTCTAAGGAGACCATGTGATGAATGTTATGGATCAATGCACGTGTGCTATGTTTGCATATGTAAGTGTTTATGTTTAGATCCCAGAAACAATAGAAATAGCAATGTTACGAGATGGCGGGATTAATATAATTGAAAATCAAATTAATTGCCTCTTTTTAATAGTATAATCAGTGGCCATTAGACGAATGGGTAGGAAGAAAATTGCCAGTGGTCCGAAGGTCTAGATTCACCAGGTGATTGTTTGATCAATTAGATTTTTAGACTAAAGTTCTATTCACAATGGATGTCAAATTGGTGTTTACGTGTGCGAATAAAAGTTCATTTGATGAACTGTTATGAACTATGATATACCAACAAATGTATAGTTTTCTGACGAGCAAACTTCCGCACATGTGGGGCCCATTGTTCGATGAACAAATTGTAAGTAAAAAGATACTTGATTATAGATTGAGAATGTCCAAGAAACTTTTATATTAAGAGGTCCTAACATTTCTAGATTTGGTCACATTTTCCCTCCATATTCAACTGCCAAAATTTCATTGACCAATTATTATTTTATTAGAGAATCTGTTAAAATATGAGGCATGTAATTAAATAAGGGTCATACTCTATTTTAGTTTTCATATGTGTATGCATTTCTCCAGCCTCTTTGAATTGTAGATACAGTATGACCACCTAGCTTTGCCGTCAATTGATTGAATGGTAGAATGTATTCAAGGTCAACTGAGTTGGTTAAAGGGTAAGATGTATTCATGGTTGGTGATACAGTAGCTATCAAAATAAATTGATAAGAAAATATGGTGGTTTTATTCTATCTCTATTTTATTACATTGAGATAATGTTAAAATATTTTATTCACTTTGATAGCATACATGTTAACACTCCTTATGACTATTCCATCATCTAAAGAAAAACATAGGTGAAAGTGTCACAACTTGAATATTCCACAATCATTGGTAGCCTGGTGTACCTAATGAATTATACAATGTCTGATATAGCATATGTAGTAAATAGAATTAAGCAGATATACTCATAACTCTAGTCATGATCATTTGAATGTTTCATCTAGAGTTCTAAGGTATCTAAAAGGTATTATTGCATATGTTATACATTATATTGGTTTTTCCTCGGTATTGGAATGATACAGCGATGCTAACTGGAGATTACATGTTTAGATAAAACAAAGTCTACAAGTGAATACATTTTCATTTTAGTTGGAAGAGTTGTCTCCAGAAAATCCACCAAATAGACCTATATTGCTCAATTCACTATAGAATCTAAGTTTATTGCTTTAGAAAGGCAGGAACGGAAGCATAATGAATTAAAAATCTAATCGCTAATATACCTTTATGACAAAAACTTGTTTCAGCTATATCTTTACATTGTAATTGTCAAGCAGCTATAACAAGAGCTAATAGTAAGATTTATAATGACAAAAGTATGCATATTCGACTCCAGCATAACATAGTAAGACACTTACATATGGTCGAGTAATAGCCATTGATTTTGTGATATCAAAGAAAAACCCGACAGATCCTCTGACTAAAGGGCTTAGTAAACAATTAGTCATTGATACATCTGTAATGTCCTGGATTTTTATTGTTTTGAATTTTCAAAAATCTTTGAATTTTTTTATATATAATTAACTTATGTTGTCATTTACTGACTATTAACACTCAATGTTAGCGTATAAGCGGGTGGTATTAGTGAAGAACCACACAAACTCAATTAATCAACCATAGGAAGCTAATAAATCCACCCGATCACGTAAACCTCGAATATAGTTTCGTGATTTATTCATCTAGGGCTCGAATTTAGCTAACCTACCACTGACTAATCAAGATAATCGCGTCTAGATAAAGACCTACCAAAAGCCGAGACAAGGGTCGGATCTTAATCAACAAACTAAACTAACTCAGTTATTCTTTTAGCCTAAGAACCAATGGTTTATAATGATTATAATCGAATCATCATTTTTGCTAGTTGCGAATAGGTCACACTATGAACTTAGCTAATCCAAACTCTAATTATTACGTATGAGAAATCTCACTACCCAATTCATTTCAGAAATGCCCTGATTATCCAAACAAGATTTATACCACTCGTTAGTGGGCCACTAAACCCGAGGCTATAGAAATATATTCATCTTAGTGAGTTTGACGTCCATCGCGAAACATCGAGCTGAGATCGCGTCTTGAATCGTTCAACTTGGACTCGCAAGTCGAGTACTTGGGTTGTATGAATACCTTATATAAAAATATGAAACTCAAGTGAAATAAGTCCATTTGCTCTTTCGCGAAGTTATAACTTTCAGATTATCGATTCATGGAGAAATTTGGGGTATCGATTAAAGATATTTCCCCACACATATCCTTATAGCCGTGGCCCCGATCGACCATCGGTGATCGTCGAATAGACTTCCGATCATATCCGTCGATCGGCGCATCCAAATGGCGGGCCGATCATATCCACACATAGATCATCATTAGGGCTAACTATCTTATGGTATATATCGACATGTACACCCCATAATGGGCCGTAGAAGTTAGAAAAACACTCCCGTAGGGCTAGTATAGTAAAAACCCAGCCCTTAGGGCCATTTATACCAAATCTGACACTATATAAAGCCTTCATTTGGGACCCCCTCATCCCATACGAATTTAAACAAGAGAAAATGAAAAAAAGGGATATGAAAAAGGGAAAAAAGGAGAAGAGAGAGAGCTTGGGGAGTGGGTGTTGGTGCACTTCCACCCTCTCATCCCCTCTCTAACCACCTTATCGCTCATGGATCATTTGTGGAGTTTTCTCAGCGGCGATTGGAGGTAAGAAATAGATTTTACGCTCTAATATAGCCTTTGGGGTTAGGTTTTCTAGTCCTTATAATTGTTTGTATGATTGTTTAGGCATTTCGACGATCTTTCCTTAACACCTTAACCATACAAGAATCGTAAGTCGAGCGAATCGTCACAAGGTGCGGACCATTATACCTAGATTACTTTTTATCGACCCTTGAAGGTCCCGGTTAATGATCTTTTGTGGTGAATGTTTTATTGATTGTTAGCATGTTCATATTCCGAGTTTGATTGCAACATGTGTGGTTAGTCGTTTATTGATGCTCATGTGTTTGATAAAATGTCTAAGTGATTGAAAGTGTTAATCTATTAATGCTCACATGCTTGATGGAATGCCTAGGTAGATGTGTGGTTTTATTAATGCTCAAATGTTTGATAAAAATGCTTAAGTACATGTGTGGTTCTATCAATGCTCACGTGTTTGATAAATTGCCTTAGTGGTTGTGTTGTGCTAATGATGCTCATATATTTGATGAAGTGCGTAAGTGGCTATGTTGTTAAAACCATGCTATGACAACATGATGAATTGTTAGGTTGTAGTGATGCTTAGGTTACTTACAACATTGGGAAAGTCTATTAACTGCCCGAATTAAGGGGTGACTAGAGTTAGGTCGGTCACCCTAAGCTTGTTCGATCGACATGGATTAAACACGGATAACCGACAATAGATGGACTACACGGGATGCTTGCACCTAATGTCGGTTGCGCCGGAGTTCTCCAAATCAATCAAATTAGCCTAATAGTCAACTAACCATGTGTGTTCACAACATATGACAACACCGAATAGAATCTAGGATACCCCGTTTCCATTGAACGAGTCTACTTTTAAATGTTAGTGATACAATCCATAAGTCTCATGGGCCGAGCATGGTGTTATGGGACACCATATCTGACCTGTCGGCTTACGTTGGAGTGATGAGCATCCCCGTAGTAACCAATAAGCAATCAAAAAGGCCATGAGCCTAGTGCAACCAACTATAATAATGCCGCGACCGCTTCACATTTGTATTTGGGTGACGACTCTTATATCATCTATGAACGCTCTCCACCCATTGATGGGCCGCCTAACCCTGTACATTCGTACTATGTCATCCGGGTCCTTAGTGATCGGTCGGGCTAGTTGGTCAGGCTAGTGTTAGCCTCACATTAATTGGGGTGTTGTCGTCTAGGTGGTAAACCTGAATATGGATCAAGGGACATAGGTGAGGAACCGCTTCGGCCGCCCCGAGCCTAGTGATTTAGTTGAGAACACGATAAAATGAGGGTACCCTAGCTTCCCTAATATAGTGGATGAATGAAACTTAATAATTACTCGGCTAACATGAACATTCATCGCATTAGTTTAGGTTAGTGACTCGGCAGTCGAGGTCGCATTGAAGGAGTATTGGTCATATGCGAATGTATAGATGGAGTCGCTTGAGGGAGTGTTGTTTGGAAAGAGCATGGATCATGTCATATATTCATATGTGCATTTAACAAGAGTATTTAAGAAATGTTTGTTTGGTTGTTTATCATTAATTGCGCTGATTGAGTTGATAAAACATGTGTAACTTAAAACTAATAGAACCATTGAGTTACTTACTCACTCCCACCTGGGACGATGTTTTAAAACACCAACCAGACATATCATTGATGCAGGTACTAGTGAGACCTCAGACAGGTACGCTTATATCGGGTTGTGCTAGCGCCATTATGTTTGGAGAATTGGCGTAAATTAAAAGCTTTACACTTTAACCACCTTAGGTATGTATATTGTGACTTGTATAATCCCCATTTTAGGCAATCACCACCATGAAAATTATATTTTTGACTGTTAGCTCTACTATTTTGAATCTTTCGTTATCTTTACTGCGCTTTGGATCCGCTAAGTGAATTGCGTTACTCTGATTATCCATGTGCGGAATTGTAACACCCTGTGTTTTCAGGACCTGAGTATATGACCCGTTTCCCAGAAACCCGAGTGTTAACCTTAAAGGATGGTCGAATTCGAGTATATATATATATATATATATATATATATATATATATATATATATATATATATCTTCCTTTCTTTCAGAGTTAGCAGTTTAGCGTAGAATTTTCAAATCAACATAAAGAGAAATTGCATTTACATTTAGGGCCTGTTTGATTTGCGATTCATGGGCGTAAATACGAGTAAAGGTAAGTAATCATTATTCACATTTCACGCCTGCAAAACGGTTGGGTGAATTGCACGGTGGGTGATCCTGTTTGGTTGCACCATGAGAGCTGTAAATACAGTGTATTTACGATTTCTGCTGTTTGATTTTCAGCTTGCAATCTGACTTGCAGGAGTACGGCTGGAATATGATGGCACTTCTGGTATTAGCATTCTAAAGCATGGCCAAACAGTACACGTCACCTTCGGACCCCGATGTCTTCTTGGGAGATGAACATGGCAGATCCATCCTGTCACAGTACGCGTGGACATTTTCTTCTTGAATTTGGACTTTTTTCACATGATCATACATTTGATGGCCACCACCGCGTTGATGGTCTGGATTGTTAATATGGACGCTGATGCGCCTGTGTGTGCATGTAGAGCTATGGTTTAGCGATCCTGGCCATTGATCTGTCTGAAGGATTACGCTGTGGACGGATGACCCAAGAAGCGCCCAGATCAAGACGCTTTTGGCTTCGGATCAGCAACCTACTAATAATGGTTAAAGCAAAACACAAAAATAAAAAATAAATCTGCCAAAAAGAGTCCTGGATCGTATGAATCATCTAATCTTCAGGTGCGGATTGCCCCGTGACCCCAACACCACCTAACTATGTAGTTTCAGGATTCTCAGGACTCTGGGACCCACTGATGTGTTTTATCCACTCCGACCATACATTTTGGTAGCTCATTTTAGGGCATGGCCCCCAAATTGAAGCATATCCAAAGCTCAAGTGGACCACAAACAGGAAACTGGAAGGAACCTTCCTAGGGCTCAGTGTTTTTTATTTGTCTCCCAATCTTTTCATAAGACCTGGATGGAGGGAAAGCACATAGGTCAGCTTCATACAACTTCTGTTGCCCCCAAAAAGTTTTCAACAGTAGGCAGCCGTTCAATCCCCACTGTTTCCCATGGCGTGATCCACTTGAGCTTTGGATACGCTTCGATTTTGGGTTCAAGTCCTAAAATGCGCTAGCAAACCAGATGAACGGTCTGGATAAAACACATACATCATGGTGGGCTCCACAGTCCTGACACCACATATCAACATGGTGCTGGGTAACCACGGAATCCGCGTCCCTATTCTCCAGATATGTTTGGAGCACCCAAACAGTAAGGCCCACCATATCAACGGTCCCGGTCACCATGCAACGTGCCTCTTATATAAAACAGCGGCATCAGACCCTCATAGATGCTCATTTTTTAATAGTCTTTCTACCTAAAACTGATTTGGACGGAGTGGATGGACTGTGTGGATAAAAACCAGGCATAAGGTGGCTCCCCAGAGCCTCTGATAGTTCCTAATATATCAATATACCACTTAAGAAATCCCAAATCAAAAAAGGGAAACCATAGATGACTATTAAAACATGTTCAAACGACAACTTCATACAAGTCCTGTAGTGATGGACATCCACCACTACAACTTTAATGGTTCAGATAAAAGAGGTGAACAGCCATGATGAAAATCAATACACCTACTAGAAGCAGAATTGCAGTATCGTGGTCTTGGTTTGAAGTGCTCTCCGCCTTCAGTGATGGAGGGTTTGAAGTTAAGGCTCCAGTATATAAGGTATTATGACGGCGAATATGAGAAACTTGAAATTCCTGACCATGCAAAGCTTCATGGATAACCCCGCTGTCATCATCACCCCTCAAGGGAGGAAATTCTTGGTTGGACATCTCAGGATTTTGTGGTTGTAAATGAAATGCCTCCCATGCACGGATCGCCAATTCCTGCGACTTGTACGATTTGAATAACGCCCAGTGGAACCCATCTACCTCGAGATTACATTCCTCCCAAGTAAAGTAAATACCAGGTCTTCTTCCCCTAAATACAACGTACACCTTTCCCATCTAACAATAAAAAGCAACATCCGTTAAAAAACAGATTTATATTTCAATTAGGCTTACATAGAGACATTCGTAGAAATTCAATGTACAATTTAGATGTGTTGTAGGTATATATTTAAAATATTACTTGGACATAAATGTAACATGTGATAGGAAAGGATCAACCTATTAAATGTTGTGCATCGGGAAAATCTAACATAAATGCCAGGTGAAGCAACATAGAAAACAGATAAGAGTGCCCTCTCTATTACATATTAAACCAACATAGTAAAGTGTTGAAAATCCAAAATATACCATGAAAATATTAAGTCAAATCGTCCAAAAAGAAAATAAAAATATGCATCAAATAGTTTTCAGTGGAGCATTCAACAACATCGTTTTCAGTGGAGCATTCAACAACATCTCGTCAGGAAACTTGTCCAAAAGCCCGAGGGCATCACTGATTGGACATCATCAACATCCGGAGAAAATCCAGCCTCTTATGATTAGGTAAGTTAAGGAAAGTAGCACCATATTCTTCCTCCTTTGAAAGTAGTTTTGTTGCGGAAAGTACTTCTTGCCCGTTCAGTCCATCCAACTGTTCCAGTTCTGGAATGATAACAGCCATTCTTGCAAAATTCTTTCCCTTTGTCATATTTGTCGCAATCGATTGCAGAGCTTCAGCCATGTCAGTCAAACCATGACCAATCACATCAGTTGGACGGGTAGTCCTCGCCCTCTTCCTAGAGCTTGCACTGCTGTTTGTAGTGTTGGAGTTGTTTCCATTTGCACGTGGAGTCGAATGTGGTATATTGGCACCTTCACGACTGTCCCACTCCCAATGGATAGTTGAACCACTGTCCCCAAAGTCATCAGATGCAAGATCAACTGAAGCAGAATTGAGGTCCACAGTCTGTGTCATCGGATCATCCAGATTCCTTAGGCCACCAATAGAGCCCCTGTCAAAATTATAATTTTCAGTTGCACATCTTTTACCAGTGGCACGATCATCTCCAAAAATGTACTCCAGGTCATCATATCTTGAACACGGCTTACTACGAACATGTTGTGCGTACGGGTGTGACTATTAAGAAGCCAAGAATTTTGAATATCAAGTTAATGATAAGTAGTCGGCCTAAATAACAATTAAAATTGTTTTAAAAGTTTGAAAAGTAATATTGTCTATGAACCTTTATATAGTCGACCCAAACATCATCCATTGTGACCACCACCTTCAAACCATCATCTCACCCGAAACCACTAGCACTGCGCAAATCCCGAATTGTAAAGTACAATTTTTTCACAGTGCGTAAGCGGTTAATGACGTTCTTCGCTGTGAGAATGATCCCCAACTTATCTCTGATGTTGTCAACACATGGTTTGTACGTCTTCTTCTTAAAACCATGCCCACTCCTCTTCCCATTTGCAACCTGCTCCACCAGACTATCGATAAGACAGTTGTCCATGACATCTATCCAGCGAAGAATACCGCCAGGGGAATGCGCTTCAGCTACAGATTTTCCCGCATTCTTCTTTGGTGTTCTTCTTGGTGTTGTTACTGCACTACTTCCAGTAGTCCTCTTTGTGGGTGTGGACGGTTGAGATCTCGCATTCATTGGAGTTGATGAGGAGGAATCTTCAAGTATCTAAAAAAAAGAAAAAATTTGCACAATCCAAATGAGAAAGATCCACCTGAAGGTCTATAGTGGTCAAAATGTTCATTGTAATATTGCTTGTGAATGCGATGATCAAAATATACAATGAGTAATACGAAAAAAAGAAAACAATAATCCTTAGGACATCAATTTTCTTGCAAAAAAAGGTAAATTCATAAATAACCTATACCCTTTGACTCACTGTGCTATAATCGTTCCACATCCTCTGTGCAATGTTGTCACGAAATGTCATCCATGCATCCCTCTCTGTCTGAGGGGCATTAAGCACATTTCGTTGGTCATCGATATCAGCATTCTCCAATGTTGATGGTGACAATCCTACATCATAATCTCTTGATGTACCATCCGCATCCACAATTTCGTCATCCCCCGACAAACGGATAAAATTGTGAAGGACACAACAAGCGAGCACAATCTTGACCTGTGTCACTACTGGGTATTGTGGAGCCATTTTTAGAATGGGAAATCGAGACTTTAATACCCCAAAGCAACGCTCAATAACATTTCTGAGCTGTGCATGACGATAATTGAACAGCTCTTTCGCATTGGAGGGATTACGTCCGGTCCGATATTCATTGAGATGGTAACGGACACCTCGATATGGAGCCAGAAATCCGGGAGAATGCGCATACCCAGCATCCACAACGTAATATTTCCCTTCACGTACGGTAAAACGATCATGTTCATCGGTCAGGGCACTTTGTAGAACGCGTGCATCTGAAGCAGATCCCTCCCAACCCACAAGCAGATAGACGAATTTCATATCGAAGTCACAAACCCCCATTACATTCTGAGAAATTATCCATTTCCTGTTACGGTAAATGCCACTCTCATTATTAGGAACAAAGGCAGGTATATGCGTCCCATCTATAGCACCGATACAATCCTACGGGTGCAGATAATGAAAAAATCATTATTACTTAAAACGTGAAAAAACGCTATTGCTTCAACTACGATGAAATTGGAAATTAAGTGATAAATGACTAACCTGAAAGTAGTTATTCCAATTTGGATTGCTGGTAATCTCAGGTGGAGTTTCTGGACCGGGTAGTTGTACATAAACAGGGTATAGAGACACTATAACGTCTAGAACCCGATTGAAATAACGACTCACCGTTTCACCGGACCGTATGAATCGATGTCCAATGACTCTGTTACGTACATTATGTTCTAAAGTATGCAGAAACATCACAAGTTGTTCTTCCATACTTACATGTTTTGCGTCGTTCAATTTATTATTATCCCGTAGTATTGAACATAGGTTGAAAAAAGTCGTCCTTCGCATTTTCAACTGAGAGATGCAGTCGTTGTCTGTAGCCCTAATAATTCCGTTGATGATCCAAGCTCGTTCATTATCCGCATGCCTTGGTGGATTCCGAAATAAATAATTGCAACAATATTCTCCAGCTGCCATAGCGGCTGACGCAGATGCAAATATAATTGCAAACATATTCATCTCCTCTTCTGCCCATTCGCTTGGATCCATTGTCCGGAGATTGTAGTATCTACACAACATAATTCTCGAAAATCAAGGACTTGGGTTCCTTTTTGTACATGTAAATTAAATGCAGGGCTGTGTGACCTTATCAACAGGTTAGATGTATATTCAAAATATACAGTGGCCCCTCTGCTGTTTTAAAAATGAGCGTTTAATCAACACCAAATCTCATGAGGGTGTGGTCCACATCAGATTTGGATCTGTCTAATTTTTTGGGATTAGCCTCGAAAATAATGATCCAAAATTGATGGACGGGGTGGATAAAAAGTATACAATATTTTGGGGCACACTTCGCACCGTCCAATAGCCACGTGGATAGGGATCCAACCATCCGTAGTTACAATAAGGCACCGATTCAATTTCAGGGTGCTTGCTTATCAAGTTTCATACGTAGCCAGAGTATCAAATAACTCCCCTTTTATTGGTGGAGCCATGAGATTGGAAGACCCTGCCTCTGACAGTGGACAGTTGGTTATATCCTGCTTCCATCCATCTGCTTACCGTTCAAAAGGCTTTTTGGGAACGGTCTAGCCATGTTGGATCATCTGTTGTGGTATACTTTTCTGGGAACGGTCTAACCATGTTGGGAACTAACTAATGAACGGTCTGGATCTCTAAAAGGCGGGGCCATCTGTATAGAATGCTGGTCCAGACTAAGACCTGAATTTGTAGGCCGCGATTATAACTTGAGTTGTGGCCAGCTTGGAGGAAACAAACCTTCTCCACTTGGAGAATATCCGTCAGTTGGAATATTTTAACCGTCCATTGTATCCATTAGAAATCATAACATAGCTCCAAGGTGCAACTACGATTGCGATTTTCTCATGAAATACCATTTTCATACAGGGCCCATAGATAAGGAAGCGGATTAGCATACTGAGTAGACCTTGCGGGGTCCACGATTCTTTTTTTTTTTTTAATCCACTCCGTTAATACATTTTAACTTGTAATTTTAAGCTTTAATTCCAAAATGGAAGCATATCCAAACCTCAACTGGACCACAAGATGGGAAACAGTGTGATTGAACCTCTACCGTGTATTGATTCATGGAGGCCACAGAAGTATCGAATCTCGCTGCTGTTTGCGTTTTCTCTACATCCATGTCCGATAGTATCTTAATAACAGGTTGGATGTACAAATAAACATCACTGTAGGTCCCAACTGAGTTTCAACGGTGGAAATCATTATTCCACTGTTTCCGGTGGTATGGTATTAAAACCTAGGGATTTACTACCAAATTTTGGATTCAACCACTAAAATTAGAAGGAAAAATGGATAGAAGGTGTGGATAAACCACATACATAGACGGTGGGCCCAACTGAGTTTACTCAGTATGATAAAAGCGTACTGAGTAACTCAGTACGCAATTTCCTTTCCACAGATGCATGGTTTGGAGGTTGTCACTCTCTCTTCTATTTTCTTAGGCGTGGTCCACTATAGATTTGGATTTTGACCATTCTTTGGATCATGCAGTAAAATGATTTCCGTCCAAATGGATGGACGGTGTGGATACAATACATACATCATGGTGGGACCCACATAACTTGTAACCTGACCTCACGTCAGTAACCAGTTTCGCTACAACGGTAGTCAACGTTGTGCGCGGAGCAGCCATACTCTCCAGCAACGATGGTCCATCAATCCCAACTTTCTGCTCCATTAGAGCTGTGGACAGGCCAATTCTTTTGGGATCTTACATGAAAATGATCTATTCCATTGAGGTGGATAAAATACGTACATTGAGATTGGCCCCACAGCGCACTGCCCGGACGAATTACAGTCCGGGTGGGGTAGGACTCAATCCGATCCATATCTATGTTGCCGTACAGTAGTCAATCAGGTTTACAAATGGATTGGCTAATCCCCCTGCCACTAGCCATTGGACAAATGCAAGGATCCGAAATTGTCCAAGCCGGCTGGGGTGACGAACGACATAGATATACCTGTGCCGAGAGCTTTGAGGTCCACAGATGGATCCATGACAAATCCACCCCGTCCATCTGTTTCGAAAGATTACAATAGGATAGTATTTTAAATATTCTGGTAGATCCAAAACCCAAAACTCAGGTGGCTACAAATCGAAACAGAAACGGGGCCATCTTTCATAACAGATGGACGGAGTGGATTTGTAATGGTCATCTCTGCGGGTCCTACACAGAATGAGGCAGATAAAACTCTTTCGTGGACCCCACCACAGAAAATGACGGAAAAGTGGTGAACTTAACGGTGGGCTAGGATGAGCATCTCTGGCTAGGTTTATATGTTTGGGATAGAAATAAAAATTTATATATTGGACCGAATGGATGGCGTAGATAATACGCGGACATCACGGGGGGACTGCCAAGATGTCCCTCTAACACCACGGTTTTGAGATTCACAGCAAAACAAAAAACATATCTGACCTGCTTTGAAGATGACGAACTGTAGGAAACTGCAACACAATCCACCTGCATTTGCAAAAAATGGATGAATACAGGGCATTCGAAAATAAAAAAAGACGAAGACGATATCACAATTGCCACCTACCAGAAACCGAAGGAGGGAAAGCGGGGTGTTCAGACGCTGAAGTGGAGGTTTTTATAACCTACGTCGAAATTGCCCGTTGCATGCATTATGCTTAGGTAGTCATGTGGAACACTCCGGATTTTCAGCTTGCCATCCATCTCCTGTCATAGGTGGTATGATGGCTTTTTTCAGCTATAGACGGCTATTTGGCAGGGTCGTGCATGTGGTAATGTAACATAGAAGTAAGACCATGTGATCTCAGTTTGGCCCATCAACATGTTTTAAGCACAATCCACGCCGACTAATGGTTCGGTAATACAGATTAAGGCGTTCAACCAAAAAATGAGGCTTCCTACTGTACTAAGTCCGATAGTATCACAGAAATCACCATTATAATCCACCTTAACCATTGACATTATGATAGACCCAGCTGTGGACAGTCAAACCATCCCAGGTCAACTCATTAAATCCGCATATATCATGAATGGATGGTGCGGATGTCCCGTGATGATGACGGTGGACCCCATGCGGTGTGGATAAATACCACAACCGGTGGTTAAGAAAGCACAGTAGAATCGTTTACAAGTGTGATTTCCTTCCGCCTGCAGGATCGGAAGAGATCACTTCGTACCCCGATTGAAAGATATCTTGCAGTAAATCCATTCACAGGGGTAATTACGAGGCTTTAAAATTCAAACGACGGTAAAGCCATTCACAGGGGTAATTACGACCATTTCACTGCTGCATTGTAAAATCAAACAGGCCCTTAGAATATACAAGAGGTTGCCCATAATGACTTATACAAACCAATGTCTCTGAATTTAACAAATACAAGATTTACGTGGTTTAATACATGAGAAATAATAGAATGCATGTAAATTTGAGTCGCGAGACCGCGCAACTCCTCGTAACAATACAGTCGTGCATCCTTGGCACTTGTACCCGGCTTCTCATCAGTCTGAACCTGAAAATCACTTAATCCACCTATGCTACCTGTACAGTTTTATATTTGATGGATGAGTGGCCAACTCAGTGTGAATTCCCCTCAAAATTACATACTACCACTTTAGGTAAGCATAATTATAAAACATAACAAGTCATACAAAATGATACATGATGCAGTCTTATTAGATGCATGAATGCATCAGTGCACATTAACTGGGAATGCTCATCCAGTTACCTTTTGGGCAAAACCCATGCAATGTGGCCGGTCACCAGTGAAAGTATATGGTACATGCGTAGTGCCAAACTCACCAATGTGGCCGGTCACCAATGAAAGTACATAGTACATCCGTAGTGCTAAACTCACCGAAGGTGGGTCGATAATCGATGGTCTGGGAGCTAGCGAAACGATACCCCAACTAAATCCTATTAGGCACGTTCTACAACATCTAGAATTATCCACCCGTCATCGCCCGAATGCTATGAATGCATGATTAGCTCATCCATTATTATTCCATTTACAAGCAGCAGGTTTAATGAAGCTCAAGGTCACTACGGGGAGCTCATAGCCTGACGTAGGCCGACAGCTCGGGCATAGGTCCCATACCACCATCCCCGGCTCATGAGACTACCACCTTAGGATGTTTAATGGAAACCCATCGACTAGTGGCCAAGTATATGGGGTTTACCATCACATGGTGGTATAGATATAATACATCGAACCCATATAGGGCAAATACCTAAACAAAAGCCACATAGGGCAAGTATCAAAATTAAGCCACATACGGCAAGTATCAAATTTAGCCACATAAAGCAAATATCAAAATATATTATAAAATACCATCCTTAAAAACTACTTAGACACAACAACCCCTTGATGGTAGGTCCACATCAATATTCAAATTAAACCACCATTCAATAACCACTAAGTCGAAAGCCCATTACAACCACAATCAATCAAGTTACATCCCAAGTATAAGTGTACATTTATTAGTGGGGGTTTCCCACTGATGTACCAATTTAAGTTCCATAAGCAAACCACAAGTAATTCCACAAGCATGAGAAAATAGGTAGGATAAATATTAAGCACGTAATCTAGCAATTCAATTCCAACAATTAACACATGTGATTGTAAGATGGAAGTATCAATTATCAATCGAAATTAAAATAAAAACTATCACTTAAGCTAATGGGAAAATGGAAAGCTCAAGGGGAAAGAAATCATCACCTGATGAACCAAATCAACCTCTAGCGTCGCTAAGTGTTTCGCCCTTAGAATCAAATCCTACCATGAATTGTAAAATTGTATGGTCAAATATAAGTTTTATACGTTTCCTATGGTTAAGATCAATCATAGGGTTCGGATAACTTAGGTTTAGGGCTTCGTCCAATGGTTTAGTTTTAGGTTTAGATTCTAGGTTTTGATTATGGAATTTGAACTCTATTTGGTGTGGTCATTAATGATACTATTAATGGGAATAATAATGAATAAAATTAATCAAATAAATTAGTTATTAATTTTAGGAATTTTAACAATGGCTACTACTACATTAAATTATCTAACAATAACTCACAATGAATAATAATACTTATAATTCCAAAACAACTATTAATATTGACGATGTACTTAATATTAGCTAACGTGACATTAATAAACATTGTGATGAAAATAAATATTATGCTCTAACGTCAATAATAATATTTTAAGAATGTCAATTAGAATACTAATATGTTAATAATGATAATTTTTATATGTATTAATTAATATCAGTATGGATAATTTACTAATGGTTAATCATATATAAACTTAATAATCCTAAATATGATAATAATAGTAATAATGATAATTGAAATAATTTTAATCTGGAAAGAAAACATGGACTCACCTTTGTCAACTCGGCTAGACTCGACGCAATTCAATGCGTCTTGGAGATGGACCTCGTCCCTTGACTGATCATCTTCTTCCTTCTTCCTACCACATGCATCCTACAAATATGGACCCAACCCGCTCTAGACTCAGTAGTGGGCCAACCTCAGTCAAGTCAGTGAGTTGCTGAGTCAACCCATAACTCAAGCCCAAACTCTCTCCTCTCTCTCCCTCTCTTCTTCTCTCTTCCTCTCCCTCCTTTCCTCTTCTTCACATTTTTTCCTTTGTCTCCCACTATTGTTTACATGTTGCACATCTAGCCATACCATGGACTCCAGACTCCAGTAGTGGACCCAACCTAGCTCACTCAAAACGCAACGAGTCAACTCAGTTCGAGTCATCTCGCCATTTTCTCCACTGGTTGTGAGCTATGCGTTGTTGAGTGAGATGGACAGACCACTATTACAGCAAGGGGGGAATGGGCCATGGTGTTGGCAACCAAAGGATCTGAGCTTTCCTAAAAACAACCTGAGTAGAAGGGAGAATCGACTAACTGAGTTGACACAATTGGTTAGAACTTAGCTGGGATAGTTACCTGACGGATAGTGCTTGAGTTCTAACCGAAAGGTCGATGGTCTGGATCGATTTGCTAGTCGCGGTCGAACCTAAAAACCATGCAACAGGTCCTTCTTCAACAGCTCCAGCAAACGCTAAGAGCCACCTGACTTGGTCCAACCTTGACTTGGTTTGAGTTGAGCTAGAGCAGCAACGCACCCTAGTTCTTCCTTTTCTCTCGTTCAGAGAGGTCCGGTAGCAACTGGACCTAAAAGAGCTTGGCCTGACTTGAGTTCGCAACTCAACAACAAGTCAAGCTCGAGTCGGTTCAAATGGATGGTATGGTATGAGATACATACATCATGCGGGACCCACAGAACTTGTAGACGTCAATACATCGGCTACATCCCACCGTCCAAGGTCTGGACGGTGAGGATGATACACATACATCATTGTGGGGTCCACATCCCATGTCCAGGGACTGGATGTCCTGAATAAAACACTTACATCAGTGGGGTGTCCCACCGTCCAGGGACTAGACGATGCGGATTCCTCACATCTTAGCAAGGTAGGCTCCACCGTCCACAAGGCTGGATGGTGGGAATACATTAGATACATCAAGGTGGGTCCACATGTGTGGCCCACCAGCTTCGGATCTAGCTGATATTTGTATTTTCCCTTTCGTCCAGACCTAGTAACAGGCTGGACAATGCAAATCCAACACATCCATCAGGTGGGTCCCACGAAGGTAGATGGCATGGATAAAATACATGCATCATGGTGGACCACAAGATGGGAAAGAGAGAGAGAGAGAGAGAGAGAGAGAGAGAGAGAGAGAGAGAGGAGGAGAAAATCGAGTGGTGAATGGAGCTCCGCCACTATGAGCTCCCTTTATAAGATACAAACATTTATCAAATGGGTCCCACCACAAGTGGGCCCTCAAATAAAATCAACGGTGGAAATTCTAGGATCACCCACCTATATCACTCCATCTTGGTCCCTTGGATTCCTTGGCTCCTAAGCTTCAATTTTGATGGAGGATGATGAAGATTGAAGGGCTAGGATGAAAGATGAGGGGGTAGAAAGGTGGGCCACACTCGTAGCTCTCTCTTGGGAAGCTTGGACGTCCATACTCCCTTTGGTTGCTTGGAAAAATGGTAGAGGGTATGATAGAGAGAGGAGATGTAAGGAAAGAGGGATGGGTGATGGGTGGAGTGATGGGTGATGGATGGTATGGGTTGTGTTGACTTTGGGTGAGAGAGGGAATAGTGTGATGGGATATGTATTTGACTTGTGCATTAATTGATTGATTTGATATTTGATAGAGATTCTCTTGGGATTTACAATGCGCGACGTTTTCCTCGAAATAAACGTGGTCCCATAACTCTTGGCCTTGGTATCGCATTGACGCGCAAGACGTGGCATTGGAACCACGACGACGGTGCGGTCGCGATGATATAAGTCTCGGGTCGAGTCGACTCGGGTATACGGGATGCAACTTAGAGTCGTGCGCAAATGCCAACTGCAGGTCGAGAGTCACCGGAATTCGACGGGGAGGATCGCGAGAGTCTACGGAACGGTACGGACTAGGATACGGGCCTGACAAAAATAATTAAGGAAAGGGAGAAGAAAAAAACTTTGGTTGTCTGATCCAAACTCTCTCTCTCTCCTCTTTTGCTCTAACGTCCGATCCTCCACACGTCTGTTCAGGTTCTTCCTCGTTTCCTCCCCTTTTCATGCCGTTGGACTCCTCTTTTATAGGCATAAGGGCGTACACAATGTAGAGGAAAGTGGTGGTTATTCCCTTTCGCAGCGGGACTTGTGTGAAACTTACGCAGTTTCTGCGTAAAAAGCTGGCTGCGTCTTGCAGATGGAATGGCCAGCGGTCTCGGTATGGAGAGGCTTTCTAGGTGGCCTTATTGGATTTGCTTGGTTTTGGATGACCATCTTGGTGGACGGTTCGGATCATCGGTTTGGTCCCGATCTTGATCGTTCTTGGTGCCGGAACGTTTGGCTTTCTCGGACGCACGCCTTGCCCACGTTTCTTCCGCTGAGATGATTGGTGAGCCCATGATCGGTTCTAGCGAGGAAATTCACTCCGTCCATTGAATTCTCCTTGAAAAATCGGTTGAAGACAGACGATTTCGGATCGGATTCTATGTGGCCCATGGGATTTTTCTTGGCACCGTCTGTCTTCTGTTTGGACGGTTGATAACTGATATCCGTTTTCTCCTGAAATTTTGTCACCTAGGTCTTGACCAGACGGCCCATTGGAGGCTACTGGACGGTCCGGATCGGACGTCTGAGCTGAGATTGGTGGCCCATCAGGACCGTCCGCAGGTCCCTGTGTGGACGTTTCACAGCGGTGAAGGATTTTCGAATCCGTTCGGGAAGGGCGCGGGTCAGCTGTCTTTGACCACTCTGACGGATTCAGTGCACAGCGGCCACACCCCTGTTGTGCACTTGCACAATGCAGGGTGTGGCCTGCTTTGACATTTTTGGCAAATCCACATCGTCCATCCGTCTTCCCTTCTAATTTAAGGGGTCGAGTTCAAATTTGAGGCCTATCCAAAAATCAAGTGAGCCCCAAATCATCAATGATCGATTTGCCCACTAGCTTTGATGATTCTTGAGCGTTAAATCTATGTTTTTAGTATCCTTTCCAATCCAAGCCCTTGAATTCACCTTACAACACAAATATGATTAAAATAAAACATTAAGCATTATCATGTACATAAAACCAAGTAATAACTAGGGTCTGATATGCAATATTTGACCCTCAACATTCACAATTATTCTTTCACATATTCTAGATTTAGGTTTTTATCTTCTTCTAGTTCTAGTTGCTTTCAGAAAACGCACGAGATTAGTCCCTGTGGATTCGACCTCGGTCTCATCGAGATTATTACTATATCGCGACCATACACTTGGCGTTGTGAACATATATATCCAAGTATTCTCACCTGTCCACCATAACCAACCTTTCAGTCAACTATTTACTACTTGGTAAAGATATCTGACAATCTACTTTGAGTTTGGACCACCTGATCATAATAAACTAACTACTTGATCTTTACATCCGCTCGTATACATATCGATTGAGATTTTGATTCGTTCATCTTATTCACCACTTATGAATATGCTTAACTCACTATCAAAACAACAATCTAAGGAACTTACATATGTGAACAAGTCACTTGAATATAACAATATACATGTTCTACATCTTCATCACTCCAAAAACCTACTTGTATTCATTCGTTTACAAAACTGACCATACATCAACCTACATATATGGTCAAAGTACTAACCATTAAGTTTTCTTATTTTGACATGTCGTATAACCATCCATCATATTTGGATCCACCAAATGGGTCATCCGAATATTAAGATAAACTGATCATCATGAATATCTTAAGGTATAAGCCAAAACTACCTGATAACTTGTCAATTAGATGTGTACAATCATTATTTTGAATTATGGAGGGTGATAGCCAATCAAAAAGGCATATTAGTTATTTGTAAGCAATCAAGGCCTAAATTGAGGCGATGGAAATAGCATGAAAAATAAAGAATGCATGTCAAGTTTCAATACATTCAGATGTTGCAATCCGACATTAAGGACGACGGAAGTTAGAGAAATAAAAGATGGTAAAATCATGAATACTTAATGCCATTAATGTATACCCTTTACTTCTATATTGAATGTTTCTCATGTGAAATTTTATACATACCTATTTATCATAATTAACTATACACATCCAATTTCAGCCCTTACATCATTGTAAAAGTGGCTCAATTAACAAATCAATTCCGTCATGCCTAAGGAAATATCCTGCTACGACTACCCACGAGATTTCCTTACTCGATGGACACTAAAATCAACAGTTAAGGGGTTGATTTGTCAATTGGATCACTTTTATAATGATCTAAGGGTTGAAATTCGACGTGTATAGTTAATTTATGATGAATATGCATGGTATAAAATTTCACATAAAACGGATCACGAGAAACATTCGATATAGAATTGATAGTATGAGTGGAATCAAACACATGACCTCTACAAGAGTAGCAATGCCTCTATTTTTGGCATATGTGTAACAAGTCACATTTAATCTATATGAATGGTCATCTATGACAACCCACATGTGCTATCATCAATCTTCAAGCTTTAATATAAGTACATGTATTAATCAGCCTTTGCATGTATATCATAATGTTATGCGTGTCACTAGAGGTGGGCATCGAGTCGAGTCGGACTGAGTTAGGTCCAACTTGACTTGATCTGGTATTGTGAAAACCCTGATCCGAACTCGATCCGAACCGAATCTTAGCTGGGTTGATCCAAACCGAGTCCGACTCGGTCAGAGATACCAAGTCGGATCAAGTTGGCTTCAGTTCGGATTGGGTAACCAAATGTTCTAAGGAGGCTTGCTTGAAAAGTTTTTTTGATGTTTACGTGATGAGATGTCGACAGGATGCTTGTTTGAAAAGCTTTTGCATTTGAAAGAGGTAAAAAAAAAAAAAAAAAAAAAAAAAAAACTTTTTCTCGTTAAAATTATGGGGCCCACTGTTATGTATGTGTTTGATCCATGCCATCCATTCATTTTTCCCACTCATTTTATAGCATGAGTCCAAAAAATGAGGTATAGATCTAAAACTCAAGGGAACCACAACATATGATACAGGAGAAATTGAATGTTTATCGTTCATTTCTTATTTGGGGCAATAGAAGTTTTGAATCAATTTGATATTTGTGTTTTTTCTTCATCCATGTCTGTATGATGCCGTGAACGGGTTGGATGACAAGTACACATCCCTGTGAGCCCTTGGCTCATTTTTTACTTTCAATAATAGGCATTCATAATTCTCTTTATTTTCTATGGGCCTTGGTACTTGGACCACTTGAAGCTCGTATCTGCCTCATTTTCTTATTGATGCCCTGGAATGGGCACGTAGAACAATGGATGGCGTGCATCAGACAGATACACAACAATGGTACCCACGAATTAACTTCAGTGCCTCTGCCCATTATTTTTGCCACGGTTTTCGAGAAAATTACACACTAGATCACGTCGTTTCAAACAGCTATTTGTTTTCTACTCACAGCTGTAGATAAGGGTCCTGGGCTTGCGTACCGAGTAAGAGTAACTTAGCATGCTAAGCGTACTGACTAAACTATGTGGTTCCACCATGATTTACATATTTTATCCACTCCGTTCATTCATTTCAAGGAATAGTTTGTTATAAATATATTGATTTTAATATATATTTTAATATATTATAATAAAGTATTTGAAAAAAAAATGTTTGAAAAAACACGTTTTTCAAGATTTTGGGAATAGTCCCACATGGGAAAGAGAAGAGAAAGAAATCGGGTTTAAATGAAAACAGTGGAGTATTATAATATTTACCTGCGTAGTCCGTGGACTATGGACCTTGCGTGTTCCAGTGCGAAGCACTGGAACACCCGCGCGCGCGCTCGCGCTCGCGCTCGGGCTCGGGCACGGGCACGGGCACGGGCTCGGGCTCGGTCTCGGTCTCGGTCTCGGTCTCGGTCTCGGACTCGGACTCGGACTTGGACTTGGACTTGGACTCGGTCTCGGGCTTGGGCTCGGTGCGAGGGCGTGGGCATGTGAGGCAGTGTGGCTGTAGAGGCGCTAGTGGCGCACTTTGCACTTCGCACGTGCGCATCGTGTCGCTGAGGGTCGCTCCCTTCGCGAACCGGAGCGAGACAGGTGCGAGTCGCGGTGCGACTAGTGGCTAAGGCAGATGGTTGGACGAAAATCTAGAGGACTGAATGAGAGTCCCTCTGATTATATAGAGGCTGAAAATATAGCTGTTGCACAAATGTGTAACAGCTATGGAGTTAATTACAGAAACTGTTGCTAACAGTCATAAAACGGCTAGCCCAACAGCTATAAAATGGCTAGCCAGCTCTCTCACAACAGCCATAAACGGCTAGTTTCCAACAGCCATATAACGGCTAGTTTTCTCCAACAGCTAGAAAACGGTCATGGAATTTAATTCCCTGGACCATAAACCCCAGCCATCATAGCCTATAAAAAGAGGGTCTAGATGGGTTTCCAAACCATCTCAACTCACTCCAGCAAATCCACAAGAATTTCCAGCAACAAAGCAAGGCTTGAACCTTAGCTTGAAGAATAGACCAGAGGTGTGGTCTAGGACTGTTCAACTGAACCAGTGGCTGACGAATTGAACTGACCAGTGCAGTGGTCAAACCCTTTTTTCTCTTTCTTCTCTTTCTTTGGGGATTTTTCTTTTATATTGTAATATTGCCAGATAGTGTGTAAAAGAGTTCCATTTGGTGGGCCTTCGTGTTTGCTGAACGCAGACCCACACCAGGCTTGTCGTATCCTAGAAGCAATTTGCCTGTAACCTATCAGCATACTCAATTACTTGAGTAGGGGCAAATAACGCTTTAAGGACAGCGTTTCAGACGTGCTTCAGCCTGTCCTTAGTTCTGACCGTAGTGATTTTGGTTTCCATATTATACAGATATTACATTAATCTGTATAAAATTCTCAACAATCTTAAAGCGTTATTTCTGTAATGGAAGCCGACAGTGTTTCATCCATCAAGCTGATGAATCAGGACTTGATACGTCTTGATCGGTTCGATGGAACCAATTTTACGAGATGGCAAGACAAGCTAAAATTTCTCCTAACGGCGCTAAGGATCTACTACATACTAGATCCAAATTTGCAAGCACTACCTGAAGCAACCGACGACGACACACCTGAACAGGTGGCCGCCCGCACCAAACGAGCCGAAGACGAACTCTTGTGTCGAGGACACATTCTGAACGCTCTCTCCGACCGACTGTACGATCTGTACCAACAGACGTCATCAGCAAAGGAGATCTGGACTGCTCTGGAGTTCAAATACAAAGCTGAAGAAGAAGGTACCAACAAGTTTCTCATCGCCAGGTATTTTGACTTCAACATGGTAGATAACAAACCGCTGCTACCCCAAATCCAAGAATTGCAGCTAATAGTAAACAAAATCAAAGCGATAAAGATAGATCTTCCTGAATCATTCCAAGTCGGGGCTATAATTGCCAAATTGCCACCGATGTGGAAAGACTATAGAAAGAAGTTGCTGCATAAAACTGAGGACTACACACTGGAACAAATCCAGAAACACCTCAGAATTGAGAAGAATCCCGTAACCGTGACAGAAAGAATGATAACGGGAATGCCTCGTCCAAGGTTCATGCAGTAGAGAACTCTAATAACAAACATCCCGAGAAGGACAATTCCCTGAAACCCAATAAAGGGAAATTCAAGAAAAACACCCAAAAGAAGAACGGAAAGTTCAAAGGCCCATGCCATGTCTGTGGAAAAACCGGGCACTATGCTCGAGTATGCCGATATCGCAAGTCTAAACAAGAGGCAAGTGCAGTAGAGGAAGGCGATATAGTGGCTATGATCACTGAGGTGAATACCATCCAAGGCAAAGTTCCAGGTTGGTGGTATGATACTGCCGCTACAGTACATGTGTGCTACGACAAATCAGCCTTCAAAACCTATGAGGAATTGACCGATGGTCAAGAAGTCCAAATGGGTAATGAAGTCCGATCAAAGGTCGTCGGCAAAGGAACTGTCGAACTGATATTCACATCTGGGAAGAAAGTGATTCTGACCAATGTACTGCACGTTCCAGACATGAGGCGAAACTTAGTTTCTGGGGACCTTCTGGGTAAACCAGGCATAAGGGTGGTGTACGAGTCAGGAAAACTGATCCTGTCCAAGAATGGGAATTTTGTCGGGAAGGGATATGCTTGTAACGGAATGGTTAAGTTTTCTCTGAATGAAAGTAGCACTTCTGCGTATATGGTTGAATCCTCTGGACTGTGGCATGATAGATTAGCCCATATAGGGTATAGTACCTTGAAGTTCATGGCTAAGAATGGTTTAATCTCATACACAGATAATGAAACCGAAAAATGTGAAGTGTGCATACGATCCAAAATGACGAAGAAACCTTTTCCAAGTGTTGAAAGATCGTCTCAAATATTGGATCTTGTGCACAGTGATATCTGTGAGTTAAACGGCATTCTTACTCGTGGAGGTAAACGGTACTTCATAACCTTTATAGATGATTGCTCTAGATATGTGTATGTGTACCTATTAAAAGCAAAGATGAAGCATTAAACATGTTTAAAGTATATAAAGCAGAAGTAGAGAATCAACTAAATAAGAAGATTAAAATTCTCCGTAGCGATAGAGGAGGAGAATACTTCTCCAATGAATTCGATAACTTCTGTGAAGAACATGGACTGATACATCAATGTACAGCGCCATACACACCTCAACAAAACGGAATAGCTGAAAGAAAGAATAGAACATTAGTAGAAATGGTCAACTCAATGCTGATAAGAGCAAAGTTGCCACTAAATCTATGGGGTGAGGCACTGCTTGCAGCATGCCATATTATAAACAGAATTCCGTCTAAAAAATATAGAATATCTCCATATGAAACATGGAGAGGAAGAAAACCTAACCTAGGATATCTTAAAGTGTGGGGGTGTCTTGCATATTGTAGAACCCCTGACCCAAAAAGAACTAAGTTAGGACCAAGAGCTATTAAGTGTGCCTTCGTAGGGTATGCACAAAACAGTAAAGCTTATAGACTTCTAGACATGGAGTCTAATACAATAATAGAATCAAGAGACGTTGAGTTCTTTGAGAACTCACTATCCTTGGAGTCTAAGGATAATGACATCCAATCTCCTAATAGAGAACAAGATAGCATAGCCCCACAGATAGTAGAAGCTCCTATTGAACCTCGTAGGAGTCAAAGAACAAGAATAGAGAAGAGTCTAGGAGATGACTACATAGACTCACAACGTATCATTTTTCATCTAGTAGAAGCAGATAGAGAAAATGTTATAAGACAAATACCTATAGTGATGAATATAGAAGATGATCCTAAATCATATAAAGAGGCTATATCTTCTAGAGACTCAGCTTTCTGGAAAGAAGCTATAAACGATGAAATGGAATCCATACTATCAAATCAAACATGGGAACTAGTAAACTTACCTCCAGGTTCTAGACCCATAGGTTGCAAGTGGGTATTTAGGAAGAAATATCACACTGATGGGACTATCCAAACCTTTAAAGCTCGACTAGTAGCTAAGGGTTTTAGACAAAAAGAAGGGATAGATTATTTTGACACATACTCACCTGTAGCTAGGATAACATCCATTAGGATATTATTTGCGCTAGCTTCTATACATCATCTTCACATCCATCAAATGGATGTAAAGACCGCTTTCCTGAATGGTGACCTCAATGAGGAGGTATACATGGAACAACCTGAAGGGTTCATTCTACCAGGAAATGAAAACAAAGTATGTAGATTAGTCAAATCATTGTATGGATTAAAACAAGCACCAAAACAGTGGCATGAGAAGTTTGATTCCAAAATACTATCTCATGGTTTCATGCATAATGTAGCTGACAAATGCATATACTCTAAATAGATGGTAGTTATATCGTTATTATTTGTCTATATGTAGATGACATGTTAATAATAAGTAACAAAATGGAAGGTGTGACTGAAACAAAAAGGTTTCTATCTTCTGTATTCAAAATGAAGGATCTTGGACAAGTTGATACCATTCTAGGTATCAAAGTTAAAAAACATTGTGGGGGTTATGCTTTGTGTCAATCTCATTATATTGAGAAGATACTAAACAAGTTTAACCATCTAAATATAAAGGAAGCAAAAACCCCATTTGATCCAAGTATCAAGCTAAAAGAAAATACTGGAAGAACAGTTGCACAATTAGAATATGCAAGTGCTATAGGAAGTCTAATGTATGCTATGCAATGCACTAGACCAGATATCGCATTTGCTGTAAGTAAACTTAGTAGGTTTACTAGTAACCCCAGTACTGAACACTGGAATGCAATCAGTAGAGTCCTTGGTTACTTAAAAGCAACCAAAGATTTAGGACTATTCTATTCAGAGTTTCCTGCCGTATTGGAAGGATATACCGATGCGAGCTGGATATCGAGTGCAGGGGACAACAAGTCTACTACAGGGTGGGTATTCACCCTAGGAGGTGCAGCTGTATCTTGGGGATCCAAGAAACAGACTTGCATAACGCATTCGACTATGGAGTCTGAATTCATAGCCCTGGCTGCAACAGGCAAAGAGGCTGAGTGGCTAAGGAATCTTCTATTAGAAATCCCTTTCTGTGTAAAGCCTATATCGGCTGTGTCACTACATTGTGATAGTGAAGCCACATTAGCTAGAGCCTATAGCGGCACTTATAATGGTAAATCTAGACATATCAGTCTTCGACATGATTATGTCAGACAATTGATTCGAGATGGAATCATTGCTATTTCCTATGTGAAATCAAGCAACAACCTAGCAGATCCTTTTACTAAACCTCTACCGAGAGAGGTAGTAAAGGCTACATCTAGAGGGATGGGGTTGAAACTCTTCAACCAAAGTTCCACCAGTGATGGTAACCCAACCTAAAATCAGAAAATCTCTAATTTTGGGTTTAATGGGTAAGAACAAGTCACTGATATGTGGAAAGTTTTTCAGCACTGAATAATAAAACCTCATCCATAATAGATAAGTGCTGAGCGTTACGTAAGAGGGTTGAGTCTGAGAACTCTTAATGAAATCCAGTCTATAGGACAAGTGTTTTAAAGTAACGGAGACACTGGAAGGATTTCACCTATATGAACGTAGAGATGGTGCCGTCTCTCATGAGAGTTAGGAGTTTTTCTCTCGGGATCGTTCACGAATTAGGATAAGCACATGGCCATTAAATGTGCTGAGCAAGATTGTGGGAACTCTAATAAACACATAGCGAATATGTGTGTGGTTTCTCCAACTCTGTTATCTAGGAATAACTGGTTCAAAGCTGCGGCTACCAGTAATTTCGATAGAGTTTTGAGATACTTACACTAAGGGAAGATTAAAATCGAAAGATATCTTTCTTTATGCATATAAGCTGATTATTCTGGCAGTATTGTTTAAACCGAGAAAATATTTTATAAAATCAAGTGGGGGATTGTTATAAATATATTGATTTTAATATATATTTTAATATATTATAATAAAGTATTTGAAAAAAAATGTTTGAAAAAACACGTTTTTCAAGATTTTGGGAATAGTCCCACATGGGAAAGAGAAGAGAAAGAAATCGGGTTTAAATGAAAACAGTGGAGTATTATAATATTTACCTGCGTAGTCCGTGGACTATGGACCTTGCGTGTTCCAGTGCGAAGCACTGGAACACCCGCGCGCGCGCTCGCGCTCGCGCTCGCGCTCGGGCTCGGGCACGGGCACGGGCACGGGCACGGGCTCGGGCTCGGTCTCGGTCTCGGTCTCGGTCTCGGTCTCGGACTCGGACTTGGACTTGGACTTGGACTCGGTCTCGGGCTTGGGCTCGGTGCGAGGGCGTGGGCATGTGAGGCAGTGTGGCTGTAGAGGCGCTAGTGGCGCACTTTGCACTTCGCACGTGCGCATCGTGTCGCAGAGGGTCGCTCCCTTCGCGAACCGGAGCGAGACAGGTGCGAGTCGCGGTGCGACTAGTGGCTAAGGCAGATGGTTTGACGAAAATCTAGAGGACTGAATGAGAGTCCCTCTGATTATATAGAGGCTGGAAATATAGCTGTTGCACAAATGTGTAACAGCTATGGAGTTAATTACAGAAACTGTTGCTAACAGTCATAAAACGGCTAGCCCAACAGCTATAAAATGGCTAGCCAGCTCTCTCACAACAGCCATAAAACGGCTAGTTTCCAACAGCCATATAACGGCTAGTTTTCTCCAACAGCTAGAAAACGGTCATGGAATTTAATTCCCTGGACCATAAACCCCAGCCATCATAGCCTATAAAAAGAGGGTCTAGATGGGTTTCCAAACCATCTCAACTCACTCCAGCAAATCCACAAGAATTTCCAGCAACAAAGCAAGGCTTGAACCTTAGCTAGAAGAATAGACCAGAGGTGTGGTCTAGGACTGTTAAACTGAACCAGTGGCTGACGAATTGAACTGACCAGTGCAGTGGTCAAACACCTTTTTTCTCTTTCTTCTCTTTCTTTGGGGATTTTTCTTTTATATTGTAATATTGCCAGATAGTGTGTAAAAGAGTTCCATTTGGTGGGCCTTCGTGTTTGCTGAACGCAGACCCACACCAGGCTTGTCGTATCCTAGAAGCAATTTGCCTGTAACCTATCAGCATACTCAATTTACTTGAGTAGGGGCAAATAACGCTTTAAGGACAGCGTTTCAGACGTGCTTCAGCCTGTCCTTAGTTCTGACCGTAGTGATTTTGGTTTCCATATTATACAGATATTACATTAATCTGTATAAAATTCTCAACATAGTTTGAGGGCTGTAGTCCAAAAACAAAGTATATCCAAATCTCAAGTGGGCCTCACCGAGTCACCATGGGAAACAATGTGAATTAAAATTCTACGGTCAAAAATTTCTTGGGGGCCACAGAACTTTTGGATCAACCTGTTATTTGTTTTTTTTTTGCTTTCATCCATGTCTGTGTGATCTTATGAACAGGTTAACAAGGTTTCAACGGTGGAAGTCATTATTCTCACTGTTTCCTGTGGTGTGGTCCACTTGAGCTTTGCGCATGCTTCAATTTTTGGTTCAACCACTGAAATAATCTGGAAAAACGGATGGTCGGCGTGGATAACCCACACACAGTTACGGTGGGCCCAACTAATTTACTCAATCCGATTTCTATTTTCCACGAAAAAATATAGGCCAGCCGCCTGATTGCTATTTCCCATGGGAAATATACGCCAGCGACCATATCCAGTGACCTTTGATTTGACTAACAATAATATCAAGGGAAAAAGTTTAAAATTTTTCCGGGCCCACCATGATATATGTGTATGATCCAAACCGTCCATTCATTTTAACAGCTCGTTTTAGGGCATAAACCAAAAATAGAGTCAAATCCAAAGTACAATTGGACCACAACACAAGAAACAGGGGATTAAACACCCACCATTGAAAAATTCTTGTGGGTCATAGGAGTTTTGCATCAGGTTGATATTTTTTTCCCCTTCATCTATGTCTGTGTAATCATATGAACAGGTTGGATCACAGATACACATCAGTGCGGGATCTACATATGGCTTCACATTTCAATGATGGACGACAATATCCCCTTGTTTTCTGCGGTGTGGTCCATTTGAGCTTATAATCTGGCTAATGTTTTGGCAGAAGGCCTAAAATGATCTTATAAAATAGATAGACGGTGTGGATTGATCACGTATATCATGGTGAGACCCACAAATTTCCCTCACTCATTTCCACCCATTTTTTCAAAAAGCAAATTCCGAAAATCGGAGCTGTAATTATATATGTATTTCCTCTCATCCAAAGAACGGAAATAAGTTATAATTACCTATTTACCACCGTTTGAAAACAAACATGCATAGAAGTCCGGTGGACTACAGAAAAGTATAGAACGTGGTCCCACAAGGATCGAGTCAGGTTTCGAAACGGTTCAGATCCGACTGGTTTGAATTTCGGTTCGATTCGGATCAGATTGGGTCGAGTTAGATCCGACCGAGTCAAACCAGTTGGATCATCGGGATGGAGTCGGGTCCTGCCCAGCTCTACCTGTCACTAATCATATTACAGCTTTTTACATATTTTAATTACTCTATGTTTCAAGTTCCAGAGAAATAAAGTAAGAAATGGGTAGTTCTTGTCACCACCTGCCACGCATGTGCAAGACAACGTATGCTGACACACGTTGATTACTTACCCCGGTAACATCGCTTGTATTTGACCCCAAGTACATTTACAGTGCATGTATGGTCACTCGTACTTGACTCCATTGATGAGTTTGTTCTTATTGTTTTTTTTTTAATTTTTTCGCCAAAATGATGGTTTTATAATTAAAAATAATAATTATTATAAGACTGTTTGGTTGACTGTAAATCAATGTAAATGATAGTAAACAAAATAATTATATTAAGTACCATATGTTTGGTTTTCTAATTTCATGTGCAACTAACTGTAGTAAGAAATTTGTGAACACGTACAGCTAAGGTGGGGTCTACTGTGGTTTGCACATGGCACTAGACCTGCCCAGGAGACTTGATCCATCGTAAGAAATCAGATGCCCTAAAAATCAGGGCAATCCAATACCAATTAGTGGTTGGATCAGCTTTTTTTAAAAAGCATCCAATTATCATTTTGGGACCACTCAGATAAATGGGTGGATAGAGAATGGTGAGATACAACACTTGCCGATCCTTTTTGTTCCATGCATGGCCATCAGATCACTCAACCACCTTACTTGGGCCCGTTTGGATGTACAGTCAAAACTTGTGTTTGGATATAAAACTCTATTTTTAGCCCAAACACTGGTTTTGTGGAATGTTTGGAATCCAAGTGGCCAATTGACAAAATTTCAAATTCCAATTTGATTGGTTTTTCACCTACGGTACAATTGACGGTCCGTCCAAACAGGCCTAGATGGGATAAATGATCATCTGCAGGCATTACCATGAAGACATTGGGCTCCACCGAAAAGATTACCCTTCTTGAAGACCAGACTTTCTGCTCACTAGCCGGGCAGACCAGTACGTTGAGCCAGATTGTCAGTGTCCATTAATTTCAATGGTGTGGCCCATCTGATCACCGGACTAGCTGATGTTTTTGCCATTTGATCTTCGTGGTGGGTCCTACCATGCATTTTAATGGTTCTGAATTTCTGACGTGTTACACGTGTCATGTCGCAAGAAATCATGTCACGGTACCAAAAGTTGCGGTACCTGACTGTGGGGCCCACCATGATGTATGTTTCTTATATCCACGCCGTCTGTACGTTTCGCCAGCTCATTTAGGGATAGCCCAAAAATACACCCGATCTAAATTCAGGTGAACCATACCACAGGAAACAGGGGTGATTGACCGCCCACCATTACAAACTACTTTGATGCTTTCAATATGGTTGAAATATTCACGGGGCCACAGAATTTTTGAATCATGCTAATACTTGTGTTTTCCGTTCATCGCAGTAGGAATGATCTTATCAACGGTATAGATGGCATGTAAACTTTACTGTCGACCCAGTGAGGTTTCAACGCTGAGAATTTCCCTGACCATATTTTTCTTTAACACGGCTCACTTTAGCCTCGGATCTTATTCACTTTTGGTCTAATATTAAAAAATGAGCTTATAAAACGGATGAACAGAGTGGATTCCTCACAAACATAACAGTAGCCCCACCAGCAAAGTAACTGTCTACTAGGGAAATTCACCTTAGATTTTTACTATTTTCCTGCATGGTAATTGGTTCGAATCATCGGTCAGATTTTTGCTGTGCGATATAATATGTTCTAATCATAGGTAACATTGTCAGTACGGCTGCATTCATTATAAACTGCTTTGTTGCTTTCAATATAGTTTATAATGATGTGACCCGTTACATTGCAATAAAAAAATTTGTGTCAAGCAAATGATACAATTTATTTATTTTTGATATCACCTATTCAAAGTGGGGTGCGGTTTTGGAAGTGACCCCAAAGCTACGCAGCTAGCAGGTGTCAAAGCACTTCGCCCCCACCTTAATTTATGAGTTTTATTCATACGGTTCATCTCATTTTAGCATGTCCATCATGCCTTAAAACGACCATGCAAAATGGATAGACAGAAACACATACATTATGGTGGGCCCACATAGCTCACTATAAGAAACAGGATTTTTAGTGACAAAACTTTTAACGACGAAATTTTTTTCGTCGCTAAAAGTAACTTTTAGCAATGAAAAAAAGTTTTGTCGATAAAAGTTTACTTTTAGCGACGAAACCGTAAATTCATAGCTAAAAATCGCTTTTAGTGAACAAACTTTTCGTCGCTAAAATGCTGTAAATAATTTTTCATCAAAATTGAAAAGTTTACTTTTAGCTACGAAACATTTTGTAGCTAAAAAATGTTCAATTTTTGAAAAAAATTGAAAGGCTTGCTTTTAGCTATGAAAATTTTCGTAGCTAAAAAACGTAGATGAGACTTTTAACGAAAAAAAGTTTCATCGCTAAAGGGTGTAAACAATATTAGAAAAAAATCGAAAGGTTTACTTTTAGCTACGAATATTTTCATAGCTAAAAAACGTGGATGAGACTTTTAGCGACGAAAAGTTTTGTCGCTAAAGGTTATAAACAATTTTTCAAAAAATACTTTTACCTACGAAAATTTTCGTAACTAAAAAATGTGAATGAGACTTTAGCGACGAAATGTTTTCGTCGCTAAAGGCTGTAAACAATTTTTGAAAAAAAATCTAAAGGCTTACTTTTAGCTACGAAAATTTCCGTAGCTAAAAAACGTTGATGAGACTTTTAGCTACGAAAATTTTCGTCGCTAGAAGTTGTAAACAATTTTTCAAAAAATCAAAAGGTTACTTTTCACTACGAAAATGATCGCAGCTAAAAAATGTGGATGATACTTTCTACTACGAAATGGTTTGTCACTAAAGGCTATAAACAATTTTATGAAGGGTTTACTTTTAGCTACGAAACGTTTCGTATGAAAAAAATGTGGATGAGACATTTAGCTACGAATAGTTTCGTCGCTAAAGGCAATAATTTTCGAAATAAAGGCTTACTTTTAGCTACGAAAGTGTTCGTAGCTAAAAAACGCAGATGACACTTACTTTTAGCTACAAAACTTTTCGTAGCTAAAAAACGTTAATGAGACTTTTACCTACGAAATATTTCGTAGGTAAAAGTCTCATTTCTTTTTTAAATATTCCATCTCAAATTTCCTGATATACACCTGTTAGAATATAATTCATCATATTCTTTTTAATATACACTTGTTATATAATATATTTCATCATATTCGCATTCACATTCACATCAACCCAAACCACGTAAATTCATCCAGACATTAACTACATTCATACAAATATAAACTGCATCCATCCAAACACAAACAATCCTATGGAAAAAAAAAAAAACAAATGAAAAGAGAGAGAACATATGAGAGGTGATCCAGACAAATGAAAAGAAAAACAACCTTAACCTAAACTTAAACCTATAACCTACACTTATAGGTTTAGGTTATAGGTTATAGGTTTAGGTTTAGGTTTTAGGTTTAGATTAAGGTTAGGTTATAGGTTATAAGTTTAGGTTATAGGTTATGGTTTCGGTTATAGGTTTTTGTTTAGGTTAAGGTTATAGGTTTAGGTTTAGGTTTAAGTTTTGGTTAGGTTTAGGTTTAGGTTAGAGGTTATAGGTTTATGTTTAGGTTTAGGTTAGCTTTAGGGAATTGAGAATAGGTTAAGGTTTAGGTTTAAGAAATTAGGTTCTGGTTCGGGTTCGGAATCGGGTTCGGTATCGGGTTTAGGTTTCGGTTTTCAAGTTTAGGTTTAGGTTTAGCTTAGGGAATTAAGATTAGGATTAGGTGTAGGTTTAGGTTTAGGGATTTGAGATTACATTTAGGTTATAGGTTTAGGTTTAGGTTATAAGTGTCACGCCCCGAAATTCGGTACCCGAGTTGGCCAGGCTCGGACCCGAATTTCAGGACTGTGAGTTGTATTTAAATACAAAATACATGGCAACCCACATTATTTCATACATTTTTAAGGCAATCAGAGCAAATAAAAGGATAATAATCATCGTTATTAAACATTGTCCACTAATCAATACTTAAATATCTAATTACATTGACACAAAAAAAAATAATAATAACAACATACATTGAATTTTAATTAATTTCTAAATAAAAAAAATAAAAAAATATTAAAGTCTTCAATCTTGTCCAACCGGTTCTTCATATACAAACCCTGCAAAACAGTCTATATAGGTGTGAGCGCGACGGCTCGTAGGGTCACATCCTTCCCAAATTTGAAAATTTTACATTAACACAAATAAAACTCAATAATACAAATATGATTAATTATGAGTATTGAATCGTCATTGTACATGACAACAATAATAATTTATTTATTTATTCATAATAACAAAATGAGACAATGCCGTTATCTAAAATCATTTTTAATTCAATCCAGGGTAGAGCACCCGTGTGTATTGATCATTTTAGGGAATGACCCTCGGCAGAGCACCGGTATTGATCCTTTTAGGGAATGAACCTCGGCAGAGCACCTGGTGAATAAACTTTTAGGATAAATAACCAGGGCAGAGCACCCGTGTGTGTTGATCCTTTTAGGGAATTGCCAGGGCAGAGCACCCGTGCCGATCCTTTCGGGAATGACCCTGGGCAGAGCACCCGTACCGTGCTGATCCTTTCGGGAATGACCCTGGGCAGAGCACCCATAAAAATATAATGATCCTTTTAGGGCAGAGCACCCTTAAATTCAAATACATTATTCATCATGTAATAATAAGGAATTAATTGCAATTTGAGCACATAACGATAATTAATTAAAATTAATTAATAACTTAAATAAATTACCTTTATACTATACAATTAAGAATCAAATAAATCTGTGACCAATGATAATAATCAAATAAATTGAACTCGTATCAAATAATCAAGTCAATCTATATATTAACATAAAATTTTCAACAGGGAAGATCACCTACCTGTTGTGGAAAAAATTATGTGATGGGAGGAAAATAATCTGAGGCGACGTTGATTTCTACGTGTACTAGCTTGGATTGATCAACTCTGAACTCAATGTTGAACCCTCACGGATACTCTCCCTTCTCCTGAGCTCTCTTTTTCTTCTCACAGATTTTCTCTATAGTTTTCTCTCGATAGCATGAGAAATAGAATATTAAAAAAATGATGTCGGTGAGTTGGTGGGTTCTGAGTTTAATGAGCGGTTTAGATTGAGGAGTGGGTCCCACCATGATGATGGCAATCATGGTGGATGGGTTCCTATCCGTAACTGTACCACAGAGAAGTGGGAAAGAGAGAGAGAGAGAGTCGTGGAGGAGTTTGTGGAGAAGTGGAAAGCAAGTGACGCACGTCACTTGCTTTGTTATAATTTTTTTTTTCTTTTTGTGAGTGGGCCCCATAGGAGTTATGTGACAAATCCACACCGTTCATCAGTCTTGTTGGGTCAAATTAGGGCGAAGGCCCAAAAATGAGCTGATCCAAAGCTCAGGTGGACCACACCATGAGAAACAGTGGGGTTCAGAATACCCACCGTAAAATAAAAATATGGGATGTTACATTCTACCCCCCTTAATAAAATTTCGTCCCCGAAATTTACTATGCTAAGGCCTAAAATAAAATTGCATGGTGGGTCTACGATTGAAGTAGTTTGCGCTGACGTTTACTTTAGTTGCAGTGTCTCTTTAGGTGATAGTATTCTGAAATTATTGGTAGAAAACTACTCTCTTCTGGTAGTGCAACAACACAGCCAAGGACCAACGTCAGTGTTATAGAGGTCTTTGATTTTGTTGTCTCCATTGATGTGGTGAAGGTAGTTATTGAGATTGTCGAAGTTGTCCTTGACATAATTATAATGTGATGGGTACGACGAAGGTTATTGCTGAGATACTTGGTATGGCCGTGGAGAAACCTAATGCTACAATTGAGTCTTTAAGCGTTGTGGTTGCGATTTTGAATGTTATGGCTAACTTTGAATGTTGTGGTTACCAGTGTGAGGTTGATGATATCTGATATTGTAGCATTAGGTTTATTACGACGCCTTTACCTAAGTATAAAGGTAATTTATTTAAGTTATTAATATTGTGATGCCTCATCACTGTGGTCACATGTGGGCGGGCACACGTGGGCGGGCCCCAAGATGGCTGGCAGGCTACTGTGGCTGGCAGGCTACTGTGCACACAGTGAAAGGTGAAGTTTTGTCCCACATCGGAAGTGCCGTCTGAAGTTGTGGTGGTTATATGTAGAGTTGTCACCTTATACTGTATGAGGCCTTTTGGGGGAGTTCCCCGAGAACAAAATCGTGCGGGCTGTGCCCAGAGCGGACAATATCATACAGTGTGGGCGTGGGCTGTTACAATAAGTGTAGGTTATAGGTTTAGGTTTAAGTTAGGTTATAGGTTAAGGTTTAAGGAATTGAGAATAGGTTAAGGTTTAGGTTTAGGAAATCGGGTTCGGGTTCGGGTTTAGGTTTGGGGTTTCAAGTTTAGGTTTAGGTTAAGGTTCAGGAAATCGGGTTCAGGTTTAGGTTTGGGGTTTCAAGTTTAGGTTTAGGTTAAGGTTTAGGAAATCGGGTTCGGGTTTAGGTTTGGGGTTTCAAGTTTAGGTTTAGGTTAAGGAGTTGAGATTAGGATTAGGTGTAGGTGTAGGTTTAAGGATTTGAAAATACATTTAGGTTTTAGGTTTAAGTTTTAGGTTTAGGCTTAGGTTAAAAGTGTCGGTTATAGGTTTGGGTTTAAGTTAGGTTATAGGTTATAGCTTTAGGGATTTGAGAATAGGTTAAGGTTTAGGTTTAGGAAATCGGGTTCGGGTTCGGGATCAGGTTTAGGTTTGGGTTTTCAAGTTTAGGTTTAGGTTTAGGTTAGGGAGTTGAGATTAGGATTAGGTGTAGGTTTATGTTTGGGGATTTGAGAATACATTTAGGTTTTAAGCTTAGGTTTAGGTTTAGGTCTTAGGTTCAGGTTAAGGTTATAGGTTTTGGTTAGGCTTAGATTATAGGTTATAGGTTATAGCTTTAGGGAATTGAGAATAGGTTAAGGTTTAGTTTTAGGAAATCGGGTTCAGGATCGGGTTTAGGTTTGGGTTTTCAAGTTTAGGTTTAGGTTAGAGAGTTGAGATTAGGATTATGTGTAGGTTTAGGTTTAGGAATTTGAGAATACATTTAGGTTTTAGGTTTAGGTTTAGGTTTTAGTTTTTAGGTTTAGGTTTAGGTTATAAGTTTAGGTTTTGGTTTTAGGTTTAGGTTAAGGTTATAAGTTTAGGTTTAGGGAATTGAGAATAAGTTAAGGTTTATGTTTAGGAAATCAGGTTCAGGTTCGAGTATAGGTTTAGGTTTTCAAGTTTAGGTTTAGGCTAAGGAGTTGAGATTAGGATTAGGTGTAAGTTTAGGTTTAGGGATTTGAGAATATATTTAGGTTTTAGGTTTAGGTTTAGGTTTTAGTTTATAGGTTTAGGTTATAGGTTTAAGTTTAGGTTTTAGGTTTTAGGTTTAGGTTATAGGTTATAAGTTTAGGTTATAGGTTAAGGTTTAGGTTTAGCTTATAGGTTATAAGTTATAGGTTATATCTTTAGGGAATTGAGAATAGGTTAAGGTTTAGGTTTAGGAAATCAGGTACGGGTTCAAGATCGGGTTTAGGTTTGGGTTTTCAAGTTTAGGTTTGGGTTTAGGTTAAGGAGTTGAGATTAGGATTAGGTGTAGGTTTAGGTTTAGGGATTTGAGAATACATTTAGGTTTTAGGTTTAGGCTTAGGTTTTATTTTATAGGTTTAGGTTTTAGGTTTAGGTTATAGGTTATAAGTTTAGGTTATAGGTTACAGGTTACAGGTTATAGGTTACAGGTTAAGGTTTAGGTTATAGGTTTTGGTTTAGGTATAGGTCATAGGTTATAGCTTTAGGGAATTAATAATAGGTTAAGGTTTAGGTTTATGAAATCGGGTTCGGGTTCGGGTTTGGGTTTGGCTTTTCAAGTTTAGATTTAGGTTAAGTAGTTGAGATTATGATTATGTGTAGGTTTACGGTTAAGGATTTGAGAATACATTTAAGTTTTAGGTTTAGGTTTAGGTTTAGGTTTTAGGATAAGGTTAAGGTTATAGGTTTAGGTTAGGTTTAGGTTTAGGTTATAGGTTATAGGTTATAGCTTTAAGGAATTGAGAATAGGTTAAGGTTTAAGTTTAGGAAATCGGGTTCAGGTTCGGGATCGTATTTAGGCTTGGGTTTTCAAGTTTAGGTTTAGGTTTAGACTTTGGAGTTAAGATTAGGATTAGGTGTAGGTTTAGGTTTAGGAATTTGAGAATACATTTAGGTTTTAGGTATAGGTTTAGGTAAAGGTTATAGGTTTAGGTTATAGGTTATAGATTTAGGTTTAAGTTTTAGGTTTAGGTTATAAGTTAAGGTTTTGGTTTAGGTTAAGGTTATAGGTTTTGGTTTTGGTTTAGGTTTAGGTTTTAGGTTTAGGTTAAGGTTATAGGTATAAGTTATAGGTTTAGGTTATAGGTTTTGGGAACTGAGAATTGGTTAAGGTTTATGTTTAGGTTATAGGTTTAGGGATTTTAGAATACATTTAGGTTATAGGTTTAGGTTTAGGTTTTAGGTTTAGGTTAAGGTTAAGTTATAGGTTATGAGTTTAGTTTATAGGTTATAGGTTATAGGTTATAGCTTTAGGGAATTGAGAATAGGTTAAGATTTAGGTTTAGGAAATCGGGTTCAAGTTCGGGTTTAGGTTTCAGTTTTCAAGTTTAGATTTTGGTTTAGGTTAGGGAGTTGAAATTAGGATTTAGGTGTTTAGGTTTAGGTTTAGGGATTTGAGAATGGGTTAAGGTTTAGGTTTAGGAAATCGGGTTCGGGTTATAGGTTTAGGTTAGGTTTAGGTTTAGGTTATAGGTTATAGGTTATAGGTTATAGCTTTAGGGAATTGAGAATAGGTTAAGGTTTAGGTTTAGAAAATCGGGTTCGGGTTATAGGTTTAGGTTAGGTTTAGGTTTAGGTTATAGGTTATAGGTTATAGGTTATAGCTTTAGGGAATTGAGAATAGGTTAAGGTTTAGGTTTAGAAAATCGGGTTCGGGTTCGGGATCGGGTGTAGGCTTGGGTTTTCAAGTTTAGGTTTAGGTTTAGGCTTTGGAGTTGAGATTAGGATTAGGTGTAGGTTTAGGTTTAGGGATTTAAGAATACATTTAGGTTTTATGTTTAGGTTAAGGTTATAAGTTTAGGTTTAGGTTTAGATTTTAGGTTTAGGTTAAGGTTAGGTTATAGGTTATAGGTTATAGGGTGAGTTTTAGGTTATAGGTTTTGGTTAAGGTTTAGGTTATAGGTTTTAGTTAAGGTTTAGGTTTAGGTTTTAGGTTTAGGTTAAGGATATAGGTTTAAGTTATTGGTTTAGGTTAGGTTTAGGTTTAGGTTATAGGTTATAGGTTATAGGTTTAGGTAATTGAGAATAGGTTAAGGTTTAGGTTTAGGTTATAGGTTTAGGGATTTGAGAATACATTTAGGTTATAGGTTATAAGTTTAGGTTATAGGTTATAGGTTATAGGTTAAGGTTTATGTTATAAGTTTCGGTTTAGGTTAAGGTTATCAATGGTTCGGATTTGTTCTATGGCTTCCACGTGTACCATAAATCATGAAGAAGACTTATTCATATGGTGCTCTTACATCCTGTCACGGACGCGAACTTCCTACAGCACCGCTTCAGGGAACACGTAACCAACAGCTATGTGGCCCACCATGGCCTTACATGTGCCAAATAAGCCATCATTCATTCTCAATTATGCCTCGACATGTGCTACCATCTATCTTCTCTTACGTCCCACATGTGTTAATGTTCCACATGTACTACCATCCATTCCAATTGTTCCCCACATATGCTAATATACCACATGTGCTAATGTCTCACATGTACCACCATCCATCTCTTATTGCTCCACACATATGCTAATGTCCCACATATACCACCATCCTTCTCCTATTACTAACTTATGTTAATATGCTACATGTGCTATCATCCATTTTCAATTGCTCTATATATGTCACATGTGCCAATGTGCACAAGTGCTACTATCTAGCTTTTAAGTATCCATGTGTCAAATGTGTTAATATCTCTCCAAGTGATTTATGTATGCCATTGTGCCACAATCCAAACTTCAAGCATTCAATATATGTATGTCACATGTGCTATTGCCCATGTTCAAGCATACCATGTGATAATATGGCCAATGCTAGTAACTAATAGGAAATTGAAATTCTTTATAAAAAAATGTTAAGTTTCACCAAACAACAAATTTGGAAATAGTTTCCAAATTTGTATTAGCAATTTGTTATAAAACAAACAAGGAAAATAATGTTTCCTTTCTTATAGTTTCATAGAAATAAGGTTTTCCAAGAGCTACTATTTTCTTTCCCATGCTTCTCATGGATCCAAACACAAACAAATAGGGGAGAGCTTGGGTGTGTTGATAATGCATTTGAGTGTACATCCAAACTCACCCTAAGTTTCATGCAATGTACTTACTTCTCGTACTCATTAAATAATGCAATTGTAAAACAAGTTCAATGCATTGGATGCGACCCGAATATAGCTATGTAGTCGCACTTGCCTCATTTTTGGGTAAACCAACGTCGGAATCCGATAGAATAGCAAGAATATGAAGCACGTGTAAGATTTCACACTAAGTACGCTCTCTCTCTCTCTCTCTCTCTCTCTCTCTCTCTCTCTCTCTCTCTCTCTCCAAGAGTCGTTTTAAATCTCCCTCACAGCTTAGGGATTTTACAAATTAGAGATTCACATATATAGCCCCACATTGAAAATCAGTGGATGCAGATGACAACCGATCCATTCATCAGGTGGCCACATGTGTAAATTGAGTAAATCAATTATTCATCCATTGTTTTCTACATTGTGACCCACCCGATGAATGGATCTGCCTGATTTTTTCTACCAATTATCTTCAAGTTGGGACCTACTTCTTCCATGGCTTGAATGTTTGTATACGTGTGGTGCTTTGATGTATAAGCTCAATAGATGGTAACTCAATGGTCTATTAAAATGTCAATGTGAACATTCCTTAAATTATTATTGTGATTAATTAGTTTATATTTGTGACTTGTAATTTATAGATTTATACGTTAGATAATTAGTTACTCGTTTGAGGATTTCTATGGGGCCGTACATAAATATGGTGTGTTTTTGGTGGCATAAAAATTGCTCAAATTGTCCCATTTTGGACATTTCAAGGTTAGATGGATAGTATGCTTTCATATAATCTATTTAAATGTTCATGCCTGATCCGCGGTCCATCTCCTCGTTTCTCTCTGAATATGTTTCTTTTGTTCCATATCCAATGCCAAATATCTTTACATTGCTTTATATCTTTGGCATCGGAATGTAACGTAAGACCAACTTATCTGGAGAGGCATGGGGAGATGCTGCCGGATTTTCGGCGTGGACGTTTAAATGGGAATATGAAAGTATTACAATCTATCCAACCTTGGATGAGTAACTAATTTAGAATTTAATTGTATTAGCTCGAAATTGATGGAGCAGACCCGGATGTACGTCGGAGTTATCCAGATGTTGAGAGGGGGTCCCTGGAAGGTGGGAACCGCTGTTATGACCATGATGAAGCTGTTCATTTTTTATGGACAACATTGTAGTGTCCTGACCATTTGGACAGACCGTGTTTATGTATTTGCTCGAAATTAATGGAGCAGACCCGGATGTGCATCGGAGCTATCCGGATGAGCGGAGGTCCCTGGAAGGTGGGAACCGCTATTATGACCATGATGAAACTGTCCATTTCTTATGGACAACATTGGAGTAGCCTGACCATTTGGACAGGTCGTGTTTATATCTATATTTGCAGGGACCACACCCTTAACCTTAACCTATAACCTATACTTACAACCTTAACCTAAATTTACAACCTTAACCTAAACCTATTCTCAAATCCCAAATCTTATACTTATAACCTAAACCTAGACCAACCTAAACATAAATCTATACTTATAACCTATAACCTAAACCTAAACCTAAACCTTAACCTAAACGTATAACCTATAACCTTAACCTAAACTTATAACCTTAACCTAAACCTATTCTCAAATCCCAAAACCTATACTTATAACCGAAACCTAAACCTTAACCTTAACCTATAACCTATACTTACAACCCTAACCTAAACTTACAACCTTAACCTAAACCTATTCTCAAATCCCAAATCTTATACTTATAACCTAAACCTAGACCTTAACCTTAACCTATAACCTTAACCTAAACCTAGACCTTAACCTAAACCTATAACCTAAACCTAAACCGAAACTTATAACCTAAACCTATTCTCGAATCCCAAAACCTATAACCTAAACCTAAACTTTAACCTATAACCCAACCTAAACCTAAACCTTAACCTAAACCTATAAACTATAACCTAAACCGAAACCTATAACCTAAACCCGAACCCGAATCCCTAAACTTTAACCTAAACATATAACCTATAACCTATAACCTAAGCCTATACCTAAACCTAAAACCTATAACTTAAACCTAAACCTATAACTTAAACCTAAACCTATAATCTAAACCCTAACCTAACCCTATAACTCATAACCTATAACCTAAACTCAAATCCCTAAACCTTAACCCATAACCCAATCTAAACCTATACTTATAACCTAAAACTATTCTCAAATCCCAAAACCTATAACCTAAACCTAACCTTTCCCTAAACCTATAACCTACACTTATAACCTAAACCTAAATCCATAACCTAAACCCTAACCTAACCCTATAACCCATAACCTTAACCTAAACTTATAACCTTAACCTAAACCTATTATCATAAACCTAAACCTATACCTATAACCTAAACCTAGACCTTAACCTAAACATAAACCTAAACATAAACCTATACTTATAACCTATAACCTAAACCTAAACCTAAACCTATAACCTATAACCTTAACCTAAACTTATAACCTTAACCTAAACCTATTCTCAAATCTCAAAACCTATACTTATAGCCAAAACCTAAACCTTTACCTAAAACTTAAAACCTAAATGTATTCTCAAATCCCTAAACCTAAACCTACACCTAATCCTAATCTCAACTCCCTAACCTAAACCTAAACCTAAACTTGTAAACCCAAATCTAAACCCGATCCTGAACCCGAAGCTGATTTTCTAAACCTTAACCTTAACATATTCTCAATTCCCTAAAGCTATAACCTAAAACCTAAACCTAAACCTATACTTACAACCTTAACCTAAACTTATAACGTAAACCTTAACCTATAACCTAAACTTATAACTTAAACTTAAACCTATTCTCAAATCCCAAAACCTATACTTATAACCTAAACCTAAACCTTAACTTATAACCTTAACCTAAACTTATAACCTTAACCTAAACCTATAACCTATAACCTATAATCTATAACTTAAACTCAATTCCCTAAACCTAAACCTATAACCTATAACGTAAACTCAATTCCCTAAACCTTATCCCTAAACCTAACCTAAACCTAAACCTAAAACCTACACTTATAACTTAGCTATAATCTAAACCTAAAACCTAAACCTAAAACCCAAACTTAAACCCGATCTCGAACCCGAACCTGATTTCCTAAACCTAAACCTTAACGTATTCTCAAATCCCTAAACCTTAACGTATTCTCACATCCCTAAACCTAAACCTACACCTAATCCTAATCTCAACTCCAATTCCTTAAACCTAAACCTAAACTTATACCTATTCTCAATTCCCTAAACCTAAACATATAACCTAAACCTATAACCTAGCCTAATCTTAAAGCTATTTCAAGTGTTGATATTGATGTGGTACAATTAGACAGAGATGATGTGTCACCTGATCATGTTGATGCCTCAATAATACATGACATTGTTAGAGATGATAGCGGTTTCATTGATAACGACGTTGCAGACAATGAGGAGGAAATACTGATCAGTGAGAGTGATGGTGAAGAAGAAATAGCTCTAAGCGATAGTGATACAGATGACGATTATTAAATGTACACAGGGAGTACTTCGAATAGTTTACCTCAAAGTTGTTTCGTATTACAACGAAATATGTGTATTTAATATAGAATGACAATGTGTAATGGAATTTTCAATGGTTATAGATTAAAGTTTATAGTTTTATTATATTCTGTTTGCATTATAGTGTAATGGTCTAATCATATTTTAATCATCTCTCTAAGCGTAAGCACAAATGCATTGTACCGTCAACACTACTTGTATAATATTTTAGTATATTCCACTTGTATTGACATTGTTTAAATTTATAAGTTCGTAGCTCGCACATATTCAATGATGGCACCAGGTGGGAGAGCACGTCGTTCGCGCACTGGATCAACCCCTTCTACCCGTGATGCAACGGAGCCAGCATCGCCCTCACATGTTGCATCGCAGGTGTCTGATCCCTCAGTCGCGCATACACCGGGTACTGCATGTAAGTCTAGACTTATATTTCTTTTATTGATTTTTATTTATGTTTAGACTTACATATTTCTTTTGCATTAGCGTCGTCGACTAGCCGACGAGGACGTGGACCCACGCATGAGTTACTTTTAGAGTGACTTACGCGTGAAGGTAGGGTGATGATAGAGTTCCCACAGGACTACATTAGACCTGTTGGAAACAATGTCATGTTGTTTACGTCGGAGGTCGGTGTCTTATGCCTATCTCTGATCCCCCCACCACCCCCCGTTGAGGAGACATAACAGATGATGTGCGGCAGTTCATCCGTTAGCGCCTTCAGGTAAATTTTAGTAAATTAAAATATATTTTATAAAAGTTCATTTACGGTTAAGTTATTTTCTTAATAGGTTTATTGCCTTAACCTATTATTTATGAAAATGTAGGATAAATTTGACTTGGATTTTAGTGTTCTGCACATCTCCCATGCTGTCGACGACATGATCAAGAAGCGGTTCAAGGATTACCGCGGTAAGTTACATAAGCGGTACAAGTAGTGTGTGAGCTACGAGGAGGCCGGACAATCCGCACCAGCGCACGTGACCGATGAAGAGTGGCGAATACTCTGCGATAAGTTTTCATCTGATTCTTTTTAGGTAATATTTATATATTTACGATATCTTACATAATAATTAAATTTGCGATTAATAATAATGTATTATGAATAATGTGTTCAAAAGAGGAGCAAAATAAATTCTAACAACAGGGAAAAGTTAGAAGTAAACCACGTAGCTGGTTTAAAGTCATTTGTACGACTTCGTCACGACATGGTAAGAAAGTACTAGTAATTATTACGTTTATATATTTTTTTCATGCATTTATATTAACTCTATTGTCCTTTCGATTGCGCAGCGAGATTCCGTCACTGGCTAGGAGCCCGGACCAGTAGACTTCTGCAGAGGGACTCACTGTCGACAGGCGACGGGATCTTGGGTACATTCTAGAGCCAGCGAGATTTGAGTAAAAATACTTACATTGTAAAATTTAATTGCATTAAATTATAATAATGTCATTTATTATGAAAATTCATATGTTTTCATTACAGGAGGAGATTGACACCTTACGCAGTCAGTCCACTCCCGATGGTACTCAGTGGAGTGAGCCAGAGATCCTGAGTCAGGTGTTTGGCACTCGTTCTGGATATGTATATGGGTTTGGCCATAGTGCCAAGCTCATGACACCTGATAGAGCTGCCTCCAACCGATCCACTGTCGTTGGTGACAGCGCCGTATGCCGAGTTAATATTGCAGAGAGAGAGGTTCAGTAGCTACGGGTCGTCGTTGATGACATCAGAGATCAGCTAGACAGGCAGTGGGAGGAGCAGGAGAGGAAGATGATGGATCAACTAGTGAGACAGAAGGAGGAGTAAGAGAGGAGGATGGAGGAAGAGATGACGAGGTAGAGGGAGGAGCAGGAGAGGAGGATGGAGGAGGAGATGGCGAGGCAGAGGGAGGAGCAAGAGAGGAGGATGGAGGATCAGCTAGTGAAGCAGAGGGAGGAGCAGGATAGGAGGATGGAGGAGATGCGGGTGGAGCATGAGCGACGGATGATGGTGATGTTTCAGGCTCTCGCTTCACGCTTACCCACCGATGCCCCACCACCTCCGCCTTCATCTTTGTGATTTTTTGTATATTTGTTTATGATGTTAAGTTTATATGTATTTATACGTAAATGAATGTGATGTGGATAAGATTGTTTGTGTTTGGATGAATGTAGTTTATGTTTAGATGAATTTACTACTTTGGGTTTAGATGGATATGAATATGAATATGATGAAATATATTATATAACAGGTGTATATCAGGATGAATATGATGAAATATATTATAACAGGTGTATATCAGGAATTTTGTGCTTGATTATTTTTTTTTTTTAAAAAAGAGACTTTTACCTACGAAAGTTTTCGTAGGTAAAGTTTCTTACGTATTTTTTAGGGACGAAAATGTTCGTCGCTAAAAGTTTTGGAATTATTTTTAGCAACGAAAACTATCGTCGCCAAAAGTTCAACATTTACTTTTAGCGACGAAAATGTTCGTCGCTAAAAGGTTTGTAATTTTTAACATTTATTTTTTAGCGACGAATATGTTCGTCGCTAAAAGTTTTTTGGAATTATTGTTAGTGACGAAAACTATCGTCGCTAAAAGTTTAACATTTATTTTTTAGCAACGAAAATTTTCGTTACTAAAAGTTTTGTAATTTTTAACATTTATTTTTTAGCGACGAAAATTTTCGTCGCTAAAAGTTTATTTTTTAGCGACGAAAACTATCGTCGCTAAAAGTCTGACATTTATTTTTTAGTGACGAAAATTTTCGTTGCTAAAAGTTTTGTAATTTTTTAACGACAAAAGTTATCGTCGCTAAAAGTTCAACATTTATTTATTAGCGACGAAATAATTCGTCGCTAAAAGTTTTGCAAAAGTTTTTTAGCGACGAAAATTTTCGTCGCTAAAAATCTTGCCTTTGGCGACGATTAAAATTTTTCGTTGCTAAAAACCATTTGCTTCGGTCTTTTAGCGACGAAAATTTTCATCGCTAAAACTTTTTAGCTACGAAAATTTAGCTTTTAGCGACGAAAATTTTCATCTCTAAAGGTAGGATTTCTTATAGTGGCTCTGACACTAACAAGCTGGCTAGTGATGGGAAGCGGATTGGCTGGTGTACCGCACACCGACAACCTAGCTGGTGTGGGTATGTGTGTGTGAAGACGAGTACCGACACTCCTCGAGCCTGGTAGTGGATTGGCTGGTGTACATCACACCAGCTATATAGTTGTTGTATTGACGTCAGCAAGTTTTGTGGGTCTGATCATGAGGTATGTGTTATATCCAAACCGTCCATCCATTTGGCGAGCTTGTTTTAAGGCTTGAGACAAAAAATAAGACAGATCTAACTATCAAATGGACCACACTGAAAAAACCAGTTGGAGATTGAACGTCTACCATTGAAACCCTTTTTAGGGTCACAGAAGTTTTGGATCAATATGAAATTTGTCTTTCCTCTTCATTCAGGTACTTTGACCTTATGAACAGATTGGATGTAAAATAAATGTTATGGTGGGCCCTACAAATTTTTAACGGTGAAAATCATTATCTCCACTGCTATTTATGGTGTGGTCCAGATGATCTTTGGATATGATTCATTTTTTGGATAATGATCTAAAATGATCTCTAAAAATAGATGAATGGTGTAGATATAATAAATACATCACTGTGGGGCCATGTAACTTTGATCTCCTTTGAACCGTTTATACAACTCGGCACTCAAGGAGCATCAGCACTCGTCTTCGCACGACACATACCTATAGCAGCTATATATTTGGTGTGAGGTACACCAGCCAATCCGCTTCCCTCGAGCTCATGTTCAAAAGGAAAGCAGATTGGCTGGTGTACCACACACCAACAATATAGCTGGTGTAGATACGTGTTGTACAAAGATGAGCGCCGTTGCTCCTCGAGCTTCGGGTTGTATGAACAATTCAAAGGATCTCAAAGTTACATGGCCCCACGATGATGTATTTATTATATCCACACCTTTCATCCATTTTTTGAGATCATTTTAGAGCATTAGCCAAAAAATGAATCATATCTAAAGCTCAAATGGACCACACCTAAAATAGTAGTGGGGATAATGATTTTTACCGTTAAAAAATTAATAGGGCCCACCATAACGTTTACTTTCCATCTGATCTGTTCATAAGGTCAAAAATACCCGAATGAAGGAAAAATAAATTTCGTATTAATCCGAAACTTCCATGACTCCCAACTTGATCTTTAGATCTTCCATATTTTTCGGCTCAAGCCTTAATATGGTCTCGCAAAATGGATGAACGGTTTGGATATAACACATACCTCATGATTTGACCCATAGAACTTGTTGACGTCAATACACCAGCTATATAGCTGGTGTGTGGTACACCGGCCAATCTGCTTCGGTTCAAAAGATATCAAAGTTACATGGGACCTACAATGATGTATTTATCATATCTACACCGTTCATTCAGCAAGATCATTTTAGATCTTAATCCAAAAATGAGTAATTTCCAAGGCTCAAGTGGACCACACCACAAATATCAATGGGGATAATGATTTTCAGCATTAAAATATTTGTAGGGCCGACAGTAATCTTTAATTTCCATCCAATTTGTTTATAAGGTCATACAGACCCAAAGAGAAAAAACAAATATCATATTGATCCAAAATTTATGTGACCCGAAAAGGATTTCAATGGCAAGCAATCAATCCTCCACTACTTTTTATAATGTGGCCCACTTGAGTTTTGGATGTCTTATTTTTCAGTTCAAGCCTTACAACTAGCTCTCCAAGTGGGTGAACTGTTTGGATATAACTCATACCTCATCGTGGGACCCACAGAACTTAGTGACGTCAACACACCAGCAGCATCAGCAACATCGGTGGTGTGTGGTACACCAGCCAATCCGCATCCCCAGTGCTGGGATCACTAGCCAAACCGTGTCCCTCAAAGTGAACTGATTGTAACATATTAATTGTAGCATGACCCACAACCCCATCAATGCTGACCGTTGAGTCAACCGATTTACCAGCCTGATTTTAGTGAGTTGGGTTGAAGTTTCGCATTCTATTAATAAATATAGTTTGAAAATTCAATTTGGGAGATTCGGTCAGCTTCACTCAAATTAGCTTTAATTGGATGATTAAATCACATGCACATGTGGGTAATTAACTCATTTAGATGATCAGAACCCTGACATGGACTGATGGGACTTTACTCAAAGCCATTGTTAAGACGCCACATGGTATCTGAACCCGAGACCTATAAATCAAGACCAATTTGAAAAGACCCACACCAGCATACCCCAACCTAATTAGCCCAGGTGTGAGAACTAAGGTTGGGACGGCCCCACACATTGACCTCATTGACATGTTAGATGGAAGATAAACATATCAATGGTTCTAAGAAGTTTTAATATTGGACATTTAATTAACAATGTTTTCTTGAGGTGTGGTCCACCTAAGATTTGCATATATTTCATTTTTGAGCTCATGTCTTAAAATGATATGATAAAATGGCACCAGCTAGCTAGTGCTACAATCACTAGCCAAACCGCACCCCTCAAGATGGACTAATTGTAACATATTAGTTGTAGCATGACCGTACGACACATTGACCTCATTGACATGTTAGATGGAAGATAAACATAACAATGATTCTAAGAGGTTTTAATATTAGACATTTAATTAACAATGTTTTCTTGAGGTGTGGTTCACCTAAGATTTGCATATATTTCATTTTTGAGCTTATGTCCTAAAATGATATGAAAAAATGGCACCAGCTAGCTAGCTGGTGCTACAATCACTAGCCAAACTGCACCCCTCAAGGTGGACTAATTGTAACATATTAGTTGTAGCATGACCGTCCCACACATTGACCTCATTGACATGTTAGATGGAAGATAAACATAACAATGGTTCTAAGAAGTTTTAATATTAGACATTTAATTAACAATGTTTTCTTGAGGTGTGGTTCACCTAAGATTTGCATATATTTCAATTTTGAGCTTATGTCCTAAAATGATATAGAAAAATGGCACCAGCTAGCTAGCTAGTGCTACAATCACTAGCCAAACCGCACCCCTCAAGGTGGACTAACTGTAACATATTAGTTGTAGCATGATCCACAAGCCCCTCAATGCCACGTAAACTGATTTTAGTGTGTTGAGTGGAAGTTCGGATCCATTGATAAATTACATTAGAAAATTTAATTTTAATGGTCTAATAAATTCAATCAACTTCACTCAGATTAGCTTTAAATTTACTATTTTAAACTGGTTTAAAAAATTAGGTTTAATAAAACTACGACTAAATTGATCATCATAAACCTAATTAAAACCGAATTAAGTTGGGCTTCAGTGAGCCCAATTAATTGTAATAGTTAAATAGCTTATTTGGAACATGTGCATGTGATATTATCATCCATTAATTTCAAGTGGGCCAATGCTCTTGACATGGAGTAGATGGGACTTTACTCAAAGCCATTGTTAAAACGCCAAGTGGGTACCCGAACCCGGCGGGATCTGAACCTGAGACCTATAATTATAAAGCAAAGACCAATTCGAGAGGACCCGAATCCGGCAAGCCAGAATCTGGTTAGTTGAGGTCAGAGAACGGACGGTTGGTACCGACAAGTTGACAGCCCTAACTACCCCATTTCAAAAAACAAACAACAATATGTGGAGCTGATTGTCTCAAACCTCTGGTCCGCCAGTGTGATTTTTGGCTATATGGACGGTCAGGATTGACACGCGTGTCTGGTGGATGGGTGGGCATCATTTAATAAACCGGGGCAATTAATACCATATGACGCTGGTTGGACAGGCTAGGTGACGGATACACCGGCTTTCTGTGTATAATCTTGACCGTCATTTCTCATTTTCTAAATTAATGATGTTCGGATGGTTGGACACGATCGGACGCGGATTGCGTCCTACACGAACGGGCAATTCTGTGGACGGGCTCACTGTATTTATCTGTTTATCTACGCCGTCCATTCCTTTTCTAAGGTCATTTTAAGATATGTGAACAACAATTAGGCAGATCCAACGCTCAAATGGGCCACACCAAATAATAAGCTTGGCTGCATTAAATGCAAGAGTAATCTGTTGTGTGGTCCACATGAGCGTTGGATCTCCCTCATTTTTGTGCACGTACCTTAAAATGATATGCAAGAATGAATGTACGGCGTAGATAAACGGATCGATCACAGTGGGCCCGCCCACGGAACTGCCCGTTCGTGGCTAGAGACGGGCGGGGGTAGGACGCAATCCGCGTCCGACACGATCTGTTACCAAAAAGTAAAAACTGACGTCCGTGATTGATCCATCCAAGAAAAGTGAAGTAAAGGTAATTCATGCATCATGCGCATTTAAGTGTTTTATCCATGCCGTTAATCGCTTTTCTCATGTAATTTTAATGTATGATCCTAAAAATGAAGTAGGTCCACAGCTCCACACCAGATGAAGCTGCAGTGATAATGACACCCACCGTTGAAACCTTTCTAAGTGCCACCGTGATGTTTTTTTTTACCATCCAACTTATTCATAAGGTCATGTGGAGGTGGATGAGGTGAAAACACAAATATCGGCTTGATCCGAAGCTTCTCCAGCTCCCAAGAAGTTTTTAATGGTAGAGTTCAATCCCCACTTTGTGGTCCACTTAAGTTCTGGACCTGCCTCATTTTTTGGCTAATACCTTAAAATTATTTGAGAAAAACGATGAACGTCGTGGATAAAACACTTACATCACGGTGGGCCCCACAGAGCCTTGCCCGGGGTAGGACGCAATCCGCGTCCGTAGATTCCGCACCACTCTACAGATTAGAGTATAATAACCGTTCAACCAGTGTCCTGCATACGAATAATTAAGAAAGAACGGTTAGATTTCCATGCTAGTTCAGAATCATTGTGAAAATGGTGGTGACTCATGCTCTAGCACTCGTGTATGGCTGTCCAGACCATCCAAATTGTGAGAGATCCACGACACACATGTGAGAGATCCACGACATGAAACAGGAAGCCCCGGCCCATCTTAGACCAAAACGGTTTGGATCCGTTGTATTTGATATCTTAAATCAAGTCAGATACCCTGTCTGTAGATGCCATCCACGATATGTTCGATGTCATCTTCCCATTAAGATTTTTTGAATTTTCTCCTGTTGTTGCTGACCTATCTAGGCACTTTTTTGATGCCATCGATAGATGTTCGATTGAACCTTCGATGACATCGAACATGGATCAATGCAATTGAGATTTTACGAAAAATTGAGTTTTATCTTTGGATAGTTTGGGTGTTAGTTCGATGTCATCAAATGATAAGTTTCGATGACATTGAACGTTTTAGGTAGAATTTTGCTGATCCGCCGGATCTGCGAAATTTATTTTCGATTTTGTTTCAAACTCTCCCATAAGCTATAAATATGGGTGTAAATGGGATTTGGATGTATTCCATGGGTTTCTAAATCATTCTAGAGTTTCAAAGGGCTGTATAAGGGTGAGATTCGAGGTTGTTCAAATCAAGTAAACTCTTTCATTTTTGTAATTTCTGCTTTCATAGTGATCATGTGTCGCTTTAAGCCGTGGTTTTTTCCTGAGAGGGTTTTTTCACTTTAAATCGATGTGTTCTTCTTTGTGTTTGCTTAGTGTTATTTGATTGCTATCCTAGATTCATCTCTGTGTGCTTCCACAGTTCTCTCAACACGATCATCAGGTGGACCATACACGTACATTGAATGTCGACTAATGATTTTCCTTTTCCTAACAAGTACTAAAGTGCACACTTGATGAGTTGACTAGTCATATGTTTCGGGGGAACGGATTACATGCAGCCCTGGCCTCACCCAAGATGGTGTGGCCCTTACCATGGGGCCCACCTTGTCGTATTTAATCTACACCCACACCGTCCATTCGTTTTTTAAATCATTTTAGGGCATGAGCTCGAACAGATCCAAATTTCAGGTGATCGTACTATAAGGAAACAATGGTAGCTAATCATTGAAAACTTCTTTCTTGATGGATAAACATTAAGTTTTTTTGGATGGATAAACATTAAACAATATGGTGGGCCATTCAATTACCAATGTTTCTTATACTATAGTCCACTTAAGATTTGGATTTAATTACGTAGATACCTCATAATCAAAATATGACCACTTAGCTTTGTAATTTGGGTGAGCCCTTGATCTGTATGGATACACACTGCTAAAAGCATCACATAAAAGCAACCAAAGGTCTAAATTGAGTAGGGTTAGCTCAACACTATGCTGACTGCCAGCTTTGCTAAGTGTAGGTTTTGGGCACCGTCATCTTTGCACAAAGATAGTGGCACCACCGTCGTTCTTGTGCGAAAAATTGAATTTTGACGTTTTTTCGCAAGTTCTAACTGTCCAACCGCTCACTAACATGTTGGCTTGGCTTGCATGGTTCACAAGAACCTCACGCTCGCCCATCCATGACTCATCTATGACCCATGTGATGACATGACTCATACAAACCTAACTTTGTAACCGTCAATTCCCGGCAACGGCACCAAAAACTTGTTCACACCGCAAGTATAGGGTTGCGATGTAGTAATAATCTTGGTAAGACCGAGGTCGAATCCACAGGGACTGAATCTTGTACGCACCCTGAAAGTAACTCGAACTAGAACTAGAATAAGATTTAATCTATATCAGGAGAAAGTAAGTGAATAATGATGAATTATGAAACTAAAACTTGTAAAATTCAAAGGTGGGAAACTAGGGTGCTAAGGATCCACTTGTACAGATCAGGGAGATTTATGCTTGATTCACGAACACAACTGGATTTAGAGTCTCTTCTTCATCCAGTTGGAAGATATAACCTTAAAAATCAAATATGAACTTCCTTTTATCCAGTTTTCAAAAGATGAGAGGTATGAGAATTAAAATTGATTCCATCACAAAACCATGCCCATGAGACAAAGTAAATAACAGAATTTAACCAATCCACAACCAATCTAAAAGAGTTCTGAACGTTAGTAAGGATTCCATCATCCAACTATGTCCATGAGACGATGGTGAACAACAGGGCTTCCTAATTTCACAATAATAATGAAAAGGACATACTCAAAGCTATCGTAGATCCATTGTTATTTAAGTCACAATAAACCATTAAAAAAAAACTATGAATATTCCTTATGATCAAACTAAAATCAAAGAGAGTTCATCTTAAACATGAATCAAAGCATAGAAAGTATCCCATCACACTACAAGCTTCATCTCTTAGCCCTAGCTAAGAGGTTTAGCTAACCATAAACATGATTAACTAAGAAATATTAAATTAAGAAAACTAAAGAAGGAAAAACTCTGGATAGAGCCGGCCACACTCTTCTCTCTCTCCCTTTCTTCCCACGTAAGATTTGATCACGTCCTTCCATGAAATCTCTCTCTCTTTTCTTCTCTTTTATAGGTAGTAAGGATAGGTTGGTGGGAGGCTGGAAGTCTTTTACGCAGCTCTTTACGCAGCCGCGAAACAGAAAACACAAACTCATTACGTTTGGATGGTGTTTGCGGGACAATGGATGGCCTGACCATGATTCTGACTTCATGGCCATGGTCATGGACACCTTCTTTCTCTTCTGGACAGTTCAGATCTTACATCCGACCCCTTACCTTGATCGCACAATGGCCCATAGAGGCCGGACGTGCATTGCATACAAACCTGCGCTGGAATGTTCGGTGGGCCCCACAGTGATGTTTTTGGAGAAATTCACCCCGTTAATTGGACTCCTGGCGAAATTTCGGTTGGAAATAAGTGATTTTGGTCGAGTTTTGGTGCGGTTTACCGTATCAAATCAACTCGCCGTTCATCCTACGTTTTACGGTGATCTACGCCTGTGCACGTGCATGGGACCAAGAAATCAACATATATATGGTTGGCCCCATGTATAGATCGAATGGACGGTCCAGATCGTCGATCAGAGTGACTGAGGTGAGCCACTACACTTCCCAACAGGACCCACATCCATCCACTGCTGTGAAAACGCAATCCGGGTCGGGTCAATGACCCTTGACCGAATTTCTTGATCCGGTGCATTGCCTGTGAATGCGCACTATGCACATGAACATCCTTAAGTGGGGTCCACTGTGATGTTTATGAGGAATTCGCCTCGTCCATCCTCCCTCTCATCCAATCTATATTTAAGGGGTTGATACCAAAGTCGGAGCATATCCAAATATTAGATGGGCCCCAGTTCAATGATTTATGGGTTGATCTGTCCGTTGGACCACTTCCACAAAGATCCAAGGGATGAAATTCGACGTGTACAGTTAATTTAGGATCATCAAGCCAGATATAAAGTTTTGAACCAAACGGATGGTGGAATCCTGTGATCTTGCATTCAAGATAACTTTCAGGCCTTTTTATTGTCAATCACTTGATTTTCTCAAATCTTTTGTGTGAATTCTTCGATCTTGGTCCTCTAAGATTGTCCCTTGCCTTAGTGATTCTTGAGCATCAAATTCATCCTTTAGTACCATTTTTCAGTCCAAGCTCTTAAATTCACCTTACAATAAAAACATGGTTAAAATAGGACGTTAAACATTATTATGTACATAAAATCAGGTAATGACTAGGGTCTAATATGCAATATTTGACCCTTAACAACTCTCCTGAGGATCTTCTGTATAAAAAAATTTGACTTAAAGTAGTAACCGAAAGTTCAATGTTTTTTCTTTCTAACACTTTCATTAAAAGTTTTTTCTTTATTTATTTTTCATTTCAGTTTCAATTTATTTAAGATTACTAAGCTACTGTTATATAATACATTTTAGTAATTTAGTAGAAGTTTCTTGAATCTCATTTGAAAGGGTACAGCTTGGCAAAGTAGAAATCATATTTCACATAGGCGAAAAAAAGGGTGCCTAATCCCCTACTTTTCATAATCATGACCCTTATCTAGAATTCATGGCGTAGATAAAATAAGGAGTCACTCAAGTTGAGAATTCCCTGATTTTTTAATTTTTAGGTGATTCTACTGATTTTAGTCAATTGTTGAATTTGATATCTTTTCTGGCTAGTGGCGACTCTATGAAGTGCTCAGACATGCCATTTTGTAAACCTTATAAAATGTATGGTATAGTCAAGAAAACCAAACCGAGCCTACGAGGCTTAGCGTCCAAGTATAAGAGTAAGTTGCATGAAGTGTTATAGGCGACGTTTAATAATTTTTTATTGCTATTCTCAACCCCTTTGCGAGGTTTTTCATGGATGCATTAGGTATGACTTTTACTGGAAATTTGATTTCAGGCCTAAGGTTTGTGATAGCTAAGCACCCATAATATGCATTTTAGTTTTACAACAGACATGTTTTGTGATTTGATTAGACTCGGTATCCTATTACATCAGAAATCTGAGTAATTTTAATCCTATATCAATTACTCTACCTTATATATTTATCGTTAGACTTAGTATAATAATTAAATGGTTCAAAAAATAATTAAACATCATGGATATCAGTGAGTGTTCGAGAGGAGAAGAAATCCTCTCGAAGTGTACTAAAATGTGCTGGGAAAACCTACAGTAGTATGGCTATACATCACATCGCCAAAGTTGGCCCAACGACAAGTGTACCTAATCTGCTCCCACGACATCAGCAATAGCTACCACATGACATGGTGTCTACGATACAATTCTGTCAGATGCGTCTGACCTAATCTTTCGTGTCTTTGCCATTTTATAGCATTTGGAAGCACATGGGGATGTAAACCGACGCTGGTGGATATGCGTGTGAGTAGGGCTGTACATGAACCAGGCTAGCCCGGTTAACTCGCTCGACTCGGCCCGACCCGGAACTGAGTTCGGGTCGGGACGGGCCATTTTCTTCATCCTGAACTGAGTTCGGGCTGAGTTCGGATAGGTCCAAGTTCGGCTCGACTCGGTTAAGTGGTATATATATATATATATATATATAATATATATATATATATATATATATATATATATATATATATATATATATATATATACATACCCCGTCTCTTTCCCCTTTACCCTTCTGGGATAGTTCACCGCCCATCTTTGAAGTAATAGTGACTCATCCACCTTATAGACGTATAACTTGAACGGCCTAAATTCATCCAAATATAAAAAGAATTATAATGTCCTGACTAGTTAGATTTTTTGTGGAGTCTATAGTTCAACTATCTAAACCGTTGATCGAAGGCCTTGTAATGGGATGCAGATTACCTGCCAAAGCCCTTCCCATAAACTTGCCGTAAGGTCCGAAACTAGCCCGAACTCGCCCGGTTGCTGACCGGGCCGAGTTCGAGCTGGACATGTTGGCCTAGTGACCGGGCCGTGCCGGGTTGAGCCTAATTCGACTTAGATCGACTCGTGTACACCCCTACGTGTGAGCATTCGGTGGGGACAGTTCACCGACTTGCTGTCGTAGGTTGGGACCAACTGACAAAACACGTGTCCGATTCTCAGCGATTGTAATTTTGAGTTTAGTAAGATCTGGTTTCGGTGGATTCCTGATGGTGGGAGATGTGATGTATGTGCTTTAAATCTACGCCGTCCATCCATTTTGATTCCTTATTTTAGGATGCGAATGCGCAAAGATGCTAGGTGGGGCCCACTGAAATGTATGTGAGAAATTCATTCCGTCCATTCATTTTTCCGGCTCATTTTACACGTGCGGTAAAAAAAGTGAGGGGATACAAAACTCATGTAGGTCACACGGTAGGGAAAATTGGGGAAATAAATTCCTACCATTGAAACTTTCTTGGGCTCCACCTTGATGTTTATATGCTGTTCAAACCGTTTATAACGTCATTCCCAATGCGATGAAGTGAAAACACAAAAAATATAACCTAATACAAAACTTTTATGGCCTTAAGAATACTTCAACGGTGATCATTTTATGCCCACTATTTTCTCTCTTGCAGCCCACTTGAGTATTGGATACAGCTCAAATTTTTTGTCGAACATCCTAAAATGGTCTCTCAAAATGGATGAACGGGGTGGATTTCTCACAAATATCTCGTTGGGCCCCATCCAACATCCTTGCGCAGGAACTTGGGCTTCTCTTATTTCAGGGCATGATTCAAAATATGAAGCAGATTCATTTTTTGGCTCATGCCTTACAGCTGGAAAAATGGATGGACAGCAGAGTTATAATACCCATACATCATGGTGAACCCTATAAGGGGGCATCCACCCACCTAAGCTGCGATCAGTCATTCAACGGATGCACCCAATTCAAGCCCACGCACGTCAAACAAGCTGCCGTGAGAGATGGGGCTCAAGATGATTTAGGCCAATAGCCATACCCAATCTTAGTTCATCGACTGCTGTGATAGATAGGGTCAAGCAAAGCATGTTTAATAATTCTGTGTCGGCAGGTCTATATTTTAACAGTAGCTTGATGTCCATTCAAATTCTATTAAATAAAAAAAGAAAAAAAGAAAAGAAAAAAGACGAGCAATTCTACAAAATCAGCAGCGTAATACCGAATCCAAGAACACATTTATGGTGGGGACGTGACATGCATAGATGTAAGGCAATGCAAAAGATGTAGCATAACCCCATATTCAGAACCATTTGATGACATTCTTTCGAATATTTGGTTATTAAATTTGGACCGTTGGATATAGTTCATTTGTGACAATCATCTGGATTTCATGGAATCATGAGTTGTTGCGGTGTATGCATCATCTGGATTTCATGGAATCATGAGTTGTTGCGGTGTATGCATCTGGATTTCATGGTATCAGTTGCTGCGGGGCATAGGATGTATGCATGACATGCAAACCTGTCAGAAAGGTATGCTCGATTCGTCGGAACGTGCAGACCGCCTAAAAATAGGTCAATTCATTCATCAGGTAGGCACACCATAGTAAACAGCCTACAACTGCCCATAAACCTCCGAAATCAAGAGGTGGGGCCATGCTTCACCCACCACCAGTGTTCGAAATATCGGTGTCATATAATGTATTGCACCCTTGGGATACAGATATGCATTGGTTATCGCATAGAATATATTATTTGTATCGCATAATTTATCACATTTTTCAGGAAACATGGAGAAATATTGGAAAAATGGTTGAATTTTTCAACGAAACTTCAGAGATGATTAAAAAAAGACTTTAATACACACTTTTAAATCATAACATGTCAAAAAAAAAAAAAAAAAAAAGTGCATACAAAAGGTTTCCTTTGTATAGGGTTATAAGTCTTTCGCTGTTTGATTGAACCTAGTCAATTATATTCAAATATAATGTATAACATTTATAAATGTATCAAAATATGTATGAAAAAACAACTAAGTAGACCCCATCACAAAAAATAAATAAATAAATAAATAAATAAATAAATAAATAGTGGGGACAGTGACACCTACCGTTGAAACCTTCATAGGGCCCACCATGATGTTTATTTGAGATCCAACTTGTTCTTAAGGTTACTCTAACTACTGGATAATGCTCTGTGAGACTCACCATGATATATGTTTTATCCGTATGGTCTATCTATTAGTTTAGGTCATTTTAGGGCATGTGACCAAAATTGAAACAGGTCCGAATCTGAAGTGGACTACACCATAAGAAAACAGTGGTGATTAAACATTCACCATTAAAAACTTCGTAGAGCCCACCGTAATGTTTATTTTGCATCAAACCTATTGATTAGGTCACACAATCCTAGATGAAGGGAAAACACAAATATCAGCTTCATACAAAACTTTTGTGGCCCTTGTGAAGTTTTTAATGGTGAGCATTCAATCACCACAATTTCCTTCAGTGTGGTCCACATGAGATTTTGATCTATCTCATTTTTGGGCTAATGCCCCAAAATGATTTGAAAAAACGGATGGATGGCACAGGTAAAACACATACATCACCAGTAGCTACTTACTAGTATAGTGCAGGCAATCATGTTGGACTGGATTTCATGCAAAGGCCTTGAATGGGAAGTTCGTGCGCCAAGATGCTAGGTGGGGCCATCATGATGTTTTGAAAAATCCACGCCGTCCATCCCGTTTTCCATATCATTTTAGGACGAGACCAAAAATAAGGTGGATACAAAACTCAAGTGGGCCGCATGAGAGGAAAGAGTGGAGATTCAATGACCACGGTTTTCACGCCCGGCCATGCCACATAACCAACATGTGCGTGGGACCTGACTATGGCCCTTGCCATTACATATGTGTTGTATCCACACTGTCCATTCATTTGGATAGATCATTTTAGGGCCCGAGCTAAATAATTAGGCTAATCAGAAGCTCAAGTGTACCCTACCAAAGATAACAATGGGGGGGGGGGGGGGCTTATGGCGTCCACCATCATGTTTATTTGAGATCAAAACCTATTTATAAGTTCCTACAAATATGGGCCAAGGTAAAACACAAATATCAGCTTGATCGAAAACTTTTGTGGCCCTCACAAAGTTTTTAATGGTAAGAATTCAATCCCTTTTTGTGTGGTGGGGTCCACTTGAGCTATGGCGTCCACCATCATGTTATTTGAGATCAAACCTATTTATAAGTTCATACAAATATGGGCCAAGGTAAAACACAAATATCAGCTTGATCGAAAACTTTTGTGGCCCTCACAAAGTTTTTAATGGTAAGAATTCAATCCCTTTTTGTGTGGTGGGGTCCACTTGAGCTTTGGATTTGACCCATTATTTGTATTATAACCTAAAATAATCTCTCCAAAATGGATGGACAAAATTGATACACAACACATACATCTATGTGGGCCCCACTGTAAGGGCCACACCATTTTGTGCAGCCAAGTCACACCGAATCCACTTTTCGGCATGGATTAGGTGTTACGTGGGTAACTGCATAACTTGTGTTAACCTAACTGTAGGGCCCACCTTTGATGATATGTTGTATATCCACTCCGTCCATTCATTTTTACAGATAATTTTAATACATTTTCCCAGACATTAAGTACATAAAAATCTCAGGTGGACCACACCACATGAAACAGTGATTATTGAATGTTCACCATTAAAAACATATCAAGGCCTACTTTAAGTAGATCCTTGATGTTTATTTTTCATCCAACCTGTTCGTAAGGTCAATCAAAACTGTATGAAGGGAATATACAAATATTAACTTAAACCAAATTTTTTGTGGCCTATAAAATACTTTTAATGGTCATTCACCACTTTTTCTGGTGTGGTCCACCTGAGATATAGATCTTCTTAATTTTTTGTATAATGTCCTTAAATGATATTAAAAAATGGATGGACATCCTGGATAAAACATATACATCAATATGGACCCCACAAATCCCGTGACATACCGTGTGTGATACATCTCATATGTATCTACCGCATCCCTTAAAAAAAGTAAGCTAATTGCGTCCTACCACCGCCTGTCTCTGGCTAGGAATGAGTAGTAGCTTTGATTGGTCACCGTAATGCATGGGTCTTATCCACACCGTCCATCCATCTTTTCGTATCATTTTAGGATATAAGCCCCAAAATGATAGAAGATCCAAAGTCCAAGTGGATCACACCACATGAATCAATGGTAATAATGATTCTCACGATTGAAACTTTTCTAGGGCCCACCATGATGTTTATTTTCCATCTAACCTATTCATAAAGTTACGTAGACCTAGATGAAGAGAAAACACAAATATCAGATCCATCCAAAACTTTTGTGGCCTCCAAGAAGCTTTCAATGGTAAGAGTTTAATCCCCATTTTGTAGTCCACTTGAGCCTTGGATCTGTCTCATTTTTGAGTTTGTACCCTAAAATGATACGAAAAAATGGATGGATGGTGTGGATAAGACCCATACATCACGTGGCCACTCAAAGCTGCTGCTCGTTTCCAAATGGAGACGGCGAGGGTAGGACACAATCCACGTCCTTAAAAAAAAAGGCTTCTGAAGCCAATCTTGCAACAAAGATAGGGTTCCGATCATTCCGGAACCCTAAAATCCTAAAATTTCTCTGAAAAATCTCCCAAATCCTGCGATTTTTGGTAGACCGATCTCTCAATCGAG